>CM028129.1:753372500-754572500 GCA_016271365.2 Neoceratodus forsteri
AAAATATCACATCACTTAGTCCACTGGCGCTGATGGTACCAATAAAATATACATTAGGTATTCTTTGTAATCTTTATTCTTGATAATGCAACAAGTCTTACCATATATATGTTTGCATGAAGCTATACAATGTATGCACACACAGGAAAGAATAGTGACGGCACACATGCAGTTTAGCACAACATACTCGCATTGCTCAGTCTTCATGCTGTTTGCGAAACACTTAAAATCTGATTCATGAGTCCCGACACAAAGTAAACATTGCTGAGGCTCTATAACTATTTTGCTTGTGAAATATACATGAAAAGATTTACCAAGTTACAGCATTGCATCCGATATACGGGTGCCTTATTTACAGGGGACTCTTTCTTGCTCCACATAGTGCAATACATTTCTGTGAAAAACATCCTTAATTTTATTACAGTGTGTCACATGACAGAGGAATTCCCATTCAGAAAAGCCACCCACATTCTGCTCCCCTGTCTCAGCAATGTTAGGACATGATGCCAGGGAGAACATGGGTGCATGCTCCATTATAGTGAATATCCGATTGTCCGGCAACTTTCTGAATGTTTCTTTATGTTATAATGGTCAGTTTGTGGTGAAACGTGTGGGCATGTTTCCAGTAAGAAGAGCCTTGTTAGTGTAAATGCTCCAACATTTCACCATAAAGTGAACTTTATAACATAACGAAACATTGGGATAGCTGCCGAACATTCACTATAGTGGAGCAAGCACCTGCGCTCCCCCTGGCATCACGTCCTAATGTTGCTGAGAAAGTGGGGCAGAATGTGGCCGGCTTTTCTGAATGGGAATTCCTCCGTCATGTAACACACTAATGAAATTACGGGTGGTTTTCACAGAAATGTATTGCACTATGTGGAGCAATAAAGAGTCCCCTGGAAGTAAAGTGCCCACATATTAGGTTATGTGCATCACCATAGCTATGTAACATGGTGAATCTCTGTAAAGCAGCAGTGCAATAATCTGTTGAGAACTCTGACCTATATTTTTTAATGCTATGTCACAACTTCCTTTACTTACGTCCTGACTGGAATGATATGAGAATTTCCAGTAGTTGAGTCTGCTGTACTACCTTTTTTCATGTGTGAAATAATGAAAGGAGCATTCCTTTTAAATGGGTGCTGACCAGGTTTTTATCATTGTTTTCCTTTGCTTTTCTCCATCACAACAGTTAGTTGTTATATATCTCTTCTGTTGTAAATGAACAGTTATGCAGCAGGCAGTGTTATATGACACCACAGAACAATAGTTATTGAAAAGCAGCTGCAAATCAATATAAACCTGGTCAGAACAATATTGAAAGGCATGCTCATTTTTTTTTTCATACGTGAAAAAAAGTAGTCAACTAAGTAAAGCAGAGAGAAATTGTGAAAAGAAGCGCATCATTCAAGTCATGACTCGGAGGTAACTAGTGGCTGTGGCAATGTAAAGTAGCATAAAAAAGCACAGTTCAAAATCATCACAACATTCTTGCAATGCTGATTTAATTGATAATGTCAGTATGACATCATGAGCTCACAATCACACAACACACAAAATGCATCCCCCAGAATTAATGGTGCACTCAGTCATGTGCGCAGCGGTGGCACAGAGTCCCCAGATTTTTTCTGCAGGTCCAAAATGCATCATCCTTGTGTGCAGAAAATTGACAAGTGGTAACACAGTGAAATGGGGGTGTTTCAGCACATACAAAGTCCCCCAGAATTAATGGCGCACTCAGTCATGCATGCAGTGGCGGCACAGAGTCCCCAGATTTTTTCTGCATGCCAAAAATGCATCCTCCTTGTGTGCAGAAAATTGACAAGTGGTAACACAGTGAAATGGGAGTGTCTCTGCACATACAAAGTCCCCCAGAATTAATGGCGCACTCAGTCATGCGCGCAGTGGTGGCACAGTGTCCCCAGATTTTTTCTGCATGCCCAAAATGCATCTGCCTTGTGTGCAGAAAATTGACTAGTGGTAACACAGTGAAATGGGAGTGTTTCAGCACATACAAAGTCCCCCAAAATAAAATGATGATCGTGAGCATACTGTTGCTGGTCCATTGTGTTCTGTGAGGCAGTTTGAGCAAATGCAATGTGATCATCTCAACTAGATGTAAGGATGCCCTTTGTCTGTACACTAATAGTAGCCTTGGTGAGTTAATATATATATATATATATATATATAGATATATGTTTGTGTATTTTGTAGGTGAGGGGGGTTGACATGGACATGTACTCAAGGTATTGTTCTGTATCACAGGTCACAGAAACTGTTGGTGTGCACATTCCAGTGATCAATGAGAATTTTTTGCATTGAAATTGGAAATGGATAACTCTCAAGCACATAAAGGTAAGTATTTATTTTTGGGGGTTGGGGGGAAGCATATTTGCAGGTTTGTCTGTAATGGTTTCTTATTTTGTTACTTCTTCACAGATTTCATCTGCATCCTTCTGGAGTCCGGTTGTTAACGATGGTCATGGTCATTTAATGAAACGACTTCTACGTGTTGCATGTGTGCCCAAGCCCGGGGGAGGGGGGTGCCTGATGTTGAAGAACTTTTTTGGATAAGGTCATTTTGACAGAACAACAAAGCATCTGGAAGTTTCCTAAAACAAGAAATGAATGACTTCTTACAACTTAATTGTAATTTGTCCCTCCCTGGTTCTCAATCGCAAATCAAGTTACATTTCAAACCCACATCTTGTCAAGTAACACAACCTGTGTGCAACTTTTTCATCACTGTCATGGTCATGGCTGCACAGCTGCAAGTTCAGAATACAGTGCATGATATCTTATAGAAATAGTTTTGGTGACGTAAACATGTCACCTAGTTTATGAATCATAGTCGCATTTGCTGCAGTCTTTCCAAAACAATGAAATGGATTAAATAAAATCTTCATACTTACCAGAATGGATTTCACATGGATATTACATAGGTTCCTCTCTGTACGGTACAGCTCCCGTACCATTCCCACTGAGTTTTAGCGATGGAGACTTTTTTTGCTAACCTGTTAAAAAAAAAAAATAAGTGTACCATATGTGTTTGACCATTGGGGCTCTGAAAAGCTACAGAAAACAAAACAAACAACTAAAGGAAGTGAAACAGTAAAACAAACATGAGTACACATACTCACTTTATGGTTTAAATATTAAGAAGTTTTGTGTCTGTGGCTGAAGGATGTGGTGGTCTGGACAGGCTCATGCTCAGTGGTGGCAGTGGCTAACATCAGTCCCGGTGGTGGTGGTCCCGGGGGGAGGACAGACTCATGCTCAGTGGTGGCAGTGGCTAACATCAGTCCCAGTGGTGGTGGTGGTCTGGGGGGGCATATAGACTCATGCTCTGTGGTGGCAGTGGCTAACATCAGTGGTGGTGGTGCAGGGGGCAGACAGACTCATGCTCAGTGGTGGCAGTGGCTAACATCAGTCCTGGTGGTGGTGGTCCGGGGTCAGACAGACTCATGCTCAGTGGTGGCAGTGGCTAACATCAGTCCTGGTGGTGGTGGTCCGGGGGTCAGACAGACTCATGCTCAGTGGTGGCTGTGGCTAACATCAGTGGTGGTGGTGGTGGTGGTCTGGGGAGGCAGACAGACTCATGCTCAGTGGTGGCAGTGGCTAACATCAGTCCCGGTGGTGGTGGTCTGGGGGGGCACACCGCCTTTTAACAACTTCAGTTAAAACCTGCCAACATTAACCACATCATCATCCTTATAAAGAAAGCTTCCCTCACAGTCATCTATGTCTGAAGTCTGTCCACTGGGAAATTCTTTCTCCATTGTGTCGTCATCTACATCAGTGGTGGGCCATTTCAGGCAGCCACTGCCAGTGCCACCAGGATGGTCCATTTCCACATCACCAAAACCACCATGACTAGGCTGGGGTATGAATACCGAGGTTGCAATCTGTGCTGGTATGTGCCTCTCATTCATTTTAATGAATGTTAGCAAACTAACTTTTGCAGGAGACAGGTTTGTCCGACGATCCCTGACTATTGCACCTGCTGAGCTGAATACCTTCTTAACACTTACACTGGAGGGCGGGCATGTGAGGTACTTCAGTGCCACTGCAGTCAGCTCTGGCCATTCACTGACCTTTCCACTCCAGTACAAAAGAGGAACTTCAGTTATTGTCAGATTTCTGTTTTCAGTCAACTATGACTCAACCGTTCTCTGAGCTGCACTAAGTCCAGTTGTTGATGCATCATCCTGTTCTCCTGAATCATTTATTTCACAAATACCCACTTGGGACTAAGCCTCCCAAAGTGGGTTGACGCCAGTCACTTTGGATGACAGACCACCTGGAACTGCTGTCCCCTTCCCCTTGCATGATATGCTTGTTAGTCCTACAGGTACACCTTCAGTTGAATTATGCTGCTGAGGTTTGCTGACCACGGCACATGACTTCTGTGCCTCATGAACCAAGCGCACCAGTTGACCACTGATATTTTTTACCTGTTCAGGCCCTCCCTCCAGTACTGATGCAATTCCACGCTTATATCGTGGGTCCAGCATTGTTGCTGTGGCAAAGTTGTCACTACGCTGAATGCTCACAACATGACGATTCTGGTCGAATACTGTCAGCATGTGTTGCAGCAGCATACTACTACCACCACTGTGTCTGGCAACATCAAGGCCTCAGCACCCACAGCAGTGGAACTGATTGGCTAATGGAGGCAGACTCACCACTCACTGCCTGTTATTACAGAGTCCATGAGGCACCACTGTTCAGTCGTCATAGACATGGAGGCCCCAGAACTGTCACAGCTAGTGTGCATCATAAGATATTCTGAGATGGCTTTATATTGTTCATACAACCTCTCTGTAATGTATAAAATGGAGTTCCATCGGGTGATAACTTCCCGCTTCAAGCAGTGCTGAGGCAGGCTGTTTTGTATCTGCAACTGCCGCAGTTGGTCACGGGCCTTTCCAGATCTTGGAAAGTGAGAGCAGATACGTCGTGCAACTGTCAGCATTTCCTTTACATCAGGGTATTGCAGAAACTCCTGCACCACAAGATTTAAACAATGGGCCATGCATGGAACATGAAAAAACCACCAATTCATGATGCATTTCACCACATTTGACCCACTGTCATTTGCTATGAACCCAGCTCTCAGAGATAGGGAGTTTAGCCATTTGTCAATTTCAGTCTGTACCACATCCAACATGTTCTCACCAGTGGGTGAACAGGTCACATTGCGCATAGCAATCGTTGCATGCTGCCGAATTCCTGGAAGATTGCTACCGCGAAAATCCACCTTACTGCACTGATTATTCACACTACCAAACATCACAAACAACCCCCTGCACCTGCGCCCAGTGTGCAGTTATACACAAATATGAACTCCCCACTGTTTTGCCACTTGTCCACATATCCATACTTAAATGGATGAATAGAGAGGAAGAATGTTGAAGGGCATGTCTTACTGAGTCGGACACAGTGCGGAACTACTCGGGGACAGCACGGGTAGAAAAGTATGTCCTGGATGAGACTTTCCATTTTGACAGGCACGCAGCAAACTGTCGGAACCTAGAATTCTCCACAAAGTAGAAGGGCAAAAGATCAATTGCCGCATTTCTGCTACAGCAGCATTAAGTTCACGTGACACTGTATGATTGGGGGGGGGGGTACAGTAATAGCCAGAGACATTGCCAGCTATTTCCAGATATTTCACTAAATTTCTGAAGAGTTTCGCTCTGCTGCCCCTACTGTGGAAATGCAGAAAGCAGGAGATATTTCTGAAAATATCACAGAAATTTGGGGAAATAACTGGCAGTGTCTGTGGCTGCTACTGTACTTCAGCTTATGCGCAAAAACACTGTAACGTGGGCTGACTTAAACATTTTACATGGGGTGTGATCACAAATGGTTGTGCTCTGTGATGAATGGCATTGGCAGGGGGTGGAGTGTGGATGTTTGATGAAGACGGTTGCACAGGAGATGATGACAAACCCAGAAATGCAGTTATTTTGCTAGATTTGCCATACGGGGTTGATGTACCACTTGCACTAGACATACTGCATCCACCACCACCAAAACTGCTACTCTCACCAGCACTGGACAACATTTCAAAGTCATTATGATCCTTCACCTCATCATGCCTGTAGTAATCCTCTGCTCTTATTACCTCACTACTACACACGTTTAATTTACTACTGGACTTAACAGTCATGGAAGGGGATAACATGCTTGCTATGGTTGCCGTTGACAAGGGTGAATGCCCCACTGTGGTATTAGCTGCCAGCTTGTGCTGGGTCCACAGTGCCATGTGCCTATTCTTAAGATGCATATGCTGTCCTCCTGTGCCCAGATGGTTCCCCTTTTTACCTTGACTCACATGCACAAGGCAAACCTGGCAGATTGCAACTGACTCATCATTTGCATCTTGAACAAAAAAATCTCAAACAAGGGATTGTGATGCTCTGCTTTTAACATGTCCATGATGTTGCTTATTTAAGTCCGTTATTTTAAGCCCTGAAGTGGGAGGGCACATGATGTTTCAGGCACTGCACACCTGGACTGCAACTGACCAGCACGACTACCTATCATGTTTATTACTGGGTCATCATCATCAACTAAAACCGGTAAATCACAAGTTTTTACAGGGGGGCGATTCCTGCAGACTCAGACACAGCCACTTTGAATTTCTTTTTCTCCGGTTCCCAACTGGGGTCAATTACATCATTATCATATTCATCAGCATCACACACATTCACATCTTCTGCTTGGATGCTAGCATGTGGACTGCATGTTGCAACAACAGCAACATCATCATCATCATCACATTCATCATCATCATCTACACCACCACCATCACCTGATATTTTTTCACCACACTGTGAATCACTGCACGGAAAATGTGTGACATTAAGTGCCACGGTGGATGGAATATCACATTGTATGCTATCGTTGACATGATTATCAGAATCCTCAGGTTCAATTACTGGAATGTTACTGGGAAGTATGACATCATCTGTGCTGCCACTCAATTGCACTGCTTCACACTCAATATTTTTGGATATGGTACACTGGTCAGAATTCGAATTTGACACACCAGTACTAATACTACCACCACCACTAACACCAGTAACACTAACACCACCAGCTGGGAAAACATCATCTCCTCCAACTATGAGTGAAGCTACTGATTGGGCTTTAAAAAACATTGCAGGAGAAATACCCTTTCCTCACATCAGCAATGCACTTCTGCGTCTGCGTACTACTACCACGCCCACAGACTATCTTACTACCAGCATTGCCATGGCGAGAACCAGCTTTACTTGCACATCTCTTTGCGGGCATTTTGGGGAATCAACAACAATATTATAACCAAATTTAGATTTTGATACGTTCACTCTCTGATTGCGGGGACGCTGGATGTGAAGCCAAAACAACAACTGTAGCTTCAGCAACAGATAGAGATTGTCACGCAATGAAAACAACTTCAGTAACCAGAGGTGCTGATGAGGTCACAAAAACAATCCAATCTGGTAAAAAATTCCTTTTGCCGGTGGGGGTGGGGGTTAGCACTGACTGCAGATTTTTATGGCAGTACAAGCAGCAAAACAAAGAACAGATACCACGATCGCAGTACAAAATCAGGCAGCAGCAGTGGCTAGCAGGTTCACTCTGCTGCACCTGCCCTGCAATTACACTAGTCTGTGGCACAATAAAAGGTATATTATTTGATGTCACACAACACCACTCACACACACACAGAATAGTTTCTCTACAATGGTGAATGAGTAATGCGAACCAAATTGAAAAGTTCAGTAATATGACACATATTGCAATGAAAAAAAAACAGAAATTATGAACTGTTGCACCAGATCCACCCAACACACAATCAGCAAGAACATTTCAACAATTACTAACAATATTACTGTGTGTACATTAACACGTTTATATACAAAAATATAACCAAAAAACAAAGAAATCATTATTTCTCCAACTTAAATCTGCCTACACCACATATACGCCCTTCCCCCAAAGCACACTTTCACTGTCTTTTACTACACACACTCAATGTTGTACATTAATATTCAAAATCCACACAAAAACAAAAATGCTCAATTATATGAGCACAGGAGGGTTTCCTGCAATCAATGAACTAAATGTGGAGCCTCCCAAAAAAAGCAAAAATTATTTTTTAACAGCTTTTAGAAGGTTTCAATCACAGACCGCTCTCAGAGCACACTGTCTCCTACTGCTCCCTACACACGCTACCCTGAACTGAGGCTATGCAGATCAATATAGAGCCCATGTGACCTGAAATCCCATGAATCACTGCAAAATTTGACTTCGGAGCTCAAAAACAAGGCGAAGTGAGGCGAAGTGTGTTGATCCCAATGCACTTTACTTAAGATTTTGGTGGAGTGGTGGACTGGAAAGGTGGAGTAACATGAAGTCAGTGTTTTCAATGGACTTCACTTTACCCATTATAATGCAAATTACTCCACTTTGCATTGCGGAGCACTCTGCAAATCTGCCTTTGCTTCGTGAATCACTTTGCGGATCGGATTGAGCCCACTTCGCCCACCACTAGTAAGGAGTAGGCTGCAAGTTTGTAATCTGTCATCATCAGCAACTCTTTACTGAAGTAAGTTTTTTTTGACCAGACAGTGAAATCAGAGTTCCAAAATGCTTTGAAAATTTTAAACAAAGTAACCTAAAGATCATTATTTTGGCAAGATGCGTACTGGAAATCTGCACTTCAAATTCAGAATTTAGTACTCTGGCACTTATGCCCTCTTTAGCGTAATTAAAGTTGGAGATCATAATTATGGTATATACTGTACCTGACTGAGCTTGGCAGCCTGATTATCTGAGATGATTGCCAGTGGACGCTATGCCACTTTGGTAAATGGGAAATGTAACCTCTGCATTCTGATTGGCTTTGACCTGTGCGTTAACAGCACAACTAACAGGCAAAAACAAGTCCTGTCAGCCAGGAGAAAGGGTATAAAAAAATCTTTGTTCATGTTCAAGAATGTTCCGTTTTCACAGTAGCTACCCTTTTTTTTATAGCCACACAATTTTAAACAAACAGCACTTCAGGCCAGCCCCATGATGCTTTACAGTGAGGAACAACTCTGGCACACAGGTGACCTGGATATGTGCTCCAGACCTGGGGAGTCAGGAGTGGAGACCAGCAGGGAGGGATAACAGCATCTGTCCAGATGCTCTCTTTGCAGGAGGGTGATGACAGAGTAGTGGGGGCCCTTAATGTTGTGGGTGACCAGGCAATGTTGAGCACCCCGGTTCTCGGCTAGTACTGCTGTGTGTGTGCACACTTGCTGCAGGAAAGGACAGCAGGGGAACACAGAGAAAAAATCCTCTCATTGGCAGGATAATGTGCAGCTTTTCAGCCTATTCACAAATGCAGAGCATGCTGACAGCCCTGACATTCCTATGTCAACAGGTGCCTTGATTGTTCCCTGGCCAAGAGAACACCATCATGGGGCTCTGGCTGGAAATAAGCAACCTGCCTTTTGAGGCTTGATTGGGGCATGGTGTCATGGTCTGAGGGAGGCATTAGGCTGAATAAGCAGAGTCCATCAATGGGAATTTGGGGGACAGCACACTGAAGGTAGGCAAAAATGAGGAAATAAACAGCATGTCAAACATACTTACAGTGCCTTTCAAACACTTGTCTCTTCCAGTCTTCATTAGCTGCCATATTTTTCCTCATTTTCTTAATTTTTAGCATGTGTTTTTAATGTTTTACCCTGAAACACCTTCCCACTCTCTTGCTCACTTGCTTCCCACTCCATTGCTCCCAGCTTGCGTTTTCACATCTCACATGCTCTATGCTCGCTCACTTCAGTTTGTCGGTGTACCAAATGCACAGCGAAATCACTAGAGCGAAGACCATCACAGTGACAGAATTTGACAAAAAGCGTTGGGTCACTGTGATGGTCCCTGCCGGCACCGTTACTGCATCACCTGATGTTTCTCCCCCTCCCCGAGACAACTCTGACTCAGAGTTGTATATTTAGGAACCGGGGGCGGCACAGCCCCCCAACATGGGGGGTTCATGGGGTGCAGCCCCCCAAAGGAAACCCACACACATCCCCAACAGTACAATGCCAATACTCAGCATTGTGTATGTTGCTGTCGAGGATGTCGGTGATGCAGATGTCACCTCACTATAGGTAAACTGAGTTTGTATACCACCCTTCCCACTTGACTGCCTACCTACCTACCCACTTTTCTACAAGCTTAATAACTACCCAGCTCCAGGTATCCTTTTGATCTCTCAATGCCCTTTTGGCCCTCAACCCTCTGAAAGGTAGGAGCACTGATGGCCTTGACCCCAAGCTCATGCACTTCTCTGCCTCTGCCATACCTTTGCCATCTCTTCCCTTCTCAACCTCTCCTTCTCTCTTGCTTCAGTCCCTGTTGCCTGGAAGCATGCAACTGTCATTCCTCTTCCTAAAGGAGGTGACCCCTCCACTCCCAGCAACTATCACCCTATCTCCCTGCTCCCTACCTTAGCTAAACAGCAAGAGCACATTGTGCTGTCTCAGCTCTCTCCCTTCTTTGATTCCTCCTCTTTTTTCACCTTCCTCCAGTCTGGCTTCCGTAAACATCACTCCACCACCACCTCCCTCCTCTGGCTCACTGACTCTATCCACACTGGCATCAGCCAGGGCCTCCTCACATCTGCCATCTTTGTTGACTTGACCAAAGCTTTCAACACTGTTTCCCACCCACTCCTCCTTGACAAGCTCAAGTCAGCAGGTCTCGCTGACTTCGCTACTAACTGGTTCTGTTCCTGCCTAGTGGGTATATCTCAGTTAGTTAGAACTGGTGAGTCCCTACCCCCCCCCCACCATTAGCACCGGCGTCCCCCAAGGCTCTGTCCTTGGCCCACTACTTTTCACTAGATTCCTAAATGATCTTCCCTATGCCTGCTCATCTGTGTCCATCCACATGTATGTAGACAACATGGGCCAATTTGCCTCTGGTTCCTCCCCTCCTGAGCTAACGACCAGGCCTCAGCATGATTTTGATAATGTCCAACATTGGTTCAGGTCAAATCAGTTATCCTTAAATGCCCCAAAAAGTCTCCATGAACTTTGGCACAAAGCAGAGGTTTTCCAGGCTCCCATTTCTCCCCTCTTTCCACACTGTAGATGGGGTCACAATTGATGACGTGCCCTCATTTAAGTACTTGGGGTCTGGCTTGACCAGCACCTTGACATTTCACAGCACGTGGATGCCATACAAAAAAACTCCACCCTAAACTCAGCGCTGTATTTAGGAATAAAAGCTGCATCGCGCCCCCTGCTCGTCAAGATATGAGGCCTGATTTTCTAAGCAATTTGGATCACCGCAAGGGGCTTGCCACGGGGAGTCTGACAAAAGAGGAGACTTGCATCAAACTTTGCTGCAAGTGTGATTTTGCAATGAAGGTTGCCACACACCCCCCCTGCTGCAAGTCCCTTGTGTTGAATACAAAAAGTTAGACCAGCTCTCCCCGGTCTAACATTGCACCAGCAGGCAAGCCTTATTACAGGGCCTGTGCCAAAGCTTTGGTACAAGCTGCCATAACGTTAGAAAAATGTCGCAACTGCACCAGCCCTTGTAGAATCAGGCTGCACTGTGGCACAGAACTTTGGCGCACCTGTGGCAAACACTGCGGTTGATGTAGGGCTTGATGCAAGCCCTACATCAACCTTCTAAAATTGGGCCCATCATCTCTAAAGTGATCCTTCCCATTATCGATTATGGCAATATTGTCCATGGTGCTGTCCCAAAATCCACCCTGGCCAGACTGCACCCCCTCTTTCACTCCTTCTGCCAGTTTAGAAACATAGAAACCTAGAAGTTGATGGCAGATAAGGAACGCAAGGCCCATCCAGTCTGCCCATTTCTTTTTCTACCTTATAAATGTGCCATCGGCCTTTGCTCCGTCAATGGCCTATCTAGTCATACTCATCTGTATTGCTCCCTTATGCCTATCCCATGCCTGTTTGAAGCCCTACACTGTATTCATATCCACCACTTCCTAAGGTAGGCAGTTCCATGCATCCTCCACCCTTTCTGTGAAAAAGAACTTCCACACATTACCCCTTAATCGGCCTTCCTCTAATCTCATGCTGTGTCCTCTTGTCCTGCTATTTTTCTTAAATTGAAACAAGTTAGACTCTTTCACCTTGTTAATGCCCTTAAGGTGTTTGAATGTTTTGATCATATCACCTCTCTCCCTCCTTTGCTCTAGGGTATACATACTGAGCTCCGTTAATCTGTCCTCATATGTTTTCTGATGCAGTCCCTACACCATTTTGCTTGCCCTTCTCTGGACTGCCTCAATTTGGTTAATGTCCTTGTGAAGGTGTGGCCTCCAGTACTGCATGCAGTACTCCAGATGGGGCCTAACCAGTGTCTTGTATAGAGGGATTATTACCTCCTCTTCTGACTTGTGATACCCCTACTAATACACCCCAACATCCCCATAGCCTTACCTACTGCTTTAGTGGTCTGCTTGGATGATTTCAGGTCATCTGTGATGATGATGCCCAAGTCTTTCTCTTCCCTTGTGACTGCCAGCAACTCCCCTCCCAGCCTATAGGTGGCTTCAGGGTTTCTCTTCCCTATGTGCATGATCTTGCACTTCTTTGTGTTAAACCCCAGTTGCCACTCTTCCGACCATTTTGCTAGTTTATCCAGATCTCTTCTCATTCTGCCCACCCCATCTGGATCATCTACTTTGTTGCAGATCTTGGTGTCATCTGCAAACAGACAGACCTTACCCTCCAGTCCATCTGCAATGTCACTGATGCAGATATTGAAGAGGACTGGCCCCAGGACTGATCCCTGAGGTACCCCACTTGTGACTTGCAACTCTTCTGACTGCATACCGTTTATCACCACTCTCTGTTTTCTGTCCGTCAATCAGTTTGCCACCCAGTTGACCAACTTCTGACCCACCCGAGCCTACCCAGCTTATTAATCAATCTTCTATATGTAAACAGTATCGAAGCTTTGCTGAAGTCAAGGTAGGCAACATCAACTGCTCCCCCTTGGTCCACCACTCTGGTTACCCAGTCAAAGAAATCTATGAGATTTGTTTGACAGGACCTTCCTTTTGTAAACCCATGCTGTCTTGGATCCTGTACTCCTATGGATTCCAGGTGTTGCACGATCCTATCCTTAAGGAGTGCCTCCATAATCTTGCTCACTATTGAGGTAAGACTGACTGGTCTGTAGTTCCCTGCCTCCTCCCTGCTACCACTCTTGTGGAGCGGGATCACATGAGCCCTTCTCCAGTCTTCTGGGACCTCTTCTGTGCTCAGAGACTCACTAAACAGTTCTGATGATGGCTCTGCTAGTTCCACCCTTTGCTCCTTTATTACGATGGGATGTATGCCATCAGGTCCCATTGCCTTGTCCACCCTGAGCCTATCGAGCTCTTGTAGGACCCTTTCTTTTGTGAAGGGACTAGAGCACACCCCCCGTGTCCATGGTGCTGAGCTGTGGGCCCTGTCCTACCTTCTCTTCAGTAAATACTGAGCAGAAGTATCTATTTAGGATAGATGCTTTTACGTGGTCCTCCTCCTCACACGCCCCCTTATCTCCTTTGATCTTAGCAATACCCTCTTTGGACTTTCTCCTTTCACTAATGTATCTATAGAAAGTCTTGTCACTCTTCTTTTACTGTTTGTGCTAGTGTTTCCTCAGTTTGGGGTTTGCCTGCCTTACTGCCTTCCCTGCTTCCCTTAGGGAAGTTTGGTATGCCTCCCTATCTTCATCCTGCTCTGTTCCCTTATATTTCCTGAAGGCCAGCCTTTTGGCTCTGACCTTTTCTGCTACTGTTTTTGAGAACCAACGTGGTTTCCTTCTTCTTTTGCACTTCCTTTTCTGTCTAACACAGTGGGATGTTGCTTCAAGTATTGCATCCTTAATGCTCGCCCACTTTGCCTGTACCCAATCACCTGTATTTCTTTTTGCCAGGGCTAGCTTAACTCTGTTGGCCATCTTATCAAAGTCAGCTCCTCTGAAGTTCCATATTTTTGCCTTGTAATGGGATGATTTAGTTCTAGTGGCCAAATTGAACTATATCATGTGATGGTCACTGGCCAGCAGGTGACCTTCTACCTGGAGAGCTGATCTTTTCCTTTAGTCAGTACTAGATCTAGGATAGTCCTGTCTCTTGTGGGTTGTTGTACCAGTTGTTTGAGGCCCTCCCCTGCAGGGAATCCACCATGTGTCTAGTTCCGGCAGATGTTCCTGCTGGTATTGACCAATCTGTATCTGGCATGTTGAAGTCTCCCATTACCAGAACCTCCCCTCTTAGCTGTCATGTTTTTCATATCTTCTAACAGTAATGTGTCTATATCCTCCCCTGGTCTGGGGGCCTGTATACAACCCCAGTTCGTATGGCTGTTCCATTTCCTGTTTCCAGGGCGACCCACAGTTCTTCTGGCTCCTTATGCCTTGGGCTGCCTACCTCTCACTCACCACTGTTCCTTATGCTCTCTCCTATCCCTCCCCTCCCTGGAAGATCACCGCCTATATCATTGTGCCTCTTTTATTTCTAATTTCTGGCTGCCCTCCCCCCTTACCCGAGCTCTCTCCTCTCACTCCTGTCCCCCTCCTCCTACACCCTCTGTAACTCTGGTTATCATTCTTTCACCCTTCCCTCTCAAAAATCTCTCACTGGACAGGTTGCTTTCTCCTTCTGCCTTCCTAAACCTTGGAACTCTCTGCCTCTAGCCATTCCCTCAGCCTTTTCCAAATGCTCTCTCTCCCCCCTGCTCCATGACCACACCGCTCCTTCTTTTGCCTGTCTTTGACTCATTTGTCGTCCCCTGCTCCTCAACATGGTCTGCTTTCTCTTGCTCCACCTTGTTCCCCATCCCCTTACCTATGTCACCAACCCTCCTCCCTCTCTTCTTCCTCCCCCACGTGTTCCTCACTTGTTCTGAACTTTCCCATCCTCCCTTCCACCTGCGCTCCATCCTATAATGACATGTTCTCCCAGTGCCATCCCTAATTACATGCTGTAATGTACTTTTGCTATATCCATGGAACAACTTGATTGATACTGTTGAATTTATTGTCACTAATGCTGTTTTTGTATAAACTATTGCTTCTATTTTGTTCTTATCCTCCTTCTCCCCATTCCCCCAGGATGCATCTGGGAAAGTGCTTCATTTCAGCTCAGTAAGTCTTTCCTGGTGAAATTTTTGAAATTAATAAATAAATAAAATAAACTGTCTATCTTACTGCGAAAACAAAAAAACAATACAGGGTTTCATTGCCCAACCATGGTTTGCCTCCCTGTCTGCCCCTGTTACTTTCTTACTCCCTTGGGGATCTCAGTTCTGAATAAAATCATGATCAGTGCTGCACACTGCAAAAAATAAAACCTCATCGATGGCCCCGAAGTGTAAATGGAGGGCATGAACTGAGGGGTACAAGAAAGCAATTAAAACCTAGAATGGCCCTGCCAGTTGTTGCTGTACATAATCATGTCACTTTTAGTAGCACCCATCGGTGTAGGGACCATTTCACTTTATTTTGCAAAGTATTTTACTTTTTTTCTGTTGTATATCTTTAAATACTTTTTTAATTTCCTCAGTTACCCATACTGTAAGCACAATATAATACTGCAGAGCATTTGCTGTACTTGGTTTCCTCCACTTCCAGGGGCTAAAGGCACTAAGCCTTCAGCATTGTGCTTCACTATACCCTGGGCATGTGGTGGACCCAGTGCAATCAATGCCCTATCTGATCATATTACCTACATATTGTATATAACTGTTAGACTTCTGAATATTCAGACAATACAAAGCTTGTTTTTGAAAACAGAAACAGTTAACAAAATCACATTTAAAATATATAATAATTGTAATTTGTTCCATAATGGGTTCACTACTTGATAAAAAAATTGGCAACTTACTGTACATGAAGTGCCTTTTCCTATGATGTGTGGCATATACCAGCAGTGTAGTTAATTATATGTTGGGGTACCCCGCCACATTGGGTAATACTGTTTAATTTTCCAACTGAATGGACCCCCACTTGTACTACAATATACTGTTGCAACAGTAAGTTGCGTGGTTAGTTTTGAACAGGTGAAAAGAATGAATTACAAGGGCCTTGGCAGATCATATAATTAATATTATGTTTATGGTTTGTGAAGTGCCATGTTTCTTGTAGAGGTATAGCTGCAAGCAGCAGCCACAATGCCTCTGAAAGGTGGCATGGTTTCAGTTTTAGTTTTTCAAGCTGATAGACTGCTATGTGTGATCCCAGCTATTAGTAAGTTCACTGACTAAAGTGTCATTTTCTATCTTCTTCGAGGAGATCTCCCTCCAGTGATCCACATCATGGAACTGTAAGCTGTCAGTGTCAGGACCACCTGGAAACTTTTGTTAACTGGAGCAGCCCACAGTGATGTTCATTGTTGCCACCTATATAACATGGGCATCTCCATCATGCTTCAGTTCATTCTCTTGCCATCAACTGCTCGACGGACCACCGCTGTTGAAGAATGCCACTGAACTTTGCAAGTATCACTAATGCTTCTACTGCTTTGTTATTTTTAATTTACTTTAAACATTTATGCCACTAATGAAAGAAAAGGAACTGCTTTTCAATTACTGTCATTGTGGCAAAGTCAAAATTTACAAGCATGACGCTCATTCCCCTTGCATCTACTGTCTAGGCATTTCTCACAGCCTGAAGACCTGCAGCATTTGCCAGGGCTTTAACCAGGCTACACAGAGATGGCACAAGAAGGCCTTGGACATTTATTTGAAGTTCAAGGCTATGAAGGAAAAACAGAGTGCATCGTAGTTTGCTTTGATGTCATCAGCCACTCCTTCTCTCTACAGTTTGCCATTGACCAGCAGTTCTCCATGGTCAGTGGCACCGGCTGTGAAATTATCAAAGAAAACTCACAAGTTTGCTAAATCAGTGGATAAAACCCACAATGCAGATAAAGACCAACAGAGGCATTGAAAAAAGGGTACCTTTCCTGCCAGATCCCACTCTCCTCTTAAATGAGGCAAGTTTCTGGAAAAAGACAGATCCCAGGCTAAGCCCTCGGGTTCTGTTGCCTCCTAACAATCTCTCAGACACCAAGGTCAGAGTCTGGCACTGGCTCTAATCCCCTGCCAGGGGATTCACAGCTGTTTAAGTCATTAGGCATTGTCCCATTGATGAATCAGTCATTGATGACCCCATCAGGGTTTGTCAACATGCAGATGCTGTTTCAGACTATGTATGAACTTTTTCAAATGTTTCTGCCACTGGCGCCACCATCAGTGCTAAACCCAAGACTGCCACTGTCAACTTCATCAAGGATGTCGAAGCGCCCTATGCTGATCACCATACCTAGCGAGGTGCTTCCTTCATCCACGCCTAGTCTGTCAATGGTTACTCCTGTTTAGCCTCCTCCTGCCCATTACTGGCCATTATTTATTGCTGTTGTCAGCATTTTGTGGTGAACCAACAACTTCTTCAGGACATATTACAGTGAATTAAAAAATATATGTAAATTGCCATTCACTACAGCAATAAACAGTATTTAATGAGTTAACTGGTGAATGGATCACTAGGTTTCATTTTATTATTGGCTAAACAATATCCTGCCCCTTAAATAAGCCATATTATTCCTCTCAACATGAGATGGACTCTAAGGTTATCATGGTTGTGCATGACAGATGACTGTGCATGACAGATCAAAAGCTCCTAAGCATACAGTATGAGCACTCTTCCTCCTGGCAAAGAATCAAGGAACCTGGATGTCATGGACAAGAGAATGTATGCTTCGGCATCCCTTGGCCCCAGGATTGCCAACTATCCACCTATATGATTAAACATCAGAACATCCTGTGGAAGTCTATGGCTGCCATTGCCAACAAGCTGCCTAATAAACTGGATAAAACTGTAGTCCAAAAGACTGTTGTCCATGGTCTGGAGGTTGGTAAGCACCTCTTACAGTCCACTTATGATGCCTCTGACACTGCTGCTCATGCGGCTGCTTCTGGCATTTCCCTACACTGCTACTCCTGGTTGCATGTTGGTGGCTTACCCATTATTGTCCAACAACTAGTCCTTAATGCTTCCTTTAAAGGTAAAAGGCTTTTTGGCTCTGATGTTGGGTTTGCATTGCAGGACCTCAAGACTTCAAAAATAACCATGAGGTCTCCCAATACTCTTAATCCTAAGCCTCAGGGTAGGGTCCAGGGTTTGGTTTGTAGGCTGTATGCCTGCTCTGGTGGAGACTATTTCTGGGGACCCAGACATGGCTGTCAGTGGCCCCATGCCTCCTCAGAGGCCCTTTCACTTCCCAGTGTCCATGCCAGGGTCACCAAAGGTGCAGGTCTTGATGGTGTCCCAGCTTCCCCATGTGCCTTCTGACTTCTCTTCACATCCCCCAGTCACTGAAGATTAGGGTATCCTTGTGGGGTGCACATCTCCCTCTTCTTTTCAACATGGAGGGAGAGCATGTCAAATGTTTGGTTGCTGGAGGTGGTTCCATAGGGGCACATCATCAAACTCCTCTCTGTCCTTCCTGTGCATTTTCCCTTGCCAAACCATTATCCCTTGGGACAGCTCACCCTCCTGCTGGAAGAGGTTCAAACTCTCCTCCACAAATTGGCCATAGTGCCCATCCTGGTTGTGGAACTGAAGCAGGGCTATTGTTCCAGGTACTTCCTAGTGCCAATGTGGACCCGTGATTTATGACCTGTCCTAGATCTCATGGGCCTTAATCTGTTTATCGAATATTAATGGTTCTGAATGCTCTCTCTGCAATCCCTCCTCCCCCTGCTACTGCAAGGGGACTTGCTGTCTGCCTTGGATATGAAGGATGCTTGCTTCCATATCAAGATCAACAGGTCTCACAGATAGTGCTGTTTATGCCCCATGGCTTGAACCATTAATTTTGTGTCTTGCCCTTTGGCTTATCATCTGCACTGAGTGTCTTTACCAAATGCTTTGCAGTGGTTGCAGCTGCCCTCAGATGGGAGGGCCTCTATGTTTTCCCCAAACATCAAGTAGTGACTTCCGAAATCCCCATTGACAGTGGTTGTTTACATACTGTTCTGCACTGGCAAGCTCTTTGAGCAGTAGGACATTCTGGTGAATGAGTCAACACTGGTACTCATTTCATGCCAGCATCTCCAATACATTGGAGTAATTCTGGACACAAGGCAGGCTGGGCTTTACTTCCTTGCACCATGCTATGGCACTGTTTGCCCAGGCTCATCTTGTCTTTTCCAGTAACTATATCTCAGCCTGATGTCTCATATGACTAATAGGCTTCATGGCTTCTGCTATTCTGACTGATCCACTGACATGACTGCATGACAATCATACAATGATTTCTCCATTCCCAGTGGGCTCAGCATTCAGATGAGCTGGAGTGTCTCATACAGGTGAACCCTCTGCTTCACTGGTTCCTGCTCTGGTTTTTGGACAGCTCCAGCCTAGAGATGGGTTCATTCTTTCTCCACCCATCTCCTTTGATAGTGATGAAAACAGATGCCTCAGGTTCCAGATGAGGTGCCCATCTGGGCCTGTTCCGAACTCTTGACCAATGGTCCTCATTAGACATGGTTCTGCAAAGCAGTACTCTGGAGATGAGGGCTGTTTTGCTTGGCATCCATGTCTTCACTACCCTCCTTCTGGGCCACATTAATCCATGCATACAACATCACAGTGATGTACTACATAACCCAGCAGGGCAGTGTCCACTCATATCCTCTTCACAGAGAGGCAAATATGGTCTGGCATTGGGTCATGTAACACAAATTGTTCCAGTTGGCTGTCTTTTTGCCCAGTACCCTTAAAGAATTGTGGGACAGTGATAGAAAGGTACATTCAGTGAGCCATACCTAGGTGGGTGTGCAAGAACACAGACCAAGAGAAAAGCCTGCGAAGCCTGCTCCTTGATAACGGCCCCATAGTTGGCAATGAAAAAGCATATAATAGATTTTATAGTAGCATGACCATGATGGGTCAGTTACATGAGTAGCAGGCAAAATGCTATAGTGGTTAGAGTACAAGCTTTGAAACCAGGAGATCACAGCTCTAAACTTCACCAGAGTCAAATACTCCATTTAAAAATGTAAAGCAAATCAGCTGCCAGTGCTCCAATCCACCAACACTGAAAATGGGTAGAAGCAGGACCTCACTGAAAATGAGATATTGCATCTCAGCTGGGCTACAATGGCTAAATAAATGGTAAAAAATAAATGCTGACAGTGTTGAAAATACTGTAAGCTTACTAAAATGCAAATGGCTAGTTGGCCCAGTGGGGCTGGCTAATCATGCTCTACACTGCCACATGGAGTGATTCTAGACTGAATTTCAATCCCAACTTCCAAGCTTTAGCCTTGGAGGGATTTGGGCATACAATACAGGCAGCATGCAAAAGTCCCAGGGTGTGACGATTGTGGCAGCTTCCCTCCTGTGGAACGTAGGGATCATTTATGTCATGTGTGACTATAAAATTTCTTCTTTCACCACAGGCCAGGTTGAGCATAAAAGTAGATGTACAACATAAAGGAGTAGTGGAAGGGACCTCTTAAAGGGGAAAAAAATACTACTGAGACCATTGATGACCATTGATGATAGAGGGCCCCCCGAGCCCACATCACCGACCCTAGTTCTGCCACAACTCCCTCTGATTCCTGAACTCTAGATGAATTTTCCCCAAGTTGCTGACTTATGACCCAGGACTTACCAGAGGGGGAAAACTTTAGGGCTCATCAGGTACAGCAGTTGGGGGTGTTGATTTGTCAGGGCAGTGGGCAACCAGTGGGTCAGACAGGAAAGGGGGGTGGGCGAGACCAGCATGAATGAACCAACCAGTCTGGCCAGAGCTAAGCTAAGTGGATTAATATGTAAATAAAAGAAAAGCTAATAACTTGAAAATGACTACAACTTCAAGCCATTCATTCCCCAAACTGATTTCTGAGCACTTTTATTTTTAATTTAGGAGGGATACCATTAAGTATTTTTTTCACAGAAAATGTGGCAGAAGGGTGGAAAACTGTGGGCTGCTGAGGTGGTCAGTGCAGACACCGTTTGGGTTTCAGACATGTCTGGAATAGATACTGTATGAGGGCTTGGTAAACACAGCACTTAAATGGAAGGGGGAGAGAAGGTATAAGAGCCACTAGGGTTCTTCCATTCCATATTAGATAGGAAGAACTGTGGGGCAGACATAACAGGCCAAGTGACCTTTTTCTGCCGGCAAATTCTATGTTTCTTTGTTTATGGAAGTGATGCTGTTGGTCCATAGAAAGCATTTACCATGTAAGAAGAGAAATGCTTATAGAGAAAATTAACTGTATGTAGTCTTTCTTGTTTAGAAAACATTATATTCCATTTATGTTCTGGTTTTAATATAACTGTTGGCTACTATATTTTATTTTCCTCAATGCAGTTTCTATGTAGGTTTTTGACAAACAAACCTAATCCTATAAACTTGGATTACACCAAATCCCCAGTAGATGGTTTTGAATGCCTCAAAGGCTTGCCTGGAGTTGCATATGAAACACTGTCTCTGCTGAATAAAAGAGCTGCAGACTAAAGGACCATACCCATTAACAGATGGATTAGAAAACAGCACTGCAACATTAGTGCACTAAATTAAAGGAACTGTTGTCATGACAACACCACCCACAGTTTGGATGAATCACCCCTCCAGTTCCTATGTTTCTCTTGTGAGCAGCTTGCTCTTTTAAGCCCCTAAATAGACGTGCATGACAATGAATCTCTTGGCTTTGTTCCTTCATAATGAGAGGGCTCACAGACCAGAGACAAAAATACAGAAGAGATTGTTGTCATGTACCAAACTATTAGACAAATGCTTCTATGGTAACCTGATCCTTGCACTGTTGGACAGAACACATTAGCTGCATTGCTAGTGAAGAGACATCACGTGGGTGCCACCTATGTTCTACAGTGTACAGCAGTAACTTTACCATAGGTGCAGTTAGAAATGTCAGAGTGACTAATTTTATTTACCCAAAAAACAATTGTTTTACTATTTTTCTACAGTATAATCAATTAATATTGCTTTTAGAACATGTCAGAATTATTACCCTCAGAAAAGAGTTTGTGAAACAGGGATTCTTAGAGTTAGCACTGAAATGAAGCCCCTTGCTTGATTTGTATCACTGGGTAACAAAGTCACGTAGTCCAGAGCTGGCATGAAGTGTCTTCAAAGCATGCTAAATTACCCAGCTCCCCAAATCAAATACTAGCTTTATTTATTCTGGCAACATTTTAACGTATTGAAAAAATCTGTTGCAGTTCATACTGTAACTGTAAGCAAACATTCTGACTGATTTTTAAACACAGTAACATAATAATTTAAGGTCAAAGGAGGATCTGTGTCCATCTTACCTGTCCCCTGTTTCATAGGAATTCATTCATTGCATATATACATATACAGTATATATATATATATATATATATATATACATATATACAGTATATATATATATGTATCATGTATAATATAGTCTTATAGATATATCAGTAAACTGAGGGCTTTAGCTTTGGATTCTATGAAAAGTCTTGTGTTTGTGCCCAGCTTGTTTGCCTCTTAAATGTTGCTTCATTTACTTATTTATGTATGCATGTATGTATGTATTTGTACTTATTTATTTAAAACTTAGTGACCAAGATAGGCACACTGAGCTGGGGTTCATTTCCAGGTGCAACCCAGGGGAAGAGCTACAACAGGGAGTGGAACAGCAAAAACACAGCAAAGACAACAGGTACAGTACATAGGAATAATTAGTAGCTGTACTACTATTGTATCATGGTGTACTTGTGTTATCAAACTGCTCCAGACAGTGAAAGAGTGCTTTAAATAACTGTCACTACTACTACTAAGTTTCAATAATACAGACATAGCAGTTCCAATACAGAATGCTGTGTAAACATTTACTGCTGAATAAACTGGGCAGCCCAGGGCTGAATACCTTTACTATATATCCTAACACACTATACTGATGCCAGGATGCAAGCTGTTAGAACAATGGGTGTACTAGTATATCCTAGAAACTCATTGGAAAGGGTCCCTGAAGGGTCCACCCTGGGTCCTGTACCCTTGTCCCTCATTATAAACCCCTACAAAGAAACCCTTTCCTCTCTCAACATAACCCAACTAGTCCCCTCCCCCACCCATTCCAATCAATGGACAGGCCACAGCTCCTTCATTGGTTGGATTCTCACCAGTCACCTGAAAATAATTACAAAACCACCATCCTCCCCAGTGTAATCAGTGACCACTCCCCCTGTCCTGTGTCTCTAGTCTAACAGATCCCCCAAGCCCCTTCTAAAACCATGACCAACAGAGTCCAGAAGAAAGGACAACTGCAGCTTCTTCAAGCTTATCTGTTAAACACCAATTTGTCACCCATCGATAAAGCAAAAAGTATTGATCAGACTCTTGAATATTTCATCTCTACCTTTAACTGGGCCTGTGACATCTTTGCCCTTTTAAAAAGATGGAAGATCAAGGGAGCATGCAACCCCTGGATTATAGCCTCCCGGCTCAAGCAAATGGCCACTAGGGATAACCTCTGGCATCATGCTGGGGCCACTGGCAAGCCATCTGATCTGCAGCAATACAAAACTGCTAGGAACACCTGCACCAGGGAAATTTGTCATGCTAAATCACAATACTACAATCACACGCTCTCCAACTCATGTGGTGATGCCAGAGGTTTTGGGACAACCTCAAAGAATTAATGGGCACCCCTAGCAAGTCCTCTCCCACCATTGTAGAAGCTGAAGGGGCCATCCTCCAAGATTCTAAAAGCATAGCTTGTGCCCTAAACACAGCCTTCTCTGACCTCAGCAGCATACTCCCCCGACACACCTGTTACACCGTCCGGCAACACCAAGGGCAATACCATCCATTCCTTGCCAGTCTCCACACTGTTCTACTTTAAGGGTATTACCCTTGCAGAAGTGAAAAAATATCTTACCCATGCCCTTGGAAAAGGTAGAGCCAACAGCGACACCCTGGACCTCAAACTTATATATCTAACTCTGGATGCAGTCCTTCTACCACTCACTAAACTTCTCAATCTATCCCTCTGCCTTGGGCAATTCCCTGCATGCTAGAAAGCTGTGGTTGTTGCACCCAACTTCAAAAGTAGGGACAGATCCAAACCCATTAACTATTATGCAATCTCTATCCTCCCCCACTCTCCAAAGTACTGGAACGTATAGTCACTGACCAGCTGACTGAATACCTTGAGAAACACCAGATTCAGTGCCTACAACAACATAGGTTTAGGAAAACACATAGCACCACTACTGCCTTGCTACATTTTTCTAACTTAATCCATTCCGCTTTCGACATTGGACATTTAGTGGAGGCAATTTACATTGACCTCACTAAAGCATTCCATACTGTGAACCGCTCCCTTCTGCTTGACACACTCACATCACTAGGTCTCTTAGATGATGTAACTCGGTGGTTCCAAAGCTATCTAACTGACCGGACTCAGAAAGTAAAAATTGGCGAGTTTATTTCTGACAGCCTCCTTGTTTGATTTGGTGTCCCACAGGGCTCAATACATGGCCCCCTTTTATTTAGTCTTTTTTCCTAAACTTTCTCCCACAAGCATGCTCCACTAATCTCTACTATACATGGATAATGCTGTCATTTTCTCCAGTCTCCTCAACCCTCTAGTCAGCTGCTTACTGCTTGACTCAGGATTCAGAGCACCTGCTAGACGCACAGCATTCTCATTGCTGTATGAAGCATGAATCCAACACAGTCACCATATACCACATCCTTCCTTTTTGCAGTATAGCTCATATGTGCTTATTAAGCGTGATCTGAAATCATATTCAGTTCTAGTTAACTTAATCCTTGGCAATCTTCCTTGGAATTCCTTACTCAGACCATTGTACATTTCGTATATTGGATGCTGGAGAAAACTACAACCTTGGGGGACACCTCTTGGTAGAGTCATAAGTGGCGATAGGTCTCCTTGTGCCTTAATTTGATGTTTTCTGCCCTTTAGATAGCAAGTGAACCAATTGACAGCAGTAGCATCTGCTCCAATGTCTTGGAGGGTGGTCAATAGCAGATCATGGTTGACTGAGTCGAAAGCCTTACTCAGATCGAGAAATATGGTGCTGACGTAGTGTTTGGAATCAAGTGCTAGGTGTCAATCATTAGTTACCTTAGCTAAGATGAAGGTTGTACTGTGATTTTTTTCTGAAGCCTCATTGGATGGAGTTTAATATCAGAGCCGAGTCTAAATATTCTTTTAGCTGGGTATTTATTACTTTTTTGAGTGTTTTTTGAGAGAATGGGGAGTAAGGAAATTGGCCTGTAATTGTTCAGGTCACTAGGACCAGCAGACTTGAATAGTGGGACTACGTGTGCTACTTTCAAAATGAAAGGAAGTTCACCGAAGGATAATGACAAGCTGAATAGGTGAGCTATTGGTGCAGTTAAAGCATGGTGACCCAGTTTTAAAAAGAAGGGCTCTAGATTGTCTGCTCCTGCATTTTTCCTGGAATTGAGGCCCAGGAGCAGGTCCTCCACCTGTTTATAACTTACAGGGCAGAAGTAGAATTTGACTTTGGGTGGAGGGGCCTTATGAAGGTATCTGGCAATGGTAGGATCTGGGGCCTGTTGGCAAAGTTTATTTGCAGCAGATGTGTCAAAGGCTAGTCCGGCCATCGCAAAGTGATTATTTAAGAGGTCAAGCATGCAGTGCCTATCAGAGGTGTTGGTATTGCCAGAGGTGATTTTAACAGGGAGGGCATTAACTGAGCGGTGTCCTTCAACTTCCCTTAGGGTTTTCCAGAATTCGGTGGAATTGTTTACAGCAGATGCTAACCTAGACTGGAAGAAGCCTGCTTTGGCAGCCTTTGTGATTTTGGTACAATGATTCCTCGATTTCCAAAAGGCAGTGCAGCCTGATGGGTCTTTTGTTTTTCTGGCCCTTTTCCAAAAGGAATCTCTGTACAAAAGGCAGCCTTAAGCTCAGCAGAAAACCATGGACAGAATTTCTTCCTGGTGCGGAATTTGGACAGAGTAGAGTGCTTGTCTATGACGTCAAGGACTAGCTTTAGAAAGATCTCATAAGCTGCGTTCACAGAGGGTGTGAGGTAGAAATCTTGCCAATAAATGTTATTAAGGTCTGCTAAAAAAAATTTGAGATATTATGGTTTTGTCTATTCCTTTTTAGCATATGTGGAGAAGAGGATGGAAATCTAGGTGTGGATAGAACACAGGCTATCATGCTGTGATCGCTGATGTCATTAAAGAACACACCATCATGGCTAAAAAAGTGAGGTTTGTTGACAGTGATGAGGTCAAGTAACGTAATATTTGCAGGTGTTTTAGAATTTGGGTGGGTGACTTCAGTTATGAGCTGAGTGAAACCGAGCACGTCGCATAGATCTTTTAGTGGTTTAGATGAGTTAGAGAGCCAGTCCATGTTTAGGTGTCCCAAGATGATGCTTTCAATTGATTGCAAGTCCACAGATTTATGTATTTGATTCAGAAATGCAAGACCCCCTGACGGGGGTCCAGTAGCAGCCAATAATACAGCTCGATTCAGAGGATGAAAGGGAAAGTCTTATAGAAACCCATTTGAATTCCTCGGGGGCTGATATAGTATCAATAATTATAAGTGAGAATTTATCCCTGATATAGATTGCTACCCCCACCTCTGGTAGGTCTGTCCCCCTGGAAGACACTGTAGTAGGGGAGGTTGATTCCTTGGTTAGGAATGGAGGTCTTTAGCCAAATGTCTGAGACAACCAGTACATCTGGGTCTTTGTGGGAGATCCAGGTCTGGACCGAATCCAGCTTTTGCAGGAGACTACACACACTGAGGTGTGCAAAGGTAATACCTTTTAGATGTTGGATATCCGAAGGGGCAGGGATAAGGAGTGGGGACTCTGGGTTGAGTTCAATGTTCCCTGAGCAAAAAAGCATAAGGAGGAGTAGCTTTTTGAGGGCCCCGAGTAGGAGCTTACAGAGTCTGTGTTTATGACATCTGGATTGGGAAGGAGGTATTGTAGAGGTAGGGTAAATAGAGAAATTGTAGTTCAATAGGGTGAAAAAAATGACCACCCTTAATGAGACGGTCAATGGATTTGGAGCAGGGAGGGAGGGGATGCTGTTGTGGTAGGGTGGGCTATCCTCAGTGGTGTTACTAGTGTAGGTGGTGGAGCTGCTAGGTAGCATGGTATAAATATATGGCACTAATAGGACTGGGAATGCAGCAGGATACACTGGCTTAGCTGAAAATACAGGAGATGAGGAGGGATAGTGTTGATTCCCTAGTATGAAGAAGCCTAGGAATAACAGCATATACATGATGGGGAATGTGGTAATCTGATTGGGTGAATGCGGGAAGACACACAGATTTGGGTGGTCAGGTAGCCAATTATAGAAATTCCACACTGAATGTAATGATCATAAGTACTGCCATTAAGGAATTGGTGTACCAGGAGGGGGTTTAGTATGTTTGGGTGAGCTAGAGCCTTAAGCATACATTCAAGCTGTAGTTATTTGTCATCACTTGGAAAGTGTGGTCAGCCAATGAAAAGAAAGTGGGTGGGAACAGGCAGCATCTAAGCGTATTTAAAGGAGACCAGGGTGGGGGAGGTGGGCCAAAATCCACCAGGGACACCGCTTGCTGGCTCCTAGTTCCAGGTTGCTGAGGCTGAAAGCTGCAGCCGAATACCAGGGAATGGAGCATTTGCTGCAGGTCTCAGGGCTGAGCAGTCAGTGCTGGGAGCTAAGCTGGTCCAGGAGGCACTGTAACCAATGAGCGTAGGGCCTTAAAGCAGTGAGCCAATCATGGACTGTCTTGAGACCCGAAGGGGCCAATGGTATTGCCGCAATAGAAGTCAGGAGCCATACCTGAGATCCAGGGGAGATTCTGAGGAATGGGCAGGACTGAGGGTGCAGCTGGCCAAGAGCCAGCCACAAGCCGGGAGGTGACATTTTGGCACCCAATCAGAGTGCTTCCTGAGATCCAGGGGAGATTCCAAGGAGCGGGCAGGGCTGAGGGCACAGCAGACCAAGAACAGTGGCCAGGTCACAAGCTGGGAGGCAGCTGTTTGGCACAAATCAGGGTGCTTCCTGAGATCCAGAGGAGATTCTGAGGAGTGGGCAGGGCTGTGGGTGCAGCCGGCCAAGAGCAGTGGCTGGGTTGGAAGCCAGGAGGTGGCTTTTCAGCACCCAGTCAGAAGCTTCCTGAGATCCAGGGGAGATTCCAAGGAGTGGGCAGGGCTGAGTGCACAGCCAGCTGAGAGCAGTGGCTAGGCCGCAAACTGGGAGGTAGTTTTTCGGCACCTGATCAGGGTGCTTTCTGATTTCCATGGGAGATTCCAAGGAGTGGGCAGGGATGAAGTTGCAGGCGGCTGAGAGCAGTGGCTGGGCCGCAAGCTGGGAGGTGGCTTTTCGGCACCCGATCAGGGTGCTTCTGTTCAGGTATTGTGCATGTTATAAAAATGGAGGATTAAACAGCTGTAATGCAATTTGCTATAAAAATATAGCAGCAACCACAGAGGTAACCATAAAACAAACAGCTTCATAGAAAGAGTTTACTATATCTTTCAATTAGAGATTCGAGTTTGAAGACTGATTTCAGAAATGATATGCCGAGATTTCCATTTTGTGTTTGTCAGCAGTCGGGACAGAGAAGTTCAAGGGGTGCCAAAAGTTCTTAAAGGAAAACACTGCTTGCATGCCATCGCTTTCCTGCTAGTGCATATGTCTCCGGTTAGAGGTTCCATATAAAAAAACTTTTTTTCCCTTCATTTAGATAATTACTTTTTAAAGGCTGCAAGGAGCCCTCAGGTGGAGTCACTCGCTCCCTCATCTGGGGTATGTTAATAAGGCCCTGCTAACTTAACCCTTTGGTCAGCAGGGACATGTTAGCATATCCCAGATGACAGAGTGAGGGGTACCTTGAGATGACTGCCCACAACCTTTCAAAATGGAAGTTTGCTGGCCCTGTTTTAAACTTCAATGTAATTAACTAAATTAAGGTAGAAAATTATTTGTTATATAGAACTGCTAACCAGAGGTATATGCACTAGCAAGAGAGTGCTTGCACGTAAGCAGTGCTTTCCTTTCAACTTCTTTGCACAACTGCCTTCACCTGGGCAGAAAAAAAAAAGAGATGGACATGTGGCTGTACGCCTGAATGGGTTGTCTTAAATGCATTTGAATTGGCTTCCTGCATCAGACTCATTCTAGCAGAAAACTGATTAGTAGCATTTTTCTCACAGGTTCTGCTGAAGGATGTCAGAAATATATACAAACAATATATAGATATATTGGTTTGATGCATAATAGGCTGTCGTGGAATACTTGCATTTATAAAATGATCATTACACAGCCCTGTTTCCTAAGTGGTGAAACATACAGTAGTCAAACGCTGAGCTGAGCTGTGACACACGTTATTAAGGATGGGGGTACTTTCGTGAGAACCACAGACAGGACAAATTCACAGAGTCTCCAGGGGAAAGCTCATACACTGTCAGGGCTGCATCAATGACAAAATATAGAATTATCTAGTAAAACATTGATCAATTGTACAAACTGCCCAAAGGCAGAGGCAAGACTGGGTGCTCCTGACTTGCCTCTGGGACTGTGTGCCCTGGTTTGTTTCCAAGCCCAGCATGTACTTATATAATATGAAAGTGCTATTGCAACTGTACAGAACCTCTGAACCTCAATAAACAAGTTTAAAAAAAAAGGAGTAGAACAACATAGCGATCCCTTTAGACAATGTTATTTTAGTTTATTTTATTTTTTTAGTTAGTTATGTAGGTATGTATTGTGTTCAAAAGACCTTTAAGCTCAACAGACCTTTTTTAAAGATGCCCAAGTCAAAGAGAATAACACAAAAACAACAAAATAACATTGTGCCCTATTCATGAACGGTGCGGAGTGGCTACGTGCTGCTTAACCCTGGCGCATAGCCCTCTCCGCACCTGCCCACACCTGCTGTGCTCTCTGCGCGACATACAGGTGCAAGATATGCCCCCCCACACTCCCAAATCCCTGGCCAGATGTGCAGCTCCATGCCCGGGTGGGGACGCGACTGCACTCTTTGCCATTCACGATGGTGCAGGTGCAGTGCACAGGGGGGCACTGGCTACTCCATCTGAAGGCAGCCGTAAGTGTTACATGCCCCCCCAGCAGTGGGGATAGTGGGAGTCACTGGACCCCACATTGAGGCCACCCCTGATGTCAAGGCACATTAGGAGGGCTGAGGGACAGTCATCTGGGGGACCCCCACACCCATATGCTGTAGGCACATTTGTGCCTGCTTCCAACATGATGCCCCACGGGCTCAGGGAATCCAGCAAGGAACCCGGGACGGGCAACTGATTGGCCACCTGCCCAGGTCTGCAGCTTCTGCCCCCCATGAACCTGCACACTGGGGGGTGGGGCCATGGATGTAAGCCGCTCGTTGGCTGGTGTTCGAGAATACATCCAACGCTTGGAACTCCTGAGGGTGCAGAGCTGCGCAAGGGGTTTATGTGCCTTCTGAGCGTAACCCCACCCACATTAGTGAATAGGCCCCAATGTGACCAAAGCACAAATGCAGCTGTAAAACATAACCACGGTTAAGCTACAGACTATGAACAGTTACATTTAAACTTCTGGATGAAGAAAGTTGCAGCATGTACTTTGAATGAGTTGAAGGAGGTGAGTACAGTCACTACTGGGGTAGGGAACTCCACACTCTGACAGCTTTAGATATAAATGAGCATTGACCAAGGACTGTTTTTCTAAAAGGCCTGTACAACTTATTATCACATATGGACTGACTACCATATTTGTTGTCAACTAGGGTAAAGAGGTTACGAACACCAGAGGGCATTTGGCTTAGCAGTGCCCTGTTGCATAAGAGAGCAGAGTTGTAGGAAGATCAGAGGTGAAAAGAGAGCCAGCAGTGAGTGTCGGATTTAGGTTAAGCACAAATCTGCATGCGCAGTTAAAGGCAATACAAATTTTTTTCAGGACAGTACTGTTAGCGACAGAATAGATCACCAAACCATAGTCTATGACTGAGATGACAAGGCTAGAGACTAACCGTTTTCTGATCTCACTGGTAACATTTTGTCTGTTTCTGTACAGTAGGCCATAATGTTGCTGGATATATTTGACTTTTGGGTCAACGTGTGAGGAAAAGGACAGGGTAGGTCCCAGGTAAATACCTAGGTATTTGGAAACCTGGACTTGTTCAATAAAGTGGGGGAGAAGAGAATTTAGTTAAGAGGAAGAAGGGGGTCAGATCTAGACGGCACAGCCTCAAACTGCAAGGAAAAAGATACATGGGCAATGTGAGAGGGCGTTTCTTCATGGAAAGGGTGGTGGAGCCCTGGAACAGACCACCAGATGGAGTGGTGGGGGTTAAATCGGTGGAAGAATTCAAGAGGACATGGGACAAGCATATGGGACTGAGTATCAGGGGGAGGGAGGGGGCTGGCAGGGAGGGGAGGTGCAGTTGGAAAGAAAGGACAAACTAGATGGGCCGGTATGGTCCTTTTCTGCCGTTAAGTTTCTATCATTGACTCTATGAAGTAATCATTTGGGTTGGATGTGCAGACCAGGGCTTTTCTTCAGGTCATGATTACTCTCAGGCAATAGAGTCTTGGTGTTTACAACAAGGTTGTTAGTAGAGAACCCGTTGCATGCCTTGTTAAAGTCAAACTACAGGTTTTTATTTAGTGTTGCTAAGTCCTGATGTGAAAATTACTGTCATAACAATATAATATTGACTTGGAGTAGTCACTGACATCAGGGACTTTATTATTATTTTTTTTTTATGGTTAAAGATTTTATTGTTTTCAAAATTTGTACACTTGGATGATACATATCAAAACTGTATCAATTCAGCATTGTTCGTTACATCAAAACAACACAACAAAACATACTCTCCTCATGTGAGTGCAGGTACAAGGTAGTGTACCAACAGATCCCCCCATGTTTGGTTTACAACATCTGCCATTTGTCCTAGGGCTGTGGGAAACTGCCACAGGATTGCCTAGCCATTTAGAAATGTTTGTAAGAGGGCCTACCTGGTGCAGCGCGTAGTGACATCTTTAGGAGGTGAGTCCCCGTGAGGCTTCAAGTGACTTGGCATTTATAGGGACTTACCTGCAACAAGAACAAACAGAACACACACAAAGCATCTACTAACTTCAAGACAGATATATCAAAACTAGCTGTCCATACCATTAACTTGTAACTGGCGTCTGGGAGCCCCCAGATACCAAGGGAACCTTCTGCCATGGCTGACACCAGTGGTTGGATGGGAGAGAAATGTAGACGAGATGTGGTGGTTTAGCTATTACCTTCTTTGGGTTTCAGGAAAGTTATGTAAGGTTACCATAGAGTTACATACAGGGGAAGGGTGTTAGCCACAACATGTGTCATTTGGAACAAATTGGCCGCCTACGTGAGGGTATTGAGCACTTCCGTGATCGTTGGAACCTTCTGCGACCTCCATCTGCACAACTGTAGTCTTTCGACCTGCATACTTAAAATAACAAACCACTTGTGGTCCTGATGTTTGAGATGAGGGAAGGAGGTGTGAATACCCAGTAGCAGCACCTCTGGTGCTAGGGACACTTGTTACCATAGGACTTCGGACCCCAGGGTGCAGACTTGCTGCCATAGTGGCTAGATTACTCAGCAATGCCACAGTATGTGGATTAAGTCCCTTCGTGCCACCTGACGTCTACAGCAGAGGTCATCATGGATAAGTTTGGCCTTGTGTAGGACTGCAGGATATCAGAAGTGAAGGACCTTGTTCTGTATAAGTATGCTCCTGGTGTCTGGGTAGGCCATGTGGGCCAGCTTCAGACAGGATTTCCATTCTTGGTCTGAGATCTGTAACTTTGGAGCCAGTTCCCATTTACTGTTGGAGGCCGAGGATTTGGAGTGGAGGCGTGCCCTAAGAGTTGAGTATATAAGGATAGTCTGGCCCCTCTTCAAGGTCAGCCAGTTCACCAGTGATGAGGCAGGCTCGCCGGGGGGAGGGGGGCATCTGCGGGCAGAATCGGCTATGGCACTCTTAAGTTGGAGGAACCACCAGAAGTCCTTGGGGAGGGATATCACAGCTGTCACTCAGTCCCTTTAAGGAGTCTAGGGTGGTGGTGCCTGGGATGTATAGATCACGGAGATAATTCAGACCTGCATTCACCCGTGTGATCCAAGAGACAGGTTTCTTATCAACTGTAATATCAGTGTTGCCCCTCAGCGGTGTAAGGTAGTGAGGAGCAGGGTTAGAAATCAATTTTTTGTGGATCATGCCTCAGTATTCCAGCATGGGGTCAATCACAGGATGGGAGTGGATCCCTTTGGGGGGGATGGCTATATGGCTTCAAGGGTAGGTGTGCCTTCTTACTGGTTGCCCTCTCCATACCTAGCCATTGTGGGGCATCTTGGCCCGGATCGGTGAACCACTTGAGTGTTTGGGTGACCTGAAAAACCCACTTGTATCCCTCGAACCAGGGGAGACCCCAACCACCCTCTGACCAGTGGGACCTCAACTTGTTTCTGCTATACCTTGGCCTTTTCCCATCCCAGATAAAGGCCCCCAGCATGGAGTCAAGTTTCCTGTACCAATGAGGAGGGAGTTTCAGTGGGATATGTGATAATATATACATGATCTTGGGTGCAGTGACCATTTTTATAGCTGAGATTTTGCCAGCTAGGGCGAGTTGGAGGGCCCTCCACCTGTCCAGCTCAGTTTGAATGGTGGCGAGTAGAGGTTTAAAATTCACGTCCCACAGATTTATCAAGTCCAGGGTGATACCTATTCCCAGGTAAGTGATTCCCTCAGGTGACCAGTGGAGGCTGTGAGCTGTAGCCATGTTAGTGGTATACTTACCATTGAGGGGGAGGACTTCTGTCTTTGTTTGATTCAATCTCAGTCCCGAGAAGGTGGTGAAGTCATAGAGGGGTCTCAGGAGAGGGGGATGGCTTTGTCGATGGTTACAGGGAGTAAAAGATCATCTGCCTACATAAGTGTAGTATATTTCTCCCCCCTCAGTTGTCACCCCCTGAATAAGAAGGCTCTGTCTGAGAGCCATGGCCAGAGGCTCCACAACTAAAACAAACAGTAGCAGTGATAACGGGCAGCCCTGGTGTGTGACACTGCCCAATGAAAAGGGGAGTGACATCATGGAGTTGGTGAGGACTTTGGCCATGGGAGAGTAGAAAATCACTCTGATCCATGATCTAAAACCCTCACCCATCCCCATTGTGGACAGCACCTGTTGTACAAAATCCCACTCCAGGGAGTCAAAGGCTTTCTCAAAATTAATCACGATAGCTGCAGCTGGAGTGTGGAGAGTTTTGGCCTTGTGCATTAAGTTCACCAGCGATCTGATGTGGTCAGTGCTTTAACTGCCTTTGACAAATCCTACCTGTGATGGGTGTATGAGGCTGGGTAGGAGTGGGTTGGGTCAGTTAGCAAGTAATTTGGCCAAAACCTTGTTATTCGTGTTCAGCAGTGAAATGGGTCTATAGCTGGCTGGTTTCTGGGGGTCTTTCCCCTTCTTTGGGAGGATGGTCATTACCACCTCCAGAAAGGTTGAGGGGAGGATGCCTGCCTCCAGGGCTTCCATAAACACCTGCTGGAGTACTGGAGAGACTATGGGCTGCAGGAGCTACCATATTTCCAGTGGGAAGCCATCCCCACCAGGAGCCTTCTCCTTCTTTAAGAATAGCAGAGTAGAGGATACTTCTGCCATGGTTAGTGGGGATTCCAGGGCTTGGGCTTGTTGGTCTGAGATCGTGGGGAGGTTGAGGGCCTGTAGAAAGGGAAGAACACCCTTAGGACCAGGTTGTCTAGAGGATTTGTAAAGTGTGGTGTAAAATACGGCCATTATTTGATTTGTACCTTCTGTCTTGGTCTGGACATTACCCTGTTTGTCTACCAGGGCCACAATGTGTCTCTCAGCTTGCTGCTTTTTCAGCTGGTAAGCAAGGACCTTCCCTCCCTTTTTCCCTGCCCTCCCAGTACTTATGCTTTAAGCGAATAATTGAGACCTCAGCTTTCCTGCAGAGCAGCTCATTTACATCCATTCTCAAGGTGGCCACTCGGCAACCAGTCTGGGACTGGAGCAAGGGATTTTGGAGAGATTTAAAACTCTCCTCTGCCTCCTTAACCTGCCTCTCTAGATCCAAGAGGTGCAGTTCCCTCTTCCTCCTTCTCCTCTGGCCAAAACCCATGACTGCCCCCACAGAGTGGCTTTAAATGCCTGCCAAGTGTTACCAGCAGAGGTGTCAGTGATTGGGTTTTTCTGGAAGTACATAGTGGCCTCACGTTGGAGCCAAGGTGCAGATTTGGGGTCATGCAGGAGCAGGGCATCTAGCCTCCAGGACAGGGGACAGGGAAGCTGGGAAGGGGGAGCCCCATGTGAATGTCAGCCACACTGGGGCATGATCCGAGATGACCAGTGGCCGGATTGTAATTTCTAGCATACTCTGGGTAATACTGGGGGAGGTAAACCAAAAAACAATTCAGCTGTGGGAGCTGTGAACCAGAGAGTGAAAGGTGAAGTCATGCTCTGTCAGGTGGACGATCCTCCAGATGTCATTGAGGGCCATATCCTGCTGCATTTGTGCGAGGGCCTGTGCTCCTATGGAGTGGGGCTCTATGTTGGAGGGGCATCTGTCCAAAAAGGGGTCAGAGGTTAGGTTAAAATCACCCCCCTTAACAATGGAACATTATCTATGGCCACTGCCCCAGCTGCTGGGCTAGCCTATGGAAGAAGGACAGCATGACCTTGTTGGGGCCACATACATTTCCTAACAGCAGAGGTCCTTCTGTTGTATCCTTAGGGGTCACTACCCCCCCGAGTCACTAACCTTCCTCTGACTGACCAGTGCAGAGTCTTGTGCAGAAGTATTGACACTCATCTCTTCCTGGTAGGAGCGGAGGCATGAATAATCTGACCCACCCAGTTCCTCTTTAGTCTATCATGGTCCCTGTAGGAAGGCCACTCCCACTCACAGTCTCTTAAGATGTGATAGCACTTGCTTCCTCTTATTGGGGGTATTGAGCCCCCTTACGTTTCATGTGAGACAAGTTATATCACCCACTTAAGATGAGAAGCAGGTACATACTTTGGAAATACTGTAATGAGGAAGCCAAGACTGGGAACAGGATGGTGGCCCCCAGCAGGAGCAACAGAGTACAGGTCAGTGTGCGGTATGCAGTGAGATCAGAAGGTGGCATGTCCCATGAGCAAACTTTTAAAGCATGAAAATTACAGACAGGTGCCTTTGTGTGTGTCCAAGCAAAATTAAAAAACATTTCAACAAACTATATACAGTTGTAACCACCCCCAGCTACTTTGCACAGAAAGGTACCCCTTGATACCCTCAACTGGGCACCCAGACTACTTTGGACACTTTTTGGTACCATCCCTAGCTTTCGGAATATATACCAAGCTCACTATTTCTAGCAGTCAGAAAGGGGTGGGGGTGTACAAAAGCAAATTACACACGTGACCATTATACTTGGGTCCAGAGGAGAGAACTTTTGCCTAGGGCTATGCTAGGTCTGTACTTCTGGAGAGCTACCCAGTAATTCCACACAGGAAGTAGTAACAAGAATGTCCAAACCAGGTTGGGGTTCTAGAGCATGGCTTTATTCCAAAGATGGTACACTAAAGCAAAGGTGGACCACCAAAGGTTTACAGTTTGTGGCACAAGGCAATGCAGAATAACAATATCCTTAGTGGACAGAAACTCTGAACATCTCATATTGCATAGGACTTTGAACTCTGTTCAGCAGCAAAGCCTCAACTAAAACACACATTTTTCTTCTAGTGGCGCTGGCCACAACTGGAGCACACAATTTCTTCTAGTGGCACTGGCCACAACTTAGAACATTTCCTATATGGCATAGGATTTAAAAATTTGGCAATGTGGCAACTGGCCATGACGGAGGACACTTGTGCTCAAAATTAACACAACCCACACCGGGGGGTAAAATTTCTCTTCAGGCATTGGCCACCATGTCCTGAATAAACAGGCACCCTTATGGAACCTGTAGTGCTGAACTGATCGCTCCAGATGGGGGGGTTGCCCACCTTTTGCTCCCACATACCATACCCAGCCATTCTTTCAGAATTACACCTCAAACTTTTAGTAAAACAGTAGAACTGTGCATCCTGGAATATCTTTCACACTCAGCATTAGAAACACACTACCTCTGAGTGTAAATTAAAGTCCTGAACAATGTGTCAAGTCTCTCTGAGGACTCCACAATTGTCAGCCAACTTTAGGAAAAGATGAGAACAGTCTCAAACAGAACAGAACTTGGTACATATGTCCCTTTGTCAGAGTACACCCCAAAAGAAAGGCAAAGGCAAGTCTATTTAAAAAGACGCCCAATCCCAAAGGCTCTGGGCGCCGCACAAAAACTTTACAGCATTTCATACCATATAATCATATAAAATTTAAAACAAATATAAATACATATAAATAAACAAAATTACACCCCAAAAGCTTGCATAAATAGGAAGGTCTTCAGGCGAACCTTAAAGGCAGTTATAGTGGGGGCCTCCCTAACTACATAGATACATAGATACATAGATACATAGATACATAGACAATGTCGGCAGATAAGGGCCTATGGCCCACCCAGTCTGCCCATTTGAGCTTGTAAGTTCAGTTTGTTTTCCTAGAAGTCTGTTGCCCCTTACCCCTGACCTCTAGAATTCCTTTATGTCTATCCCATGCATTCTTAAATCCCGTGATTGTTTCAGCCCCCATCACTTCCTCTGGCAGGGTGTTCCACTTGTCCACCACCCGTTCTGTGAAGAAATTCTTTCTCATGTTTCCTCTGAATCGTCCCTCCTCCAACTTCATCCCATGCCTCTAGTCCTGGAAACATCTTTTCGCTTAAAATAGTGTTTTCCTGCACTCTGTTCCTCCCTGTAAGATACTTGTATGTCTCTATCATATCCCTCTCTCCTCCTCTCCTCCAGGGAGTACATGTTCAGTTTCTTCAACCTGTCTTCATAGGACTTGTGATGCAATCCATGCACCATCTTTGTTGCCCTCCTCTGAACCTTCTCTACCCTGTCTATGTCCTTACGTAGGTATGGTCTCCAGAACTGTACACTGTACTCCAGGTGGGGCCTCACTAGTGTCTTGTATAGTGGAATTATGACCTCCCTTTTCCTGCTGGTGATGCCCCTGCCTATACATCCCAGCATCCTATTTGCTTTACCTGCTGCCTTGTCGCACTGTTTTACCTTGAGGTCATCAGAGATGACAACCCCAAGATCCCTTTCCTGCTTGGTGCATGCTATATCCTCACCCCCAACTGATATATTGTGCCAGGTGTTTGTGCCCATATGCATTATCTTGCACTTCTTTGCATTGAATTTCAACTGCCAAACCCCTGACCATTCTTCAAGTTTCTGCAGGTCGCTTCATTCTGTCTACACCCTCTGGTGTGTCTACTCTGTTACAGAGCTTTGTGTCATCAGCGAACAGTGAAATTCTGCCTTCTAGATCATGTGCAATGTCACTGATGAAGATGTTAAATAGGACCGGTCCCAGCACTGTTCCCTGTGGTACCCCACTGGTCACTCTTCCCTCTGTGGAGAGACAGCCATTTACCACCACCCTCTGTGTCCTGCCACCCAGCCAGTTACCTACCCACCACACTACTGTCCTGCCCACACCCATATTCTCCAGTTTGTGTAATAGTCTTCTATGTGGCACAGTGTCAAAGGCCTTGCTGAAGTCCAGATAGGCCATGTCCACTGCCCTCCCCTGATCCACCTCCTAGTCACCCAGTCAAAAATCTACGAGGTTGGTCTGACATGACCTCCCCTGGTGAAACCATGCTGCCTTGGGTCCTGAGCCCATTGACAACCAGATGTTCCATCAATCTCTCCTTCAGTAGTGCTTCCATGATCTTCCCCACTACCGAGGTGAGGCTGACTGGTCTGTAGTTCCCTGCTTCCTCTTTGTTCCCACTTTTGTATAAGGGGACTACATCTGCTGTCCTCCAGTCTTTGGGTACCTCCCTGTTTCCAGTGATCGGCTAAAGGATAGCCAGAGGTTCAGCCACCACCCTCTTAGTTCTTTAAGGACCCTGGGTGCACCCATCTGGCCCCATTGCTTTATCAACTCTTATTCTTCCAGTTCCTTCAGGACCCTTTCTCGTGTAAAGGACTTGTGTCCATTTCTGCACCATTCTCACCTTGTACTCCCTTCAGACCCATTACTCCCCTCTTCCTCAGTAAAGACTGAGCAGAAATACCTGTTCAATATGTCAGCTTTACTGTTGTCATCCTCCACGCGGCTCCCATCCTCCCCCTTCAGTCTCACTATCCCTCCCTTTGTCTTTCTCTTTTCACTTATGTACCTGTAAAAGGTTTTGTCCCTTCTACCCACTGATTTTGCAATGTGTTCTTCTGTCTGAGCTTTGGCTTCCCTTACTGACCTCCCTGCCTCCCTTTGCTTCTCCTGGTACTTCTCCCTATCCCCTTCTGCCTGTGTCTTTTTGTATTGCCTGAATGCAATCTTTTGGCTTTCTTACTTTCTTTGCTACCTCTTTGGAAAACCATAATGGTCTCCTCTTCCTTTCCTCTTGCTAACCTGCTTAATGCATAATTCTGTTGTTCTTGTAATCCCCATTTTAAATACTGCCCACTGTTCCTCAACCCCTGATTCCTGTCCCATTCCCCTTAATGCCTCTTTCAAGTATCTCCCCATTTTCCCAAAGTCTGCCCCCCTAAAATCCAGGATACGTGTTTTTGTGTGGTTTGGTTCTGCTCTTTCTGTGATTTCAAACCAATGACTGGTGGTCACTGTTCCCCAGGTGCTCCCCCACTGTTACCCCCCTCACACTATCCCTGTTTGTGAGCACAAGGTCCAGTATTGCCTTCTGCCGAGTTGGTTCCATGACCAGTTGCTTGAGGAAGGCACCCTGAAGGGAGTCCAGGATAAATCTGCTCCTAGTTGATGCTGCTGCTGGGATGCTCCAGTCCACGTCTGGAATATTGAAGTCTCCAACCAGTGCTACCTCACCCTTGTCTGCCATCCTTTGGATGGCTAGCATCAGCTCCCTATCTGTTTCTTCCTCCTGGGCTGGTGGTCTATAGACCACACCTGTGCGGATGGCTGTCCCCATTTTCCTTTCCAGCTTAACCCACAGTATCTCTCCCCCATTTTGTTCCTGCTGGATCTCTGTGGCCCTTATGTCCTTTTTCACATACAGTGCCACTCCTCCTCCTCTTCCTGCCTGCTCTGTCTCCTCTGAATATGTTGTAGCCAGGTATGGCCATCTCCCAGTCATGGTTATCATTATACCAGGTTTCAGTGATGGCCACAATGTCCAGGTCTGACTGCACCATGACAGCCTCCAGATATTCCATCTTGTTGCTAAGGCTCCTGGCATTTGCACATCATTTCCATGATTTGACCTCCTAGACTGCTTCACTGTTCTACTGCAGCCTTCCTTGGTTGTCATTTATCCCTGGTTCTCCTTGCTGTCTGCCCTTCTGCTGAATTTTGCCCTTTTCTGCTTATCCACCTCTTGGGCACTAATCTCCAACTTTTGCACACTGCTTTGCAGAGATAGCCCTCCTCTGGTTCACTGGTTCCACTGCTAGCTGTGGGGGTGAGCAAGTAGGTACCCTCCTTGCTGGCCTGCACCCCCTTTGCTAGTTTAAATGCTTCATCAATGTAGCATTTAAACTTATCATTGAGTGCTTGGATTCCCTCCAGGATGGATGCAGGCCGTCAGGCTTGAACAAACCTCCATCCTCCAGGTGGGTCCCCAGTCACCAATGAATCCAAACCCTTCCTCACAGCACCAGTTCTTCAACCATGAGTTAAAGTTCCTGGTGCATGCACTCCATGCTCTCCTTGCCTCACAGGTAGTACTTCTGAGAAAGTGACAGAAGTAGCTACTTGCTTGAGACCTCCCCAGTTTCCTAAACTCTTCCTGAACTTCCTTTGGCTCCCCCATTTGCCAGGTCATTAGTACCTAGGTGGATAATGACATCCAGCTCACCCTCCTGCCTTGCTTCCCAGTGATCCCAGGATCTTCCTTCCATCCTCCATGCCGTGGCACCTGGTAGGCACCTCATCTCCCTGTCCTCCCCCTCCTGTGTTCCTAGCTGGATCCCTCTTATGATGGAGTCCCCCACCAGGATTTGCTTCCTCCTCCTCTGGGGTCCACTGCTTTCCCCACTGAGGTCACCTCTTGGCTAACCTCCACATCCTTTCCTTCCACTTCTCTGGGTACCTTTATTTGGTTTTCCTCATTTTCCAGTGTGGCATATGAGTTCTTGAGTGGAATAGGATCTGGGATGTGCCTCTGCCTGACTGCTCTAACCCTCCCTGAGCCCACTGTCATCCAAGTGCTCCTCGTTCTCGGCATCCTTTGAGGCAGCTGCATTGGACTGGGTGGTCCCTGGATAGGGGTACTCCTGATCCAGCTTACTTCCGCTCTGAGTCTGACTACCTCATCTCACAGTCCAGAGAGATGCATGCAGATAGGGCAGCACCTCAGTGTCCAGAAGGTCTGCCTGAATATGGCTGCCCCACAGCCACTGCATTGCACCACTCCCACATTATACTGCAATTCCACTACTTGTCTGCTACTGAAGCTCTCCTAGTTCTCTTTTTATTAATTTACTGTACTAAAAATCCTGTCACTAATCCTCAGATATTTTTTTTTAAAGGAAAAAGAAACCAATAAATAAATGGGTCAAAACACTTGTGCTGAGGGTGGGCTTCTTCCCCCTTATGCCCCTCCTACTTCACACCCCTTACTATACCCTGTGTTTAGCTCCTGTCAATAAGATTTATCAGGGCATATAATTAAGAGTTGGGGGAAGGGGAGGGAGGGGGGCGACAATTTGCAGCAATTAAAGACAGCACAGAATTACACCACCACTATGTTTTAAATTTTCAACAGCCCAAAAACAATTATAAGTAAAGACAACAAAGAAAGTATAGTGTCACTAAACGCCCACAATCTAAGTTTGAAAGAAAAATAGCAATTACCAGTTACTCTAAAGCACTGAATTGAATATGTTTCCTTCCTTCCCCTTCTGGCTTTTTCTGAGAAAATAAACCTCTGCTTGCTACTTTAACGCTGACCAAGCCCCACCTCCAGTTATCACGTAGCTGAGGTCAGAGACCAGACAATTAACACCCTTCACCCAACTACAGGGCAGTCAGACAAGCCAAGATAAAATTTGCAGCAATTAAAGACAGCACAGAATTACACCACCACTATGTTTTAAATTTTCAACAGCCCAAAAACAATTATAAGTAAAGACAACAAAGAAAGTATAGTGTCACTAAACGCCCACAATCTAAGTTTAAAAGAAAAATAGCAGTTACCAGTTACTCTAAAGCACTGAATTGAATATGTTTCCTTCCTTCCCCTTCTGGCTTCTTCTGCCGGCAAAGAGTTCCACAGAGCGGGAGCGGCAACACTAAAAGCTCGGTTGCCTGCAGATTTTAACCTCAATCTTGGAACATTTAGGAGGCCACCACTAGAAGAGCGGAGATTACGGGTAGAGGAAGAAAATACCAGGAGAACTGACAGGTAACCAGGGCCCTGTCCATGTAGGGCCTTATAGGTGAGAAAACCCACCTTGAAGAGCACTCTCCACCTGACAGGCAGCCAGTGCAATTCGCGCAACACAGGTGTAATATGGCAAAATTTACTTTGCCCGGACAAAAGCCGGGCAGCAGCATTTTGCACTAGCTGCAGTCTGCAAAGAGAGCCCCCAGAGACCCCGAGATAGAGGGCATTACAGTAGTCAAGCCTAGAAGTGACTAAGGCATGTATCAAGGTAGGGAGGTCCAGAGACGGAACAAGGGGCTTAATCCTGGCAATGTTTCTAAGATGGAAAAAACAGGAACGTACCACGGAAGATACCTGAGCCTCCATGGACAAATTCCTGTCAAGAATTACACCAAGATTTCGCACCCAAGGGGAGGCCATCAATGATGCAGCTCCTAGCACAAGTCCAGCTGCAGAGTCAGAGGCCATCCCATCACAAACTCTGTTCGACTCCACTACCAGTACCTCAGTCTTGTCAGGGTTCAGTCATAACCAGCTGGAGGCCATCCAGTCACTAATCTCAGCCAGACAAATATTTAACACATCCACTGCATTTGATGTTCCTGGGGCAAAGGATAAGTATAGCTGAGCATCATCGGCATAGCAATGAAAACTCAAACCATACTTCCTAATGATCCCCCCTCAGGGGCAGCATGTATACTGCGAACAACATTGGGGCCAATATCGAACCCTAAGGGACTCCACACAAAAGGAGACAGGATGTAGATGAGAAATTTCCCATCACAACCCGCTGTCTCCTATTGGTGAGAAAGGACTCAAACCACTTGATGACATTTCTGGTGAGTCCACATAACTCCCTCAGGTGAAAAAGCAACACACAATGGTCCACAGTATCAATTGCTGATGAGAGATCGAGGAGAACAAGAATTGTCTTGTCCCCTCGGTCTCTAGCCCTGAGGAGGTCATTTTGCACTCGAACTAACGCAGTTTCGGTGCTATGTCTGGCCCGAAAAGCCGACTGGAAAGGATCATACAACTCGTGAGTCATGAGGTGTTCCTCCAACTGAAGCGATACCACCTTCTCGACAATCTTCCCCAAAAAATGGGAGACTGGAGATAGGATGGTAATTTGCCCTGACCTCCGGGTCCAAAGAAGATTTCTTTAAAAGGGGTCTCACCTGAGCCTCCTTCAAGGCATCCGGAAAGACACCCTGACTCAAGGAGCACCGGACAATCAGAGCAAACACCGGGCCAACAGAGTCAATGCATCTCATTAAGAAATGCGTTGGCACTGGGTCCAGTTCACAAAAGGTATGCTTCAGATTGATTGCCACCTCAATAACCTCACGGACCTCCACTGGCCTAAACTCTCCCCAACTAGGCGGAGTGCACTCAGCACACAGCTGGCGACCACTGTCAGCAATGGTTTTGCTGGCTGAAGAAACCTCCTGCTGGATCAAAAACACCCTGTCTGAGAAAAACCGAGCAAAATCCTCACAATCCTCATTTGAGGAAACTCTTCCAGGCTGGAGACAGACAGGATGGAGAAGTCTATCAACAGTCCAGAAAAGTGAGGCTGGTCAGTTTCTCCCAGCAGCAATCTCCCGAGACAAAAATGCTGTCTTCTTTCAGTTGATTGCCTCCTGGTATGAGCAATAATGCGCACGCAGGACCAGTTTGTCCGTCTCCAGGTGGGACTTCCTCCAGCAGTGCTCTAATCTCTGACCCATCTTCTTCATTTCCCTAAGATCTCTGTCATACTAGGAAGACCTCAGGTACGAAGTTTTGGGTCGTACACGGATAGGTGCGAGGGAGTTGATGGTGTCAGATAACACCTTATTATAGGTGTCCACCCCGACATCAACAGCCCCGACGCATGCACCACCCATAGTAGATAAGTCAACTGCCGCCATAAAACCCTCAGGGGTAAGATCGCGTAAAGGACTGCAGCAAGTCATCTCAGCAGGGGAGAAACTTACGGAGGGAGCCCCAAGCGTGAACTTCACCGTGCAATGATCAGACCAAAATACCTGATCAATCGCAAGATAAACAATCTCAATCCCCAGTGAGAACACCAGGTCCAATGTGTGGCCATCCCGGTGAGTAGGTGCATCAACAAACCACATTAGCCCTAACAGGGACATACTTTGCAAAAATTTGCCAGTGCACCTTTGAGCAGTACATTCTTTCTGGGATACTCAAAGTCAGATTACTCACAGTTGTACACAAACAGGCAGCTTCAATGTCCTGGATCAAAGTCGGGGGATTGCCCCTCGAATCTATTCTGCAGTCCTTCTCATCTCAGAGAGGATGAGAAAAATCAGGAACTCCTGCTAGACAATGGTTTCCACCACTTCTACTGGCAGGCAAATGGTTCTCAGCACTAGGGTGAGAAAAATAGGTTCTCCTCAGAGCCCACAATGCAGCTCTTTACTTCTTCAACTGCTCACTCTGAACTGAACTCACAAAACTAACTGAAAATTCTAAAGCTCCCCACTCACAGCCAACCCCCATGGCATATGCTGCTGCGAGAGTTCTAAATGACATCACCTCTGTCAACTCAGCTGAGACCAAGTAAACAGAGAGGGAGCAGGTGAAAACCATTTAACCAGTTTTTCACCAGCTGCCTTCCCTACCTAGCACTGACACTGATGGAATTCTAGTAACCCAAGGGAACTGTGGGGTTACACAGTCTTTAGAACATTACATTGAGATAGGGGGTGTAGAGGCATTCTGGTGGCCACAGTGCCCTGCTGGTGGCCTGCCTCTATTCCCTAGGTGCAAGCAAACCTTGCTGTCCCTGTGGCTGTCTAAGACTGACCTCGGAGTGTGATAACCAACAGGCCTAATGGGGTGTCAGTTTCGTGGTTCCTGGTAAGTGAGTAAAAAAACTTACCTAGCAGCCAGTCAGGGGTGGCATCATGAAAGAAAGATAGCTGGGGAGCAGAAACTGAAAAAAGAGGGTTATCTCCCCCTCTCCTTTACTGTTGGTGTGATGGTCTCAGGAGAGTGTGTTGACAATTGTGGTTAAGCCCCTATCCCCTCAAGGTGGTGAACTCAGGTTGCTGGACCCTACACCATGTGTAGTGCCATGGGGAGGAGATGTACATGTGCTGTCAGTGGTTTAGGGAGTCAAAATAATGGGGGTCCGGTGGGAGTATTTTGCAGGTCAGAAGACCTAGGTGGGACATGTAAAAATTATCATTCTGGTGTACCCCCAGTTTCTTTCAGTGAGGATTACTTAAGTTGGTACATCAGCCACTGGCCTTAGACCTGCAATGGTACCTCTCCATGACCCTCATGCCAGTTGTCTAAGCCCTCTCTTGAGGCCCAACTGTGCGCAAAATGCTACTAGGGGAGAGCTGTAGATATTTACACAGTATAAAGCACAGTAATTGACCCAAAATACTCACAAATCCCGCCCAAGAAAACAGTCCTAAAAACACATGGATGATTGCGATTTGAGGGGAGACGGGTCACTGTCATAAAGGAATACAGTTCTGGTGACACAGTGACCCTCTCCCCTCAGACTGATCCAGCACATTAAGACGTTCACCCCAGACAAGCCACTCCTGTTATGGGAGTGGGGCTTGTATCAACAACTCGAAGCCACCAAACTACATCAGACTATGGGCGGGGGGGAGCGAGTGCCTCCTCAAAAATCAAGAGTCACGGTTTAGGCCTTGGTGCAGTAGTTCATGCAGGCCCTTCCCATTGTCATGCTCAAATGCCCTTCCCCCGGATCCCCTACCCCCACCCATCAAGATCCTTGATCGGAGGCATAAAGCAGGAAAAGGAAAACAATAGATCATTTACTTATCCCCAATGCCTAATGATCTGCAGTCCATCTGTGGAGGCGATTGGAGCTGGTCTGAAACCACTGTGCCCAGGCTGCAGGCTTCAGTGGTTGGCTCTTTTGGTGTTGCTGAATGTGGCCTCTCTGGAGTGTTGGGGCAGGTGGCAGCTGCCGCTGGGATCAGCTCAGAGCTCAGCAGGTACACTGGCTGGAGCTTGGGAGTTTGGTGGTTGTCTTGGGTTCCCTGGAGGTCTTCAAACACTGCTCCAGGGAGCATGGTCTTAGGGCCTCATATCTGTTTTCAGTGGGGATATTCTGGAGTGGGACGGGGCCATAGTGTTCATCTGGTACCGCTCTGCGGTTTCTGTGGGGGTTCTTTCGGATGGGTGGTCTCTCCTGGCGTGTCTCTTAGACGGGTTCCTTTTCCTATTGCTCTTCAGAGGGACTTCCCAATGCAGTTCTGGGGCTTCAGACCAATCCTCCATTCTGGCTCTGCAGATGGGAGAATGTCTGTTTAGCCCCTCGGATGTCTCTCTGGAGTTACTGGGCTGATGCATATGAGGGCTGATGTCTTAAGACCAGTTTTTCCGGAGGAAGTCATTTAAAGCATCTGGAGTGTCAAAGATTAGAGGGACCCCATTATGCTCTACCCACATGGTAGCTGGGTAGCACAAAGAGAAAGACAGTCCAATTCTGTGCACGGTGTGCCTGGCCTCCGTGTAGGCCCTCCGCCTATTGGATAATTCCTTTGAATAGTCCTGGAAGATGCTTATCCGGTGTGAGCACCAGAGTACTTGTTTAAGCTCCCTAGCTTTTGCCAGTGCCAGTTCCTTATCTCTAAAATCAATGAATCAGATGATGATGGGCCAGGGTCAATCTTGGGCCACAGGCATAAGTGCAAGGGAGCAGTGGGCTCGTTCCGCCTGGAGCGGCTATGTGGGATACAATTTTAGCATGTCAGCAAGGGCTTTCTACAGGAAGCCCCTCTGTATCCCTCGCTTCAACCTGTTACAGAAACCTAAGGTTGTTGCAATGACCCTGGGTTTTGAGGTCATTGATTTTGCTCCACATGAGCCAGATGGTGTGCTGTTGCTCTCTAAGGATCCCTGAGATGTTCTGCACTTTTAACTCAGTAGCATATACCCACCACTCCATTTGAAATATGTGGGCTTCTAGTGTCTGAAGTACCTGAGCATTGCAGTTGGTGGCTAGAGTTACCTGAGACATTTGCTCAATAAGATACCCAAACATCCCTTCAACAGATGAATGCTCCCAGGTCGGCATCTGCTGGTGTTGCGCCATGATGCTGTGATGGTCCCCACGAACCACAGCACCAGTTCAGGTTGCAATGTCAGTGGTTGTAATGATTTTTCTGTGGAAATATAGTTAGATCTAGGATCCTTAAACAGTTCTGCCCCATCTCTATTACTTTAAAAGGCATTTTGTCTCAGATATGCGCAGGATGATGTAGGATTTGGCCCTCAAGGCTAAGAAGCTGGTGACTATGCTTTCATCTTGTTAGGCACCCCTAGTGGCAGTCACATCAGGGATTTTATTAACAAATAGGCTACACAGCAGGGATCCCAAGATGGAGCTTGTGGTACCCCTATGGTCAATTGCTGTAGCTCGGAGAACACTTCACCTCACTTTGCCATTTAGGACCTGTTAGCCAGGTAGTGAGTGAACCATGTGGTTTCCTCAGTCAACAGGCCCAACTCCAAGAGTTTTTTTTTATTAAGATGTCATGACTTACTAGGTCAAATGCCTTAGATAAATCAATGAAGGCAGCACAAACATAGTCTCCTCTGTCCAGGGCTTCATGGAGCTCCTTGGTTTGCCCATTTAATACAGTAGTTGTATTATGAATCTTTTTTTCTAAAGCCACATTGATCAGCTGTGAGGAGATTATGCATAGTTATGTAGTCCACCAACTGGTCACTGACAATTTTCTCCAAGGCCACAGGCAGTTGAGAGAATTCAGATGGGCCTGTAGTTAGAGACAACCATATTGCCCCCTGATTTCAACACAGGAACCACATATGCTGCTTCCAGACATCAGGGAGGGAGCCTAAGGGAAGAGAGATATTGAACATTTTTTGGATTGGCAGGGCCACCTCATCAATGGCCATTTTAAGTAGTTTCATGTTCACTAAGTGTGGTCCAATTCTAGTTTTAGTAGTAGAGTTTTTGTAAGTATTTTTTTAACTGTTGGAGGAGTTACCCTTCTAAAGTAGAATTTAGGTGTGAGTGTAACTGATGGGTCAGGGGCCAAGTAGGGCAGGAGCAGTGGGCAAGGTACCAGTTGGCAAGTCCTTTCCTATGTTGACAAAGAAGGAGTTGAAGCACTCAGTGCTGACCTGGGGGTCAGTGGTGTTAGAGTCATTAACTTTCAGTATGGAGGGGTTGCAACAGCTTTTCCTACCAAGGACACTGTAGATATTTTCCCATAGCTTCCTGAATCATTGTATGCTTCTTGAAGTCTTGTTTTGTAGTAGTCACATTTGACTTCTATAATGGTAGACTTGCAGTGGTTCCTTAGTTCCTTGAATTTGAGAAAGTGCCGATGGAAGCCAGTATCTCTCTACAGTGCCCATCGTTTATCCCATTCTTTGAGGATGGTAAGTAGTTCAGGGGTGAGCCAATGATTAGAGACTCCTCTGATTCTTTTCTTTTTAAGGGTGGTATAGAAGTAATAAATGATTTTTGAAAGGTTTAGCATAAGTAATCAAAAGCAAGATTGATGCCAGGGATGCTGTCAACAAACTGCCATTCAATTTAATTTAAGTATCTTCTAAATTCAGGTAGTTTTCCTTCTTTAATGTTATGGGTGTGATGTGGACAGCCAGTTCTGAGTGCTGCAGTATCATTTTTTGTAAAATCAAAATGGGTTATGGACTATATGTCATGAGAGATGCTGATAAATCTGGTGCTCTTGGAGTGACCTCACTCATCCCCCCCACCCCAGGTTTCTGCTGAAAGATGAAAGCCATGAGAAATGCTGAAACAGCGTGTGAGATCACACACACAGGTTTTAGATACCAGGTGTTACGTGGAAGGCCAGAAGCTAATAAAAGACCAGGCCTTAATCAAGGAGCTCCTATTTTTAAGTTAATTATAGCTGTAGTTGCTAGGAGGGAAATCCTAAAGTTTTATAACACTTAGAGGAAGAAAAGCAGGTTGTGATGTATTAGTGCAAAATCATAAATACTTTCATGTCCTGGAAGGGGGGAAGCTTATCATGAGACCAAATAAATGTCATTTGAAGGACATGAGTCATGCTGAGGATTGCAGAATTTAATACTTGAAAAAAAAAGACACCCTGTTTTTATAGAGATATATCTTTTTATATATTCTGATAGGGAGGAGCTAGGTGGCCTCATGCAAAATAGGTGGGGAAAACCAGTTTTTAAAGATTATTCTGTTTTCCTTCAGAGACAATTTTATCTAGACTCTGACAAAGAAACATCTGTCAGCACTTTAAACAGGTATTTAGAAAGAGAGATAAATCTAAATATTGTTATAGGAATTTGCACTGTTTAAACCTTGTTCTTTTAAAAGATTTGTATGTCTTGTGATATAATAGTTCTGTATTTTGTGTCTTACATATTTTTATCTATTTTAGTAAAACTCTTTTTAGAGCATACTTGGTCTGTCTTTGAATTTATTTCATTTGTAAGAAAAGTACATATGGTTATAGTAGACACCAGGCATAAGCTTGAATGGTGATACCAAACTGGAAAGACAAGCATTTTAAATCGGAGGTCTTTATTAAAGTTTTTAAGGGTTCATCTCTGTATACCTGGTTAGGTGCCTGTAGGCAAAGATATCTGCCCCAAGACAGAAATATCTGAGCCTGTACATTGGGTACACCAGCAAGAGGTTCACAGTTTGAATCCCTCCAAGACTTGAGACCAAAGGTTGATCCGAACTCACAAAACAGACAAGAGGGTTACCTTGTTCAGTTAAACTGTTCACAAAACTGCACTTGGAGGTTGGCACTTTGGGAGTAGAGGGCTGACCTGCTGAGTGAGTTTACATAGAAACATAGAAGTTGATGGCAGATAAGGACTGCAAGGCCCATCCAGTCTGCCCAATTCTTTTACTACCTTATAAATGTGCCATCAGCCTTTGTGACAGATTGGTTGGCAGTGGTGGCATAATTTTGGTATCTCAAGCTTTTATTGTTCTGTGTCAGCTTGAGACTGTAAGTTCACTTGCAAAGAAAGAAAAAAGGCAGAGTTTTATTTTAAAAAAGGAAACAGAACTATATCACTTAGTGTACAGTCCAATTCCTACCTGTTTTATTGTTTTTTCCTAAAGTGCAAGTCAGAGTAGCCATAGTCAGGGACGAAGATGGCTTCCGACTACAGCAGGCACATTGTAGATTACTTGAAGCAGTTGTGAGGGGACAGAAGAGTCTCATTCGAGGTGACAGCCAAAAAGCAGAACCTCATAGATGCCCTGATGGTAGTAGATAGCCAGAGCAGTGAGTCACGGACTGTAACTGGAAAGGACCAAACATCGAGTGTGGCAGGGCTAGCTGCCAGTGCAGTGTCCAGATCTGATGAGGAGAGCAACAGGGCCACTGTCAGTGAAGGGCCACAGCAGCAGGGGAAGGTCACCAGTATCCTGAATCCAGAGATACTCAGGCTGCAAACTGAGTTGCGCAGGATGGAGCTGGAGTTCCAGGAGAAGACAGAATGAGAAACGTGAGAGGCGGACCGTGAGGCAGAGCGAGAACGCCGAGACACAGACCATGAGGAGCGTGAGTGCCAGCAAGCTGCAGAGGAGAAGAGGGAGCAAGAATGCTGAGATGCAGACCGCGAGGAGCAGGAGCGCCACAGGAAACATGAACTGGAGAAGATACGACTCCGACCAGTGGCACCAGAGCAGGTAAGTGGCTTGAGTTTAACTGGGACAGCAGGACTGGGTTACAAATTGAATTCCAAATTAATAGCCAAATTTAAAGAGGGGGAGGGTATGGATGCATTTTTAAATTCTTTTGAAAAAGTTTGTTTTTCGGCTAAAATCCCTAGAGAGTCCTGGAGCTTCCAGCTATCCCTGCTACTTACTGGGAAAACTCGGGATGCATTGGGTCAAATGGACAATGATTACAGTAATAATTACAGCAAACTAAAAGCTGCACTGTTAAAAAAGTTTGACTTAACTGCTGAATCATACAGAGCTAAATTCCATAAGCTCAGGAGAAACCCTGATATGAGCTATGAGGAGCTAGCCACGAAACAACGTCAGTTTTTAAAACGTTGGTGGGAAGAAATTGAGGCAAACTCTGTTGATAAAATTGAAAATGTGATTTTATTAGAACAGTTTTATTGGGCTTGCCCAGCAGAGCTAAAAACATGGCTAGAGGACCGAGACCCCAAAACAATGCAAGAGGCTGCTGAACTCTCGGACCTCTATGCCAAGAGCAGACCTGCTCTGAGAGCGAATGGGGTCTATGGGCATGACAGCACAGAAAGGGAAAATCGTGCCTTCAGGGCAGCTAAAACCCTCACTGCCTCCACCAAAACCAGTTAGCCCCAGGTTTCAGAGAAATTATTTCTCTGAGAGAAGAAATGAATGTTGGTTGAGTAAAGAAACTGGGCATATTGCCAGACAGTGTCCCAAAAAGGTTAGCAATAATATACAACAGGTTGCTAGAAAGGAAGTAAGTTGTTTGTGTGTCCCTGGAAGCATGCCAGTGAACATGAGGGAACACATGCATCCAGTCATGGTGAATGGTGTACAGATGCAAGGGTTAAGGGACACAGGAGCATCCTTGACTTTGGTAAAGGGGGATCTGGTACAGTCTGGTCAGCTTATACCCAATAAATATGTCACTGTACAGGACTTTGTGGAAGGGGAGAAAGCATTACCCCTCACTAGTGTTCTCTTAGACTGGGGTGAAACAGGGGGAACTGTGCAACAGGTGGCTGTAACTAAAACATTTGCAGTGGATGTGATCCTGGGCAACAATCTAAGGGGATGGCATGTGCAGTTACCCATAGCCAAGTGGCAAGGGAAAATTGTAGTTCCCTGAACCCCACAGAAGCCATTGTGGAAACCACTGAGAAGCCGATTCCCCAGCCTGTGTCTCCTGATATGGAGATTAGTGAAGAGGGGGTAGAAATTTCCCCAGTAGCCAGTAACCACACAGCTACAGAGGGTTACTCCAAAGAGGGAGGGGTGACCCATTGTCAGAGGGTTGGGATTGACATTGATCCTGAGTGCCCTGAAGCTAGTGCTAGGGACCCTAGTTTAGTGACTGAAGAAGACCTGGTCCATGCCTTGGGAATGTGTGTGGGTTTGCAGCTGCTCAGAGAAGTGACCCTAGTTTAGAGAAGCTGAGGGCTTGGGCAGGCTCGGATGGCACACAGGGAGGTGACGGCAGACATAAGGTTTATTGGGAAGATGGACTTATGTATACTCAGGCAGTACAGACAGAGAGAGGGGTGCTAGGTGGGCAGCTAGTTGTTCCCCAGGGTATCGTGAGCAGTTGCTCAAAATTGCATGTGATAATCCCTTGTCTGGTCATCTGGGAATCGCATACACAATGCAGCGGTTGGTCCATAATTTCTACTGGCCTAACTTCACCCAGCATGTGAAGGAGTATTGCAGGTCTTGTCGGGTGCCAAGAACTGGAAAGGCAAGAAAACCCAAGCCCTCCTGATTCCATTGCCCATAGTGAAGGAGCCATTCCAGAGGGTGGGAATGGATATTGTGGGTCCTTTAAATACCCCCAGCTCCTCAGGGAAGAGATTCATCCTGACTGTGTGGATTATGCCACCTGGTACCCAAAGGCAGTCCCCCTATCCTCACTGAGGACAGACAAAGTGGCACATGCCTTACTTGGGATTTTCTCCCATGTTGGGTTTCCGCAGGAGGTAATCACCGATTGAGGGGGTTCCTTCATGTTGGACCTGATGAAATGTTTATGGGATATGTGTGGGGTGGTGCAGAGATGCACGACACCATATCACCCCCAAGCCAATGGACTTGTGGAATGATTTAATGGTACCCTAAAGTCAATGTTCCAGGCATTTCCTGAACAGCATGGAAGGGACTGGGAGAAATGCCTTTCCCACCTGTTGTTTACATATAGGGAGGTGCCCCAAGAGTCAACAGGATTTTCCCCCTTCGAACTCTTATATGGACGCCGGGTACGTGGGCCCCTAGACTTGATCCGGGAGGACTGGGATGGCAAGCACACCACCCATGGAACTCCCATTGTGGATAATGCCCTTAGGTTTAGGAAAAGGCTAAAGGAGCTTATAGGGACAGCCCAGAGCAACCTGGCAGCTGCCCAACAGAAACAAAAAGTTTGGTATGACCACAGAGCCAGAGCTTGCGCGTATGTGGTGGGTCAGGAAGTCATGATCCTTATTCCGGTCCAGAAAGACAAGCTGCAGGCTGAGTGGGGAGGACCATACAAAGTGGTTAGGAAGGTAAATGACATGAACTACATTGTGGAGTGATGTGACCAAAGACAGACAGAAAGGATATACCATATCAACATGATGAAGCCACATGCAAATAGGACTGACATGGTGTTTGCAGTGTGTAGTCATGGGAAGGGGATGGATGAAAGAGACCCCCTTCTGGATTTGCTGGGAGAGAGTAAGCATGAGTCCTATGTGGAGGCAGCAAAATTGTCTCCCCAGCTGGCCCCTGACCAGATCCAGAAAGTAAGGGAGGTTTTAGCAAACTTTGCCCCATTGTTTAGGGCCAAGCCTGGACTAACCCCCTTAGCAATGCACGATGTGGAGACAGAGACACAGACGCCCATACGGTGGACAGCATATCAGGTGTCAGAGGCTGTCCAAAAGGACATTAGGAGTGAAGTGGAGGAGATGCTGGATTCAGGGGTAATCCAGAGATCCCACAGCCCCTGGACTTCAACCGTAGTCCTTGTGCCTAAGCCAGATGACTCTACTCATTTCTTTGTGGACTATCATGGCCTGAATGCAGTCACAAAGTCAGATGCCCACCTGATACTCCAGATGGATGAACTCCTGGACAAGTTGGGAGGGGCAACCTACCTTACAACCATTGACCTGACAAAGGGGTATTGTCAGGTAGAGTTGACAGACAGAGTTAGGGAGAGGTCAGCCTTCATCACTCCAATAGGCTTATTTGAGTTTAAAGTAATGCCTTTTAGAATGAAGAATGCCCCAGCCACTTTCCAAAGGTTGGTGAACCAGGTGTTAAATGGTGCTGAGGAGTATGCCATGGCATACCTGGATGACATTGCCATCTTTAGTACAAGCTGGGAGGAATACCTATCCCACCTTAGGGAAGTGATGGGCAGGATACAGAGGGCCAGGCTCACTGTCAAAGCCGAGAAGAGCCAGGTGGCCATGGGAGAAGTGGCATACCTCGGGCATGTGGTAGGCCGGGGACACCTCCGCCCTAACCAAATAAAAATAGAGGTGATCCAGGCATGGCCCAGACCAGAAACCCAGAAGCAGTTCAGGAGTTTTCTAGGGACAACAGAGTACTACAGAAAATTTGTACCCAATTACAGTGCCCTGGCTGCTCCCCTATCTGACCTGACAAAGAAAAGGATGTCAAAGAAAATTATCTGGGGCCCAGCCTGTGAGGAAGCCTTTACCAAATTAAAGGAGGTACTGTGCAGTGCTCCTGTTTTGACAGGTTCTGACTATAGCAAAACCTTTATAGTTCAGACTGATGCCTCAGATGTGGGTATTGGGGCAGTACTGAGTCAGACATCCAGCCAAGGGACAGATCCCCCAGTAGTGTACCTGAGTAGGAAGTTACTTCCCAGGAAGCAAGTGTATTCCATGGTGGAAAAGGAGTATCTTGCCATAGTGTTGGCCCTAAAGAAATTAGAGCCATACTTGTATGGGCAGCATTTTGTGGTGCAGACTGACCGCAACCCCGTGGTTTGGCTGACACAGATGGGGAAAAACAATGGCAGATTGCTAAGATGGAGTCTTGCTTTGCAAGGGTATAATCTGACAATCATACATAGGGCTGGAGTGAAGAACCAGAACTCAGATGGGCTGTCTAGGGTCTATGAGGAGTGAACTGATTTGGGAAGCTCATCCTGTGCAGGGGATAGACCCCCCAAATTCATTCTAGGTGGGGAGGATTGTGACATGGACAACCAGTTCTGAGTGCTGTAGTATCATTTTTTGTAAAATCAAAATGGGTTATGGACTGTATGTCATGAGAGGTGCTGAGAAATCTGGTGCTCTTGGAGTGACCTCGCTCACCTCCCCTTCCCCAGGTTTCAGCTGAAAGATGTAAGCCATGAGAAATGCTGAAACAGCATGTGAGATCACACACACACAGGTTTTAGATAGCAGGTGTTACATGGAAGGCCAGAAGCTAATAACAGATCAGGCCTTAATCAAGGATCACCTATTTTTAAGTTAATTATAGTTGCAGTTGCTAGGAGGGAAATCCTAAAGTTTTATAACGCATAGAGGAAGAAAAGCAGGTTGTGATGTATTAGTGCAAAATCATAAATGCTTTCATGCCCTGGAAGGGGCAAGCTTATCGTGAGATCAAAGAAATGTCATTTGAAGGACATGAGTCATGCTGAGGATTGCAGAATTTAATACTTGGAAAAAAAAGACATCCTGTTTTTATATAGATATATTTTTATATATATTCTGACAGGGAGGAACTAGGTGACCTCATGCAAAATAGGTGGGAAAACCAGTTTTTAAAGATTATTCTGTTTTTCTTCAGAGACACTTTTATCTAGACTCCGACAAAGAAACGTCTGTGAGCACTTTAAATAGGTATTTAGAAAGAAAGATAAATCTAAATATTATTGTAAGAATTTGCACTGTTTAAACCTTTTCTTTTAAAAGATTTGTATGTCTTGTGATATAATAGTTCTGTATTTTGTGTTTTACATATTTTTATCTATTTTAGTAAAACTCTTTTTAGAGCATACTTGGTCTGTCTTTGAATTTCTTTCATTTGTAAGAAAAGTATATATGGTTATAGCAGACACTAGGCATAAGCTTGAATGGTGATACCAAACTGGAAAGAGAAGCGTTTTAAATCGGAGGTCTTTATTAAAGTTTTTAAGGGCTCATCTCTGTATACCTGGTTAGGTGCCCATAGGCAAAGATATCTGGCCCCCTCCAAAAACAGAAATATCTGAGCCTGTGCATTGGGTACGCTAGCAAGAGGTTCACAGTTTGAATCCCTCCAAGACTTGAGACCAAAGGTTGATCCAAACTCACAAAACAGACAAGAGGGTTACCTTGTTCTGTTAAACTGTTCACAAGACTATGCTCGGAGGTTGGCACTTTGGGAGTAGAGGGCTGACCTGCTGAGTGGGTTTGTGACAATGGGTATAAAAGATTTTGGTAGAGATCTGCCTCCTAGTAGTCCAGGCACAGTAGATTGGGGAGTGGTTACTAATTAAGTCCGGTAGCACCTCCCCCCAATTTAGTCTATCAGGGTTGGACACCACAATCCAATCAATTAGTGTCTCAGTGTACTGTCCATAGGTCATTTGGGCAGGGGTCCTAATGACCTTACTGAGTTAGCTTATTGGGTCCAGTAGATGCCATATGGTGTCAGAACCATCCATTGCAGAACCTGACACAAACAGGCCACCTGGACTCAATGAGCTAGAGATCAGCCAGCTTACTTTTGTACTTCTTAGATTGGGTGGAGCACCAATTTATGTTTAAATCACCGAGAATGAGTTTCTCATGGCTTCAATTGAGATTGTTTATATGCTCACTAAAAAAGTTAAAACCTTGTTCTACCAAGTTGGGGGGTGTAAGCAACTACCACAATTATATTTTTGCTTCCATAGCCGAGTCCAATATTGGCAGCCAAGAATGTGCAGGTTAGATTCTTGTCCTGGGTTGGGAGCAGAGAGGTTTGTAGGTGGTTTTTTTTGACATAAAGGAGACATCCCCCTCCCCACTTACCAACCCTGTCCTCCCTTAGAAGTGTAGAGGAAGGGAGTGCAGTCTCACTGTCAGATATCTTATGTGTTAGCCAGGATTCTGAGACTGCAACCACTTCAGGGTTTTTGGACACTAATAGTGCTAAAAAAAACTCATCAAACATGGGGAGCTGGCTACTCACACTGATGTGTAAGCAGTCAATGAAACCACCCTAGTGGAAGCTGCCAAAGTGATAGAGCCCAGGAAAAGACCTGTTCTCACCCAAACAATATCCACATCACGCCAGCAACAAGACTTTACCACCAGTACCTCTGTCTTGTCAATGTTGAGTCTAAGCCAGTTGGAAGACATCCATTTTTGGATCTTAGCCAGACATTTATTTAGCACTTTCACAGCATCATATGTCCTGGGAGCAAATGACACATACAGCTGAGTGTCATCTGCATACCAGTGAAAACCCAGACTGTATCATCTAATGATTTCACTCAGAGGAAGTATGTCAAAGTCAACGTTTATTTATAACAAAACATATAAAATTGCATAATTTATAATGTTCCATATTTGATCAAATACATTTTCACATCAGATTAAAAGTTCTATTCATAGCATCATAATTTAACAGAATATTGCACACAACCCAAGTTTACTATAGATTAGATCGTAGCAGCCAACAAAAATTTAGCAAGCCCAAACACTTCCTTTGTTTTATCTAAGTTTAACAATTTCTGAATTTTGTCATTGATGTCTTGAAATTTTGTTGATAAGTATAGCGGTGTCACCCACTTATTCCTTTCCTTTTCCCAACAACTGCATATACAAATAGCATGTAACATTCTTGGGTATACCCTATTGACACATTTACAGTTATGCACATACATCTTACCAAAACCCTGTTTTAAGTGCAACATATCCACACCTAATGAGTCCAACCTAAGTTTACAAAGGTTATTGCTATGATGGCTATTTTCACAAATCATTAAGTATTCCTCCATACCCCAGGTCTGTTTAGCTCTTGTATATAGCCCAAATTTGTCTCTGTCATATAATTTTTCAAAATCTCTAGATATGGCTATATCCTTCAATCTCAAAATTGCGGAATGTATATATCTAACAGTATATTGAGCAGCAGTAGCAAACCATAACTCTTCCAATCCAGCATTTTTTAGCATCACATTTAATCGTAGGAACCAACTATCGCTAACTATTTTATGTTGATACTTATTAATAACATCCCTCCTACATATTTTAGGAAACCTTTCCTCACTCATTGATTGAATTTTACCCAATAATTGATTGCCCTTATCTGACATTTGGTATTTAATGGCAACATACCCATTTCCATCCACAGAAAGGATGACGGGCAGTCCCTAAGGAGATTCAGAGTACGTTTAATGAGCCTATTTTGTGTTGCCTCAATGTTGTTTGTATTAACCGAGTACACCCCCCAAATTTTACTTCCATATATTAATTGGCTGAGAGTTTTAGCCTCAAATGTGGTTTTTAGGGCTTTGAAACTATTCCCTGTAAATGTATTCACAAATGACATTATAATGCCTGTAGTGTTGTATGATTTATTTTTTACCTCCATTAAATGCGATTTCCAAGAGTGGTTTTTATTCATAGTTACACCAAGATATTTATATTCCTTTACAACTTCTAGCTGAATCCCATTTATAATCCAATGATCTTTTTTAACACTAGCTTTTCCAACTAGCATCATTTTAGATTTATTTACTTTCAAATCAAGATCTAATTCTTTTTTTTTTTTACCCCTTACTTGCCCCCTGGCCTGCCTCTCCTTCTGGCTGCTCATGACTCCCCCAACCCCCTTGCCCTGACTCCCTTCTACTCACCTCACATTGCAGCCATCCCGGGGTGGCCCAGCATATCCCTTCGCTGGATGGTTCCCTCTCCTCCGAGGGGAAAGGCGCCAGGAGGGGAAACCAGCACACTAGTCAATCAGTCCCCGGGCACTACTGAGGTGGATTCCAGGGCATCAGGGCACTCGAGTCAGCAGGAGCCAGCAGCCATCATCCAGCCAACCAGGAGGCTAGAGTGTTCTGCTTTTCTCCCCAGGGACATGGCATGCCATGGACGTCTAGGCCAAGTCGACGTTCACCATGCCCCTTGTGCAGTGGGGCTTGCTTAAGCTGTTTCTCTCCCAGCCTCCACCAGGAGGCAGCAGACAGTGAGCCACGTCCCTTCCCTCCCCGCCCCAGAGAAAGCAAGCAGTTGCAGGGTGCTCAAGCCTTCTCCCCCTGGCTGGCTCTCCAGATCAAGTCCATTCCGAACCGGGTGCCCGGCGTCGTAGCGGGAAATCCAACCGCTGTGCCGATGAGCTGGCATCTAATTCTTTTAATGATGACATAATACTGGAGATTCCTCGCTTCAACCCCAACTGGGTTCTTGATAGTATAATTGCATTGTCTGCATATAATAACAATTTCATTTCGTCATTATCTATAGTTGGGGCAAAAGTATCTGTACCTGTAATTCTTTTTATTAATGTTTCAATGTATAGATTAAACAAGAGGGGTGCTAATAAGCAACCCTGCTTGACTCCTCTAGTAATTTTTATTTTTTTTGAAAGTGCACCGTCTTTAGTGTATTGAACCTGTGTAAAAGTGTTAGTGTGCAAAATTTTAAGTATAGCCAAGAGTTGCTTATCTATCTGTAAATTTTCTAATATCTCTCAAAGCATTTCCCTACTAACCGAATCAAAGGCCGATTGTATATCAACAAAACATATATATATATATATATAAAGGCCCTTTTTTCCCTTTACATACACATCCATAATATAATTTAATGTAAAAATTAAATCCAAGGTACTACTTTGCTTTTTCAACCCACATTGGCATTTGGAAATCAATGTCTTCTCTTACACCCATATGTTTAATTTGTTTAAGATCAATCTAGTATAATTTATTTGCACTATAGGGAGTAATGTAATTGGTCTATAATTGTTTGGTTCCTGCTTATCCCCTTTTTTGAATAATGGAACAATAACACCTTGATTCCAATCCTGTGGTAAAACTAAATACTGACTTATCAGGATAAATATTGGTGTCAACAGGTGAGATCAAAAGACCGGGTTATGTAGAAATACTTCTGCGGACAATCCATCATGTCCTGCTGCCTTGTTTCTTTTTTGAGATAAAATAGGCATTCTGATCTCTGCTACAGTAGATATAAATAATGCATCATATACATCTTCTGCAGAACAGTCACAAACTGGATCCATCTCTTTGCATATACTTGCATTATATATATTATCAAAGTGTCCAACCCATTTGTCTTTAGTTATCATTCCATGCAAGTTATATCTAACATTATTCTCATCACATCCATAGGCAGCAAGTGTCCAGAATGTAGATGAATCCTTTTCCCAAACTGCTTTTTGTAACTGATGCCAAAGCTCATTCTTATACCCTTTTTTAAAGTTTTAATAGATTCCTGTACTTAGCTTTCAGGTTTTTAAGTGCAATTAATGCTGGTGATATAGTTAGTTTGGATCTCAGCTTCCCTATATTGCTAATTTTAGCCCTTAATATCCTACATTCTTTGTCAAACCAAGGTTTGGTAGTTCCAATATCTATTACAGGTCTTGGGCACTTTTCCTTGCATAGCTGCATTCCACAATTATCCATAAAGTTATCAAAGGCCCCTAAAATTGTAAAGCAGCTTTCCCTATCTTTTCTAGTTCTAGGGGGCATTATGGTTAAACATGGATTACTACTTATTATTTTGTCCGCTGTTTCCTTAGAGTATTCATTCCACTTGATTTTTTGTTTCATATTTGATACACATTGTATGACTAACATCTATTTCCATTTTTCTATCTTTAGCATATGTTGAACACTCTATCCTACTTTTACATTGTACTGGGAAATGATCACTATCCCAAATTCTGGGTATTTTACAGAAATCTATATTAGGATAAACTGCAGCATCTATTACACAGTTATCTAGTACACTTCCCCTGTTAGCTGCTGGAAATGTTATTTCATTGATCCAATCTCCTTTTATATGACCATTTAAAATTCTCAAACTGTTCCTACCCAAAAACTGTATCAGAAGTTTAACATTGGCTGTAACTGTTTTATCTTTTGAGTGTCTGATTGATATATTTAGGGTGTCATCTATTCCCCATTCACTTTTCTTTTCCTCAATCATGTCACCTGTGCAAGCATTGAAATCACCAACAATAAAGAAAACTATACCGGGGTAGCGAGATTTTACGGAGTCTAACTCCTCCCCCAGCATCTTTAACACAGCCCTATGTTCTTTCTGCTTTAGCTGCAGTGGAATGTAAATATTAAAAAGTGGCATGAATTTACTTTTAGCAAACACTATTATATACATAAAAAAGTCATTATACAGACTAGATTCAATACACTTTAAACCAAGAGAAATATCAATAAAAATGGCCAGGCCTCCTTTTTTTCTTCCAAATTTACTTTGTCTGTAAGCAGAAATAGTCCACATATTATAACCCTCAATTGAACAATCCTCTGATCTGCCCATCTGTGATTCTTGGAAAGTCAGAATTGGAGATTTTACCAGCCACTCCATAATCCCTTTAGCATCTATTTCAGATTTTAATCCTGCTATATTCCAATTTAATAAGGACATGAGATTATTTTTAGCAGGAATCTTCAGTCAGTTGGAATCATCTTCAAGGTTTATGGTGCTGACCAAGAAGTCACTAAATGCTGGCTCAGAGTGGTGCAGTTATCAGAGGAGTCATCTATATCTAATACATCACTATTATTTATTTTGTTACCTAGTTTCTTTCTTCCTCTTACATACACTGAACTAGAGCCATCACCTTCCATGCTAATTTCTATTTCTGCTGGTTTCATATAAGCAGTGATTCTAGATTGCTTAACTGCAGTACCATCCTTTTTTCCTTTCTCTACATTTGTCAAATCATATCCCAACTGCTTCATTTTTTCCATTGATGGTGTTATAGATATCACTTCTTCCCTTATTATAGAGTCCAGGATAATTCCCATTGTATGGAATTCATTCTTTTCTGCCACTAGTCGCAGTCTTTTATCAGATTGCTTCAGTACAAGGCATCCCAACCCTTAAATGGGCTGGACTTATACCTGTATGTGGAGACAATGTCCTGCCATCCCATCTTGTGCTCCATCACTCCTTTTATTAAGTTATAAATTGTTAATTTCAAAATGTATGATTTTTTCATTTTTTTCCCTTGGAAATACCCTTTAGATATACCGTTGGTAACATATGTCCTGACTCAATTAGTCTATTTTTCTTCTTCTCGGATGACTCTTTATTCTCTTCTACACCATTTTCAGCTTTTTCAATATTTTTATTGAATGTTACCCCTTTTTTAGATGTCTTTCCTTCATTATCTCTTCTCTCTGTTGTCTTACTGCCTTTCTTATGTGATGATTTTCCTATAAAGTTTCCATCAGGGCATTCCTTCTGGGTTTTTCTTTGTGCATCATCACTTTTAGTACCTATCCTTATCTGATGTTTCCTTTGATTTAATTCTTCAATTAGGTTGTCTGATTCCCTAAGCTCTTTATCAGCTATCTCATCAGTTATGGTTTTTATTGATTTTAATTATGTTCCCTTATCTACCTGTGTTGAACTAGCCTTTCTACTATCCTGTTTATCTGTTCTCTCTTTTTTGGATTGTACCTTCTTTTTCTCATTTTTTTTTCCTTTTTCTCTTTTTCTTTCTGCTTACTATCTAGCCTGGCTTCCTTATTAATATTTAAACAGTTATTTCTATGACTGTTAGGCTTTTTCATAAAAAATCCACAAATGACTGAAATAGAGCAACTAATTCCAGAAGCTGTGTATTACCGAAGCATATTTCTTTTTTAAGCTTATTAAGCTTGTCAATGAGATCATTATATCCCACCTGAGAGTCTAGCTCTTCCTGATTAGTAGCTTGGTTTTTATTCTCTACACTCTGCAGAGAGTTTTCCTCCTCAGACCAAAAAAGCAGCATTTTACCCATAAGTTTAGATAGTGGGTCCAGATTACATTGGTTCATATAGGAAGTGAGAAAAGAGTTAAAATCTCATAAATAAGAGCAATTACTGCTATCATTTCATTTTTTACTTCTTGTGGGTGATCTAAAATATCACTTCAGTTAATATCCACAGCTTCTGTTACCAGTTCAGATAAGTCTATCACATTTTCATTCCCAGCAGCATTTCCTTTATCTATTACATTTCTATTCCCAACAGCATTTCCTTTCTCATGTTCATTTAAGGGGTTAGACACAATTCCCTTAGGTTGTACCACAATTTTACTTCTCTTAACTCTCTCCTAATTGCCACTGGTTTTAACATTTACACATTTGTTATTTTTTCCAACCACCTTCTTTATAACTTTTATACTTCTTGATACATCTAGTTCTGATCTATGTAACTCAGCACCAGTTATATCCGCTGGCTCTACGATGCCCCCACAATCCCTGACTTTAGGATTCTTAACGCCATTCGGAGTTACTTCAGGGTGGGGGTGCAGGACCAGGAGACAGTGTGCCCCTGTCTTGGGCACACCAACACAGTGACTTGTCAGCAAAGTGTTGATTTTTCTGACAGGATTGTAGTTCCCTGTGTTGGTGTTGCCCTAAGGGGTGCATACCATATCCACTGATTTATCTATGTTTTCATTACCCATTACTGACTCACAATCCTACAGATTCCTAATTTCTTCTAGTAAAGGGTGTGGTGATAACTGGATCCCCTTGACACAATTATTGGAAGCTGGTGATGAAGTCAGACTTCGGTGGAAACCTCTAGTAATTTTTTTATTACCTCTTAATTCTATATGATTTAAAATGGGGTGCAGAAACTGGATTATTTTAGAGCTGCCTGGTTGATTAGCACTTCTTAAATCAGGTTTAGCCAATTTTTCTGATTTACCTTGAATGTTAATGGGGTTTTTTTTGGCTATTGGTTTTAGCCTTCTTTAAAACTTTGTCGGACATTTTATCATATTATATTATCTAGAAATAGGGTTTATACACTATAAATAGCAAAACACAGCTATAAAATAACTACAGACACCTAAATACACTCTTATAACAACAAGAGGGGTAATAACAGTAATAATGTTATGTAATCTGTTAATATCAAGATAAGAATATGTCCATAAATCCCCTCGATGACGATGAAGATGGTTTTCGCTCTCTGTAAACACTCACAATATAATGTCCAAAACTTTCACTTTCAAATGGCTCTTCACAAAGTAACTTGCTTCTCTATATGGTTTTTAACAGGCTGTCCATAAATCTCTGTCCAATAGAAAAATCACATCTTTCTTGTATTGATTCACACAGTAGCTCACTCTATTGTGGGTCCCCCTCAGTAAATTTAGACAAGGCACTGGTGGACAAAATAAGGAACAAAATAACCAAGTGAAGCTTTAGTATAACTTCTCTCAGATTTAAGGGGAATATTTAGCAACATATGGCTTATAAAATATCATTCCATGATACTCAGGGAACACTATTTATCATAAAATCATATCCAAACACTTAGCTTTTTAACTCTAGTGCATTACAAATGTCCCCTTCCCACCTGTATAGGCAAGATACTATAAATACATAAACATACAAAAGCATGATCACTTTACTTACTTTCCCAGAATCTGAATTTGATGCACATAAGACAGCACAAACAGCAACCGGGCAGTAGTGGGAGTATTAGCAAAAAACAGCAAAAACAACAGTAGTAACAGCTAATTCGATAGACAGGTAGGACAAAATATATCTTATTCCACCTCCATCAGCCTTCAACTACTTCAGCTGCTTCAACTGTTTCAACTATTTCCACTATCACCGATCCGACTTTGCCTTCACTCTAGCTCAAGTTGCAATACAAATAGATATCTGCAACGTTTTCAATATCCGTTAGTTCACAAAAAATACTAGCACGCCAAGCTAAAAGCAAACAGTGAGACCTAGACAAAATGGAAAAATGGAAAAAATGGGAGAGGCAGCACATATGTAACTGGCTTTGTCAGTATCCAAGATGATCTATTACTGAGGGAGTGCATGCACCTTTAAACTCAGTGAATGCCCATCACGTGATCGCTTAAGGCACGAAGATTAAATTTAAAATTTAAATAAAATTAAGAATAAGATAAATAAGCCACAGAATTAAAATCTCCAAACTCCAAATGATAACTACATTACCAAAAGAAGTTCCTTCGCATAAAGATTCAGTTGCCGTTGTCATCATACAAACACAGTAGATACAACAGTGTATGAAAATTAAAACAGAGATAAACACACCACAGCTTAACCACTTCAGGACTATAAGTCTTTAAATCTAAGCCCCTATTTTTTGTGTAAGCACTAAATAGTGAGTGAAACCGGTTTTAGAAATTTACAATGCAATCAACGGAGTTTTTTCTCAGTTTTTTTCTCTCCCCCTGCTTTTCCAGGCCATGTCTTTGATTTTCTCCTCTCACACACACAAACTTCTTTCTTTGGCAATGTCTCAATGCCTCACTAGTGCTGAGAACCGTTAGTCCAAAAAATCCATGAAAATGGTGAAATGGTGCCAAGAACACTAGGAACATCGTCAGAGAGCTACTCCTGCACCTGGAATCCATGAGCCTTCTCTGGGGCTTTCTGAGGGCCCCCCTCCACTTCTTCAGTCCAGATAGGCCCACTAATTCCCAGCTTTCCTTCCTGGTGAAACAAAGGAGACACAGGAGTGGACCACACCACAGGAGAGATCAACATAAGATGGACTGGTAAGATTTGCATGGCAGGCAAAGGTGGCTTACCTTTTATTTCATAAAAAAGGGCTTAGCAATCCTACTTCTGAGCACTACTTCACAACATTCAGAGCGCAATGCCCTCTCTCTCTCTCTCTCTCCAGAAAGACCACTTGCCATTTAGCAGAACACTATGGGCAGATGTATAAAAGGCCCCGTAGTGTCTCATAATTAAATGAAAATGAGTTTCTGCAGCCCCAGAAATGTTGTAACTGGGGCTGCCTGTAGAAATAATTCATATTTGGGAAGAAAGGGCCAAATAAAAAGCTCCTGCATGTTAAAGCACGGGCTAATATGGAAACTCCCCATTATGTTATGTCATGGCCAATTGGAATTCCTCCTAAAAGTGTGATGTAATTCCTAGGGTATAAATAGATCTCACCACTAGGGGAATGTGAGATAGTTGAGCGCTGACAGTGAGCAGGGAAAGACCTATTTGTGGAGTGTGCTGTTTGCACACCAGAACTGAGAAATACAAGAAGGGATTACACTTAGGCTATCTTGGCTGAAGTAAAGCTGCAGCCTCTGTTGATGGAAGCAGAGGGCTGAATTATTGTGTTGAATTAATCAATTGTTATTTTTATTTCTGTATTATTTTATTTTCATTTATCAAAAATAAATTGATACATGCACTTGTGCATTTTTTATGCACTTTACCTTTGGTTGCTGTGTTTTTGTATACTGTGTCATAACACTGGGAAGCATGTACCCTGTGAGCAACACAGGTGACAGGATCGACACCTGTGGAACTGCACATGGCAGGGGCTTCAGGCAGAAGGAGAAATTTCCCATCACTACCCTTTGTGTCCTGCTGGTTAGAAAGGACTCAAACCAGTTGATGACAAGGACCAGTGAGTCCACAGAGTTGTCCACAGTGTCAAAAGCTGAGAAGAGATCGAGGAGAATTGAAATGACTGGTCTCCTCTATCTCTCGCCTGAGGAGATAATTTTGCACCATGACTAACATAATTTCAGTGCTATGTCTGGACCAAAATCCAGACTGAAATGGCTCATAGATGTCATTGGCTGCAAGGTATCCCTTGAGCTGCAGAGCCACCACTTTCTCAACAACCTTACCCAGGAATGGGAGGTTGGAGATAGGTAGATAATTCACCAGGACATCAGGGTCAAGTGATGTTTTTTTTTCAGAAGTGGCTTCACCGGTGCCTCTTTTAAGGCATCTAGAAAAGATCCCTTTGAGAGTGAGCATGGATGATCTTGACAAACACTGGACCAACAGACTCAACACATCCCATTAGGAGATGCGTTGGGCTTGGGTCCAGCTCACGAAATGTGGGCTGCAGCTTTGAGATCACCTCATTGACCTCTGCCACATCTAGTGGCCTAAACTCACCCCAAGCAATAGGAGCACCTCTGGCAATGTGTGGCCCAACACTGCAAGGCTGCTCCCGCCTCACTGGGAAGATCATAATCCTAATGACAGACACCCTGTCAGAGAAGAACTGAGCGAACTCTTTGCACTGGGTGACTGAAGTTACACTTTTCACCTCCAGGCAGGCAAGATGAAGAAAACCGTTTACAGTCTGAAACAGAAGATCCGGTCTATTCCTCCTTGCAGCAATCTCCCTGGACAGGAACACTGCCTTCTCATGGTCGATTGCCCTTTGATATTCACCATAGTGAATTCTCAAAGCCAGTTTGTCCTCCTCAGACAAGTTCTCCACCAGGAATGCTCCAACCTCTGACCCCTGGCCTTCATCTCCTTGAGAGCCCTATCAAACCACAGAGGTCTCAAGCGAGACGACCTAGGTCATATACGGATCAGTGCAATGAAGTCGAGTGCCTTAGTGACAGCACTGTTATAGGCTGCCGCTGTCTCACCCATACCCTCTGCACAAGCGGCATCTACAACAGAGAAATCCACTGCCGCCAAGAGTCCCTCTGGGTCTGACACCCCACAAACAACCCATCAACTCCACCCTTACCTCCCACTCAGCACCCATCCCCCACATCCCCACACCACTCTCACACACTTGAACATGTCTCACAGCACAGATCTGCACTCCAATTGAAAAAACATCTTGCTGCTGGAACTGGCGACTGCAATATCAGAAAATAAGGTGAAGGTGATTTAATGTATTTCAATAGGATTTAAATTTTTATTCATAACTTTGTCATTTTTAAATATTTTTACACCAAGTTTTCAACACAACCTTTTTGGGACCCCACCTCAGGACCAATGGCAGTGGAATTATGCAAATCTTTCCAGAAAGAAAATTTTGTGGTTGCTTTGTAAAATCACCTTTCAGGCAGGATATGAAAAATTTCACTGCCCTTGCTCATGAGGTGGGGTTCATAAGAAGGCTATGTTGAAAATGTTGGGTTAAAATATGTAAAAATGACAAAGTTATGAGTGTACATTGAGATTTTTCTACGCTCACTCATGACTTTGATAATTTTCAATATTCTGACCCCAAATTCTCATCATAGCCATTTTTTTCACACCACCTCATGAACGTGACAGAGGTCATTTTTCAAATCCTGGCCAAAATGTGTTTTCACACCTGTGGCATGAAATGGCGTTCTTGTAGGGATTTGAAAATTTTCACCTGCGAAATTCATGAGGTGGGCTAATAAGAAGACAATGCTGAAAATTTGGAGTACAAATTTGGTAAAATACCCAGATTAAGAGTGAACATTACGGTATGGCAACATTCACTCATAACTTTACAAATGTTCAATATTTTAGCACCTAACTTTCAAAATAGCTATTTTTCCATACCACCTCAGAAACATGACAGGTGTCATTTTTTAAATCCTGGGCGAGATGTATTTTCACACTTGTGGTGTGATTTGACATTTCAGTCAATATACTATAAATGCCATATGACATGTTTAAAAGGGGAATTATATAACGACCATCTTGAAAATCTGGGGTCAAAATAAAATAATTATTAAGAAACTTTGCGTGATGTGCCAGTCTTCACCTCAGAGGATATGTTTTGGTATCCTGTGACTGTGACCTGAGTTCGGGGGTGAGCTCAGTGACCCCGCTACATGAGGTGAGGGTGCTGGGATGCCACTGTTACACGACACCCTCCAGCCATGAAAAAAAAACTGCTGGGTTGCCTGCACATGCCGGGGTACTATATAGTGAAGACAGCTCTTCTCTTGGCATAAAGCCCTGCACCTCTGCCCCCATGGGTGGCAGATGGCCCAGTGCATTGGCTGACAGATTTCCTCTTTGCCCTGTGCATCTATATCTCCAGCCACATGGAAGCACAGGTACCAAAATGCCCTCAACTTCTGCAGCACACCAGATAGCCCCATGAATTCTTTTTTTTTTTTTTGTCAAATATTTTTATTGAAATAATACATTGGCTGTAATGCATAAAATGACATTAATAACAATTCACTGAGTAATAATCATTGCTAAGTATACACCATGCAGATCTATATTAGGTGAAAGTAGAGACACTACCTAAAAAAAAGAATATAGCAGAAGGGCTTTATATATATAGCACAGTATAATTTGAAGTGAAAGGGAAACCTTTGGGGAATATGTGGCCTTGGCCACCACTGTACAAGAGGGGCCACGGCTATATAGCACCTTGTTCTATTGCTTGAGTCAGAGGAAACCAGATTTTAAAGAAGACCTCAGGTGCACCATTTGTAGTTAGCTGTATTTTCTCCAAACTCATACATGTCCTCAAATTAAGGGCCCATTTTTGTATCGTGAGGGGAGGGCCTGTGGACATTCAGACCTGGGTTACAGTTTTCTTTGCCATGACAAGAGCAACACACCAAAGTGCTGCACTGCAGCCCCTCTGTTGGTAGTGAGGATCTGCCCCCAGCAAGAGCTCAAGTGGGGATTTGGAGGGTGTATACCCCAGAACCCCTGCCATAATGTGGTGCATTGCATACCAGAATGGGGCAACCTTTGGGCAAGTTAGGGTGATATGCAAGAAATCTACTTCTTCCGGTGAACATTTAGGGCAGACAGTAGAATTTTCAGGGTTTATCTTATGCAATTTTTTCAGAGTTATATATGCCCTGTAGATAAAGTTGAGTTGGATTTGTCTTAATTTACTGCTATGTGAGCACATTTAAAGTGTCTGGAAGCTCAGCACCAAGCAGCAGCATCTATATTTACATCAAGATCCTGCTCCCACTTAGCTCTGATGTCCACTAGAGGCTGGTCATCTTTCTCTTGCAGGGTGAGATAAAATGTTGTGAGAGGTTTACTGCAGGGTTGGGATCTGTAATCTTCCTCCTCAAACGGTGAGGGATTGGCTTACCCATGAGTACTATCTAATGATGTACCCAATCTGTGATGTACAGTAGAGTACACCAAGTAGTCCCCTGGGTCAACGTTCCAGTCATCTATGATTTCAGAGAACTAGAGGATCCTGCCTCCTCTGTACAGCTGGAACATGGATTTGAAGCCAAGCTGGTGCCATTTAAGCAGCCTCTGATGTAGCTGTACTGGATAGTGGCCTTTTTCTTTCATAGCAGAGGAAAGGTCAGTATATTGGGAGGGACTTTTTTGATGGTTATGTGTTGGTGCATGGCTAATTATTTCTTAACGGTAGTGGCCATAAATGGATTTGACAGCACAGGTGAGGTGCGGGTCCATAATGATCTGGACAGATAATCTGAATATAGGTCACTTTTCAACTCTTCCTCCTCAATGAGTAACCAGGAGGGCTTAGCAGTAACTATTCCAACTAGAAGGAAGGCCAAATGTGAGTGAGACCCAGTAATAATGCTGGAAATGAGGAAGGCCAGTGTCTCCTGTTGTAATAGGTGTAACTCCTAGGTGGTGCTACCCCAAGGGCTACTACCCCTGCCTGCTGAGCAACCAGTAGGTTAAGGGGCCTGAGTTCTGAAACAGGTGCCTCCACCCAGAGATAAGGATTAGTGGTAGCCAAACCTAACTGGGCAAAGCCCTCTGGGACACTGTAACCCCCCCTTGATTCCCACCAGTGACCCACACAGTATGCAATAATTACCTTCACAATACCCCGATATGCTTGGCAAGTACCCACACAGTATACACTTACCACCAGGGCTAGTTTCTCAAGTTCAACCCTGGGGACCCCCTGTAAAACAAGGTTAGACAGAGCAAATGGCAACAGCACAATGTTTCAGACACAAACAGGCTCCACAGACTGGGTGAGGTGCAGAAAAAAAAAGTAGATCTGATTTATTCAGGGGATTCGAACAAGGAAGAGGGGTCAATCAGGTTAATTGGCTTAATTTCTCTATCAATCACACAGTTGTGCATGCAGTCAGAGTACCTTACACAGTCACACTTCTGGGTACCCAGGTGAGGTGGAAGGTGGGCTAGCCAGGACCGTTGCCCAGGGTAGGCCGGCGTTGCAGCTGGTTGGGGCCCTGTAATGGAAAACACAACTTGCACAACACACTTTTGTAATCCGGAACCAGATGGCTCAGTTTGTGGAAGAAAGAAACAACACAACAAATCAGATGGCCCACTTAGATTAAAAGATAGTTGCAGGGAGCTACCCTGATAGTTACTCATGATACCCAAGACTGGACACAGGAGGGATGAAGACTGAGACAGCAGATGAGTTCTCTGGATTGCCAGGAGAAGCAGGGCCCACACGATTCGCCGCAGCGTCTTTCTTGTTCAGGCGTGGAGCGGGGGCTGATCCCCGGGCAAGTCTCTCATCGATGGCTCTTCTCTGTGCAGCAGGGTAGGATGGCGGGGCCCTCGTAGCAAGGCCCAGCTACATGGAGCTAATAGCGGATTTAGTCTGTTTACACTGGATACAGCTTCCAACAAGCAGAACACAGTTCTCAACGTGGGGAACCAATTCACGATCCCCCTCCAGTACACAGCACATTTATATGCAAAAAGAAACTTACTGAACCAGGCACAGCACTCCCTGGGCACAATCGCTAAGTTCTCTGCACACACAGAAGTCTTGAAGGGGAGAAAAGGATTTCTGGCAGGCTGATCGCATTCGGCACAATCTTTGGTCCTCCTGTGGTTGAGCCTCACTGTACTTCAGTAGCTTTCTTCAGTTTCTACACCTCGGATTTAGTCCAACAAAATCTCTCTCTCTCTCTCTTCTCAGGGCAATGAGCAAACTGCAGGCCTTCACTCAGGCTTTCCACAGTTCTCCCGCTCGAAACTACACAGATCACCACTCAACTATCATGAGCTGCTCCTCTCTCAACTCCCAACTTGATTCTAGCTTGCCGGCAGACAGTTCAGGGGATTTCCTTCAGATCCAAAAGGTTTGGTTGGTCAGTCCAGCTGTCAGTCACAGCAAGAGCTCCTCCTTCAGTTACAAAAGGCACCACAGTCCAAAACTACAAATCCCAAGCTCTGGGTCCAGTCAGCCCCCATAAGCAGGCTCCATTTTAGAGTCCCCAATTACTGATTGGTCCAATTCGGCAGTTCAGGACCAAAATGGTGGAGACAGGCAGAAACCCTACACTGTAAAAAAGGCAGGTTAGAGCAAGCAACATCTTTATCACTCTAAATGATTCTCAGCAATTAGTTACATCTTTCAACAGTGCTCCCTCTGCAGAATTAGCAATGGCAGAAACGGAGCCAATACCTTGCAGTCCGGGCGGGACTCGAGCTTGACAACACTCCTGCCCCCCCTTCCAGAGTAATTATCACTGCAACTAGCAGCTCTTCAAGCGACAGTACACGAAGGCTACACAGGCACTCATGGGCAATACATTTAAAACGGCTGACGTCGAACACCAACCTGGCAGTGAGCACTTAGGCAAGCTCAAGGAAGACTTTTTGGGAACCCCCATTTGTAGGGGGGTTACATAGTTAATTGCAGTATTGTCTTTTTGATATGGGCAGATTTCCACCTCCACAAAAATGCATGTAAAATAGAATTCAGAAACTTGAAGTGTGTCAACAGTACCGGTATTGGTAAAGACTGTTACACGTAGAGGCATCTAGGTAAGATGAACATTTTGGTGTTGATGTAGCCTAGTAGCAATAGGGATAAAGACTGCCACCTTTCTCATTCTTTGGTAAGCTTAAGGAGAAGAGGTTTAAAGATTTTGATACAAAGTTGTCTTAATTTGGAGGGTATGTTAATCCCCAAGTATTTAATTTGGTTCAACATTTGTAGGCCTCCAAGCTTAGTAACATGCTGGGCTCTGTTGGATTTGCCAACTGGCATTAACTCGGTCTTTGTCCAGTTAATTTTATGGCCCAAAAGGCAATCATACTCATGCAAAAGGGAGCGGCGGACCACAGGTTAGTCCCAGGCTTGATTCATCAGGTAAAGTACTAGTAGTAGCAGTAGCAGTAGTAGTAGTAGCAGTAGTAGTAGTAGCAGTAGTAGTAGTAGTAGTAGTAGCAGTGGCAGTAGTAGTAGCAGTAGCAGTAGCAGTAGTAGCAGCAGTAGTAGTAGCAGTAGTAGTAGTAGCAGCAGTAGTAGTAGCAGTAGCAGTAGCAGTAGTAGTAGTTGCAATAGTAGTAGTAGTAGTAGTAGCAGCAGTACTAGCAGTAGTAGTAGCAGTAGTAGTAGTAGCAGCAGCAGTAGTAGTAGAAGTACTGTAGCAGTGTAGTAGTAGTAGTAGCAGTAGTAGTAGCAGTAGTAGCAGCAGTAGCAGTAGTAGTAGTAGCAGTAGCAGTGTAGTAGCAGCAGTAGTAGTAGTAGCAGCAGTAGTAGTAGTAGTAGTAGCAGCAGTAGTAGTAGTAGTAGTTCTGTAGTAGTAGCAGTAGTAGTGTAGTAGTAGTAGCAGTAGTAGTGTAGTAGCAGTAGCAGTAGTAGTAGTTTATTTATTTTGGGGCACCCTTCCCCATAGGCTCAGGGCACACTTCCAACAAAATGAATACAAACAGAAATTTGAAACAGTCATATAAAACTATATAAAACCCAAATATAAACCCCATCAAAAATACGTACAGACAATTTCCATGCTGTCCAGAAGTCTAGAGGTAAATTCCTCAGGTCCCGAAGGCCTGTTCAAAAAGGAAGGTTTTAATATGATTTTTTTAAGTAGATTGTCAGTGAAAAGAACCCCTTTCTGGTCACATTCCCCCTCTCTGAAAGCCCTGGATACCAGAGGGGCCCTTTATTGCCACTGCCAATGGTTCCAATGACATGACATATAAGAGGGGTAAGTGGGCAACTCTGCCTCGTGCCACTCCCCAAGGTGAAAGAGAGGGTCAGCTCCCCATTTATCACAATCTGTGCGATGGGAGACCTATTCATAACTTGAATCCAGTTCATTAGTTGTGGTCCCAGACCCAAGCATTTTAGTGTCTCAAACATATACTCCTACTCCACGCAGTCAATGTCTTTTTACGCATCCTAGGCAAGGACCGCCACCCCATGCCATAGTGGAGCTTTAGATCAGTTATGTATGTGTTTAAAGTTCTACAAATACGGTGTTTTCTTTGTCATCCCTTAACAAACCCCACTTGATCTGAGTGGATTATGGGAAGCAGAACTGGTTCAGTTCTGGTAGCAATGACTTTGGCCAGGATTTTATAATCCATTGTAAGTAAGGATATGGGTCTATATGAGGCACAAAGTGTGGGATCCTTGCCTGGTTTTGGAAGTACACAGATTGTAGTGGACCGTGTGGAGAGGGAATTGTACCTTGCTAGACTCTCCATGAGCATGTCAAGTAGCGGCTCACTCAGGTCAGATATAAAAGTTTTTTAAAAGTTGACAGGTAGCCCATCTGGGCTGTGCACTTTACTACCTTTAAGAGACTTACTAGCCTGATGGAGCTCCTCCTCTCTTGAGGAATCCAGCTGACTGGCCTTGGTGGCACTTATGGAGTTAATCTGGGCCTTCACAAAGAAGCTGTCCATTTGAAGGACAGTGGAAGAAACTTCTGAAGTGTAAAGGGATATATAAAAGGTTCCATATTTTGCCCTGATTTTTATGGAGTCAGAGGTTAACAATCCAGACCGCATACATATCTGCCCAATATTCCTCTCTCCCACTCTTCCATGTAGTTGCCAGGGGCTCAACAATGCCGGTTCGAGAACACTTTTGTCGCCCGGCATTACAGTGATGGGATTTATATGGGCCGCAAGTTGTGGTTGACATAAATCCGAATATCTCCCAGACTGTTTTTCTATTGAGGGGCGTCGCCCCCCAAAACCCCCATGCAGGGAGGCTCTGCCCTCCACACCTCCTGTACTAACAATTCTCAACTCCAAGTCAGAGTTGATTCAGGAAGGTGGTACAGGACCGGGAGATGATGTGCCCCTGTCTCAGGCGCACCAACACAGCGACCTGTCGGCAAACTGTTGATTTTGTCAATAGCAGCATAGGTCGTGGTGTTGGTGTCACTATCAGGGGGGCATACCATTGCGAGGCCAGATATCCCCCCTCCATCCCCATCGAAGTCGGCTCCCACTGGTGCCAAAAGAATAGAGCTCTCAATACAGGAGCTACTTAGCATATTAAAGCGTCATTTCAGTTTTTGCATTACTTTGTATAGGTTTGAGGTGGATCTTTGCATATGCACCTCTTCACAGGCTGCTATTTTAACTCTGAGTTGTTCAATTTCAGTTGCCAGTTTTTTAGCATGAGCCGAATAGGCGATGACCTGACCCCGAACATAGGCTTTAAGGGCTTCTCAGTGCCACCCATGAGATATATCTCCCTTCTTGTTGTGAAGTAAAAATTCCTTGACTGTACTAGACATATGGGCATTGAATTTCTGGTCTTTAAGTAATAGGGGGTCCAGTCACTAGGGGCGGTACACCAGATTAGAGTCAATAGCCGTTGCAGACAGAGTCAATAAGGTATGATCAGAGATTAGAATGAGAAGTATTCAATGGAGTGGGTGTTGGAAAGGAGAGGGGCTCTAATCAACAACCTATCCAGCCAGGCATAAACGTGATGGTCATGAGAGAAAAAGCTATATTCACATCTAGTAGGATGTGTGTGTCACCATACAGTATGTCTACTAGATTATAAATGGCCTCCAGGTCACCTAATGCCTTTGCATTTTTGGAGAATGGAATAGGGGTGGGGTTTATCTGTCAATGATAATGTCCCTGATGCAGTTGAAATCTCCCCCCAATATCCATGGATCAGGCATGGAGGCCAGCTCAAGGGCAAGCTGTTGGAAGAAACCCAGGTCTTCTATGTTAGGAACATGCATGGAGCTCACTCAGAGGGATCGCCCACATCAGTCAGATGAACATTAGCTAGTTCGTATCTACCTGCGAAAGTCCACAAGTTTGCTGTGTACAGTGACCTGGACCCCTCAGGGAAACAAAATGTCCACTCCTCTTGCTTTGGAGGAGAAGCATGAGGAAATCCATGTCCCTCTCATACTGGTTCTAGTTTCCCCAGCCTCAGTAGTAGACATATGTGTTTCCTGCATTAATAAAACCTTTACCCTGGATTTTTTTACCTCTGCAGCTACTCACCTTTGTTTTAATTTTTTTTTTTTTTTACTTTCTGTTTTTGTCCCCTATTTTTGGCTCACCAGCTGCTGGAACCTCCTTCCACATGCCCAAGCCTTCTACCCACCGCATGAAGTCCCCTTCAATGATCCAGCCCAACACCAGCCTTTGCTCGACAACCTTCTGGGTACCCCAACTGTAACCCATGGCTTATTCATGGGCAGGACCCCCCAGTTCCTCCAAACCAGAAGGAACATACTTCACTCAACAGATGAGGCCCATGGGTGGAGCCAACAAGGTGTGAGAGGAGTCAAGGAGACCCTACTGTGGCATGGGGATGAGGTGGCTTCATCTGCTCAGTTCTGCTGGGGGGTTTATTCCCCGACTGAATTCTCCCCTTATCACACCCTAGGGCATGGTCCCGAGAAGTGACCCTGGTGAAATGTCTATCAGTCTGGGCATGTGATACCTCTGTGTCACCTGCAAAGTGAGCGGGTACGTGCCAACATAAGGCCACCTCACAGGGATCGCTTGTTCCTTCCCACATGACACCCCCTTCTCCTTGAGTCACCAGGAGGTAGTCGTGCAACAGAAGGAGGTGCCCCTCCCTCCCTGAGGCGGGAGGCATCCAATGGATACCTGAACTCCTGTCTTGCCGGTCAGCACCAAATGTTCCAGGCTTGGGGCACAAACCTGGGTCATCTGGATGGCAAGCGGTAACTCTACCACTGCACTATCCAGCCAGCTTGTTTTACTACATTTTTAAGCCCACTGACATTTCAAGTCAATATTTTAACTGTGTTAGCCATTTGGCATTTTGAGAAACAGCCATGTGATAGCCAGAAATATGTTCCAGCTAATGAATAACAGTTTGTATTAGTGTGAAAACTGAATTATTGAACAGTAAAACAGCCAATCTAGTAACTAAACATTTTCCCCATGTAATTCCCTCCCTCCCTTCCCACCCTCAGTACAAACATTTGTACCCCCTCCCCCACAGTAGGGACAAAAGAACAATATCCCATCAGAGAGGAAGAGGCATTTGTAAGTGGTCTTGCCGAGTGGAATCCCCTGTTACCCATGTCCCTAGACATGGTTGAGATTGCTGAGCAGAAATAAGCTTATATGCAAAGGTCAATAACATTAAACTGAGTAAACCAAAGGAGCAATCCCTAGAACTGGATGAACAACTTGGTCCTGGTGATGAATGACTGCAAAGTGAATCAAACAGCATAGCTCGGCAATCTTGTGTACGGAAACTAACCCTCTCCATAGTGAGATGCGTAAGTACATACAATGTAGATCCCAACTCTTTGTTACACTGGTGCACACCGTCACCCCATATGCATTTAGGAATCACAGAAGAACTCAAATAAATGATTGTGCCACTTTGATAACAGGTGGCTAGTGCTTATCAAAAACACTGATAACATCTTAGTTGCTCCCTCCCCCTTCTGATCTTAGCACCCGGGGCACTGAGAAGATTAAACATGTATACATACCCAGTAACACTGCTGGGAACCCGCTAATGGGGTGTATAACCTTACCCAGAAGGAGGGAAATGCTGTGACCTACAGTACTAGCAACCTAATGAGGTGTACCATTGCCGCAACAAAACTCTTACAGTGAAGGTACATTACAGTGACAAATGTACCATATGACTGTAATGTACCTGCGGGACCACAGCAGTGCTTCTCATGGACTCGCACCCTCTCCCGAACCAACTCCAACTCAGAGTTGATTGTAATATATTCGGGGGTGGGGGGCAGAGTCCCAACAGAAAAATGACCCCTTTCTATGATGGCAGTCTGCTGACTGTCAGCATAACAGCCATCGCTGTACTTGTGGTTGACAAGTTTTCTGTCGAACCACAGTGGTGGATCACCTAATGACAGGGCACTGTGTACATGGTCTTTATTACTGTGGTGTTTCTTTCATTCACCAAGCAGATTGATGTAATCCAAAGTAGCATTGCTTCAGTGCAGCTCAACCACCAGCTGCCTACGAAGTGTAAATTAAATGGAGATTAAACTTGATGGTGGGAACCATGCACGCTCGCAGAGATGGTGGCAGCCGGAAGTAGCTTTGCCAACTAGAATCCCATTGAGACCCATGTCCCTAGACATGGACGGGTTGCCCAAACAAGAAAAGGGTTGCATGCATGGACTATAACACTGCACTGAGGAATACAGGGAGACTGTCCCTAGATCTGAAAGGATGTAATGGTCCTGATAACGAGTTTTGAATGTAGAGCAAATCTAGGAAAGCACTTAGTACATAGATCCCTTTAATTTACTGCACGGATGCACCCCTACACCCTGTACACACTTAGGTATCAGAGAAGAAGGAAACCAAAAGGTGGTATCACCATATTTTCATTTCATTTCATTTCATTTTTATTGGTTTTATTGGAAAGGCATGTGAGCATTGCTTCCCGTTTACACAAGCGTCCAGTTACATACAACAATCATGTGACATGACATAGGCTGAAACATTTAACTTACAGCTAGGGTTAACACCAAGGTACATATCCAGATAGGACAGTATAGACAAAGAGGCAACCAAGAACTAACCTGTGTGATTTAACAAATACAAAGGTGACATTAGCATTCTGTGAGGGTTTCACAATATTATAATACACAGTGGGAAATAAACATTTATGTGCAATCAAAAAACTAGCCAAGGTAGAGTAACAGTACTACAAGTGCTAGAAGGAGAGGGTAAGTGCCAGAGGTGGCCAGGACATATCAGGAGCACCAACATCTCTTGGATGCTCCCTCCCCCAGCTAGCTCAGGGCCCAAGAAATTGAGAGAGATTAAACTTGTAAAACATATCCAAAGTCACTGCTGGGGGCCTACTAGTGAGGGGGCATATGGAAAAAGTCATTGTTCCTGGGTTGCTGAAATCTGGAAAAGTGAAGGCATTGATGGGGCATTGATTCATCTCTATGCTGGAGCACTGACGTGATTACGAGAGTGACCCTTCTGTACACTAGATTCTTCTTTAACAAACTGCACTGCTTCCCGGGAATTCGTAAAGTAATGGGAGGGTTTTTCTGGCTGGCGTATCTGCAGTTTGGCACAGTAGAGGAATGTGAAGCTCCAATTGATAATGTATAGTTGGGTTCTACATGATTGAACTTTTCGCACCTCGTTTGTAATTCCCTGCTGTAATCCTGAAAAATTAGAACCCTGCCATTTTCCACCAAACTAGGACCTTTAGATTTAGTTGCCTGGAGCATAGTCTCTATGTCAATGAACCTTATTACTTGATCAGGCAATGTTGGGGCCAATCACCAGATTTGGGTGGTGGGCCAACCCAGTGCGCCCTCTTAATCTCATATTTGAGGGCTGCCAGGTCCAAGTTCTAATTTTGACCAACCATTGTAGTGAGCCCTTTTCTGGGCTCTTTCCCTCAGACCCACAATCTGAAGATTAGATCTTATTGACCAGTTCTCTTTATCATCAATTCTCTTCTGCAGTTCTTCTAGGTTTTCTTTAAGGGAGTTGTGATCCCGGGAGACAGTCGAAAATGTGTCTTCCAATTCACTTACAAGTTGTTCCAGATCATCCATGTGTGTAGTGTGTATTGCTGTTGTTTCACAGAGGCCAGTAACTACTGCATGTGTAACCCCCCACCTGGCCCCTTATTTAACCAGTAGGCACACCTCCCATAGTCTAGGGGAAAAGAGAGGGGTGGGGGTACAAAGCAATAAATAATTTGCAGATGTAGTAGAAAAACCCTGCTGCTGTGTTTACATCACTAACCCCGCCCTGTAATGGCTTTCCTCACGCATCAAATCTGTTTCTGACTTAATAACTGCGCATCTGACCTTTTCTTGCTACTGATTTTGCTCAAACTGTAAACGATTGCACTGCTAGTATCTCCCTCAGCACATTCATATGATTTTACAGAACTTTGCGATTAGCACACAAATTAGACTATTTACACATGCTCAAAGTCACTTGCAAGCTACAGTATTTCTTTTACAGGATTGCCTGTTTGCTGCAGGATAATACAACTCACAGTCTCTCACTTGCTTTAAGAACATTTTACTGTTGCTGAACCCATCATAAATGCTCACAGTCTATGCTCAGAATTTTGTTTGCTGCACTTGCTGTTTACAACTCACAGTCCTCTTTGCAAAACAATCTCACTGTTTGCACAAAGATTCAGCTGGCTTGAAACTCACAACACAGTTTGATGCACAGTTTGTTTAAATGGTACTCACTGAAATCAGCAGCTGGCTTTCTCCGGTGGAAAATTTCAGCCTGGTGCCGATTCTGGAAGGCCTCTGGGGTGAAACAGGCTGGCAATCTTGCCAATTGTTACCACAAATGCCACGCTCACTTTCCAGTCAGTCGGATAATGGGTTGAGCCTGAATTTTAATAGCAAAAGTCTGTATTCCACAGATTAGAATGTTCGCAAGCCCCTTAATGGTTGATACTGGTCTGACCAGCTAGCACACCACTCGCTCTCTTCCACTCAAACACTGGGCTGCACTCTGAAGCTGGCTGGGGGCGGGACTGATTGCAGTCACACCAATCACTCGACGCCATGCAAATGAGCCCCTCTCTCTCTCTCTCTCTCTCTCTCCCCTTGCGCTCTTCCTCCATGGCGATCGTCGAGCAGAGCAAATTTAAACTGTAGACTGAATGGAGGCAGTATAGCACAGTGGTCTAAGGCTCTGAGTTGCAAATCTGGTGACATCCAGCAGACCAGACCTGGATTTGAATCCCACAGCTTCCACTTGCATACTTTGTGACCCGGAGCAAGACACTTAACCTCTTTGTGCTCCCAGGTCGCTCCTGTAAAAAAGCTTCCAGCTTAGTGTGCTATACCTGGTTAAACAACTAAAAAAAAAGAACTTTTTTTCTCGGATGCAATTTCAAGGTGAGAGTACCGTTTTTGACTATTTTCTCTCACAGAACCTGGTAATTTCTTTAGCGACTCCCCCAATTTACACTCAAAGCACATGAAACATTCAGGGCACATTTCTCTCTTTGTTTCCTAAAGTCCACAATACTTTTGGCAATTAAAACTTGAGATTAAAAGTTCTGTAAAATGGGACAAGGACATACACTTTCTGGCTTTACAGGCCATTGTTAAATTGGCACAAGCACACAGCAGCACTGTAACAGCAGGCACACAGTGGCACATACAGATGGCACACAGTGGCACATACAGATGGCACTATCCTAGGTAGATCCTTTTGTGCCAAGCTTCCTTTCCAATTTTTGGGCTATCACACTGCCAGATAGACAAAACGCTAGCAATACCCAAAGCAAGCAATCTTCTGTTCTCTCCCCAAATTAAACAACATCGATGGACGAGCCCACATTTTTGTAACCCCCCCACTGGCCCCTTATTTAACCAGTAGGCACACCTTCCACAGTCTAGGGGAAAAGAGAGGGGTGGGGGGTACAAAGCAATAAATAATTTGCAGATGTAGTAGAAAAACACAAAGGTGTGTACATACTAGACACAACCAGACCTATACCAAAACCCAGGTCCTGAGGAGAGAACATTTGCTAAGGGCTATGCTAGGTTTGCACTTCTGGACAGGGGTACCCAGTAAATCCACACAGGAAGCAGCAACTAGATTGTCCATACCAGGTTGGGATTCTAGAGTGTGACTTTATTCCAAAACACAGTTGGAAACACACACAAAAAAAAATGGACCCCCAAGGGCTTACACTGGCACAAGGCAAAGCAGATCACATCTGTAGAAACAGTACTCAAACCGTTCATATAGCACAGGATTAAACTCTGGAATTGTGAAACTAGCCATGGTGAGCACACAATATTTCTCCTCGACATGGCACTAGGCCAGTACTTAGAACAGTTCCCATATAACATAGGATTTAACATTTGGAAAGTTTCGGAACTAGCCACTGTGAACACACACGAAATCTTCTGGAAAGGTGGCACTAGGCCAGTACTTGGTACATTTCCTATATGGCATAGGATAGGAATGTGGCACACGGACCACAACAGAGCACTCAAGGCTCAAGACTTGCAAAACCCACATACAAGGGGTAAAACTTATTTAGGCATTGGCTGCATGCACTGACAGAAAACAGGTGCCCTTTCAGAACCTGAAGTGCTGAACTGGTCACTCCAGATGGGGTGGTCTCCCACCTTTTGCTTCCACGTCCATACCCAGCCATTCTTTCAGAGTTACACCTCACAAATACTGAAACTGTAGAAAATGATGCTGTCTAGAAATGTTTATCACATTTAACAACAGGAACACCACAAGGGTGTATGGTTAAAGTCCTGAACAAAGGGCAAGCCACACATGGGACACTCACTATTGTCAAAGATCTTTAAAACACAAACTTCTTGAGGGAATACTTACAGAAATGGGTGAAATTGTCCCTTTATCAGAGAGTTAGCCCACAGAAAAGGCAGATACATATCCTGGGTAACTCAGACAGAAATCTACTCGGAATTTGTACACACAGGCAGCTTTACCAAAGTTTTGGGTTGGACCAGGGGATTGCCCCTAAAATCCACAGCAGTCCCCTTTATCTCACATGAGATAAAGACACAGGAATTCCTGGAGATGGTTTCCACCACTTCACTAGTCAGGAACAGGCAGTCTTCCACTAGGGTGAGAAAAACTGGTACTCATCACAGCCCACACTGCTCACTCTCTGAGCTCTGGCACAGAGCTACTGCTCACACTGAGCTCCTACACTGAACTGACTTAAAATTCTAAAACTCCCCCTCTCACACAAGCTGTGTGGCTTATGCAGCTGTGAGAGTTCTAAATGGCATCACCTCTCCATCTCTCAGCTGCAACCAAACAGCAGAGAGGGACAGAGTGAAAATCCATTTAACTAGATGATCATTATCTGCCTTCCCTACCTAACACCGACACTAATGGGATTCTATTAACCGCAGGAAACAAGGGGGTTTACACATGGATATGGGCAATTTGCACCATGATGTTCATAAATCTGGCCTTCATTTCTCCTTGCATGGTTGTCAGAGTAGCCAAGATGCCTGCCAATGACTTATCCACCTCAGACATGTTGTACTCCTGTTCCTCGGCTGCCTCGACCTGAAGTCACGTACGCACTTTTTGTGTCAGGCACTAATCTCTTGGGAACGCCACTGGTTCAAAATTAAGTTTGAGCTATTTGCTTTACTGCCTCCCTGTTGCCACTTACTTCAGGTGGGGACTGAAGGATGATCGGGGTCAACCTTAACTTTTCTTTGCACTACCCAGCAGGGCAAGTTGATTCAAAATTGCAGTAGCCCTCAGATGGTTGCACTAGCCCCCAGTTGTAATGGTAAATGTTGATCACTTACTGTATATAGGAAAAAATGCAAGCCAAGAAAATACTCTGATTATTGCACGTTTATTCTGCTCCCACATTGCTTCTGGCCCCGGCAGAAAAAGACTGCAATGCCATCACACACAGTGTGCATCCACCCCCCCCCAATTGTTCTGTACCATTGCCTTCTCTCATCCTCTTTCTTTTTTTCTTATCATGGCATTATTTTACTACCCCTGTGGACCTGGCAGGGGCTATGACACCCCCCCTCGAGGGGTACATCCTCCAGCACATTGGAGCCATCATGGATCCTGCCAGGTCCCAGTATTTTCCTCTGTTTCTTTTCTCCCCCGCATCCATGCAGTGGGCACAGCAGCTGACTCCACCTCCGCAGAGGCAGCCAAACACCCTGGGCATGGACTGAACCCATCTTGCTGTGCTGACATGAGCAGCACAAGCCCCCCCCTCCCCAAGGAAGGAGAGCAGTCCTCCGGACACTCAATCCTTACCTCCCCCAGCTGACCCCTGAATGACCCGAGTCTGTTCTTGAACCTGGGTTAACAGTGTGGCACGAAGTGTGACGTCCAGCGCCTCAACCTTCAGCACCCCCGGGCTGGCTTTCTCTTCCTCCTTTTGCACCCCCCAAACCAGAGGATAACACAACAGCAAATGTTCAGTCAAGCAGACCTAACTCTGCACACACAATAACTGGCATCATCATGCACTGTGACAGCACCACAGTCTCACCACCACCCACAGGGCAATGAACAGAGTCAGGCTGAGAAAGACACTCTCAGCCCCCATCCTGTGATCAGCTGGAGCCCAGCACTTCTGAAAGTTTTCATACTGTGTCAAGTAAGCCAGAAGCACATCTAGGATTTCTTCGGGGAGGAGACTACACAAACCTGAGGGGCTTGGGAAACAGAAAACTTTATGACATTTTTATTTTTTTTTTAAGTATTGATTTTAACATGCTATGCCTCAACAATAGCAGATTTTTTTTTACCATTCTCCTTTCATCAGGCCAGTGTAGACAGTATACAAGCATGATACTACACTACCCCGTTTCCATATAGGATGATCTATGCACCCCAGGAATGCTTATTTTAACCTTTCAAATTATGTATTTTATACCACACATGCTCCAAAGCTTTGTTTTTAGGATGAAAGGACATGCTGGGCAGGGGTGGGATGGTACAGATGGCGTTGTCTGGCATGGTCCATTTAGAAGAGCTGGGAACCCCTACACTTGCCAATAATGGCAACTATGGGTCTATGGGTAGTCATTTCAGAGTATGGCCTGCAGTGGTGTCCAGGGAAAGTACAGAGCTGAGAGATTTGGAGGGGAGAGGGAGCAGCTATGGCAAGGCTGGATAAAACTCACCACCAGCAGAGCAGACCCTGTATACCTTTTAGCATTTTGTCACTGAAATGTTGGATACAGACACTCAAAATGTAGGGAAAGTACAGAGTTGAGAGATGTAAAGGGGAGAGGGAGCAAGTTTGATGAGGTTGGGATAAAACCCACCATCTGCAGGGCAGACCCTGTATGCCTCTTAGCATTTTATCACTGAAATGTTGGATACAGACACTCAAAATGTAGGGAAGTGAGGGACACTGGTCTTAATAATACGGGACAAATTGTCAGATAGTCACATTCAGAAAACTGGAAGCTAGTGACTTAACAGCTTCTACCCTTGATCGCACCCTGGACACTAGCTGAAAGTTAACAGTGGAGTGATGACTCACATTGAGCCTTTTGTGGAATCCCCCTCTTGAACTGCCAGATAACTGCAGCTCTTAATGAAGTGTTCATCACACCAGGCCATCTGGAACACAGAGAGATTAGCACAAGGACTAGAGCCTGCTAAAGTAGGGACATTTTTAACTTTATCTATAGCCACAGAAAATCTGCACTAGTCAAGACGGGCAAGTAGAGGATTAGCTGCACTAGCCCTGGCCAATTTGCACTAGGTTTTGGGTATTAAAACAATGTTAAAATCAAACCCTGATGATGGTTTATCTCTTTTTTCTCCCAAATCTTGTATGGGCTATTTTAAAGATTATGGTCAGAGGAGCAGAGCTAATGCAAATCTGCCATGATACCACGCAAGCCACACCCCCCAGCCCCATGAATTCTTGACATCTGTTGCTGCATGGAACTGCAGGACCCACAAGGGCCTTGCACTCTCATAGGCAGACAGAGTCTTCCCTTGCCACAGGTCCAAAAGGGACCTGTGTATCTCCATCTGTTCATACAGGTCCCAAAGGGACCTGCATGAATAAGCATAGGATTCCGCTATCTCAAAAAGAAAGGAAATTATTTTCAAAAAACTTTGTTAATGCATCAGTTAGGGTTCAAGGTAGTGCCTCAAAAGTAGGAAAATGTGGTGTTAGGGTTTCCAACCCTAACTCCCCACTCCCACCCCCAAGCAGCAAAAGGAAAAAAACATTAGGGTTTTGGGTCTCTGGAGTTTTGGCAGATCAGTCATGGGATCTTCCTTGGGATTGTCAACCCTAATGTTCACCCTGTTCCATGAACAAACAATGTCAGATGTGATGTCCTTTTTTCATGCTGGGTTTGCCAGGCCCTGAATAAATAAAGCTATGACAGTCTATGTTGGCAATATGTGGCAAGACCTAATTCTCTACCTTAGAAGAGTGTATCACTGGGACTTCCAGTGATGTCATGAACCAGGCTGCAGCCTAAGACAAGAGACTCCCAGTGAGACCAAAACAATTGCCTCCTAAATACTACTTTTTCACTACAAAAAAGGAAAATAAAACTTACTGGAGGCTGCAAAATGCAAAATGCAAAAAAATGAGGAGATACTAAGCACAGGTCCTAAGACAACTGAGATGGAGAGAGATCACAGGCTGAAGATTCGGAGAGTGAGGGTTCCAGGGCCTTGTTGGCCTCCCGCCATAGTTCTGCTCCAAGCGACCAAGTCCCCTATACAATCCTGCAATGACAAATGGCACAAAGAAATGCGGTCTACAGTTAAAGCACTTCAAACAGATATCGGCAAGCTCGAGAAGCAGCAGAAAGCCAGTGAAGCCCAGGCTACATCCACAGACCAACATGTGGATGAAGCTGAGTGGGCTCTTGTACAGCTGCATCGCAGCCTAAAGGCCCTACAGGACCACGCGGAGGACGCAGAAAGTAGGAATCGCCGGAACAATATCCAGTTGTTTGGGGTCCCTGAAAGTGCAGAAGGCACAGAGATGATACCATTCATCCAAAAAACATGTCGGGAGATATTGCCACTGCCGGAGACACTGTGACTTGAGATAGAACATGCGCACCACACCCTGGGCCCCAAGCCTGCACCGGGAGCTCACCCCCAAATTATTTTGATTAAATTTCTACGGCACCAGGATAAAGAAACAGTGCTGCATACAACATGGAAGAGCGGAACAGTACTTCTCAAAGTCCAGATACTGTTCTTCGATAACGACTGTGCTCCGGAGGTGATGGCACGTCGGTGAGCATACATCCCGATAATGAGAGCATTGAAGGCTGTGGGCATACACTTCAGAACCCCCTACCCAGCCAAGATGGTGATTTTCTTTTGGGAGGGCCCACTCAGCTTCGACAATGTAGCAGCAACAACGACTGAGCTGAAAACTAGAAAAATAGAAGTACCACATCAGTGCCCTAATCCTGGAACATCGATAGCAACTAAACTCTCCCAGAGGGCCTGGAGCAACAACCAGAGAGACGCCAGACACAGGCAGGGAGCTGAAGCAATTCAGAGGATCATGAGTTCACTGAAAGCCAAACAGCAGTCCCTGGAGGAAGGTGGAGAAGACTCGCTAGCAGCGGCTGATTGAACAAACGCAAGTATAGGGGAAACAGAACTTTAACAGGGACTGTACCCTAGACTCCCTTGAGAACTAAATAAAAACTGTATCTGTAAGAATTTTTGACTCTGGAGGAAATACCTTGAGGCTGACTGTCCTTCGGGGGGGGGGGGTGGACAGGACTTGCCTGCTTGATGCCGTTACTTGAAATATGTGGGCCTCACTTGGGGGGGCGTGACCTAACCTGGAAGGCCGGGGAGACCCCTACAACCTGCCAAACCCAGACAGAGACTACCAAATATGGCAGCGGACCCAGAGGTGATCTGGGGGGGGAATAGCATAACAGGGAAGGAATTGCTACTGAGTTGGTTGCACTTCGGGGGAGGTGGGTGGAGGGCAGGCTGGGCTGATCTCTACACTGTTCGATGGTTTAATATCACTATTATGGAGAGAGAGGGGATAGGTTGGGCCTAGCCCCCCCCAGTGGGGAGGGAGTGGGAGGGGGGTTGACTCTAATCTGCAAGATCGAAGGGATCTCGTACGTCCAGTTATTCCCCCAGCAGGCCTGTAAACCCCGACAGAAAGGGAAACTCAAATACTGTCCGAGAGAGATCCTGGGGGTCGAGAGGTGATCGACTGTATTATTTTGTGTAAGAAAGCTCAGTCTCATTAACACCCTGGAGTCTGACACCCAACCTGCCCTTAATAAGGGATGTGCAGTGGGAGAGATGGAAAACCCAGAACAGTAAGAGGAGGACATACAGACCTCTATGTGAGGAGCTGGGAGGTCATCTTGGAGATCAGAACCACGCCTGATGGGGGGGGAGAAGCAGAAATAGTCGTACAGCGCTGGTCATAGACCATATGACATGGGCTGGGTGAGATGGGGGGAGCAAGCGGGCTGGATGGATGAGAATATTGGGGGGGGTGGCAATACTGAAGTCCAGACTGTGGATCTTGTGTGCGCCCCCACCCCTTTCTCTTCACTCTCCCTGGACAGAGTAGCTGAAGCAGTTATGGGGCCTTGGGACTAGGATCTGGAACTGCTGCTCTCCTTTTTAAAAATGAGACTTAAGGTCGTCAAGACTAGCCTGCGCATCCTCTAAAACTCCCCTGATCTCAGATGGGAGGCTGGGGCTCATTCATAGACGTTACCTACCCCACTTTCCCTTCCTTAGAGGGCGCTATTAGTGCCTAGAGTCTTGTGCCTACAAGGGATTCGAAATAAGGATCAATCCTTACAAAAGGAACCGGGATCTCCCAGTTCATTGGAAGCACCAGTTTGCTCAGTACTTAACAGGGCGGTCATGCTGGCCACCTTGCTAACTTATATTTGTATGTTCTACGCAACTATTGAGTGTCAGACTTATTGGTCATGTTGTTGTTACGTTTGTTATTGTATTGGAAAAGTCACCAGGTTCACCCACAACCTTACACAAATACTTAGATTGACAAGGGCATGGAAACACATTCTTAAAAAGGGTGAGGGGCTGGGTAGCACTCAGTATATAGAACTATTAAAATGCAATCCCCTAAACTGAAATTACTATCCCTGAACTTTAATGGCCTAACCTCTCCGATCAAACCCTCAAAGGTGTTGACGTACATAAGAAGGTCTAAATCGGACCTAGTATACCTCCAGGAGACCCATCTGAATAATGTTGAACATGAAAAGCTCGCCAGGCTAAGCAGGGGCCAAGTTTTCTACTCCTCCAGCGGAGGAGGTAGGTGCAAAGGTGTGGCTATAATAGTTGCCCCACATACCCCATTCAAAATGGAGTCTGTATGGGCAGATCCGGGGGGTAAACTGATTATAGCGCAGGGCACACTTAATGATAAGCCAGTCACTCTAGCTAGTATATATCTCCCTCCGGAGCTGTCTGTCCCCCAACTGAGATCCCTGCTTGACAGGATTGTGCAAGAAACTAGGGGAACACTAATGTTGGCCGGGAACTTTAACCTAACAGTAGACCCTACCATTAATACCTCAAGCCCGAGACCCCCCAAGCAATCGGCCACGCAAATGTTCTTCCATAGATTCATTGTAGAGGTGGAATGGTGCGATGTATGGAGAAAACTGCATCCCCAAACAAGAAACTATACCTATTACTCCTCCGCACATTACACCTATTCACGTATTGATCACACATATACACAGGTGGAGAATCTCGGAGCCTTGCAAGATGTGCAGTTGGGAGACATTTCTCTCTCCGATCATGCTCCTTTGGTTTCCACCTGTAATATGGGTCTTCAACCCAAGAACACATGATGGAGGCTGAACCCATTTTATCTACATCTTAAGCAATTCCGGGAGTTTATCTTGGATAAAATTGTCAAAATTAAAACAGACAACCCCCCGGCAGATACATCCCCAGCGATACATTGGTACACTGTCAAGACAGTACTCTGAGGCCACATCATAAAACACACAGTGGAGCTGAGTAAACAACGAAAAGCACAAACAGCCAAGCTGGAAGAGTCACTCCATTTTTTTGCAAATGGCCCATAAACAGGGCGACACATCGCTACTGCCTCAGCTGCAACAAACTAAACTAGACCTAGACCGTCTGGTGTAAACACAAACAGAAATTGCCCTGACCTTTCTAAGACAGAGGTATTACGAGGTAGGCCCCCGAGCCACTTGGCTCTCAGCCTACCAGATTCAAAAGCAAAGAAAGGCAGCCACAATTGCCGCTGTCCACCACCCAAATGGAGGCCAACCGCTAACCAAAATACAGGGCATAGCTGATGCCTTTGTAGCATACTACTCCACTTTATACACCCCTGAACACACCCCATTTACTCAACAAATAACAGACTACCTTCAAACAATCACACTGCCACAACTTTCAGAGTCCCAGAAAGAAACCCTTACTACTCCAATTACTGAAGGCGAAGTAATCGATGCCATTGCCAGCGCCAAATCCCAAAAATCACAAGGACCGGATGGATATGGCTCTGAATTTTATAAAGTGGCCAAGATGCAAATTAATGAACACTGCATAGCATTATATGCAGATGACATCCTACTATATCTCCAGAACCTGGAAAAATCCTTCCAAGCAGTGAAACAAATCCTGGATAACTTTAGTCAGGCAGCAGGGTATAGGCTAAACCTAAACAAAACCTAGAGTCTCACCTTTTATTACACTCCTTCCCCTCACATTCAAAACATCATCCCAGGTCGATGGAACTTGCACAAACTGAAATATTTAGGCATTCAGCTATCTCAGACTCATGCAAACAGCTATAAACATAATTATTCACCATTTATGGCACAATTAAGAGCAGACCTAAATTCATGGGCAACTCTACCCTTAAGTATAACAAGGAGAATCGACCTGATCAGAATGGTGGTACTCCCAAGGGCACTGTACCTATTCCAAAATATCCTCATTTGCATCCCATTGAGGGCTTTCCAAGAATGGTATCACCTAATATCTAAATTTATATGGGCAAATAGGAGACTTCGTGTCCATCTAAAAATCTTGACCCTCCCCCGCCAGGAGGGAGGGTTGGCACTCCCGGACCTGCGATTATATCAGTAGGTAGCGACTATGACACAAGTAATGGCTCAACAAAATAAGACATCTAACCTACACTGGCTAGAGATAGAAAGAGCCCTGATAAGTGACCATGCCTACCTCCAAACTCTGTACCATCTGGTGTCAAATCTGGAAATGAGTCAGCTCCTGAACCCATGGCTTACATCCCAATTTAAAAACTGGCACCAGCTTTGTATTATAGGGGTCTTGTTAGTCCGCCATAGTTTTGTAATTGCCTTCTTTGCCGACTTAGATATCTCCTCCGCCTTCTTATTACGGCGGCAAAGAAGGCAATTAAAAAACTATGGCTGACTAACAAGATCCCTATAATACAAAGCTGGTGGGACATCACAAAGTAGATCTACAACATGGAGAGAATAACGCATAACCTTAATGAACAGGGAGACAGGTTCACCATGAGATGGACCCCGTGGCAGTTTTACTATAATGTTGAAGGGAAGGATTGCACCTTCGTTCCCTAAAAGAATAGATATACCTTAACAGAGGTAGCCACCCCTAGACTAAACAAAATGGAGGGCTATTCATGGGTCAACCACCCTATCCTGAGGAGGTAGGAAGACAATGGGACCTATCCCACCACCAAGCAGTAGGGAGAATCAGAGATGGGGAGTGACCTATTTCAGGTACCATCTGCTAATAGACTGTAACCCAGAATGGGAGGAGGTATGCTGATATACATTTTGTTTCCCTGAATAATTGGATCAGCAATGAACAGGAGAGGGGATTAGATTAATGAGCACAAAATTAATGGGCACTGAATTAGGCCTAAACAACAGGCCTAGAGATCTATAGACAAAGATTTACTAATTCCAAGAAACTGTCCGCTTCTAGATGGGTAAGCATCTACTTCCCAATGAACTACTCTTTCACACAAAGAATGAAATATGTAAAGCCTTATATGTAAGTCTATGCTATTCATTCATTTACAACTACCTTTATAAAACTATGTGTAAAGAATATTGACTAAATGTGACCTGATGACATGTATGTATACATGTTTGAAAAACTTAATTAAAATGATATTTACAAAAAAAGAAGAGTGCATCACTATGAGGCACTGGCTTAGAGCTGTACCCTGTGCTTCGGACAGAAGGCTACGGGCTAGGAAGCAGGGGTAAGCATTAGGGTGTGTCGGCTGAACAGGACTGTTGGATTGAGCTGGAGCTGGCATGCAAGGGAGCTGTGAGGGGAGTGATTTAAAAGTGAAAAATGCTCCTCGCACTGCCAGCTGCAGCCAATCCTGATTTACTGTGAGACAATTTTTGCTCATGGGGACCTGGGGTGAGAATATTTCAATATTTTCACTCTAGGTCTGGAGTGAGCAAAAATATCACTGATAGGTGCCTGCAAATACATTTACAGGTATTGCATAAGTAGTACTATTTACTAATACAGCAAATTAAGACTACTAGCTAAACCATGTAATGCAGGGTTGTCAAATAAAAGAATCAAATTCCTGATAGCCAGAGCAATATATTGCTGTACTGTAACTGAATTATATAACCAACAATCCGTAATCTTGAAGTAAACTCTCATGGCACAGTATAATCACACAGACCATGCACAAAACTACCCCATCTTCGATCAAGTGCTTTGGTGGAACTTATGAAGGAAGAAAAACATAAAAGCCCATTTGCTCACCAGATTAGTGTTTAATTAAGACCCAACAGTTCTTCTTGTGCTCTTGTTTTTATTTGAAAGTTTAATTATCTATTTTGTGTATGTGACTTATGCAGTGTGTTTCATGCCGCATGTTTTAAATGTTTTAACTAAAAAGTGCCCAAGCTTTCGGGAAGTGAGGCTGTAGAAATAAAATTGCCTTGCCCTTACTATGAAGTCCATTCTACAGTAGCAGATTCAAGTAGACTATGTGTGATTTTTAAGAACCTTGAACTTGTAAAAATCAAATTGTGTAGCTCATTACTTTGATTTGTTTCTGTAGTTACTTCAGTGTAAAATTGAATCTGCATGGTTTATTGAGAAGCAGCTGAGGTTTGTTTAATCTAATGCATCATTAGTAATTTGTTTTTAATGACACCATGGATTACTTAACATATTTGGCCTAATTTGGGGTGTTGATGGTTTTGTTTGACAGTGTAAATTGATGTAACTAGGTTGCCATGGAGATAGTACAGGTGTTACTTTCTTGGTTACTACTCCTGCCTTGCATCCATGGGGGCCAAGAAAGGCTGAGGGGCCTGGGCTTGCTATACGCCACACATGGGGGGTTTGGTTTGGAAGGGAATAAGGGAAATACTGCGGTGCCACCATCCAGAGAATGAAATAGTGGGCCTGGCCACAAGTGAAATACTGCCCCCTGGGGTGGAGTACTATGCCACCGCAACTATCTGACACCATCTGGGAGCCAATCTGTACCAGTCCCCACACTTCAATTGCAATGTCAAATACTTTTGTACCAGTTAGGGTAGACCCCTAATAATATGCCCACACACTAAAATTTCAGACACTAACAACTGGACTTTATTATTCAGCAGCACAGGTCCTGTAATGGAAAGATGGGTTATGAAAAACTGTTTCATCAAGGATTTTTTGAGATAGCAACACAATTCAAGCAGTTCACCTGAGTAGCTGAGGAAGCCAAATCTCCAGCCTGATAACTTTCGAGGCAGCTCCCCAAGCTAGGCACTCGGGACAATCAAGCAACTGAAGCAACACAAGCAGCTCACCTGAGTAGCTGAGGAAGCCAAATCTCCAGCCTGATAACTTTCGAGGCAGCTCCCCCACCCAAGCTAGGCACTCGGGACAATCAAGCAACTGAAGCAACACAAGCAGCTCACCTGAGTAGCTGAGGAAGCCAAATCTCCAGCCTGATAACTTTCGAGGCAGCTCCCCAAGCTAGGCACTCGGGACAATCAAGCAACTGAAGCAACACAAGCAGCTCACCTGAGTAGCTGAGGAAGCCAAATCTCCAGCCTGATAACTTTCAAGGCAGCTCCCCCAAGCTAGGCACTGGGACAATCAAGCAACTGAAGCAACACAAGCAGCTCACCTGAGTAGCTGAGGAAGCCAAATCTCCAGCCTGATAACTTTCGAGGTAAAGAGAGCCTCTTCTCTTCGTCTGGACGCCTGCAGAGGGGTGCTACCTGATGAACACTTATATTTTATGAACTTTGTTCCTGTTCACCACTGGGTGGGCTTGTTATTTGCCTCTCTTTGTGCTAGTAATGCTGAAGTGTAAAGCTAGGGACTCACTGGTTTTTCTAGAGTTGCCTTGCTGATTTCATCTTAAAGCCAGATATACCAAGCAGCTAATATAGATCAGACTTGTTTAATATGGTGGTATTTGGAGTTAATTGCTGATTACATTTTAAAGCCAGATATACCAAGCAGCTGATATAGATCAGACTTGTTTAATATGGTGGTATTTGGAGCTAATTGCTGATTACATTTTAAAGCCAGATATACCAAGCAGCTGATATAGATCAGACTTGTTTAATATGGTGGTATTGAGCTAATTGTGCTTGTAACTGAAGGCATTAGGTTAGCTGGGTCCTAGTGTGACCTCATTTTGGAATAGCCCTGTTTGCTTAGAGTGGAGCTCCTTTGTGTAAGTCACAACATATTCTCCCGCTGCATAGTAATGAGAGGCTTTGTTTTCTCCACAACATAGGCAGCTCCCCCAAGCTAGGCACTCGGGACAATCAAGCAACTGAAGCAACACAAGCAGCTCACCTGAGTAGCTGAGGAAGCCAAATCTCCAGCCTGATAACTTTCGAGGCAGCTCCCCAAGCTAGGCACTCGGGACAATCAAGCAACTGAAGCAACACAAGCAGCTCACCTGAGTAGCTGAGGAAGCCAAATCTCCAGCCTGATAACTTTCGAGGCAGCCCCCAAGCTAGGCACTCAGAACAATCAAGCAACTGAAGCAACACAAGCAGCTCACCTGAGTAGCTGAGGAAGCCAAATCTCCAGCCTGATAATTTTCGAGGCAGCTCCCCCAAGCTAGGCACTCGGGACAATCAAGCAACTGAAGCAACACAAGCAGCTCACCTGAGTAGCTGAGGAAGCCAAATCTCCAGCCTGATAACTTTCGAGGTAAAGAGAGCCTCTTCTCTTCGTCTGGATCGCCTGCAGAGGGGTGCTACCTGATGAACACTTATATTTTATGAACTTTGTTCCTGTTCACCACTAGGTGGGCTTGTTATTTGCTCTCTTTGTGCTAGTAATGCTGAAGTGTAAAGCTAGGGACTCACTGGTTTTTCTAGAGTTGCCTTGCTGATTTCATCTTAAAGCCAGATATACCAAGCAGCTAATATAGATCAGATTTGTTTAATATGGTGGTATTTGGAGCTAATTGCTGATTACATTTTAAAGCCAGATATACCAAGCAGCTGATATAGATCAGACTTGTTTAATATGGTGGTATTTGGAGCTAATTGCTGATTACATTTTAAAGCCAGATATACCAAGCAGCTGATATAGATCAGACTTGTTTAATATGGTGGTATAGAGCTTGTGCTTGTAACTGAAGGCATTAGGTTAGCTGGGTCCTAGTGTGACCTCATTTTGGAATAGCCCTGTTTGCTTAGAGTGGAGCTCCTTTGTGTAAGTCACAACATATTCTCCCGCTGCATAGTAATGAGAGGCTTTGTTTTCTCCACAACATAGGCAGCTCCCCAAGCTAGGCACTCGGGACAATCAAGCAACTGAAGCAACACAAGCAGCTCACCTGAGTAGCTGAGGAAGCCAAATCTCCAGCCTGATAACTTTTGAGGCAGCCCCCCAAGCTAGGCACTCGGGACAATCAAGCAACTGAAGCAACACAAGCAGCTCACCTGAGTAGCTGAGGAAGCCAAATCTCCAGCCTGATAACTTTCGAGGCAGCCCCCAAGCTAGGCACTCGGGACAATCAAGCAACTGAAGCAACACAAGCAGCTCACCTGAGTAGCTGAGGAAGCCAAATCTCCAGCCTGATAATTTTCGAGGCAGCTCCCCTCCCCCCAAGCTAGGCACTCGGGACAATCAAGCAACTGAAGCAACACAAGCAGCTCACCTGAGTAGCTGAGGAAGCCAAATCTCCAGCCTGATAACTTTCGAGGTAAAGAGAGCCTCTTCTCTTCGTCTGGACGCCTGCAGAGGGTGCTACCTGATGAACACTTATATTTTATGAACTTTGTTCCTGTTCACCACTGGGTGGGCTTGTTATTTGCCTCTCTTTGTGCTAGTAATGCTGAAGTGTAAAGCTAGGGACTCACTGGTTTTTCTAGAGTTGCCTTGCTGATTTCATCTTAAAGCCAGATATACCAAGCAGCTAATATAGATCAGACTTGTTTAATATGGTGGTATTTGGAGCTAATTGCTGATTACATTTAAAGCCAGATATACCAAGCAGCTGATATAGATCAGACTTGTTTAATATGGTGGTATTTGAAGCTAATTGCTGATTACATTTTAAAGCCAGATATACCAAGCAGCTGATATAGATCAGACTTGTTTAATATGGTGGTATTTGGAGCTAATTGCTGATTACATTTTAAAGCCAGATTTATCAAGCAGCTGATATAGATCAGACTTGTTTAATATGGTGGTATTGAGTGAATTGTGCTTGTAACTGAAGGCATTAGGTTAGCTGGGTCCTAGTGTGACCTCATTTTGGAATAGCCCTGTTTGCTTAGAGTGGAGCTCCTTTGTGTAAGTCACAACATATTCTCCCGCTGCATAGTAATGAGAGGCTTTGTTTTCTCCACAACATAGGCAGCTCCCCAAGCTAGGCACTCGGGACAATCAAGCAACTGAAGCAACACAAGCAGCTCACCTGAGTAGCTGAGGAAGCCAAATCTCCAGCCTGATAACTTTCGAGGCAGCTCCCCAAGCTAGGCACTCGGGACAATCAAGCAACTGAAGCAACACAAGCAGCTCACCTGAGTAGCTGAGGAAGCCACATCTCCAGCCTGATAACTTTCGAGGTAAAGAGAGCCTCTTCTCTTCATCTGGACGCCTGCAGAGGGGTGCTACCTGATGAACACTTATATTTTATGAACTTTGTTCCTGTTCACCACTGGGTGGGCTTGTTATTTGCCTCTCTTTGTGCTAGTAATGCTGAAGTGTAAAGCTAGGGACTCACTGGTTTTTCTAGAGTTGCCTTGCTGATTTCATCTTAAAGCCAGATATACCAAGCAGCTAATATAGATCAGATTTGTTTAATATGGTGGTATTTGGAGCTAATTGTTGATTACACCTTAAAGCCAGATATACCAAGCAGCTAATATAGATCAGACTTGTTTAATATGGTGGTATTTGGAGCTAATTGCTGATTACACCTTAAAGCCAGATATACCAAGCAGCTAATATAGATCAGACTTGTTTAATACGGTGGTATTTGGAGCTAATTGCTGATTACATTTTAAAGCCAGATATACCAAGCAGCTGAGATAGATCAGACTTGTTTAATATGGTGGTATTTGAAGCTAATTGCTAATTACATTTTAAAGCCAGATATATCAAGCAGCTAATATAGATCAGACTTGTTTAATATGGTGGTATTGAGCGAATTGTGCTTGTAACTGAAGGCATTAGGTTAGCTGGGTCCTAGTGTGACCTCATTTTGGAATAGCCCTGTTTGCTTAGAGTGGAGCTCCTTTGTGTAAGTCACAACATATTCTCCCGCTGCATAGTAATGAGAGGCTTTGTTTTCTCCACAACATAGGCAGCTCCCCCAAGCTAGGCACTCGGGACAATCAAGCAACTGAAGCAACACAAGCAGCTCACCTGAGTAGCTGAGGAAGCCAAATCTCCAGCCTGATAACTTTCGAGGCAGCTCCCCCAAGCTAGGCACTCGGGACAATCAAGCAACTGAAGCAACACAAGCAGCTCACCTGAGTAGCTGAGGAAGCCAAATCTCCAGCCTGATAACTTTTGAGGTAAAGAGAGCCTCTTCTCTTCGTCTGGACACCTGCAGAGGGGTGCTACCTGATGAACACTTATATTTTATGAACTTTGTTCCTGTTCACCACTGGGTGGGCTTGTTATTTGCCTCTCTTTGTGCTAGTAATGCTGAAGTGTAAAGCTAGGGACTCACTGTTTTTCTAGAGTTGCCTTGCTGATTTCATCTTAAAGCCAGATATACCAAGCAGCTAATATAGATCAGACTTGTTTAATATGGTGGTATTTGGAGCTAATTGCTGATTACATTTTAAAGCCAGATATATCAAGCAGCTAATATAGATCAGACTTGTTTAATATGGTGGTATTGAGCGAGTTGTGCTTGTAACTGAAGGCATTAGGTTAGCTGGGTCCTAGTGTGACCTCATTTTGGAATAGCCCTGTTTGCTTAGAGTGGAGCTCCTTTGTGTAAGTCACAACATATTCTCCTGCTGCATAGTAATGAAAGGCTTTGTTTTTCTCACAACCAGGCAGCTCCCCAAGCTAGGCACTCGGGACAATCAAGCAACTGAAGCAACACAAGCAGCTCACCTGAGTAGCTGAGGAAGCCAAATCCCAGCCTGATAACTTTCGAGGCAGCTCCCCCAAGCTAGGCACTCGGGACAATCAAGCAACTGAAGCAACACAAACAGCTCACCTGAGTAGCTGAGGAAGCCAAATCTCCAGCCTGATAACTTTCGAGATAAAGAGAGCCTCTTCTCTTCATCTGGGCGCTGCAGAGGGTGCTAGCCCGGCGGCGCCAGCGCCGTCTGCCCGCCCGCCCCAACCACCCTCCCACCCAGGGGCGGCTGTCAATTTAATGATCCACCCATGACATCACATCCGGTGTCATCACGTCCTGTTGCCCAGAACCTATCTCCCCACTTTCCCATTTGCAGGTTATACCTGCTGGCCACTAGAGGGACCTATGCTCCCTCACTACTTCCTACTCCTACCTGTACAGCACTACTTCCCTGGGATCTTGCTCACCACAATGTATTGGCCCTGCATCACGCTCTTCCTGTGCCTATCCCCACTAGCAGTGCACTTACCCACTTACCCATCTGCTAGTCCACACTGTGCCCTGGCACCCCTCCCTCCCCTTGCTCCTGAACCTCCTCTCCTGCCCCTTGGGACCTCTGTGTGTCCCCATCCTCCCTGCCCTCCCCATAGCTTTCTCTTCAACTCAGGCACATCTGGGTGTCTTCTTATTCTTGCTTTCCCCTCCTGTACCTCCCTGCCCACCCCCTGCTCCCTTAGCCTCCCCTCCCCCATGTCAATTGTAGGAAAACCTCTCACCATCTCCCAGCCAGGGTGTTAGTCATGCTACTACTCCTGTCAGGGAACATTCATCCAAACCTGGCCCGGTTCCCAGGAGCTCCCCAACTCGCACCACAGGCTATGCATGGTCTCCATGAATATCTGTAGCCTCCTAAAAAGTTTGACTCACTACAATGCCTGGTCACATCAATTAACCCTGATGTTATCACCCTGGTTGAGACTTGGCTGTGAAATCCTCCCTGACTCCTAGTCTCCCTTCCTGGTTTCACCCTTTCCGGTCCGACCGTGTTGGGGCAGGCGGCGGCTGCACCTATTTATGTCGAGAATCTCTCCCGTATTGCAGCCCTGCGCTCCATCCTTGACTCCAGGGCCCCAGGCGCTTCGTGAAACTAACCCTGACCCTTTAAAGGGACCCCTTTATCTGACTACTGCATACGTGCCCCCCACGGACCAAATGCAGGCCATTGCCTCTCTTACAGAATACCTTACCTCTCTACCTCCTACTGCTGATCAAATTCTGGTGGGTGACTTAAATGTCAACTGGCTCAGCCCTCCTCCTCCTCTACCGAGACTCCTTTTCTGCAATAGACCTAGCCAACTAGTTACCCACCCTACCAGGACTAACCCCAAGAGGCTCCAGTACCCTGCTTGATGTGGTACTCACCAACCGCCCTAATCGGATCCCCAATGTACAAGTCCTCCCAGACTCTCTCAGTGATCACTCCCCCATTCTATTCCACTGGTCAACCTCAGTCCCCAAACCCATAGCACAGTCCACATGCCGGCGGCATCTAATACCTGGTGGACTGATAAAACTTAAAGAACTTCTGTCCCAAATTGGCTGGTCTCCTATACTGGCAACTGCTGACATCGACACAGCTCTCTCCTTCTTTACCCAAACTTTTAACAATGCCTGTGATATCTTTGCCCCAGTGTTGACCCGCCGTTCTAAAAGGAAGAATGCCCCCTGGGTTACCCCAGCTTTGATCCACCAGCTCAAACACAGGGACAACCTATGGCACCGTGCCATTGAGACTGGCGGCCCAATGACAGGCGGTTATATGCCATGGCTGGAAACAAGTGCCTCGGGCCATCAGAAGAGCCAAGTCTGAGCACTATCGGTCCTCACTCACTGCCTCATGGGGAATCCCAGAACCTTCTGGAATAACATTAAACAGTTAAATGGAGTGCACACTCCCCCACCCACCAGATCAACATTAATGGTGTGATCTCCTCAGACCCAGCCCTCATAGCCAACCACCTCAACACCTCATTCACTGACCTTAGCCCTATCCTCCCTACAAATTTTTGACCCTCCTCCCCAGCACCTGCCGTAAATCTTTCTGCCCTTATTTTCTCCTCCGCGTGTTTCTGCCCAAGAACTTAGGCAGCAACTGTCACTGCTCTCAAAGGTAATAATGCGGGCAGTGACACCCTGGATCCGTGTATCCTATGGCTGGTCTTAGACACAGTCCTTACCCCGATCACATGCCTCATCAACCACTCTCTTTGCCTGGGAAGGTTCCAACTGCCTGGAAAGTCGCCACTGTCACCCCTATCTTTAAAGGTGGTGATAGGACTGTGGCTGGAAACTATCGACCGATCTCCATTCTCTCCTCTCTCCAAGGCCTTGGAAAAAGTGGTGGCCTCTCAAATCTCTGACTACCTCTCCACCTACAGTGTCCTTTGTCCTGAGCAGCATGGCTTCTGAAGCGAGCCTGAGTACCAACACAGCCCTCCTAGAGTTCTCCAACTTTCTCCCTCCTCCTTAGACACTGGTTCTCTGGCTGGTGCTGTCTTCATTGACCTCTCAAAGCTTTCGACACTGTCTCCCACCCCTCCTTCTTGATGCCCTTAGTCTCTCTGGTTTTGCTGCTGGGCCTATCTCCTGGTGCACCAGTTATCTGTCTGACCGCTCTGGCGTGTAAAATTAATGGGACCTGCTCAGACATCTGTCCCATCTTTTCTGGGGTTCCCCAGGGCTCCATTCTGGGCCCTTACTATTCTCCTTTACCTTAACACCTTCCACACTCTTGCTCAGGGGAACTTCTGTTGTCGCCCTGATGATGCAGTCATCTTTGCCTCAAGTCGTAACCCTATTGTCCTCCAGGACTGCTGCAGAAGTCCTTCACTGAAGCCGAGGGCTGGTTCAGAACATAGATTGGTGATAAATCTTAAAAACAAAACCATGTTCTTCTCTCATCCCCAAAACAAGTCCTGCAACTTCAAACTCCTCATTCACTCTGGGTCCTCATTTCCCACTCGAACAAGTTTGCTCCTATAAATACCTAGGGATCCATTTTGACCCCTCCTCTCCTTCCATGAACACATCAGCTCCCTAGCCACCACTAATATCTGATTGGGCATCTTACATCGGTATAAACACTGCCTCCCCGGGCTCTTGACTTCATAGTCACCTCCTCTATCCTGTCCCTAGTGGACTATGGACTGCCCGGTGTATGGTGCTGCTGATCAGACCGCACTCCATAAAATTCCTTTTCTCTGAATAAGGCCTGCAGGTTAATTACTGGAGCACCTAGGATGACACACACCTGTCTACTGTATGCTAGCGCTGGTACTTGATCTCGATGGCGCCTCAAATATCTTACCTGTACCCTTACAAAAAGACCCTCCTTGGGCTTTCCTCACCAGGATTGACCACCACCATACGCCGCTCTGTCCCTCTAGTTCATACTCGGACCTCTGGGAAACCTCTCTTGTTATCCCTAGAGCTAGGACCTCTCACGACCAAGAGCCTTCAGCTTTAGGGCCCCTCCTGGTTCAACACTGCCCCCTCCATCTCCCGAGCTCCAACTATACGTGCTTCCAAAACTTCCTTACGTAACCACCTTATTAACACCGATGCTGTAACTGCGCTAGTCAAAGCCGTACAATACTTATGACAAAGCTTATTACTAAGCTGCTAAGGACAACATAACTCTGGTATTGTTTGCATCCATCCTACCTGTACCAGCTTGTTTGTATCTATGTCTTAATTTACTGTTATACCTATGTGTTGTACTGCTATACTGTGTATTTTGGTTTGTCTTACTGTGACAAGGTACCTTTGTAAATGAGCCTATGGCTCAAAGATTTTCCAAACTGCTGTTTAAATAAAATAAAAAATAAAATAACAAAAAATTACCACTTTCATTATTTCAAGCGTGTCACTTCAAACTATGCGCTCTCCGATGACCAGGCCTTTCCGCAGAGCAAGTGGATTAGGCTTCCCAACACCCACATACAGCATTGCAATCAAGGCCTGCTGTACTGCATAACCTTCCACTATCCTCAATAGTGACAGTTTCCAAAAACTTTCACAGCAATCACTTTTGTTTTTGAACTGCAGTCCTGTTCTAACTACTGGATACTCAGGTAAATTATATACTGTTGCAGGTCTGATGTCGTGGTGCTGGAGATCTTGCATTGGTGCACTTACAGATAAGCAAACTAACTGACTTTTGACTAGTACCTTTTATAGCAAAATAAATTTGTAATCCAGCAAGGAATCCAACACCAACTGTAATCCAACAGGGAAAACAAAGTAGCAGCAGTGATTTCTGATTGACAAACCAGTGCGCACGTGTCCTGTACCAACTTGGAATTGACCTCAGATACTTCTGGGTATGTGATGTTACAGCAGCAACCTAATGACAGTTGTAGGTTCAGACTACATAGAAACATAGATTTTGAGGGCAGATAATGACCACTTGGCCCACTTAGTTTTCTCATTTTTCCTACCTACTGTAACACCACAGATCTTACTTGATCTCTGACTTTACCCTCATTTTCTTACCATTAAGGTTCCCTTATACCTATCCCATGCATTCTTGAATCCTGTTACCATTTTGGCCCCACCAGCTCTGCTGCAAGGCTGTTCCAGGCATCCACCACTTTTTCTGTGAAGAAGTACTTCCTCACATCTCCCCTGAGTCTACCACCCTCCAGCTTCATAGCATGATTCCTTGTTCTTGAACATCTTTTTTTTTCTGAAAAATGCTTCCCTGTTGAACCTTATTTATCACATAAGGTATCTGAAAGTCTCTACTATATCCCCCTTCTCCTTCCTTTCCTTCAGGGTGTACATATTGAGGTCCTTTAGTCTCTCCTTGTAGGGCTTTTGATGCAGACCCTGCAACGTTTTAGTTGCCCTCCTTTGGACCGCCTCTACTATGTGTGTATCCTACCAGAGATGTGAGCTCCAGAACTGGACACAGTACTCTAGGTGAGGTCTCACCAGTGATTTATACAGCTGTATCACCACTTTCCTCTTTCTGCTGGTGATACCCCACCATATGCACCCTAGCATCCCATTAGCTCCTCCCACTGCCTTGTCACACTATTTGGTTACCTTCAGGTCATCAGATATGATTACCCCAGGTCTCCTTTCTGTTTGGTGGTTGTCAGTACCACTCCTCCCATTTGTACTCTACCTCTGGATTTCTGTGTCCCAAGTACATGATTTTGCACTTCTTCGTATTAAAGTTTAGTTGCCACACTCTTGACCACTCCTCAAGCTTTCTTAGATCTCTATTCATTTTTCCAACCCCCACTCTGGAGTGTCTACCCTACTGCAGATCTTTGTGTCATCTGCAAAAAGACATACCTTCCCTTCTAGCCTCTCTGTAGTGTCACTAATAAAGACATTAAAGAACACCGGACCCAGTACTGACCCTTGTGGTACCCTGCTGGTCATCCTTTCTTTCCCAGAATGAACTCCATTTACCACCACCCTCTGTCGCCTATTCCCCAACCAATTCCTTACCCAGTTTACCACCTTTGGACCCACTCCTAGGCTGCCCAGCTTGTTTACAAGTTTCCTAAGTGGAACGGTGTTGAAGGCCTTACTGAAATCTAGGTATAAATCTATCACAAGCCCAACCTCAGAGGGTGTGGCAGAACCTCCTGTTTGCAGGGAGGATCCCTTTTTTTTTTTTTTTTTTTTACAGAACTCATGAGTAGTTGTAGGGTTTAGGAAGCACTGTCAATCTTCCTTTTTCCCAGTGGGAGGATGGAAACTGTAGTTTCAAGTCCCTATGACTCTGTACTACATTCAGGTTTGAATCCCACCACTGCCACTAGCAGCCTCTTGCCTAAGTAGTTTTGTAGGATAGCCGAGTGGTCACTGTCTTCATTATCAAGATGCACAGTTTTTTACAAAACCCTTCTGTTAAAATGTTAGCTCACACAATCAGACCCCAGGCAAAGTTAATAGGAAAATCATAAAAGTTTACTTAAATAAAGACAACACAGTAAATTCTACAGTTTGGAAGATCTTTGAACTGCAGACAATACCAAAAATAACATTGGATGGTTTACAGAAAACACTACAGGTACATACTGTTGTTCTAAACTATACCTTATTCTGAGGTTTCAAAGTCCAAAAAAATGTACTTTTTGAGAATAACCTTCTCTCTGTGTAGGTGAAGAAAAATTCTATGGAAACACAAGATTTGTTGGGATTAAAAATCAGTCTCTGAGTGTCCTTTTTCAAAACTCAGGGTTTATCTTGAAGAGTGAAGTCCTTGTTCCCAAATTATGACTTAAAATGAGAATTTCTGTTTTGCATGTGAAAAATCAGGTTTCCACAAAAGCACAGGTCTTGTTCTAAAAGTAGTCCAAGAGACCCACATGTACTTTAACCAAGTATATAACAGCTTTGGTTCTTGCAGTTCTGAGACCCTCCAAGTCATCAGGCTTTTGACTCCAAGCTAAACTATACTGCTGTTCAAAATGTGTGCCTGATAAATACAGTCTGAATGGTCATTTTCAAGCCAAACCCACCCTATTTGGGATATAGAGTTTGGGGGGCAACAGTTTCCCCTCATCCTGCAGATATCACTGTAGTTCCATATCTAACCCTTGTAACATCTGGTTTCTGCATAATCTGGTTCTGGTTGACCTTAAGCTGACCTCCTGATGGCCTTTTCCTGTTATGAGAAGGCTAAGTGTCCAGTTTGACCACTTGATCCAAGAGTTATGACTTTTATGGTCATGAACCTGACTGTTCCTTATCTAGGTAAATGTTAGGCCTACGCTGGCTTTCACAGAAATTCTGGCTATTTTGTTTAACTCTTCCTGGCCTTTTAAAGGGACAGTGTCTCAACTCTAAAGTACAAATCTGCAGCTCAGAGTCTGAACCCACTGCACTATACTACCTCCTGAAGTCAGGCTAACCAGCCTGTAATTGCCAACTTCCTCCTTGCTATCACTTTTGTGAAATGAGACTACATCTACTCTCCTCCAGTCCTCCGGAACCACTCCCATCTCCAGTGAGAGGTTGAACAGGACCTGTCAGAAGTGCAGCCAGCAGCTCTCTCAGCTCCCTCAATATCCTTGGATGTATCCCCTCTGGCCTCATTGCCTTGTTCACCTTCATATCTGTGAGTTCCTTCAGGACTCTCTCCTCTGTAAATGGACTAGTGTCCACCTCCCTTCCTTCAATGCTCCTGTCACTTATCTGCAGTCCCTCACCTTCCCCTTCTTCTGTGAACACTAGACAAAAGTATTTGTTCAGGATGTCTGCTTTTTCCTGGTCCCCCTCCACACACTCCCCCTTCCCTGTCTAGCTTTACAATCCCTCCCCTGGTGTTTCTCTTTTCACTTACAAACTTGAAAAATGTATTGTCCCCTTCCTTTACTGCCTGAGCTATTTTTTCTTCTGTTTGTGCCTTCGCGCTCCTGACTGCTTTCCCTGACTCCCTTTGTTTCTCCTGATACACCTCCCTATTCTGTTCCCTCTGTGTCTCCTTGTACCTCCTGAATGCTAACTTTTTTGCCCTTACCTTTCCAGCCACTTCTTTGAGAACCATAGTAGTCTCTTGTTCCTCTTCCTTTTGTTTGCTTACTTGCCTGATGCAGAGATTTGTTACCTTCATTATCCCCCCTTTTAGTTTTGCCCACTATTCCTCCACTCAACCTAAGTCACCCATCTGCCAGAGCATCCCTGGGGCATTCCCCCATCTTTGTAAAATTGGCCCTCCTGAAGTCCAGGACCCTCACCTTTTGTGGTTCAATTCTGTGACAGTTCTTATATTGAAATGCACCATACAGTGATCAATGGTCACCCGGTGGTCACCCACCCATGATGTTTGCAACACTGTCCCCGTTGGTGAGTACACGGTCCAATATTGCTCCCTCATGAGTGGTCTCTCCTACTAGTTGCCTGAGGAATGCCCCCTGCAGGGAGTCCACGATGTCCCTGCTCCTGGCTGAGGCTGCAGCTGGGATGCTCCAATCTACATCCAGCAGAGTGAAGTCTCCCACCAGCAGCATCTCCCCCTTATTTGCCATCTTCTGGATGGCTTCCACAAAACCTTATCCACCCCCCTCATGCTGGAGGTCCGTAGATCACATCAGTGCAAATAGCAGCTCCATTTGCAATCTCAAGGGTGACCCACAGTACCTCTGCCCCTCCCTGTACTCTCTGTACCTCTGTCTCTTTTATGCTATCCCTCACATAAAGAGCCACTTCTCAACCTTTCTTGTCCACCCTGTCCTTCCTGAACAGAGTATAGTCTGGTATGGCTACATCCCAGTCATGGTTCTCATTGCACCGGGACTCTGTAATGCCAACAATGTCCAGGTCAGCCTCTGCCATAATGGCCACTAGGTCCAGGATTATATTTCCTATACACTTGAGCATTTGCACATATGGCCTTCCAAATTCTTCTACCACCCTGCTTGTCAACCCCACATTTTCCTTTTTACCCTCTCTCTTTACCCCCACTGCCCTCATTCCTAACCCTCTTCATTTCTACCATTTTGTTTTTCTTGTTATTAGGTATGTTTGGGTATTTCCCTTCCTTAGGGTTCTCTCTCAGCTTATGATGGGGACAGTTTGTGTCTCCCTGCTTCCATCTGCCACCCCCCTCAGCTAGTTTAAATGCTTGCCAATGTAACATTTAAACCATTCACTGAGGACTGTGGCTCTCCTCCTGGATGGATGTAGGCCATCTCCCCTGTATAGACCCTAATCCCTCCAGGTGGGTCCCCAGTCCCCAATGTAGCTGAATCCCTTCTCACTGCACCACTCCTTCAACCATGAGCTGAAGCTTCTGTTACAGAGTACCCTATCTTCCCCCTGTCACAGGCAGTACCTCAGAAATGGCCACTGAGCATGCTACCTGACTAAAACCCCTCCTCCCCTAACTCCCTGAACTCCTCCTGCACTATCCTGGCTTGGCACAGGGTCATAATGTCATGGGCAAAATCCACACACTGCAACAATGCTGCACACAAAGCAGCGTGTGGCAACATAACATCGCCATAATATGCCAACCAGCGCACACAGGCTGCACACCACAGCAACAACTTTGTTCGCTCTGCCCCCCACACCCCCTGGACTACTAATCAACTCCAGGGGGGGTTTGGATGTAGGGAGTAAAAAAAACTCAGGTCAGGAAAATGTTTGTTTTTCAGGCCAAAAGATGTCACAGCCAAATGGGACCTGCAAAGAAGCGAACCGCAGCCCCAGATCCCTGACACCATCAGAGGCAGGTGCTCTAGCCACTCCACCATGGGAGCTGCGCAGCTAGGCACCACCCTGACGGCATCCTTCACCTTTCCTTCTGGCAGCCTACAGTGACAGGGGTAGCGGTTTCTACCGCATGCTGCAAAACCCCTGTTGCTGTAGAGCCATTAGCACTTGTAGCAGTGTTGCATTTTATGCACAATTTTATCCACGCTATCTTAACCTGGTACCTCCTGACATCATCCCATGCCAGGTCATTAGTCCCTAGGTGACAATAACATCCATCTCTCCCTCCCGTCCTGCTGCCCTAGTGATCCTGGAAGGCTATGCCTGATCACTTAGTTGCATGGCAAGTTCGGAAGGGCCAAGACTAATGAGCAGCCCCAACTCACCCAATGGATGCTTACTCAATCAAGGGCATAAGTACCCTGTGGACAAGCTCCTGACCACCTCCTCCCTTGGCACACCAGACAGGGTAGAATGGCTTGTTCTCACCTGTGATTACAGCAGTCTGCTGAGAAGATTTAGCCTTTCACAGCTTTCCTGGACTCACAGCATGTCTTCTCAGCTTGGATGGAGCTTCCAGGAACTGCATTTACTCACACCAGTATCTCTGGCTCTGAAGCCAGGCTAGGCCCTTAGCACTCCTTCTTAACACATCTCTCCTCTCCAACCTCTTGGGATGGCCTACTATGAATTCCTCCTAGGCTAGGGAAAGGGTTCAGTTTAGTCACCTCTTATGTTTCAATAACCATAAACACACCTATTATCTAGGAAAGAACAAACTGACTGAGACAGCACTGGAAATAGATCTTGGGTATACATTACAGATAAATTAAACTTTACCAAGCAAACTAGTACCACAATAAGTAATGATACCAACATTCTATGGACTATTAAAAACAACATTAGGTCCAGAGATGAAAAAGTTTTAGTTCCATTGTATAGATCCTATGTTAGGCCACATATAGACTACTGTTCACAATTATTGTCCCCATTGTCCCCATACAAAAAGGATGATACAAAACAACTGGAGTGAATCCAAAGGAGATTCACAAAACAAGTAAAAGGTCTAAATGATTTAGGGTATGAAGATAGATTGCGATCCTTGAATCTTATTTCTCTTGAAATAAGGAGATATAGGGGCAATCTTCTTTTTATGTGGGATGTCATAAATGACCCCTATTTATTTAATGAAATGGGCTTTGCCTATAAACAAGATGTTATGGGAACCAGAGGACACCCACTTCAATTGAACTGCTTTGGATACAGGATGAATAATAGAAAGTATTATTACACACACACACAGAGTGGTGAATGAATGGAACAGACTCCCCCTCGAGATAGTTGTCATCAAAAATAAATTAATTTACAAACGTAGGCTAGATAACTGGATCATGGCTGGGGAGGAATTATTTTGATATGGGTCTTTCAAATGGGGACTGTTATGGGCACCATGCCTCTAGTTCCCTATCTTGCCTCAGTATGCACCTCCTCCCTTAGTCTCTTATTGGTTGTTCAGTTTGTCACTCACACTCTAGCTCCCTCGGTGGTTGCAAAAAGGATGCCAAGCACTCTGTTGATTATCCTCTCAAGTGCCCATGTCTTTTGTAGGACTTCTTATATTTCAGCTGGTTGATGGTGGAGGTCAAGGGTCACAATACTGACTTCTCAGTGAGCACTCCCATGCCCTACAATGGACTCACTCACCTATTTGCTTCTTATTTTCCTCCTTACTCTGACAGCTCATCTACCATGCTCCCTTCACCTCCCAATGCCCAATCACCCATTATCACCTGATTACCCTGGTAACAGCAGCATCATTTCAACCCCTCTTGACCTTTGGTCCCCTACATCCAGGGGAACTTAACGCAATGCTGCCCAAGGCTTCATCTCACCCTCGTGCACCTCGCATAATCCGAGACCTACCCCATCCCCCGTCTCACTGCCTTCATCACTTCTGCCTCTCTTGACTTTTCCACCCCCTCCCCCAGTAAAGCACTTCAAATGCACAGTTACCTGCACAGACAAATGGTCTAATGTTAACTGGGAGGCAATCTCACTTAATCCTTCTTCTTCTCCTCCTGTCCAGTTCCATCCACCCAAACTCTGGCCCCTCACCCCCTGTTCACACCCTACCCCTCCTCATGATCCAGGTTAAGAATTATATTAGCTTTGCCCACCTTAACATTCAGAGTTTGCTTGCCAAAAAATCCTCCTTTGAAGCCTCAGTCAAACTAAACCATTTTGACATCATCACCCTCTTCGAGACCTCACTGGCCCAGAAAATCTCCTCCCAGGAACTGACTCTCCAAGGATACTCACCAGTAAGAAAAGGCAGTCCTAAAAAGAGAGGAGTTGGCTTCCTTTACAATATTTCCAATAGGCTTCCCTTCATGGAACTCCCCCTGAAAGCAGAAACCACCATGCTAGAATCATTGTCCATCAACCTCCTCATTGGCAACAACAAATCCTATCTACCTCTTCAGCCTACCTACCCCTGGGGACCCCATAGGAGATCTTGAATCCTTTCTCTCATCTAAATCATCCTTCCCTGATAACAAGGAATGCATAATACTAGGCAATTTCAACTTTAACTAGGATAGCAGCCAGTCAGATGGTGCGAAAGACCTGCTTGCCAGCTGTGGGCTGCACCAAATCATTACCTCTCCCACCAGAACAAACTATAAAACAGGCAACAGCACCACCATTGACTGGATAGTCATTTCTAACCCATCCAGAATAGTAGCCTCTGGAGTTCTCCACAACTCCATCAGTGACCACTGTGCGACTTTCTGTCTGTGGTCAGCCAAAGCCCTGAAATCACCCCCAATTATATCCTCACAAGGCAATTAAAAAAGGCTATCATGGAGGAATGCTCATGCACTTTCAAATCCATGGACTGGTCCTTCAACACAGAAATAAAGGACATAGACTCCGCCATTGAAATTTTCTCTGAAACGTTCAACTCCATCTGTGATGCCCTTACCCCCAATAAAAAGATCTGAGTGCATGAAAACGCAAATGAATAGGTCACTCCAGAGCTCCTACATCTCCTGTATAGTAGGGACAAGGCCTGGTCCAAGCATAAGAAATCAAACTCACCAGGACTCCTCCAGGAGCATAAAACCCTCCACAATAGATGTAAGTCCGCTGTCCAATCTGCTAAGGTAAAGCACCTCAGGAACAGCCAACTCTACAACAAAATCAACTCAAAACAACTCCGGGGTACGGTTCTGACCTAAAATGTGTGGTGACCATGTTTAACTCCTTCTTCAGTGATTTTGAAAAATACCCTCTTCCCTCAGCCCTCCCAGCCCAGCCCTCCCCCATTAACGACAGCCCCCACTTTCTACTTCAATGCCTCAACTCCCCCTCCGACATGGTCAAACTCATCAATAAGAATAACCCTAAACCCAGGATCGGCCCAGATGGCCTAAACTACTGCATCCTCAAATTAGTTATTAAGGACATTGTTGTCCCCCTCACCAAAATCCTGAATTTTGTGCTCTGTTCTGGTATCTTCCCATCATCCTGGAAAATTGTCTCCATCAGGCCACTACACAAGGATGGCTCCAAACAGGAAATCAACAACTACAGACCCATCTCCCTCATGCCCCTTACTATCCAAGATCTTGTAGAAAATTGTCTGCGAACAAATCTCTGAGCACTTAAATAAATACGCAATACTAGCAGAGGCTCAGCATGGCTTCAGGGCTAAACACAACACCGAAACCTTCCTCGTGAAGTTCACTAACGACATCTTCAAGGCCATGGATGATGGACTTTATGCCAGCTTCATTTTTGCAGACTTAACCAAGGCATTTGACTTGATGGACCATAACCTGCTCTTAAAGTCCCTCTCCCACATGAACTTCTCCATGACATGAAGAACTGGATCAGGAATTTCCTCCACCCCAGATTTCACAAAACTGTCTTGAAGGCCAATCCTCCCCAAACTGCCTCATCAAATATGGGGTTCCACAGGGATCAGTCCTGGAGCCCCTCCTATTCTCTTTATTCATTAACAATATCCCCTCAGTATGTTCCCATACCAAAAACATCCTCTACCCATCGATGATACCATCTAGTGTAATGACAGCAACCCCACCACCCTTCTAGCCAAACTACAGAAGGATTTCTCTAGTCTCCACTCCTGGTTCTCTTCCCAGGGAATGGTATTAAATAAAAAAAAAATGCATGATTTTCTCAGGCACCTAAACCCTCAAACTTTGATTTCTCTCTCCTGGACAATGATGGCATCGCCTTCGAGTGAGTCCATGAATTTAAATACCTCAGCTGACCCTCAATGAACACCTGTCTTTTTGACCACACACAACCCAGCTTATCAGCAAAATTCATCAGAGACTTGGGCTCCTTTACAGGATCTGGCAATTCCTCATCCCTGAAACTAGAACCCGACTCACATCCAGCCTACTCCTCCCCCTATTTGACTATGGGTCTCATTTTTTCACCAGCACTAATCTCCACCTATCTCACTAACCTTAAAGCTGCTTATAATGATGTTCTCAGATTCATCTCTGGCCTTCCCCGTTGCACACACAGGTGTACTCTCTATGAATTCCTAAAATGGCTCTCCCTTGAAGACAGTTTCACCTGGAAGACACTCACGTTCATGCACAAAATTCTTAACAACCACCTTCCACCCAGTGACACCCAAAATTAGTTCCGGCCTGCCCCACCAGAAATGCCTCCCCCACCCTGTTTAAGGTCCCTTTTTGCAACACCTCCCAAGGACAGAGATCACTCTCTCAAGGGCATCGAACTCTTCAACACCTTACTGCCCAACCTCGGGGTATGCCCTTCCACTAACTCCTTTAAAATCAACTTGAAAAAGCACTTACTCAATAAACCCCCTCACAACTATTTCTGAATTGCCACTCTTCCACCCTCTTACAACCTACCACTCCCCCCACCTCACTTTCCGCTTTCTTCTCACTTATCTCACCCCTTTAGTCTGGTACTACTATTACTGCACCGAAGTGCAACAAGGTATCATGCCCTCCCCTGAATAACTCTCCTCCCCACCTTCCACCTGCCTCTCTATTAAATCTTTTCTCTTTATCTCTGGGCTGCTATGTCTACAGCCAGTTGAGCACTTACTCATTATTTGTCCTGTTTGTACTGGATCCCAATACCTGCCTTACTTGTTCCTCACACTTTCAATATGCCACTGTTTGCACATTTGTATTCTAGTGTTCTCTATGTATAATAATTGTACACCTCAACTGGGTTGGGCACTCCCCACAGATGAAGCGTACTACTGTAAGAGTTATTTCTATGTAGCTGTGCATATATCCACCCATGTAAAAAGTGTACCTCCCTAAAGTGTTTTACTTGGTTTTCTTGTACACATTCCCATCCATGTATTATTGTACTCCTGTATATGTTGATGCTCTATATATTCCCACAGTTCTGCTTTCTCCAACTGGACACTTGTGAAAATGGGCATTTTGCTCACATTCCTTTCCAGTGAAAATTAAAAAAGGAAACGAAATGATGAAATGAAGATGACGGCATCCATTTGCACTCAGCTCCATGCCTGGCTACTATTTCACTCAGCTTTTATTGCTGCTGGCTGCTACTTTAACTTTCAGCAACACTTAATCCTGCTGAAATACAGTCTGGCCCACTGTAATGAAGTCAGTCATCCCTCCAGTTCATCTTTGGATGCAGAGGCACCTCTTTTGTTGGCAGCATACAATGAGAGCACAAAAGGACACATAACAGGTTCTCCTCTCCTGGCTTCCAGCACCAGTCTCAGCTGGAGGATGCAGGCACCACAGGTGGACCCACCTTGAGCTGCCAGGGGCTTAACGGGTAAGACCAACCTTGGGGGGTTTATTTATTTGCTTTTGGTAACCGGGTAAGCACGCTAGACAGCAAGTGCCTATTTTCAGGTGCGACCCAGGAGAATTACAAGGTATTACATACGAGAAATACATAGCAAACATGACAATCTGGAGCAGCATACTCCAACAGTGGGATAAAACATCAGGGATTATTAAGGCAGGGCCAGTCGGGCGGCCAGGGTAAGGCAGTCTTTAGCCCTATATGCTAGGCCAAGTTTGCCATTGGTAGCATTGCATATGCTTCTGATGTGCCCAGAGAGGTCCAGTTGAGGGTCGTGGGTGACTCCAAGGTACTTAGCAGAGTCAATTGTTGGCAGGAGGGAGTTGCAGGTACCATGAATTTTGAGGGGCATTATGCAGGAGGAGATTTTTGTTGTGGTGCCAAAGAGCATGGCCTGGGTTACACTCTGTCTTTGCTGAAAGACTGATGTCCTCATCAATCAAGGGTTGAAAGAATGACAAGCAAATACACATATACATTTCTAGCTAGACTGGTGGGGCCAGACAGCAAAAACTTTGCCCATTTGACAAAGTGACTGCACCCTGTTTGCCCAGGATTTTTGCCTATACTCGATATTCAAAGGAGGCTTTTGTGCATGCTAACAGTGTTAGCATATGGAAAAAAAAATCTATATGGTGGGCAAAGGGAGGGAAGGGGAGGGGACAGGAATACCAGCACAGCACAATATTCAGCACATTTGTGCTGCACAATGGGGTTAGTGCAGGCCACTTTATGCAGCGTAAATACTGCCAATCAAAACCCTGATTTACTCTGGGCAACTCTAATGGCCGCCAGAGCCACTGCAGCCAACAACAAGTTGGTGGTTGGGGGAGCACACCCACCCCCAGCATCTAGTGGCACCCAACTGTCTACCAATCACCATCCTGGGTAAAGTAAAAAATGCCCCTGGTGTCCAGTGGTCCACCCACCCTCCAGTTGCCAGCTCTGTTATAATGAAACAGCTCCCTGGAGTCCCGTGGTCCCACACGCACACACAGTACACAAGCCGTGTGCTCCCTATGCATTACACAGGCCATGCTCCCTGTACAATACAGAGGACACGTGCTCTGTAGAGTACACTGGATGTGTGCTCCCTCTCTCTGTACAGCGGCTGGCTGAGGAGGTGAGAGAAGGGCTGTGCCAGTCGCCAAATGGTATCTGCAGCACTAGCGCTGAAGGTTGGAGGGGTTGGCAGGGTAGGTTTGTTGGTGCCTGCAGTGCAGGGGGGCAACTAGATGCCAAGGAAGGGTACATTGGTCCAGAGATGGGGATTAATAAGGGGTGCCACTAGACGCCAGGGAATCTATGATTGACTAGGGGGCTGGCAATCAGTGGGTGGGGGGACAACTGGACACCAGGGATGATTTAAATTTCACCAAGGTTGACAATTGGAGGGGGGGACCACTAGGCACCAGGGATGATCTCATTTGCACTGGGGATCATGATCAGAGCATGGGGGGGGATGACCAGGCAGCAGGGATGATCTCATTTACACCGGGGAGCATGATCTGAGGGCAGGAGGACCACTAGACACCATGGAAAGGTTTTTCATTGAGTGGGGATGGTGAGCAGAGGATGGGAGGGACCACAAGACACCAGGAATTATCTCATTTATACTGGAGCTGGCGATCGGGGGTGATGGGGACAATAGGCACCAGGGATGATCTCATTTACAGTGGGGATGGCAATCAGAGGGTGGGGGACCACTAGGCACCCGGGAATGGTTCCTCATTTACCAGAGCTGGCAATTGGAGGGTGGGGGGACCACTGAACACCATGGAATCTCTGCACTTCATGGGACTGGGCAATCAGGGTGGGGCAGGTCTAGTTGCAGAGGTGCAAACCTGCTGCCATGTCCCATGCAAATGTGCCCATAATGGGCATGCAAATGGCCACTTAGTGCCTTGCCTGCCCAATGGACTTATTTGCATGGGGTCATCTGAATATTGCACTGGGAACTACAGGCACTATCAAGTCTGGTGGTGCTGTTCCCTGCACTGCTGGGTTCTATGTCAGGGCAGTGCTACTCAGCTTAGCATGCACTGACATGCCACTATATTCAGCTGGACAGCGTTGGTGTACTAGCTGACTGAATATACATCCTCAGGGTCATGGGCAATGGGTGAGCACAGCACAAAACATTGCACTCTGCTTTGCCCATTTATTGAATATTGGGCCCCTGATTCCTGACTGGCAACACATATACACATTTCATATACAAGTTGGATCCCCTTCGAAATTCTTGATTGTGAACCAGCTAATTCACTTTTCAGCACCATGCGGTCTATATAGACAAAAGCCTGCTATCTAGCATAATTATAATATCCACAGTTCCAGAAAAATTCAGGCACTCGCCAGCCATATAAAGACAGCTCCACCAGTAGAAATATATTCACAACCTCTGTTTAGACATGCAAAACGGACTGGCCACAAAGCTGTGGCAAACGCTTGACACATTTCAGATCCCACTGGATCCTTTCTCAAAAGCTGATTAACCACATACAAAACCCACAATAAACACAATGTAGTAACTGACAATGTCATGACATCACAATTGGTGTGTTTAAAATCATTGGTTACAAACTGTCACATGTAATTTATTTAATTAGCTAAAAATTCTTAAAACCATTAAGAGTATAAAAACATAAGATACCAACACTGTATAAATAAGTGCCAAAACGAGAATAACAACGGGGGAAATGGGATGAATATATACACAGGCATCTGATAATATTTAGAAATATCCAGAAACATGAAACCAAGGTATACAAAGTTTTGCATGTGTCAAGCCATATTTAGACAATAAATAAAACACAACAGTGTGGCAGTTTGACTTGACACCTGCAAGGCTTTGCTCTTGAGGTTTATGGGTCATCACACACCTCAGGGGGTGTAAAATAAATCCATAACACAAACTTGCCTATTCATTATTCGCTATATAATTAATGGTTTTTGTTTTTTTCAATGGGAAACCCGTAGCATAATTTGTCATAATAAAGGAGTGTTTATTACGGCAAACGCGCTGGGGTTTCCCATCTGTTGTGCATGCACAAGTCCCAGCTGCTGCTCTTCTGAATTGCCAGGAGCCACGCTAATCCACACAGACCTGACTGCCACTCTAACTCAGCAGTAAGTATTTTAAAAAAAAAAGAAACGAACGGCTGCCACTAAAATCATTTAAACCGCCTCCTAACCACTGAAAAAGGGAAAAAAAAAACATTTCTTCCAGCAGCCGCATCCGACTGCTGACCCTGCTAACACCTGGTTGGACAATGGCTGCACAGAGACGTCTTCTGTTTATTTTATATAATTGCTGTGGTGGTCAAAAACTAAACCAAACAATTATATAAAGCAAAATATGGCATGGTGTGTAAGCTAGAATTTTACACACACCCTCAGTGTTGGATGCCGAGATAAACACCTCGAGCTTCGCTCTTGGGGTTTATCTGGCATCCAACACCGAGGGTGTGTGTAAAATTCTAATTACACACATCACCCCATACTTTATCCTATATATAATTCATAGCACAAGTGTCTGCCGCTCTTGCCATTCTGTCTAAATCTTCCTGCAGTTTTATACTGTCTTGAGGGTTGTTTACCTTTCCTCCCAGTTAGGTATCATCTGGAAATTTGTCATACCAATCTTTTTATTTCCACTCTCAGATCTGTCATAACAAGACCAAACAGGACCAGTCCCAGTACAGAACCCTGCGGGACCCCAGTGTGACTTAAAAACTTGTCATAGTAATCTCTGAACATACATGTTACTTATGAGTCACTATCTAGCAATGTTCCAATTGATTTCCTTTCAGTTTTGACCATCACTTTGGACAAAGGTCCAACAAATTTTCTTCTAATCAGTTACTCTCTTTGCAATCTGACTTGTCTGAGATATGGCTATTCTTGCATGGGAATGTCTTGTGTTCATGTATGCTCCCTTACCAGGGCCTTTGGCGTTTCCCTGCTCTGGTCATCTTTTGATCAGTAGTTCGTTCACCCTTCCTACAACTTTGGGACTGTGACACTCTAGTCACAAATGTCCTTTCTCATTACATATATAGCAGAAGATGTCCTCTTGCCACCTGGCATCCATGAATACTCCTTCGGTCAAAACTGTTGCTGATGACTCATGTCAGCTGGCCTTAGGGCTCCTGCAGAATAGGCCACTCCAGTATCAGCAGTTACTCATGCAGTTTCTCAGGTCTCCATAACCAGTTGTGTCAACTTATTAACATGTTCTAGCAGCTCTTCCTTACTCTGCCCTGTAGGGTTAGTCACTGGGGTAGTCCCAACTGTACGTTTGGGGGTCACTGCTCTCACTACTGGCAAAGATCTCTCTTCTTGTTCTCGCACTACTCCTATGAGCTCATAATAGAGCGGCAGCTTGCCCATGAGATCTCTTTTGGATATTTAACAGGATTTGATCAGAATACACTGCTCCATCTAATACTTGAGTAGCATGGGCACAATCCACAGTATCAGACATCAAGCATCCTTTTCTGTATATTCTCTGCACAACTTCCTCCAGCCTCATCAGAAAATCAGACAACTGTCTCCTTCATGCTGCTTGGTCAATGATATCTTGGTAAGGAGGGCTCCAGGTTTTTCTACATGACCAAACATTCATTCCAGAGTGGCTAAGTACAGTAGCGCCCCACTTATCTACACGGCTTGTGAGACATCCAATGGGTTTGGATAATCAGAAGTTCATAAATCGAGGTTCCTATCTGCCTTGTATTTACAGAACTGTAGCACCATCAGCATGGCCACAAATTCACCTCCCACACAAACCATACTAAGAGCAAACTGCTGTAGCTAGTTACTCAACCACTGTAAGAACAAATTCGCCGACTTTTATCTCTACTCACAGCTGCATAGTGTTCAGGAAAAAAAGTCACGTCACTAAACGCATGTAATGTAGAATGCTGGAGTGCCGTACCTACTCTATTTTTAATATACATTTACCATACTACACCTCATTACACAGTTTTCACACCTTGATGTTGCAGCATTTTTTCTTTTTCTTTTTTTCCCCTGTTAGCATTTTCCAGCATCTTGCTGATTACATAAATTGAAAACCAGAAATGCAGAAAGAAGGTTGATGGAAAACATGTTAAAAAGTGGTGTTCATCCCTAACTTTGGATCGTTTTGCCTCTTCAGTTATAACACCTTCCCCCCCAAGGAACTCCTATGAGCAGTTTAGCTTGAGGCAAGTGAAATCAGTCAGTTCCATGAACACACCACACCGCACCACACCACCACACCTTCACAAAACAGTACAATACCGTACAAAGCCCACGCAGCTCATTGACCTCACTACTTGTATTTATTCATGTTTACCACACACAGCCTAAGGAATAGAAACAGTGCTGCACAATAAAATAAGTGTAGGACAAATGTATGGTGTAATAGTGTATAATATGGATAACAGTTCTATATATGGATATGAATACAGTGCTGTATGTGTGCAAATAAAAGGGTCGACAAGAGTCAGTTTCATAAGATAGGGAGTTCTGGAAGATCAGGGTCACACTGGAATTCTGGGCAGTCACATTTGAACTGGTAGCTTAGAGGATGACTGCATCTAAAGCAGGACAATGGAGATGCTCTCTCATGTGCGCACTTTTCTCAGGACATTGAAAATCTTGCATCATCATGGTAGCTTTCTGAATCCACGCAGCAAAGGCATTTCCCCAGTGGAAGTCAGATTTGTGCCAGAAAAAGGTTAAAGCCTTCTGTACTCTTTGCACTCAAGTGTTGGCTGTCGCAGATATTCCATCAATCTCCCCCCAGCATCCAATAAATCAGTTCCTTGCAAATTTTTCTGCCCAGTCACATTCAACACATTTCTTAAATCCTGCTCCGATTTAACTTCTTGTTCTAGAAGTTTTTGACATTCTCCCCAAAGCTCCCTGAAGAAGGTGATTTGTACAAACTGGCTAGAGTGCTCCCCATGCTATAAAGGTGCCAGACCTCAACTTCATTGTGCGTCAGTACACAATAGGCAATTCCATAACAGAAATATATTTTCCAATTTCTACAAATAAACTCAGGGGGGGCTGAAGTCAAAGGCTAGAGAATGACACACTGTGCTTGCATCAAAAAAAAAATGATGCAAGGAGCAGGATGCATCAAAACTTGCATCAGTTACAATTTTCTAATTGTGCTTGTGTGAAAAACAGGTCTGCATGTGCCAGACTGGCTTGTGCCATGCTTGCACCCAAAAAAATGCCTTTGTCATGTCAGAAGGGATGCCTGCATCACAAAAATGATGCACCATCTCCTTATTTGGGAGTTTCAAAGAGTGTAGGTTCTGTGCTGTGTTTGTGCTTAAGATGCATGCTACTGTTAAACCAGCCAGAGCTGGTCTAAGTGGCACTGGAGCATATAACAGAGAGAGTAAATCCTGTATATTTATTTATCTGTATTTTGATGACCGGGTAAGCCTACTGAGACAGTTATGTCCCTTTTTCAGGGGCGACCCGGGGAATAGAGACATTCCATGAGATATTTCAGTGGTACACTTTACAATTGGATGCAAGAGACAAAAGAGAAAAAAAAATATATAGCGTATAAGTACAATCTGAGGCAAGAGGCAAATATATAGATACAATGGTGTGCTATGAGCAGTAAGTCAGTTACTTATGTGGCAGGATGTTGATTACATTCAGGTCCAGAGAAGTCTGTCATCTGTGATCTTTTGGTCAGGCGTAGACCATGGTACTAGAGCAGGTGAACTAGCTCAGTAGTTATTACTGCATAAGACAAACTCTTAAATCCAGTATATTACATATGTACAAAGTATATAAGCAGGGGGAGGTGTATACAGGAGAGGGAGGAGGTTTGGAGGAGATAGAAAAGCCAATGATGGCGGGTGAAGGAGGGAGGTGGCACAGGAGATTAGAGATGGGGATTAAGTGCAATAACCACAACAAATTGAAGGGGGAAATAAAATTTCCTTGTAGTGGCTTTTTTTGTATAGGTTTTGTTATACAGCCAATATTCCCCTGTGGGACTAGTATAGAGCATTTGGGTGGGCTGAAAATACCACTGTCTATGCCATTTCATCTGCTGTCTTTTTTTACTCCTCTTGAGTCATTCTCACTCCATGCATCATCTTTTGACTCAGTTTTCATCATTCTCACCCCATGCATCAATCATCTTTTTGGCTCAGCTTGCATCATTCTCATCCCACGCATCATCTTTTTGACTCAGCTTGAGTATTTCTCGCCCCCTGCATCATCATTTTGACTCAGCTTAAGTCATTCTCAACCTCTGCATTGTCTTTTTGGCTCAGCTTGCATCACTTTCACCCCCAAAGCCAAGAGTGCCATTAAACTCATTAAAAGAGAGTACATCACACACCTCCAGAAAACTAGCTTAGGCAACCCTAAGCAATTTTGAAATCATGTAAATGACCTGATCAAGGACAACAAAAAGACTGAACCCAGCCCCATGGAGATCAATGGTCAGCTGGTTACCGTCTCTTCTCAAATAGCGGCTGCCCTTAACAACCACTTCACAGACCTTGAGGCCCTCAAGACCGGCCAGTCCTCTCAGACTTCGGCACCTAACACAAGTGAAGCAACACACTATGAGCGACTCTCTTTCCACCTGAGACTGGTAAAGCGTACTGAGGTCCTAACCCTCCTAAAGGCGCTGAAACCTAAAGGCTCAGGGGGATCAGATGGGATCAACCCTCAGCTACTCAAGGCTGGAGCCACCTCCTTATCCAGGCCCTTGACCTGGCTCCTTAACAGATCACTATGGGAAGGAACTGTTCCTAACCAGTGGAAACAGGCCAACGTGGTCCCTATCCACAAAGGTTGTCCCAGGGAAAACCTAACCAATTATAGGCCGATCTCCCTGCTCTGCACACTTACCAAGCTGCAAGAAAATCTAGTCTACAACCAACTTCGGGACTACCTGGAAGCTCATCAGCTCCTTGCTCCCTCTCAACACGGATTCAGACCAAACCATGGGACTGACACTGCCCTTATTAACTTCTCGGATGAAGTGCTCAGGGCAATGGACAAAGGGATACCCACAGGCACAGTCTTTATAGACCTGTCCAAGGCATTTGACCTTGTTGACCACAATCTTCTGCTACAGAAGCTGAACAATGTGGGATTAGATCCCCATGCCCTCAAGTGGTTTGGGAGCTACTTATCAGGTCGGACACAGACAGTCTCCTGGAAGGGGGCCATTTCAGGTCCATTATCTCTAAAACAGGGTGTATCTCAGGGCTCAATCCTTGGCCCCCTCCTATTCTCCTTATTTACCAATGAACTAAGTACCTACATGGGGAAAGCTCGGTTGTACAGTACACTGATGACACTGTCATCTACCAACCCTTGGGCGATGTGGCTGCTCTTCGTCCCCTCCTCCAAAAGGACCTCACATCCCTTGAGACATGGCTGTGTGAGAACAGAATGGTACTTAACGCAGACAAAACCAACGCGATGCTATTCGGGCCAAGATCATTGGGCCTCGACAGGACCACATCCCTGCAACTTACCACACTCTCTGGCAAAAGCATCAAAGTAGTTCCCTCCCTAAAATACTTAGACCTAACTCTTGATCAATCAATCACCTTCAACGATCACATGGACCAGGTCACCAAGACCCTACACTGCAAACTTGGAACCTTGTACCGACTCAAGGACCAGCTCATCCCTGAGGCCAGGCTGTCCATTGCAACAAGTGTCCTGCTCCCTACCCTGACCTATGCTGCTCCTATTATACAGGGCATGGCAAAACAAGAGGTCTCCAGGATGCAAATCCTATACAACAAGATAGCTCGGTTCACTACCCAAGACAACCCACGACGCCACCACTGTGATACACTAGCCCAGCTCCGGTGGCCCTCATTGGCCACTCACCTACAATACCCGTTGCTTGTCCAGGCCTACAAGCTACTCAGACCCCCCACTCCACCAAGCATAGCTGGAACCATAGCAATTAAACACAACCCCAGGAGACTACAGACATCTGAACGTACACTACTGAAAGTCCCACAGGTAAGTACCAATGCTGGCAGCAGATCTTTCTCTTGCCAAGCCCCCAGCCTGTGGAACAAGCTCCCTCCTCTGGTGCAGGACACCTCCTCACTTAGGAACTTCTGCACCAGACTTAAGTCCCATATGCTGGTCATAAGCACATGCCACTGCCACGGCTCATAAGGTATCCCCCTCTCCTGCATCAAACCCTCCAAAAAGTGAGCCAACCTAGGTACCTCCATCTAGACTCAGGACATCTAGGTACCAATACAACTTCATGTATAATACTATGCCATGTAGTACCAAGGCAAAACTGTGTCATGGTGATAACCATGTCTGTAACCACCATATGCCTGTACAACCTTGTGACAAAAAGTTTTCTCCATGTATTGTTATCCTGGGTCGCCCCTGAAAAAGGGACCTTCAGGGCTCAGTGGGCCTACCTGGTTACCAAAATTTAATAAATAAATAAATACATTTTGAATGGCCACCACAAGGTTAAGAATGTCTACAGAGAATGCTTCTTCAGCCACAACTGCTAATTTTCCTTCTGTGACTGACACCCTTTTAACCTCTTGAGAGCTGACATCTGGTAAGGCGCTTCCCTTGCAGCAAGGTAAATACAAAATGAAAACCCTAGGTCCCAGAAATACTAAAGGTCCAAAGCTGCAACCACTCAAAAACACTATACATGTTCCGAATGAGACCGCAAATTCCATGGCACCCAAACAAAAGGAATGGTCTGCCGAGGAAGTGTAATGGGAGGCAAGGTGGCTACAGAACACTACAGGGACTTGGATCCCTAATCCAAAAGATCCTGAAGTGCAGAAATATTCAAGCTCTCCACAGCATCAAAATGATAAGGAATCTGATGCACCAAAGCAACCAAAAGACATTACCATCACTGAGGGAACACAAGTTGTAAGTACCACACAGTCTAATATTGCTGATAACGTTGCAACTGAAAATGCAATATTGAAAAAGAAAACTTAAATATTGCAGTTATACAAAAGGTTATTATACACCTTCAGGGGCCCCTGAAATGAATAATCCTGGACCTTCTCATGATAACAATGCATCTGGAAATTTTGAAAATGACATGTCTTTACTAATTGGATTGAGCATGAAAATACTTCAAGATCCATAGAATAAAAGAATTGTTAAGCCACTACTAAGGATGTCAGATTTATTTAAAATGAAAGGGGAACCAGCACCCAGGAAAAAATGCCATAAGGTTGCTCTGCAAAGGAGGTCTACTGTAGATACACCTCCTGACAAGATTTATGTGGCCAGGACTCTCCTCAAGGATTCCTTTAAATTTGTGTTTGCACTGATCCATACTGATGAATACAACTATGACATAAGTTTTAAAACAGTGGAAAGCCTAGACAGGTTCTGGTGCAAGAATAACGCTCTAAAAGACATTTCCTTTTGGACTCCTTTTATTGCCATCCCCATCACTAAACCTGCAGTATGCAACATTACCATTTTATTTAACATGATAGACCACTGGGTGTTGCTCAACCATCTGAGGGAATTCTGTAGACTTGCTGGCACTGTCATCTGCTGGTTTGAGTCCTATCTCATGAACAGAAGACAACAGGTAGTGAAGGGGAATTTCTCCTCCTCCTCCCCTAGCCTCCTGTCGTGTGGAGTACTTCAGGGTTCGGTCCTGTCACCAATGTTATTTGCAATGTACATGCTGACCCTGGGAGAGCTCATTAGGAAATACAGTTTGGGTTTTCATTGCTATGCTGATGATACCCAGCTGTATCTTTCCTTTGCCCCTGGAACATCCAATGCAGTGGAAGTGCTGAACAGCTGCCTTGCCAAGATCAATGACTGGATGGTATCCAGCTGGTTGCGACTGGACCCCAATAAGATGGAGGTACCGGTGGTGGAGTCAAACAGAAGGCATGATAGGATGGCCTCTTGTGCAGCAACAGGGCTATTCCTGAGTTTTATGCCATTAAAGGCCTTCTCTAGGGTGTGCGATCTTGGTGTGACCTTTGATAGCGGATTGACATTTGAAGCTTAGGTGTCATCCGTTGTCTGAACCAGCTTTTACCATCTTAGGAATATTGCCTGGATCAAGCCCTAGTTTTGCCCATGGACTTCCCCACATTGGTATATGCCTTCATAATGTTGAGGCTTGATTACTATAATGTGCTCTACTTTGGAGTCTTAGGAGGTACCCTCTGCAGGCTTCAGCTAGTGCAGAGCACAGCTGCCAGGTTGCTGATGGGGCAGTCTAAATACTGTTATATCACCCCGGTGCTGCGTGAACTTCACTGGCTGCTGGTCAGGGGGAGAATCCTCTTCAAGGTGGGCTTGCTCACCTTTAAGGCCCTATATGGGCTGGGCCCTGGATACTTGTCAGACCTTCTGACACCTGCTACCTTGGTCTGCTCCCTCTGCTCTTCCTCTAGGGGCCTCCTTGCGATTCCCAGGACAAGGCTAAAAACTGCCGGTGACAGAGCATTTAGTGTCGCCCGCCCCATCCTGTGGAATTCTCTGCTTCCATCTGTAAGGGAGGCCCCTTCAGTTGAAGTGTTCAAGGCCCACCTCAAGACCCTCCTGTTCAGTCAGGCCTTCTCAGACACAGTCTATTAGTATACATTTGTGGGATAGGCTTGTTAATGACTGCTGCTATTTTTAATTGTGTTTTATATGGTCTGATTAAATTATTAGTGTTCTATTTATGTATGTGTTTTATTTTTAATGAATAGTTTGTATTTTTATGTACAGTGCCCGGAGCCTGTGGGATTAGGCACCTGAAAAATAAAACTTGCCTTACCTATTTAAAAATGAGGATGTGAACATTTCTGACATTCTGTTTTGTTAAAAAAAATTGCAAAGTTATGGTAAATCCACAACTGATTATTGACTCTGAGCAAAATATGGACGGCGGGGGGGGGGTTGGAGGGTAAAGGTAAAACAGTTTATGACAAACTCTGGTATTATGCATTTGTCTAGTTGTTTCTTTCTAGGAAGGGATTAGGGACTTCTTATACTACCCAGGTCAGCCCAAGTCATGTCACCGTGTGGGTCTAGACTCCACCTGAGTAATGCCTGCGATACACCATGGTGTACACACTGTCTAGAATTAAGGTATTTAGCTGTCACCTGTGTCAGTTTATTTCGATGTAATCTATGTGAAGAAAAAGGTCATTCTTATGTGAATTGTCCATGGGCCTCACATAATGACGCAGCAGTTTCCCATGAACCTTTGATAACACAGGCCCAGAAGAAAGGTTCAGCTCAGGCATCAGAAATTAGATTAGCTGCTTTACAGAAAGAAAAAGAGCTAAGGCAACAACAAGAAAAAGACAAGCAGGAAGATCATAAAGACCAGGGAGAACATGAACACAATCTTGTAATGGAACCCCAACCTGAACAAGCACCTGTCATAGAAGTACAGCTCAATTCTGAACCTGACACTCTTCCCAATGCTAATTCAAATGAACAAGACAAAATGCCTCCCCCCACCCCAAAGCACCCCCAGAAGCAGGAGGGAGCTATTTTCAAGTTAATGGAACATAAAAAGAGACCCAGAGATAAGATAGGGAAGGGGAAAGAACCAAAAGAGAAAGAGAAAAGTTACAAAAGGGAAAGCAACAATAGTGAGTGAAAATGGATTCAAAGTTCTGACCCAGAAAAGAAACTGGGATGACACAGAGGAAGAAAATGAGGACTCAGACACATCCTCTATAGCTTCTTCTTCTTCCAAAGGAAATTCCTCTGACATGGAAGATACTGGAGGGGAGGATAAGGTAAAAAAGAAATGGGTAACAAGATCAAAGATAACTGGATGCTGTTTTTTCACCACAAATCAACACAATACAATAGATGTCCATTAAAGTACTCACTCTGAATGTTAACAGTGTCAAAAACTGTAAACGTAGACTAACAATTCTGAGTGAGCTTAAAAACTTCAACTGTGATATAATTTGCTTACAAGATATCTGAATTAAAACACTCTGAAATTTCATAGGCTACAAAATTATGGAGTTACAGTACCTCCTTCTGGTCCATGGGAGAAAACATATGTGATGGTCTGTGTATTTTATTTAGGAACAACTCATTAAAAGTCACTAAACTGGTAGACCTTGAACCTGGCAGGGCTCTCATTTTAGACATATTCCCATGGCACCAACATAATCTGTTTAATAAACAATTATGCTCCTCAAACAAAAGCACAACAAATTGGAACTTTTTCAAAAAATACAACCTTACCTGCACACTTCAAGAATAGTTTTATGGACTGGTGACTTTAATTGTGGTTTACATAAAACAAAAAGGGGTCTGAAAAACACAGAAGCTATTTTGTGACACAAATGCACTAGATAATTTTATAAAACAGGCAACACTCATAGATGCATACAGAACAATGCACCCACTGGGGGAAATACCATATATTAGGGGCATTGATGGCACCAGAATTGACTTTCTATTTATCTCACAATACTTGCAAGTTAGCAAAGCCCAGATATATGATGTGGCTTTCTCTGACCATAGGGCAGTGTCATTTGAAATCTCTTGGAACTTGAATCCACCTATCAAGAAAGGTCCCTGGTCCTTAAATACAGACTTATTGCAGAATAAAAAGGTTCTTCAAGAATGCCAAAACCTATGGAGAGCTAGGAAATCAGTACTATGTATGTAAATCTATCATGCTGCTTGGTGGGAAGACACAAAAAAAGATTTTAAAAAATTGTTCCAGAAGACAGCTGGGAAACAGACCACCACACAGTATTTCAAATATTTACAGTTAAATAAACACCTTCATATGCTAATTTCTAAATCTGAAAATTTGAAAATAAATTATAGCTCCCAAATTAACAAAATAAAACAGAAATGGTTAAATTTCAGTACAACAGGGCAAAATCCTTATCCCAAGAGATGACATTTGGAACACAAAGCAAAAAGCAGACTTTCACCCCATATAAAGAATGTAACAATATAACTGAAAATAGAATAATAAATAGCTTAGAGGATGATGCTGGTACTGAGCACACAATCAAAGCAGAAATTATCCAGATAGCAGATGATTATACTGAAAAAGCATTTGGAATATCTCCCAGAACTGTAGAAAATCCAGAGTATTTTGCAAATAGATATATACTCACTCTAACAAATACCCAAATAAGTAACTTAACATCAGCGATTACAGAAACAGAAGTTCTAGCAGTCATACAGTCCCTTAAAAACAATACTGCACCAGGAAAGGATGGGCTGACAGCAGAATTTTATAAAGAATTTAAAGCAACTATAACTTCACACGTAGTAATGGTTTTTAATGAAATTCTACGCATGACAAAAGTGCCTCAGTCAATGACAAAGGCATACTTAATATTCCTATTCAAAAAAGGAAATGGGAAAATGGCACCAATTGGAGACCAATTTGTTTCTTAAATTTCAGTTTTAAAATACTCAGGAAAATCTTGGCTAAAAGATTAGCCATGGTCACTGATCTTCTAATAAGTCCCACCCAAATCTGCTCTGTACCTGGCAGAAACATTCAAGATAATCTGAACTTGTTAAGGGAAATATTTTCCAAGTATCAACACAGTTCAGACACAGGCATTTTACTTAGCTTGGACCAAGAGAAAGTGTTTGATTCAGTATCCCATGATTATTTACTGTATACTTTAGGAAAATATGGAATTTCCAGAGAAATTTATACTTTGGATTAAATGCCTATATCAAGCAGCCACTGTCATGCCTCTACTAAATGGCTGGACTGGGACAACTATGCAGTTATGGAAAGGGGTAAGGCAGGGATGTCCCTTAAGTCATCTGCTGTATATATATATATTGCATAGACCCCTTCTTACGAAGTATAGAAAAAGACAGTTCGATAGGTGGTATCTCATTATCACAACAATACTATTACCATATTAGGACTTGAATTTGGCCCAGGGAATTTAGCATAACTGAATTTGGAAAAAAAAGTCCAGAAAGCAGAACACTTATTATTACAATGGAAAGGTAGACAGATCTCAAAACTTAAAGGGTATTTTTGACCAAGTCACTACTGCTCCCAATTTTTTGCACACCAGTTATGTTTTTCCACCTCCACCCCAGCTGGAAACAAAAATATATAGTTTGTTTTTTTAAGAGTTGTGGGGAAGCCATTTCAACCCCATTAAAAGAGACACCACATATAGATCTATAGATGAAGGGGGTTTAGGCATCCACACCCAATAGTATTCTATTATAGTACTTTCATACATTACAATGTACTGTCAATAGGTATTTCTGAAAATAAACTTTGGATACTCTCAGTGTCAGAATGGGTGAATATTTGTATAAATGCATGGTCACTAAACATGGTTAGAATACTGTCAGCTGCCAATATTCTACCTGATTATGTCAAACCTGTTATAAAAAAAATGATGCAATGGAAAGTCCCATATCAAATAACATACAATAACAGACAGGGTTTATACAAGACATTATTGATGGCAGCTAATAATACTATTTTAGAAATATCCTATTGCCCAGGAGACCAAATGAAAGAATCACTAACACAGTTAACTACTAGTAGAATGCCAAAATGTGTTTGGGACGTGTTATGGTTATCACTCCATGGTTGGCTAAACGTTAGACACAATAACAAACGTAAGCAACAGTCAGAAAGATACTGTCTAAGGTCCTGTACACATTAGAGCTGAAGATTTGCACTGGTTAAAAAATGCTTTAAAAACATTTTTAAACTCACCACAGCAGCTCATCCAGATCAGTCTTCAACCAAGTTTTAACTTGGTTATACCACAGCCAACTCCCGTCTGCATCTGCCTCCAGTAACGTTTTTTTAAAATGGGTTCTCCATGACCCTTAACATGCTTCCTGGAGGAGCAATATGCAGACGCCTGTCCACACTACAGGGTAACACGCTTTCTCTCATAAAACCATTTTTAAAAATGGACTTGAGACTAGCTCGCAGCAGGGTTTAAGCACGGTTTCCTAACACACTTTGAAACCGTGCTTAAATGCGAACAAGTGCCGTGTTTGCTCTAGTTAAAATGTTTTAAGCACCTTAAAACATTTTAACTAGTCTGATGTGTACAGGGCCTTTGACCAGAATGTAACATGATATTAGAAACACAAACTCATTTGTTTTTCAAATGCTTACATGCATGCACTTTCTGGAAACAAGTAGATATGTACTGGAAAACCAACAGATTCAAACAGATGATGTATGGAATCCTTATTTTCGGAATTTATCCTCCCCAATGGAAATGTTTTCATAGAGATACACTACAAATAATATGTGTGTTATCAAAGTATTGTTTATGGCAAGTTAGATGCAGATGGGTTTTACAGCAACAGCATGTTTATCCAGAAGACACTATGAGATACTGTACATCACCTTGGCAATACAAAATGTGTATAGGACAGACATGCACAAATATTCTAGTATACAGAAGAACTTATTATGGAAATATTGTGATACTATATTATCAATATGTTGTGATTGAACAGTTTTGTATTCATCAGACATGATGGAACTGAATCTCTGTAAATATTTGTAAATTTGCACTGCTCTGCATTATTTTATATTTTACTTCCCTTTTTCCCCAATAAAATTCCTCTACTCTTACTGGGGGGTGCTGTGGACATCTGGTCTGAGCATCCAGGGAATCAGCCTGCTGATGGTGCCCCAGGTGTAGGAGTCTGCTTCCCTCCCCACTCAGTCTTCCGAGGAAACCCTGCAGAAAAATTTGACTGTTTCCGTGCAGCTCAATGCTCCAGTGGCTTTTGCCAGTCCCACTCACTTACCTTGCAACAGCAGCTCTGATTTTGAGGCAACAATGCAGACATGTGTTTCAGCAGATAAAGTCACAAAATACCAGAAGAGGCATCCTTACCCGCTTGCTCTCCTTTAATCAGAAGAACACCAGTTTCAAGGGGTTCCATGTCATAATGGTGATCGCAAAAGAGTGATCGCCATTGGAGTGAGTGTACATCACTGAAAAGCACAACGGCGATGAACACTTGTGGGTGACAACACATCCAGCAAGTTAAAATAGTGTTTATGTGGGGGGGGTGGCTGCACCCCTCCCACACCCCCTGACTGAATTTATCCAACTTCAGGGGGGTGCATGCCGGGAAGGGGGAGGGGAAGGGGGAGACAGTCTGAAAAATAAAAAAAACACTATAGCAGCAATAAAATATTCCCCAGTCCCCAGCTCCAAACTCAGTACCTGCTGCACCAAAGCTAGACACCCATACCACCTCACCACATGGCTAGCTCAGTGGCAACATGGCACACTACCCCACACAAACCCTCTTCCCTATCCCACCACTTCTTGTCCCTATCCTTCCCCTTCCGGTCACCCTCCCTCTCTCATCCTTACTGTCGCATTCGCATTCCATCGCTACCCTTACCGGGTAGCCCAACAGGATAGTGCTGTAAATGAGTCGCTCTTTTGAGAGACACCCCCCTTGACTGAATATAACCAACTCCAGGGGAGGGTGCATGTTGGGGAGGGAGAGACAGTCTGAAAAAAAACCCACTATGGCAGCAATAAAATATTCCCTGGTCCCCAGCCCTGAACCCAGTACCTGCTGCAGTGAAGCCAGCCACCCTCACCACAACACCACATGACTAGCTCAGTGGCAGCATGGCGCACTACCCCACACAAACTCTCTTCCCTATCCCTCCCCCCCTTCTCATCCCTATCCCTCTCCTTCTCATCCCTATATCTCCCCTTCCGGTCGCCCTCCCTCGCTCATCCTTACTGTCATGTTTGCATTCTGTTACTGCCCTTACAGGGTAGCCCAACAGGATAGCACTGTAAATGAGTCGCTCTTTTGAGAGTCACTCATTTACAGCCGCTATAATCACTGGATACCTTTCAAGAGGATGCATCTGTCACAGCTTCAATGAGTAATTCTGATGCCGCTCCGAAGGCAGACCAGATAGCAGGACATCTTCCATCCATTCAGACCAAGTTACCACATCAAACAGTATGTAACTCTATTTCCCAAGTTGTTATGGAAGTGGATAAATGTGGTGTAGGCCAGTCTGGTGTAAACGAAGAAGTTGCAGCTCAAATTACAAAGAGAGCTGCTGCTATGGAGGGCAGGCCACAACAAAGTGCTGTGGACTGAAAAATGCTGTGCAAAATATTAAGTAACAGATTAGTTAAGGTAGCACAGAATGTTATTTCCCCGGTTCAAACTTATGCCATTTCATAGCGCTTAGTGCTAGATAACATAAAAATTATTAGAGAGGTATATGACTGTTCAGATGTGTCAGGATTTTTATTAATTTAGACCAATCCAGGGCCTTTGATACAGTACCTCATGATTATCTTTTTAAAGTATTATGGAATCCTCATCTCTTTCATTGGTTTCAAATCATCTACAAGCCCTGTGGTGAATGGTAGAGTAGGGAGGCATATTCCAATATTAAGGGGAGTACGGCAAGGCCGCCCTCTGAGCCCCCTGCTCTACATATTCGCCATAGAGCCCCTGCTTAGGAAATCAACTATGGCCACAGAGATTAAGCATATAAAGGGTCCAAATCAGTCGTCGTTCCCAGTAGTTTTAGCTTAAGTGGATGATGTTAGCTTATTGGTATCTGACAATTAGTCTGGCATCAAGGCATTGGATGTGGTTTCTGAATTTTCAGATATCTCAGGCTCTGCCCTTAAAAGGCATAAGAGTACTGGTATTGTTGTTCATAGCACCGACAATACTGTAGTTACAAATATAGCAGGGATCCTGATCACTAGTACACCACTCCAAATTTTAGGGGTCTTTTTTGGCACTTCTGATCCAGCAACACTAAATTGGGAAGAATCAATTCATAAAGCAGAAGAGGAAATCAATAAATGGAAAACATATCCAATGACTAGGAAAAAGAGGGTTTATATGTTTAAAACCTTTATTGTGCCTTTATTCTTAATGATAACTTATATTTTTCCACTGCCAGAAATACTGGAAACTAAAGTACTATATATAATATAGCCTTTAGATTACTGAGGGGCAGTAGATTAAACCCTCCAAGAAGAGCAGATACATATCGGCTGGTAAAAAATGGTGGTTTGGATATGTTAAACCCTGTGCTGTTCTTTTTCACCATTTTATTGTATTCAAATTGCCCATTATTCAGGGAAAACAGTTGGTATGGGCCCCCTTTTTTCAAGTAAGAAGCTCCTACTTCTTTCAGAAGTGGAAGACTCAAAATTGAGGGACATTTAGGGCTATCCCCTCTGGATCAGCACTGTACTTTCTAGATTTATGCAAAAAACCTAAGACATGGAATGTGGTACCCAATGTAGTCCTATATACCACCAGAAAGGATATGTACAAGAAAATATTACAGTCTGAGTTTCTCTCTTCCTCTTGTTTCTCTCATCCTAGGACAATCAGAGCAGCAGATGTTACTGTCCAGTTAATAGAAGCAAGAATTCCACAAAAAATGTGGGACACTTTGTGCCTTTGTTGCCATGACCGCTTAAATGTGTGTGGAAATCACCACCAAAAAATTATGCAAGAGAGGATCTGTTTATAGGAGTCTTGTGTAAATCAAGTAGAAACTATGCAACATCTGTATTTTGATTGTTCTTATATGATAAATGTTTGGAATACTTTGGCTCAGGTGCAGGAACTCCCCCAATTTAAAATGGCTAAGTATGAAGCCTTAATTTGTGGACTTTTTACAAAAGAATGGAACATTTTTTATCCAGGTACAATTCAAGTTTTAATGGCTGTTATAAAATGGATTATTTGGCAGGTAAGGTGTCAGTCTGTATTACAGCATAAATATGTTAATCTGATGGGTCTTATCAGAAAAATTACACATGAGGTGAACTTGGTATATGCAAAAGAAAAGCTCTCCCTTCCTAAACTGTTATGTGATAATTGGTGGAAGCATCTCCAGAGTGCAGTGTTTTCAGGATTGTAATAAGGGTGACTTTTGGGTAATTAGGGGTGAGTGGTGCACTTCTGTCCACATAATTGTTGTTGCAGGTGATATTAATGTTAGCCATGAATTTTGTGTATGGGTAACTATGATGTCTTTTATGATTTGTGGTGATATTATTTCATAAATAAAATTGCCCCTACTTTTTTCAAGAAATGCCATGGGATCTTTAGTGTTCACCTGAACAACCACCAGAATAGGCACATGGGACCTCAGTTTAACATCTCATCTGAAAGACAACACCTCAGGCATGCAGCATCCCCCTCATGATGCACTACAGTGTCAGTACTGGGATTTTACCCCAAGTGCCTGGTGTGGGGATGGAACCTACAGTCTTCAGATCTTCTGGCCTCAGAGGCAAGTTTGCAACCTGCTAAGCCATTGACACTGCTATATTTATTTTATATGCCTTAGCACCAGAGAGGAGCAGATGTGCCTGTGATAAGCTCCCAAGAAAGATTCACCTTTTATCATTAAACATTTAGATTTTACTACTTTAATACAGCAGAAACTTCAGATTTTGCTTTCTATCCATACAAAGACTGCTCTTTGGGGAAGCCAAGAAATGTAGTGCCTCCGGAGATTTCTTTACCCTAAAATGCCCCAGCATGAGGCACCTCCAGAGCAGCTGAGATGAGGACTGGTGAGGTGACCCTGCAAACCTTAAATACTGACCTTGTACAACTAGTTTGACCTGCCTAAGATGTGGGCTGAAAACTGAATGGCTTAACTACTCATGTAACCACCTCTGGACCACCTCTGGTACTATGCTAACTCTTCTGGCAAGCTACAGGACTGGCAAGCCTATAAAGCTGCAAGAAACTCCAGCACTCAGGAAATCCATAAAGCAAGAAGCAATCACCACAAGGAGCAACTTACCAATACCTGGGGTGACAGCAGGAAATTCTGGGCAAATATCAATGATGTTCTGGGGAAAGACCCAAAAAAGGCTCCTGCAATGTTAAACCTTGATGGTACCCACATACTTGACCCACTCACAATAGCAAATACCTTTAATGATGCCTTCACTGACCTAAGTAGTGTGCTACCACAAGACTTCTTTGACGATACCACCTTAATGGCAGCACATCATCCTGAGACCAAGACAAATCATCACCCCCCTTCTACTTTAAATGTGTCTCAGTGGCCCAGGTCAGAAAACTACTAAACAATGTGCTGGGCAAGTCCAGACACAGTGCTGATTCTTTAGACCTCAAGCTAATCACACTCACCATGTAGGAAGTACCTCCACCTATTACTAAATTACTTAACCTCTCTCTAACCCTCTCACAATTCCCACAGGTATGGAAAACAGCCATTGTTACCCCAGTTCACAAATCTGAAGACTGTGCACTACACAGCAACTATAGGCCTATATCAATCCTCCAACCCCTCTCTAAAATACTCGAACGTATTGCTGCCAACCAACTTGTGGACTACCTCGATAGATACTCCCTACCATGTGAACAACAGCATGGCTTTCGGAAAGGGCACAGCACCACCACACTCTTAGAATTCACCAGCTACGTCCAGCAATCTATTGATCAAGGCAGTCTTGTGGGTGCAGTCTTTATAGACTTAACCAAGGCCTTCGACATGGTTAATCACTGACTCCTCTTTAAACAACTCTCACAAACTGGTCTCTCCACTGATTCACTGCCCTGGTTTAGAAGCTATCTTGGGGACAGATCTCAATGCGTGAAGATTTCCAATGCTATCTCTGATCAGAAGCCTGTTCGGTCCGGGGTACCCCAGGGCTTAATTCTGGGTCCACTCCTTTCCAGCATCTTCCTTAACAATCTACCAACTGCCTGCCACCAGCGAACACTGCTCTATGCAGACGATGCTGTCATTTTTGCAAGCCACCCTGACCCTTACCTCCTTGAAAGTAACCTTCAAAAGGGCTTAATGGAAGTTGAGCACTGGTTCCGCAACCATAAACTAGTACTAAACTACAAGAAGACAAAAGTCCTGTTGTTCTCCTCAGCCCACAGTCGACATAAAGAGCATGCTCTTACCATCCAAAATTCCCAAGGTGAACCCTTGAACAAATACAGCACTTCAAGTACCTAGGGGCTACCAGTGAGAGACATCTCATCTATTCACTGCACATCGAATATGTTGCCAGAGCCAACAATACAAGGATTGGGCTCCTCTATTGACTTAGAAAGTCTCTAACACCTGAAGCCCTAAATCTTGCTGTCCACAGCCCGGTGCTCTCCTTAATCGACTATGGCCTTGTCATTTACGGAACTGCTTCCACCACTGCACTCAAAAAGCTCACTGTGGCACTAAACAAGGCCTGTAGACTCCTAATTGGTGCACCACACCTCACCCACACCTGTGATGTCTATATGCATGCTGGGTGGCTCAACTTCCATGGGAGAATTAAATACCACACCTGCTTACTTGCCAAAAAGATTCTCTTTGGACTCATGCCTTCGGGATTAGGATGCTTACTTCACAAATCTCTCAAGACCCAACATACGCTCACCTCATCTTCCACACTCCTACTAGTCCCAATGTGTCGGACCGCCCAATACCAAGCTCCTTTTGTATCAAAGCGCCATACTGGTTAAATGGCCTCCACAATGGTTTGGCTAACCTTACTAGTCTGAGTGAATTCAAACTCAAACTTCATCAGCACATCTTAACTGAAAACTCCTGTGATTGCACCACTTAACATCCTTGTCCCTCTTCCCGGGACCTCACCCCCCCCCTCCCAGTTCTCTCTACTTGTCTTGCCCTCTCACTCTCCTCTCCTTCCTGATCTCCCATCTCCCCTGTTTTTCTCCCCCACTGTCTTCCTTGCTTTTCGCCCTTACTATCCTAGCTGCTACTTGACAATGCCGCCTGGTTGCTTTCCCCCTCCTTGATCTGGCTCCCCCCTAATTCCCTCCTCTTCCCACTCCCTGACTTGAATCACGTGCTAAACTAATGTGTATTTATTTGCTGTTCTCTTATTCTGTATTTTGTAATACAAATTGCTTAATTGTTTGTGAAACCAGTCTGTTTTCCATTATGGATCTGTACCCCCCTATTGACGTGGAACCTTTGTAAATGAGCTGCTTCACACTCAAAGGTACTTGTAACCCCAGACTGAATAAATAAATGAATAAATAAATAAAATAAACAAAGTTAGAATCAAGGATGGACTCCATCAAACAGTCAATGCAATGTAATGAGGGATCTTTCTTGAAAGCCCAGGATACTACCATGGGCATTGTTAGAGAAAACAAGCTGCTCTGCCAGTGTCTAGAAATGCTAGAGAATCTTATCTGAGAGCAGAACCTTTGCATAATGGGTCTCCCTGAGTCCATTGAAACAGTGGTGTTTCTAGGGTCTGGAAAGATTAGGGGCTTGAGCTCCCACTCCCCCTGTCCAGTAAATAAACAAACAACTAGGTCCAGATAAGTTTTAGGAATTAGGAATCTTTTATTTGGGGTGAATGAATAAAGATTTGAAGCTCCAGTCCCCTAATGTCCACCCCTAGTGACACCCCTACACTGAAGGAGAGGATTCACTTCAGTTTGCTAAAGCATTTTTACCTCAAATTCTGGGTCTTACAGAACTGACCTGGCATTTTTCATAGAAAAAAATTAAAATACCAGTTAACACCATGAAGATCCCCAGCAGACCCAATATATCTCCCATGTTCATGGTAGTTCTTGCTGGTATCAGTGATAGGAATAGAGTCCAGTCCATCACCAGCAGACTGAGGAACATTCGGTATAATGAAGCTGCTCTTTCCCTATTTCTGGACCTTGCATATAGTAGATGCATTTGGCAGAAGACATTTGACAGGGTAAGGGACATTTTAAGGCAGAATTAAGTGCAGCATCAGCTGCTTCTCCCCGCTAAACTCTATATTGTCTGGAACAGATATATTCACATTTATAACAACCCAAAGAATGCTACTAAATAAAATTAAGGTGATCGAGCAGGAGTTGGGGCCGCAAGATGAAGAGTCCAAAAATGATGAGTAGCTCTTTTGAACTCTGCATTATAGATGCAAACATTGCTGTTAAAGCTTGGCTCTGAACCCCCATCATCAACTTTGTGTTTGACAATCTAGGGTCATTTTAATATCTGTTGGTATCTGAAACTCTATGTTTCTATCAAGTACTTCTTCACAGGGAGAGTAGTGGATGCCTGGAACAGCCTTCCAGCAGAGGTAGTGGGGCAAAAGCTGTGGCAGGATTCAAGAATGCATGGGATAGGCATAAGGGAACCTTAGTCATTGGGGGAGGGAGGGCTAAGCCGGAGATCACGTACGGTCTGCAGTAATACAGTAGGTAGGGAAAAGGGGTAGACTGGGTGGACCAAGCAGTCCTTATCTGCCATCAAATTTGATGTTTATGTGATATCCTAGACACACTAGCATGTTACATTTAACCTTTTCCCTGGCAGTTCTGTACTTTTGAATGAGACTGGTGCTTTATTGAACTGCATGGGAGTTACTAACTCCTAAGTGTTAGATGGTAACATTTAAATGCTTACAAAGTGACTAGGTGCTTTATTTTATATATTGTGTGATATCTATAGATACAATGTTCCTTTCAATGTAGGCTCAGAGGTAAGATGGGGGAATTGAGGGGGTTTACAGTAGTGAGTCACATGGTCGTGCTGCCTAAAATAGCACTTCCTGCCACTTTCTTCCAACATGCACTCTCAAGTAGAATTCTGGCTGGACTGCTTCGTGGTGTTAATGGAGCAGTGGTTTATCACCCCACAGAAATTAAATATGTACCAGATTGGCACAGGTACTGTAGAGCCTAGATATGTCTGGTACTTGTTTGGGAGGGGATTAAGTCTAGCTTTTTAAGCACATAAAAATAAGTGTTCTGCTGTGTTTGATAATACTGTTCTACAGCTAGTTACAGTTCAGATGGTTTGTTTAGAATCTCATGGGCAATTGCACTTGTTTTCATAGCAAGCGTATCTCATATGAGTGATACTGGTTGGCATTTTAGCCTGGATAGAAACTTGAATTTGTATATTTTATATCCTTGTAGAGTTCCTAGAGTGCATAACTTAGAATTGTATCATATGTTTAATGCACTCAAGTTTGATATTTCCCCCAATATGTAACAAGTAGGAAGGGGTCTGAATGCATCAATTTGTAATTGGAAAAGTCTTACATCAATTTTTGTTAACCATTTGTGTACATCTTGTGAGTATGTATTGGTTACAAAATTTAAAATAAAATAAAAGTAAAATGTGCTCACACATCAAAATTTCAGAAACTAACAACAGGATTTTATCAGTCAGCAGTACAGGCCCTGTGAAGGGAATATGGGTTATGAAAAAAATAATTTTTATTCATTTGTTTTTTAATTTTTTTCATCTGAATCAGCAGACAACACCTTTGAGCTAGGAGCTCTTTTACAAAGGTTCCTCATCAGGAGACAAAGAGACAACCACAGTGATACAATCACAAAGACAGAATTACAAGGTAGCTAACATAGTAATACAAATAGTTTAGAACAAAAGCTTAACATTTGGATTACTAGCAGTGCTATAGTTTACAAGTAGCTGCCATGGGACCAGGCATTGTCACTTGATTCAGGTCCCAAATTCCTTAACAGAGTTACAGAAAAAGGGAAGGGGTGGGATGATCAGCTGGCTCAGACCCAAAGATGGAATGAGGATATGAGGACTAGGTGAGCCGCAGGTGACAGGAGGGATATAGTGGAGGTCCGTGTGATGTGAGGTCAGGTTACAGTGGTGGGACAAATATTGAAGGGGGAGGGGAAGGAGTAAATAGGAGCAGGGTATATGAAACTGGGAAGGAAATTGAGAATATTTAAGCAAGGGCTAGCAGAGAGTAGGTGCAGGAGGGAACAACAGAAGAAAATAGGAGCTAGTCTACGGGGTTATCTTTATACATGTGTGCAGTAAAGAAGTCTGAGATTGTACAGTGGAGAACCCTGTGGGACAAAGTGTGCTTTTAGAGGGAGTAAGTGCCTTATGCTTGACTGCAGTTTTAGCAAGGATTTTTAGATACAGTAGCAACACAGTTACCACTTTCCCTATTTCAAGTCACCCCAAACTTTAAATTCTCAGGTGATCAAGCCTCTCTGCACAGCTAGTGCACTAGGCCTCCCAATATCCACACACAACATTGCAATCAAGGCCTACTGCACTGTATGGCCTCCCACTACCCTCAGCAGCAGATCAGCACAGTTTTAATTAACTTCCACGGCAATCACTTTTGTTTTTGAACTTCTGTCCTGTTCTAAGTACTGGATACTCAGGTAAATTATATACTGTTGCAGGCCTGATGTCGTGGTGCTGGAGATCTTGCATTGGTGCACTTACAGATATGCAAACTTGCTTTACCCCATCGACAGATTTTTTTAGAGTACCTTTTATATCAGAACAAGTTTTAATACAACAGGCAATACAACACAAATTGCAATCCAACAGGGAAAATATATAGTAGTGGCAGTGATTTCTGGCTGGCAAACCAGTATATATGTGTCCTGTACCAAATTGGAAGCAAACTCAGATACTCCTGGTTATGTGATGTCACAGCAGCAGGCTGATGACGGTCACAGACTCAGGCTAGACCCAATCATTGCATCGTAGCTCCCTTTCTTCTTGGTCAGCACATAGGAGCATGGCAAGTTCAGAAGGGCTGAGACCAATGAGCTGCCCTGCCTTACCCAGTGAGTGCTAGGTCTGATGAAAATTTAAAATCTACACATGAATCGTGGCATTATGCACTATGCACTTTCGAAGAATTATGTCAATTTGTGTAGCGAAATTTGCATAGCTGCAGCAAATTGCATAGTGAGAATTGATGCAATTCACACTACACTGACTATGTTTTTTTAATTGGCCCACAGCTAGTGGACACTCACCTGATAAAGGGCACAAGTACTATGAAGACAAGCTCCTGAGCACCTCCTTCCTTGGAAAACTAGACAGTGTAGAATGGCTTGTTCTCACCTCTGATTACAGCAGCCTGCAGATGGCTTCAGCAGATTTGTTCTTTCACAGCTTTTCAGGACTCATAGTACTTCTTCTTAGCTCGGATGGAACTTCCAGCAACCAGATTCACTCACAGCAGGCTCTCTGCCCTCCTCCTTAGCACTTCTCTCCTCTCCAGTCACTTGGGAAGGACTGCCCTTAACTTCTCCCTCTTAGGCTAGGGGCAGTGTTCAGTTCAGTCACCTCCTCTCTTAGTCTCTTATTTGTTGTCCAGCTTGTCACTCATACTTTGGCTCCCTCATTGGTTTCAAATGGGTGCCAAGCACTTTGTTACTGTTCCTCTAGGGTGCCTGTGTCTTTTCCAGGATCCTTGCATTCTGGTTTGTTGACAGCGAGGGTAAAGGGGTACAGGATGGCTACCTCCACTTATTTACGGTCAATTCCATGCCTGGCTGCTGTTTCACACAGGTTTTATTTCTGTTGGCTGCTACTTTAACTTTTTACAACACTTATAGTTAATCCAGCCAAAACACAGTCCAGTCCACTACAATGATATCAGCGATCCCTCCTTACAACACTTATAGGTAATCCAGTCAAAACACAGTCCAGTCCACTACAATGACATCAGAGATCCCTCCTTAAAACACTTATAGGTGTAACCCCTAGGTGGCGCTATCCCAAGGGCTACTACCCCTGCCTGTTTGGCTAGTAGCAGGTTAAGGGGCCTGGGTAATGAAATGGGTGCCTCCACCCAGAGGTCAGGGTTGTTAGTGGTCAAGATAACCTGGGCACAGCCTTCCAGGACACTGTGACCCCCCCTCTTTCCCTTATAGTGGCCTAAACAATATACAATAATTACTTTCAAAATGACCCTTATTCACCAGGCAATTACCCACACTGTTTGCACTTACCACCACAGCTGGTTCCTCTAGCTTGACCCTGGGGACCCCCTGTAAAACAAGGTTAAGCACAGCAAATAGCAACAGTACAATACTTTTGACACAAACTGGAACCACAGTCAGGTTAAATGCAAACAAAGTTAAATCTGATTTATTCAGGGGACTTGAACAAGAGAGGGGCGTAATCAGGTTGATTTGCTTAAAAGCTGTATTAATCAGACAGTTAAGCATGCAGTTCAGAGTCCCTACACAATCACACTCTCTGGGTACCCAGGTAGGAAAATGGTGGGCTTGCCAGGAACATTGCAGCTGGTTGGGGCCCTGTGATGGAAGAAAGCAAACATGCACAGTACACACTATTTGTAATCTGGAGCCGGAGGGCTCAGTTTGTGAAAGAAAAGGCAACAAGACAATCAGATGACAACACTTTTAGATTTAGCTGTTATTGCAGGGAGCTACCCTGATGTTTACTCAGGATACCCAATACTGGACACAGGCAGGATGAAACCAAGACTGCAGGCTATTGAGCTGGAGTGCCCGGAGAAGCAGGACCCACACGAATCACCGAGGTGTCGTTCCTGTTCAAGGCATTGAGCAAGGGGCTGATCCCCAGGCCAGTCTCTCGTCGATGACTTTCTCTACGTAGCAGGTATTCTGGCTGGGCCAGTGTAGCAGGGCCCAGGCAAATGAAAATGGATACAGATTCAGTCCGTGGAGCTGGATACAGCCTCCAGTAAGCAAAACACAGTTCAGACACACAGTGGCTAACCAATTCACGACCCACTATAAGCACACAGCACATTTGCATGTAAGGAAATTCCACTGTACCAGGCAAATGGCTCTCAGGTCGCAAATACAGAGTCTCTGCACAATCCGGGAGTTCAGAGCTCTCTGGCAGTCCTGACAGGCCGATCGCATTCAGCAAATCTTTGGTCTTCTTCAGCTTAAAGCCTGGTCACAATTCAGTAGCTTAATTCACTCTCTAAATTCGGATTCAGTCCAAAAAAAAACAAGTTCCCTCTCAGAAGCAGCAGGCAGGCATGCAGGCCAAACTCAGGCCTTACCACAGTTCTCCCACATGAATCCATTATGGATTGCTGCTCGAACTGTCTCAAGCTGTTACTTCTTCACTTCTCAGCTCAGACCTAACTGATACTGCAAGCAGTGTGGGACTATCCCCAAGATCCAAAAGGTTTGGATGGCTGATCTGTCTGTCAGTCACAACAAGGGCTCCCCCACCAGGTTATTTTAGGCGCCAAAAGCCCAAAACTACAATTCCTACAAGTTTTGGCCCCACCAAGCTCCTGTAGACAGGCTCCATTTTGGAGTCCCAAATGTACTGATTGGCCCATCCTGCAGTCCAGGACCAAGGTGATGGAAACAAACAGAACTGTCCATGCTACAAAGAACTCAGGCTAAAACAAACTGCAATATTATTACTACTCTAACAAATGATCAGAAAACAAGTACATCATCTAACAGAGCTCCCTCTCAGATTAATTATGACTGCAATCCAGGCAGCTCTTAAAGAGACAGTACACAGAGGATGTACAGGCACTCTTTGGCAATACATTTAAACTGCTAAAATGCAGAACACTAGCCTGGCAGTGAGCATTTAGGCAAGCTCAAGGAAGACTTTTTGGGAACCCCAATTTGTAGGGGGGTTACACCCTTCCCTGCCTGGAGAAAACCTGGCATCCACATCAAGTCTGTACCATCATGCATTAGTTAACATAAACTTATTACTTTACTATACATATTCACTACACTTCATGATACTATATCCATAAGGACAATACTTATGCATGTTTCATACAGGTAATGCTGATTCCACTATGAGTAACACATTTGTAACATCACAGTACTGCTTCAGGTGATAACTTCTTGCACATTAAACAATGTAAGAGGAGGCCCTTCCCTATCAGTTAACTTGGGGCCGGATGGGGCAGGGGCACCATGGTGAGAGGGAAAAACAAGTAACCTGGAATTAGCCGTCAAGCTCAATTTGGGCAGTAAGTTTGGTGAGACGTAAACCCCTTTGTGAACCATATTGAGAGGCAAATACACTGGCCTCCCAGGGGAATCATAACTAAAGCGTAGTACTGGCTTGACAGCTTGGCCAGTCTTTCTTGGGGGAGCAGCCACTGTCTCTGTACTTTCAGCACTAACTTTGGAGCTTTTGTCTCTTGTGAGGGGTACCTCTGCTTGGATGGGAATGTCCAAACCAGGAGCACTGTCAGCTCCTTGCTCTGTAGGTTCTGTTTCTACAACACTTTGCTCATTATTATTTTGTGACAAAGGCCCAGGTTGCTCATTTTTAGGAAGCTCTAGCACAATTAGGCTTTGTGGCACTGAAAGGGGACTGTCAACACTCTCTCATTGTTCTTCAGGTTCTGGTGTGTCACCAGGGAGACTCAGACCATCGGCCTCTTCTTCGGGCAATTCACACAGTTCCACAAAACACAGAGAGACCGCAGCCTCAGATGTGATGCTTTGCACCTCACTTTCAGGGAGCATTGGCTCCAAGGATGGAACTGGAGGGTTAGGTAGTCCAGAAGACCCAGCTTCATCCCTACAATTAGTCATAGGGTTACCTTGAAACAGCTGACTCAATTCATAGGTGGGGTAATAGGCATTGTTGCACTCACTATCATCAGAGGTGGACTGACAGTCACTATCATTCTGGGCCTGCTGCGGGGGAAACCTTAACTCTGTAACCACTGGGGTAGGTTGACTGTCTCTCTTTTTTGCAGCAGCACGAGTCACTGGCCCAAGGGAGGCAATGTCTGCTGGCTCAGCTTCAGTAATAACTTGGCCAATAGGCAGCAAGTGGTTATGGTGCAAGGTCTTGACAGCTTTGGAGTTATTCTCTGGGCGTACCTTGTATACTGGTAGTCCATCCAACTTTCCAACTACTATATGAGGAAGATGGTGCCACCTATCAGCAATTTTGTGCTTGCCATATAGTCCCAAATTGTGTAACAACACATGGCCTCCGGGCCATAGCTCTTGAACCTTTAATTTCTTGTCATGCCTCTCTTTGTTGGCGAGATTTCTTTTAGCGGCCATTGTCTGGGCCAGTTGATATGCATGGTTCAACTGAGCTTTCAGTTTCTGTACATACTGCAGGTAGTTTTCAGCACGGACCCCATTTGGAGAGACTCCAAAACAGATATCAACTGGCAGGCGGGCTTCCCTCCCAAACATGAGGCAGTAGGGGGAGAACCCAGTAGCATCATTTTTGGTGCAATTGTACACGTGTACCAAGGTGCTAATCTACTGGCTCCACTTATGCTTGTCTTTTGGGTGGAGTGTGCCCAGCATGTCTAGAAGGGTGCGATTAAAATGTTCTGGTTGAGGGTCTCCCTGTAGGTGATAGGGGATGGTTCTTGACTTCAGCACCCCCCACAGAGAGAGCATTTCTTTGATTAGCCGACTTTCAAAGTCTCTGCCTTGGTCAGAGTGGATCCGCTGGGCGGAACCATAGTGGACAAAGAAATTTTCCACTAGCACCTTGGCCACGGTAAAGACCTTTTGATCTTTAGTTGGAAAAGCTTGTGCATACCATGTGAAATGATCCGTAACCACTAACACATTGCCAATATTCCACTGATCAGGTTCTAAACACAAAAAGTCTATGCAGACCAGTTCCATGGGGGTGCTGGTAGTAATATTGACAACGGGGGCAACCCTCTGAGGCACGGCTTTCCTTTGCAGGCAATGACTGCAGGTCTTTACATGGTGCTCAACATAGGCCCCCATCTTGGGTCAGTAGAATCGAGATCATACCAGGTCGAGGGTTCTGTCAATACCGAGGTGCACCATGTGATTGTGGAGGGACCTCAGTACAAATCTTTAAAAGGCCGTGGGCAGGACCAATTACTCCTTGTCTACTCAACCACTGTGATCCACTGTCTCTCTGTATAACAACTGATTGTATAACTTCAACCTGGGGCCTTCTTTAAATAATAGGGCAGTTCGCAAGTCAGGAGAACACAACTGGGAAACATCTTTCCCCGCACGCAGGGCATCAAGTGCTGGCTGAATCATAGGATCTTGGGATTGAGCCCACTGGATGCTGTCAGTGTCAAATTGAGGTAGTGCACTAATATCTAGAGCAGAGAAATGGCAATAGGCAGCCAGTATGCAGGTATCAGGAGGGTCCAAGCAATCTACTAAACAGTCTTCTGTGTCCGTAGACATCTGTTCATCTCTATCAAACTTTTGGCACAATGCTCAGATGTTAGGTTCAGACAAACTGACCCAATCACTCTTGGAGACTGGCCTTCATGACAGGGCATCAGCATCAATATGGTTCAGCCATGGCCTGTATTCGACAGCATAATCATAGGTTGATAAAGCAGAGAGCCACCGGTGCCCAGTGGTATCCAATTTAGCTGAAGTCTGTACATAGGTTAATGGGTTATTGTCAGTCTTCACCAATATCTTTGCCCCATAGAGGAACTCATGAAACTGGTCAACAATGGCCCATTTTAGGGCAAGGAACTCCAGCTTGTGCACAGGATAGTTTCGTTCTGACGGGGTCAAGTTCCTGCTGGCAAAAGACACTGGCCTCAAACCATCCTCAAGGTCTTGATACAGCACAGCTTCTAGGCCCTGCAGACAAGTTTCCATATGTAGCACATAGGGCTTGGTAGGGTCAGCATAGGCATTAATGTGGGTGTGGGTGAGCTGGTATATGACTTCATGGAAGGCTGCTTCACATTCAGGTGTCCAGCAGGGCCCAAAATGTTCACCTATTCAGAAGTATACTTTTTCGGGTTCTTTGACAGCCCCTTTCTTGTATTTACGGTTGGTGGGGGTAACTCTGGGTGAGATTCAGGAGCAGGCGAATCACCTTGGAATAGTCTTTTATGGACCTGCGGTAGTAGCCACAGAACCCCAGGAAATGTTGTAATTCTTTCAAGTTATGGGGCTGGGGCCAAGTAGTCAGTGACTTGACCCTACTGGGATCAGTCTCTATCCCTTCTGCAGATACTATATGCCCCACATACTTCATGGAGGTTTAAAAAAACTGGCACCTGTCAATGGACAGCTTGAGGCCAAAGTCTTCCATTTGGTCTAGGACTTCAAACAGTCGGGTCTTCTGCTCCTCTAATGAGCGATCAAACACAATGACATCATTTAGGTACACTAGGCATTCCAGAAAGTTCATATCTACCACTGCACAAGGTGAAAGAGTCTAACATGTTTAAATATAAGAAAAATAGCAGGACAAGAGGACACAGCATGAGATTAGAGGGAGGCCGATTAAGGGGGAATGTGAGGAAATTCTTTTTCACAGAAAGGGTGGTAGATGCATGGAATGGCTTACCACAAGAAGTGGTGGCTATGAATACAGTGCAGGGCTTCAAACAGGCATGGGATAGGCATAAGGGAGCAATACAAATGACTATGAATAGATAGGTCACTGACAGAGCAAAGGCCAATGGCACATTTATAAGGTAGAAAAAGAAATGGGCAGACTGGATGGGCCTTGCGGTCCTTATCTGCCGTCAACTTCTATGTTTCTATGTTTCTATGCACGTTCCATCAGTCGCTGAATGGTGGCCAGGGCACCTGAAATCCCCTTTGGCATTCTCAGGAATTTGTAGAACCCCAAAGGACAGATGAAGGCGGTTTTCTCATGGTCCTCCATGGCCATCAGAATCTGGTAATATCCACTGTGAAGATCCAATACTGAGAACCATTTGCTCCCATTCAAGCAATCCAGGACGTCTTGTATACGGGGCATGGTGTATTGATCTGGGATGGTCCGCCAGTTCAGGGTTCGATAATCAACACACATCCTCACTGACCCATTCTTCTTATGCACAGCCACAATGGGAGAGGCATATGGCTCCTTGATTCCTGTATCACACCAGCAGCGAGCATTTCCTGCAGTTGTCTTCTCACATCATCTATGTCCACTGGGGTGAGGCGTTGGGATCTCTCTCGAAATGGCCGGTCACCATGCAGGCATATATGATGCTCTGCACCCTGGACACATCCCACGTCCCTTTCTTTTAATGAAAACACTTGGTCTCTCTGGGCAATTTTCTTGCTAATCCTAGCCTTCCATTCAGCTGGCAGTGGGGAATCACCAAAGTCAAATAAGTCCAGAGTCACTCTCTCCTTTTTTGGCCAGAGTACTTGTTATTGGGTAGTACTGCAGTGTCTGCACAGTGTACTGTAGCTAGAGTGCACCTTCTGTTCACCCGGACCTCCTGATCTGACACATTTTGAAGCTGGACCATCACTCATCATGCATAGGCATGGGCACGGGCAGACAAGATGCTGGGTTTAACCAATAATCCTTCTGGCAACTTTCCATCACCTGGTGCATCCAACATTAATATTTTGTTCTTTACATTTCTCTTTAGGCGGACTTCTCCATGGATTGTGCACTGGGCGTTGGGGGCCAATACCAAGGAGTCAGGTTCCTTTTTCCACACTATCCCCACTGACTCATCTGGGTCCTCTTCATTAAGTTTCTGTTGTAAGTCATGTGCCCTTTTTACTAAGGCTGGAATTCTTAGGGCCCATCCAGTCAGTTGCCCTTGTTTCTCATGGCAGAGTTGTGCTAGTCTCCCAAACGTGGGCGTTTGTTCCAATTAACAGGGGAACCCCATCATACAGTCCGGTGGGGGGGCACACTAGACCCAGTGTCTCTACTTGCTCCTCTACACCAGTTGCAGTTGCAGGAAAAGACAACCAGAGGCAGACATATCTTAGGTAGGCATAAGACTTGTTGCTCAGCCCCCACACATGTAGGCCTTCCAGGGATTGTAATGGCACATCAGATAAGTGTCTGTCATACCAGTCCTGAAATACAATGGTCACTTGCGACCCACTGTCAACCACAGCCAGAGTAGTAATACCATTCACAGCCACAGTAGTCTTCATTGAAGGGCCCACTATTTTGGACCAGTCTGGACGAACAACAGCAGGGGCCTGGACAGATGATTTAGCAAAAGAGGGGTTTGAGTTAGGATGGCCAAAGCCTTAATTGTGGTCATTTCGTGCACCCCTTGACCACTGACTCGTTTTCCGAAGCTCTCCTTGAAGCCGGTTCACTACTTTCTCCAAGTCCTTCTGAGACCGGCATTCCCTCTTCATATGGCCATCCTTGCCGCAATTGTAACAAATGACAGGCTCTCGGGGCATCCTTGGGAAAACATAGCAGGGGATACTAAAGCATCAATGGGAGATTGAGATCTGACTTCTGCTGGTAGTGTACCATGTCTCAGAAGTTCCTTTAGGGTGGCAGTCAATTCCTTGAGCTCAGCCGAGAAGCCACCCTCAGTAGAGGATGCCTGAAGGTGCACCCCCACCCCCATAACAGTCACGTCCTGACAGGGGCCAGGGTCTCTATCAGCAGGGGATACCTCAGCGAACGCACCCGCTTGTACTTTTCTGACTTCCTTCAGCAACTTCTCCCCTCACTGTTTAGCCCATGGCAGGACACTCATAGTGGTCTCCATTTTGGAAGGGCCTGCAGGTGCCTTGATCTCTTGGGCTGCACTCACCCCATAATTACAATCTCCTTCATCACCTTCTACCTCCCAGAATTCTTTTATCAAGTCACAGTAGTCAGGTGGGTTGCCATTCCTATCCTGGAGCCATAACTGGATGATCTGCAGTTTAGAATGCTTGACATGTTGCAGTATGTGCCCCAATCTCACACTGTTCAAATCACTGGCGGCTACCCCACCTTTCCGGTAAGCTTTCTGCAGATCTCTTTCTAGGTGAGTAACATACACAGACACACTTTCCTCCTTCCATTGTTTGGTACTTTGGAATTTCTATATCAAAGTATCCCCTGACTCAATGCTCCCGAAACTGCCTTCAAGTACAGATAGGTACTTCTGAGCAGATGCATCAGGGTTCCAGGACCTCAAAAGTGTAACGGCTTCAAGGGTGGGGCCCCTCAAACTTTCTATGATTCTTTTCCACTTCTCAGCCTCCACACACTGCCACTCGGGTACCAAGGGGGCAACATAGTCAATCCAGGTCTCCCAGTCATCCTCCCCCTGGGGGATGGGGAGGGTGCTCGAGAAGATTCTCAGCCTTAGGTAGAAGTCGTGACTAATGGCGGGTACAGATATAGGGGCCAGCATTGGCATAGGCACAGAAGGCAGGGCAGTAACAGGTGCTGGGGGTGGGAGGGGGTGTTGGGGAAGAAGCACCTCCAGGTAGCAGGAATAGTTTCTTAAAGTCATCTACATTTTTCCCTTCCTCCAGCAACAACTTAGCAAATTTCTCCTCATAAGTCTCAGATAATGGTGGGAGCTCATCCTTCCCAGGGTCTTTACTGCCTGTTGTTTTCACTCTACAGGCAGCTAGGACCCTTTCTGAGGCAATAGTCTGTGGCACTTTAGAGCTGTCCACGAGGTCACTACACTCTACCAAGGCTATGAAAATTTGGGCGATCAAATCAGCCTGTCGACTCACCACCACAGGGTTTTTCAAATATTCAACTTTGGAGAGTGCTCCCTCTACAGTGTCCTTACTGTTACCCAGGGGAATAGCCAATATAAGCAGAGCATTTTGGGGGTCGATCTCCTGCCCAGTACACCACCCCACCAACTAGTGTACAGCCATTTCTCCTGGGGTAGCCATTAATCTTTAACAATAATTCATAATTTTCGGCCACTAGAAGGCACAAAATCCCAGCGGTGAGCCTCCAAGATGTAACCCTAGGTGGCGCTATCCCAAGGGCTACTACCCCTGCCTGCTTGGCTAGTAGCAGGTTAAGGGCCCTAGGTAATGATATGGGTGCCTCCACCCGGAGGCCAGGGTTGTTAGTGGTCAAGCTAACCTGGGCATAGCCCTCCAGGACACTGTAACCCCCCCCTTTTCCCTTATAGTGGCCTGAACAATATACAATAATTACTTTCACAATGATCCTTATTCACCAGGCAATTACCCACACTGTTTGCACTTACTACCAGGGCTGGTTTCTCTTGCTTGACCCTGGGAACCCCCTGTAAAACAAGGTTAAGCACAGCAAATAGCAACAGTACAATACTTTTGGCACAGACTGGAACCACAGTCAGGTTAAATGCAAATAAAGTTAAATCTGATTTATTCAGAGGACTTGAACAAGGGAGGGGCGTAATCAGGTTAATTTACTTAAAAGCCATATTAATCAGACAGTTATGCATGCAGTTCAGAGTCCCTACACAGTCACACACTCTGGGTACCCAGGTAGGAAAACGGTGGGCTAGCTAGGAACATTGCAGCTGGTTGGGGCCCTGTGATGGAAGAAAGAAACACGCACAACACACACTATTTGTAATCCAGAGCTGGAGGGCTCAGTTTGTGAAAGAAAAGGCAACAAGACAATCAGAGGACAACATTTTTAGATTTAGCTGTGGTTGTAGGGAGCTACCCTGATGTTTACTTATGATACCCAATACTGGACACAGGCAGGATGAAACTGAGATTGCAGGCTGTTGAGCTGGAGTGTCCAGAGAAGCAGGGCCCATACGAATCACCGAGGCATCATTCCTGTTCAAGGCATTGAGCAAGGGGCTGATCCCCAGGCTGGTCTCTCGTCGATGACTTTCTTTGCGTAGCAGGTATTCTGGCTGGGCCAGTGTAGCAGGGCCCAGGCAAATGGAAATTGATATGGATTCAGTCCATGGAGCTGTATACAGCCTCCAGCAAGCAAAACACAGTTCAGACACACAGTGGGGAACCAATTCACGACCCACTATAAGCACACAACACATTCGCATGTAAGGAAATTCCACTGTACCAGGCAAATGGCTCTCTGGTCGCAATTAAGAGTCTCTGCACAATCCGGGAGTTCAGAGGTAGCTGGAAGACCTGACAGGCTGATCGCATTCGGCACATCTTTGGTCTTCTTCAGGTTTAAACCTGGTCACAATGCAATGGCTTAATTCGCTCACCAAATTCGGATTCAGTCCAAAAAAAAAACAAGTTCCCCCTCAGGAACAGCAGACAGGCATGCAGGTCAACCTCAGGCCTTTCCACAGTTATCCCACATGAATCCATTATGGAGTGCTGCTCGAACTATCTCAAGCTGTTACTTCTTCACTTCTCAACTCAGACCTAACTGATACTGCAAGCAGTGTGGGACTATCCCCAAGATCCAAAAGGTTTGGTTGGCTGATCTGTCTGTCAGTCACAACAAGGGCTCCCCCTCCAGATTATTTTAGGCGCCAAAAGCCCAAAACTACAATTCCTACAAGTTTTGGCTCCACGAAGCCCCTGTAGGCAGGCTCCATTTTAGAGTCCCAAATGTACTGATTGGCCCATCCTGCAGTCCAGGACCAAGATGATGGAAACAAACAGAACTGTCCATGCTGCAAAGAAGGCAGGTTAGAACAAAATGCAATATTATTACTACTCTAACAAATGATCAGCAAACAAGTACATCTTCTAACAGAGCTCCATCTCAGATTAATTATGACTGCAATCCAGGCAGCTCTTAAAGAGACAGTACACAGAGGCTATACAGGCACTCTCTGGCAATACATTTAAACTGCTAAAACGCAGAACACCAGCCTGGCAGTGAGCACTTAGGCAAGCTTAAGGAAAACTTTTTGGGAACCCCCATTTGTAGGGGGTTACATAGTTATTTCAGCCAAAACACAGTCCAGTCCACTATAATGACATCAGTGATCCCTCAGGTTCATCTTCAGATGCAGGGGCACCTCTTTCATCAGCAGTGAACAATGAAAGAACAAAATAATAAATGATAGCTCATCTTCTCCTGGCCTCCTGCACCAGTCCAGTTGGTGGATGCAGGCACCACAGGTGGACCCACCTTGAGCCTCTGAGGGCTCGACAGGTAATCCCCATCTCTGGGAGGTTACATTAAGTATCACTTATGTTGTTACAGCAGAGTGTTGGTCTTGGATTGTATTGTAACTTGCTGTTACCATAAAATTATTGTTTGTTGCTGTTGTTTGATCATGTGACAACAGATGTCTTAGTTGTTTTGGGTCTCTTCACTTTGCTCTATTTTACCATCATTTGCAAATTGCCTATGTATATGTTTTGTGGATTCCAAACAAGTGTACAACTCGGTGAGAAAGGAAAGACTACAATATGTGTTGAGAAACTAGGAATTTGAGGCCAGCCTTTGGTTACTTTGAGCCCTAGGACCAGTCAAACGGTGGTCCCCTCCACACTTAAAGGAAAGTGTCCATATATAAATGCAATGGAAGCAAGAAGGCCCCTGCATGGCAGTGGAGTGGTTCCACAGTGTACTTTCAGGAAACAAGTACTCCCATGTAGCTGGTCCATTTGTTTTGTCATGAAGGACTTCGAAACTCAGAAAAAAACAGTCAAGCTTCTTTGTTTCACTGAGTTGAGTGTTGTGACCAGCTTCATGCGAATCCAGGTTACAAAGAAATTGAAAGATTTTTTTATACACTTAACGTTTGTGACTGTTATGTGTAATCTACTTTGTTGTAAATAACTTGTATTCATACTCTTCTGCATTGTTTGCGCTGATTGTTGTAAACTATTTTTAATGTCTGTGCTAATAAACCCCAGACTTACCTGAAAAAGGCATTTATGCCAGTGTACTTGCCTGGTAACTGAATTTAAATAAATAAATAATTGTATAAATGCCTCACACCGCAATGTGGGGGCAGCCTCCAGTTAGGATTTTTGAAAGAAGATAAATTGTTTACTGACAGGCTGTTAGTTGTTATATACTATCTGGTTGGTCCTCCCATCCTTACTGCTGGCATTTTGAATGAAGTGCCTCTAGCAGCACATTCCACAAGCTCCCATGGCTATCCTGCAGCTGATGTCAGAGCCAGGGATCAGCCCCAGGTGTATGTATTGCAAATAGTTATAGACAGAGCTATTAATAGCTCCGGTCTGTGATTTACTGCTCCCAGTGCTACACAGAGAGAAAGCACAGACTGACAGTCAACTACTGCCAGCCAAACTAAGCAAGCCCAGTAACAGACAGGGGAAAAATAAGGCAGATTACTGTAGATGGGCCTACCAATCCTTTTCTGCCAACAAATTCTGTTTGTGTATCCAACAGTCTGTAAGTAAGATAAAGTTATCTTCTTGTGAAAATGCTAATCGAGGGCTGCCCCACGCTGAGGCGTAGAGCATTTATACATGGATGTTTCCCTTTCAATTTGCCAGCTAAGCAACAGTGGTGCTCATTTATTTTATCGATCTCCTGCAGGAACTTCTTCTGTGTGAAACTGGCAGAGATATCTGTAAAATGGGAATTAAATGCATTAGCAATAGCAGCACTGTTACTGCAGTGCACTCCACTGATTAGCTTGTCAGGTAATGTATGACTGTCTTGTTTGCTTAGCATTTGTTTTTTTGTTTCCAGAACAGTTTGGGGTTTGTGGCTGTTGCATTGTTGCATTGAAGAGTGTTTTGCAATGACTGTTTTTTTTAAAGATTCTAATCTCCCTCTTGCATTTATTACATAGTTCTCAATATACAGTCCAGTCCTGGGAAGATGATGAGGCCTTGTAGGCCTCCCATTATGTTACCTCTTTCTTTTAGCTTTGCCAGTAACTCATGTTCAGCCCACTTTGTTAATGGAGCCCACACACTGCTCTTGGTCAGGGAAATGAACATGTCTCAAAAGATAGTGAGCACAGAGGTGAGGAAGGAAGAAGCTAAGTTAAAATCAATGGCTTTATACAGGTCAGTCCAGTCTATGCTTGCTATAGCCTGCCTGTACAGGGCAGGGTCCAGGTTATGATATTTCATAAGCTGTGTTACCTTTGGAGGGGCTCTGGGTAGTTTGGCTCACCAGACACAGTAGGTGGGGCAGTGGTCCCTCAGGGCATCAGCAAGGACTCCTAAGGTTTTCATTCTTTCTGGCCTTGGCGCGAAAATCCAGTCGATTGGTGTCTGTGTACCACAGTTACTGGATAATCGTGTAGGTTCTGTGATAACTTGGGCGATGTTTTTATTTATTTATTCATTCATTATTAGGATTACAAATACCTTTGAACCAGGGGTTCTTTCACAAAGGGTCCACATCAAGGAAACAGAACAATGCAACATAGGTGAAAAAGTTACAGTAATACAAATAACAGAGTAGAGTTCCAGGCAAGGAGGTACAGTAGTATTACAAACTGGTGAAGTAGGAGGTACAGAAATATTCCAAACTGGTACAACATCTTGACAACCATAAATAAACATACAGAAGAACAAACAGGCAAGATTGCAGTCCAAATGAAGTAGATTTTGTTCATCAGAGAGTAAAGCAAGGAATAAAGTCCACGTGGTGGAAATGCTGCAGGGGAAGTAGATGAGAAAAGTGGGGAGGAAAAGATGGAGAACCTGAAGTAGCAATCGAGGGATAGGACAGGGGGACAGATGGAAACTAGGTAGGCCAGGGACCTAGGGGAGCAGGAAGTAGGATCTAGTGAGCATAGTCACATGTACACAGTGTTGCAAGGTGTCCACAAAGTTTGGATTTGAAAGCGCCTATTCTGGGTTCAGAGAGGACTTCAGAGGGAAGGTCGTTTAACCAGGTTGGTACTCTGTAACTAAAAGTACACTGGGCTTGTGAGGTCTGGCAGTAAGTAACTAGGAAAACATGCTTAGCTGCGCTACGCATATGACATTGGTTGTTCGTTGGCAGAAGCAGGGACTGGGTGACTGGAGGGGTTAAGGCAAGGCATATTTTTTTTGTTAAGAGACAGGTTTGGTATTTTTTTCTACCCCATAGATGAAGTCATTCGGTTTACGAGTAGAGGTCCCAGGTATGAGTGCATTTGTCAGCACCAGTTATCAGCTTGCAGGCCTTGTTTAGCACGATTGTCAGTCGCTTGAGAGTGGTATTAGTGGCAGCACTGTAAATTATCAGGTCATAATCTATGATGGACAGAATCGAGCTGGTGACTACTAATCTTAAGGTCGCAGGTGTGAGATAATGTCTGTGAAGGACCCCAAGCCTACCGTTCACCATCTTAGAAATATGGTTGACATGTAGGGCATATGACAGTGAACTGTCTAGCATGATTCCTAGGTATTTAAATTTGTTGACCATCTCCAGGGGTTGGTTTAGGTTATTACAGATGGTTAGGCTTGCGGATTTGTATTTATTTTGGAGGCTTGCAAAGAGCATTGTTTTTGTCTTTTTATAATTCATTTGAAGTTTGTGGTTGGCAAACCAGGATCCAACTCCTGAGAAGTCAAGTTGTAGATCATTTGTGAGGGGCAGGAGGTCACCGTGGCTGGAGAAGAGAACAGCATCATCAGCATAAAGGACTGTTTAGTGTACACAGGGAGTGTGTGTTTTTTTTTCTTGCAGCCACTAAGCCAGTCTATATTAAAATCATCTAAGATAATGAATTTGTTGTTTTTGACTAGTGAGCTAATGGATTGGAACGGGGCGGGGGGGAGTACAGACATATATCCATGTGGAGGAATATATACAGTACATAGAAAAGGTGTAGCTTTTTCACCACACCTAAAGTGAGCACACCATAGCAACATTCAGTCGGCAGTTCAAGTGAGACCGAGTGGTCAATAAGTTGTAGGTGGGATCTATAGTATATTAGGGTGCCACCTCCTTTTTTCAGGCCAGGGCAGTCATAGTGAACAAATTGGTAACTGGGGAGAACGCACTGGTTGTCATACATAGCTGGCTTGAGCCATGTCTCAATTAAGCCGAGGACATCAGGTTGGTAATGTATGATCCAAGCCAATAATTCATCACGCTTGGGGAGTAGATTCCTTATGTTGACATGTGCAGTTCTGAGGCCATTAATGCTTTGCCATGGTACTGTTTTGGGGGTTTGGGTGGTTGAGATTGGGCCAGGGTTAAGTTCTATATCTCCTGAGAGGAGAAGGCCTATCCAGACAAGGTATCTTAGGGGGCAGAATTCATTGCACTTGTTGTGGGGGTTGCAGTATTGTGCCCCCCTACGAGCGAGGCATCGATATAGAAAATGATAGAGGACATTCTCAAAATGGCTGAAAAAGGGGAGATACTGTTGATGGGGGACCAGAATATGCCAGATGTTAACTGGATGACATGTACTGCAGCCTCATCCAAGAGCAGGGTCATTCTTGATGCCCTGCAGGGGGCAGGCCTTAAACATTTAGTGTAGGAACCCACTCAGGAGGAAGCAATACTAGACCTAGTACTCTCAAATGGAGAGAGGATCACACATTTAGAAGTCAGTAGCCATCTAGGAACAAGCGACCACTGCACAGTGTGCTTCACAATAAGCACAACCATGGAGACAAGCCATACAAAAACAAACATACTGGACTTTAGAAGGGCTGACTTTGGCAAAATGGGTGAATACCTGAGGAATACACTAGCAAGTGGCCAAAAAGGAGGGGTGGAAGAACAATGGAGAAAAATCAAAACTGCCATCATAGAGGCAACAAGCCTTTATGTGAAACAGATAAAACAAAGCGGAGTAAAACACCACTGTGGTTCTCAAAAGAGGTGGCAGGGAAGGTTAAGGAGAAAAAGGCTGCATTCAAAAAGTATAAGGCATCTCAGAAGGAGCACGACAGGGAACTGTATCAATTAAAGCAGAAAGAAGTGGGGAAGGTAGTCAGAATAGCAAAAGCCCAAACTGAGGAAAAAATAGCCAAATCAGTTAAGAAGGGGGATAAAACCTTTTATAGGTACATTAGAGAGCATAGAAAGGTTAAGGGAGGAATAGTGAAGATTAATAAGGGAGAGGGGAGGTGGGCAGAGGGGACAGTGAAAAGGCAGAGATACTGAATGAATACTTTTGCTCAGTATTCACAAAAGAAGATGAGGAGGAGTTACCTAAACCAGACAATAGAAGCACTCTGGGTGGGGGTTGACACCAGTCCATTTACAGAAGAAAGAGTCCTGAAAGAACTCCTAAAACTCAAGGTGGACAAAGCAATGGGGCCTGATGGGATTCACCCCAGAATTCTAAAAGAACTAAGGGAGGACCTAGTGACACCACTGATCACACTTTTTAACAAATCATGGGAGGATGGGGTGGTACCTGAGGACTGGAGGAGGGCAGAAGTGATTCTCCTTCACAAAAGTGGGAGCAAGGCAGAAGCAGGAAACTACAGACCTGTAAGTTTGACCTCAGTGGTAGGGAAAATGATGGAATCACTTCTGAAAGCAAGAATTGTTGAATACCTAGAGGTCAGCGGGGCACGGGACCCAAAGCAGCATGGATTTACAGCAGGAAGGTCATGTCAGACAAATCTAATAGATTTCTTTGACTGGGTGACCAAAGTAATAGACCAGGGAGGGGCTGTGGATATGGCCTACCTAGACTTTAGCAAGGCATTTGACACAGTCCCGCACAAAAGATTAATAATCAAGTTAGCCAGCCTGGGAGTGGGTCCCAGGGTGGTAGCCTGAGTTGCAAACTGGCTGCACAACAGGACACAGAAGGTAATAGTGAATAGAACACATTCCGAAGAGGATCTCTAGTGGGTACCTCAGGGCTCAGTACTGGGTCCAGTCCTCTTTAACATCTTTATAGGTGACATTGCAGAGGGTCTGAGGAAAGGTATGCCTCTTTGCAGATGATACAAAGATCTGTAACAGAGTTGATACACAAAGGGTGTAGAAAGGATGAGAAGGGACTTGGCAAGGTTGAAGGAATGGTCAGACATATGGCAACTTAGATTCAATGCAAAGAAGTGCAAAGTAATGCACTTGGGAAACAAAAACCCAGGAGAAGAGTACACAATAGTAGGGGAGGTACTAACAACAACAAAAATGGAACGGGACTTGGGGGTAGTCATATCAGATGATCTAAAGGTGGGTAAGCAATGTGAGAAGTCAGTAAGGAGAGCCAGTGGGATACTGGGATGCATAGGAAGGGGCATCACAAGTAGAAAAAGGGAAGGGGTTATCCCTCTGTACAGACAGTTGGTGAGACCCCATCTGGAGTACTGTGTGCAGTTTTGGAGATCTCATCTACACAAAGACATATACAGGATGGAAGCAGTCCAGAGGAGCGCAACTAAAATGGTGTAGTGTCTGCATCAGAAATCATATGAAGAGAGACTGAGAGAGCTTAATATGTATACCCTTGATGAAAGAAGGGACAGAGGGAACATGATAGAAATGTTCAAGTACCTCAAGGGAATCAACAAAGTCCAGGACGGTAGCATGTTTCAGAAAAAGAGATGTGTAAGAACAAGGGGACACAATTTAAAGATAGAGGGGGGACAGCTCAGGGGTAATGTGAGGAAATCTTTTTTCACAGAGAGAGGTGGTGGATGCATGGAACTGCCTTCCTGGGGAGGTTGTTGGGGCTAAAACAGTGGAGGAATTCAAACATGCATTGGACAGACACAAGGCAATTGTAGTGGGGGGTGGCAGGAAGTAGGCTGTTGGTTAACTAGAATCTGCAGCTTATCCAGTAGAAAGGGAAATGGGCAGACTGGGTGGGCCAAGTGGTCCTTATCTGCCGTCAAAGTCTATGTTTCTATATTGTAGCAGTTTCCCTTTTGGGTTAGACCATGGATTATTAGGAGGCAGGGGAAATAAGGGTTAGATTCAGAGGGAGGTTAGCAGCAAGGGCGAGGGTAGTGGAGTCCGCCACTTGAAAGGGGGATATCTGTCCTGAGGGGCATGTGGTCTACCCAGAGCAGTGTCACTACGTAAGAAAGCACAACAGGAATGTTATAAGGCGTCATATTAGTGATGCAGTCTATGACAGCTTTAAGTAAATTGTAGTGTACTAATCCCCCTGGTATCAAAGAAATAAGGGAAAAATTGAGTAGCATTGCAAATGGAGGTCTAGCTTACTGATGGTCTGATACTCTGGGCTCCTTTCCTAGCTTCTGAGATAGGCCAAGAAGTACAGGAGTAAACTAAGCCTCCTCAGAGGAGGTATTGCAGTCTCTAGGTTTTAAAGTATCAATATTTGTTGGTCAGCAAAACATTTCAGCATACTGTATGGTAGGATGTATTTCTGATATCCTTAGATTCATTCAGCTGCAGTGTATTTTCTTAATTTTCTCTGATATTTTTCAACAGCATTTATAGCTAATTTTGTAATTAATGACTCACGTCATTAAATATGCTACCATTCACAATTTTTAAAAAGCTCTTCCACTGACATTACCTGCTGAATGTAGGAAAAGCAAGGTAATTTTTATTTATAAAGCATTCAGTCTAGTGAGGGCTCTGAGTGCTTTACAAAGAGAAAAAAACAGTTAACACATATAAAATGCACAATTAAACAATAGCTAAAAAATGAATCTTGTCAAATTAAAAACTTGATCAAATAAAAATGTTTTCATTGAGGCTTTAAAAGCCTCCACTGTGCTAGCAGAATGAAAATAATAAGGGACTGAGTTCCAAATAATGGGTGCTACCACTCCAAAAGACCTATTGCCTGATGAGTTAAGCCTCGATGGAGAGGCAACTAACAGACCAGCTTTGATAAAGCAGAGAGGGCGGACTGGTTGGCATGGAATCAGGAGCTCTTTTAAGTAGTCTGGTCTCAGACCATGTAGGGCCTTGTATGTCAACAAACAAATCTTGAAAGTGATGCTCGAACGTAAAGGCAGCCAGTGCAGGGCATACAGAACCAGTGTAATGTGGTCCCTCAGTAAAGAACCCACCAACATCCTGGCTGCAGCATTCTGAACTAGCTCCAGTAGACGCATCAAACCTCCAGATAGCCCTAGATATAGTGTTATAGTAATCCAACCTAGTTGTGACAATAGCATGGATAATTGCTGCTAGGTCATGCTGAGCTAAGTAGGGCAGATCATAGCTGTGTTCCAGAGATGAAAGCTGCCAGATCAGACAACAGAAGACACCTGCTGTTCAAATGTCAATCTGTCATCCAAAATGACCCCCAGCTCTCTAGCCACACTAACTCCTGCGAGGAGTTCGCCACCCAATACAGGGAAAGCCATATTCTCAGCTACAGAAAGGCCCCGGCGACCAGGTTCGATAACCATGACCAAGGCCCCTACTTTTCTGTGGCACTTTGGAATCAAGTTCTATGGCAGGATTAGCACTTGCTGCAGAACTTCTGTGACAGTGGTTTGTAATTTCTGAGGAAGTTCTGTGACACCAATGAACTGCCACAATCCATTGTCAGCTTATCATATTGACTTCACGTCCATGGCAATGGCTATGGAAGTTGGGATGTGGGAACACACAGTAGCACTACTTAAAAAAAAAACACAGACTTTTAGAAATAATATCACTTTTAAAAAAGCAAACAAAAATCTGTCACTTAAGGTCCTATCCTATTTCATAAATGAAATAAAGAGGGAACCTTATGTGATAAATAAGTTGTCTATATACTCATGTTGTTTACACCACTCATGAGGTCCCCACTGTGTATCACTTATATATTTATATGCAATCTGTAACATAGTTTTTTTTTTAAATGTTTCCCTTTTTGTGACCATGAAATTGTATCCTCATTCATACAGGTCCCTTTGGAAGTCGAATAAACAGAATAGTAGAGGAGATATTCCAAGACTCATTTTTCATGCCAGTCCACTTCTCCTGAAACACTACGTAACCCCATCAGGCCATGACATGCATGTGCACCCCTTGTGAGTGAAGGCTTCCCAGCCTGTCACAAGGTGTCACCTGTATGACAGAAGACTGTACCATACCTTCCCAGGCTCAGAATGGTGGCTTGTAACAGGGCTGCCCCTCTATCCTTGTGCTGCCCAGCTAGCTCCCAGAGCTCGTCCCCAAACTTGAGTCACTGGCACAGGAACACAATATGCTACTCATTGGCTCAACAGCTGGTCCTGCATGCAACATTTCTCCATAACTTTTAAGGTAATTCTATCAACCTGTGATAACGTAATCAATAACCCAGGCAAAAATGTGTACAGTGCAATTATTCATTTAGTAGATCTATTCTTTCAACAGGTCTATACATTATTATATTCCACTTTTCTGGGCATAATTATTTTTCTTAAAAACAACAGGTTAATTCATTTTACCAGTTATTCATTTCAGACTGCATCCCTATACCTTAAAGGCACATAAAAATCTGTACAAAGAAAGGTTTGGAGTTAACAGGTCTATGCTGTTGTCAAGTATTTGTTTAAGTCTGCCGTAGTGTCATAACTTAAGACTGGAAGTGTTATTAGGCTGTAGTAGAGGTTGAGCAAATATCACAGTACCTGATGTGCTGTGCAACTTCCTGTGGAGTGGGAGCTGTGGTAGATAAGTGACTATTCATTTCTGTGGCAGAATGCAGCCCTGTCATTGGCTAATGCATGATGTGATAGCACTGATAACACCACATGCTGAGCATAGAGGGGTTTGGGACATAAAAGGAGGGGAAGGGAACGAGGTGCTACAGATAAACTGGAAATATTAATAAAGAATCATCAAGAACAGTGAATTCTGCTGCACTGTAGATATTTTGAGGTAGGTTGCAAATTCTGCACAAAATTCCGCAGCTGCAGAATTCTAGGGGTCTTGACCATAACCTCTGTCTTGCCCGGGTTGAGACATATTGTAAACAGTTAGAGGCCATCCAGTCATTAATCTCAGCCCAACATTGGTTTAGCACTGCAAATGCAGAAGTATTATCAGGGACACAAGACAGGTAGAACTGAATATCATCTGCATAGCAGTGAAAATCCATGTTGTACCGCCTTATGATTTCCCCTAGTGGTAGCATATACATGGAGAATAGAATGGGGGCGAGGATCGAGCCTTTAGGAACACCACAGGACAACACAGATGACTCTGAGGTAAACTTCCCCAGAGCCACCTGCTGTGTCCTCCTGCTCAGGTAAGAACCAAACCAGCACAAAACTGCACAGGTGATGCTCACGTAGTTCTTCAGGTGATCCAGCAATACCCCATGATCCACCATGTCAAATGCAGAGGAAAGTTTCAAGAGCACCAAGACTGCACATTTCATAGGTTTCATAGGTAGATACAGAGCTATATAGACAATAGTCCTTATGCTCGCCAATTCATGTGTATCCCAGAATCCCATGCTTGATAAGAAAGCTATCCAATTTAATCTTGAAATTGTTCATATTGTTACTTGCTACCACCTCCAATGGTAGTTTATTCCAGATGTTAGTAACTCTTAAGCTAAGCCAGGATTTTCTTTTATTTGTTTTAGGGCATTCCACAAACAGTTGTAGGGGGTGTGCCCTTGTAATGCATGATGATGCCCTAAATCTCAAACCCAGAAGCTCCCATAGGCCTGGATCAGTAAGTGATTTAAAAATTAAACACATGTCCCCTCTCATCCGCCTAAACTCCAGTGGGTATAAACCCAAGATATTCAACCTTGTTTGATAATGGCTGGTTATCAATGATGGCCGCCACGCTGTGCATGCTGCAAGCTACAATCTGTAGCTAGACTGCGACTTCTTAATATTCTGTAGCTAAACTGTCATTTTTTTATTATTTCTGTGCATTTCACTGACTGTTCATTTTGTTTATTTAGTTTATTTCCCCGTTGGTTTACAGGTTAGTTAGTAAGGGCAGATAGTGAGTTATTTAGTTTTAGCGCAATACCGGGACGCTTCTAACAGCCTCGTAGTTTGCACTGGGAGCCGCTTGTTTTGGTTCCCGTTATTGCTCTGACCGAAAACAGGATTTACTTTGCAGTTTCATGTAACTTTCTGCCTGGAGTTGATCTGTGAGACTTTGTTTTGTGAAAAGAAGAGTCCGAGGAGAGAATTGGACTACTTGTTGAATCGGACTTGTGGTGTAGGTGCAGTGCACAGGAGGATCCGTTTGGCGTTTTGTATCGACTGTGCGACTGGGTCGCTATCTGGATAGTCTTGCAATGGCACTTCTGGCAGGCACAGGAAGCTGGTCTACAGTGTGGGATTGTTTGGCTCTGTGCTCAAGCTAAACACCTGAATGTGAGAGACCTGTATGAGAGGATTACATCATGGGATGTATGATCTTTTGTTTATGTCTGGAGGTGGTGTCGCTATTTTTTGGGGCACTGCAGAATCAATTTGATCTCTGTTCGAATAGTGGGGGCCTTCTATGTAAGCATTAATCACCGGCAGAGGAGGGCTCTACCAGTAAGTTAATGCCGCTGAGGCGTTGTTGCCTGAGGCGAAGCCGAGGTTTCAACTTTCCAGCGAATTAATCACGGTAAACCAACGCTGCCGGTGATTAATGCACTTGTAACACGGACAACCCTCAATTGCGCATAAACGTAAACTCCACAGCCATCTAATTTTGCCTACACTACCTGCGGCTCTACGTGGTGTCTCCTATGTGTGTGCTGTCTAAGTCTGCCCCTGCATCCGCCAGACACAAGTCTTCCTCCTTGCAGGCTCTATCCCCATTTGGGATCCGTAAGCGCCGACCGCCCACAGGCGTACTTGCCACAGTGGCTATAGTACCACTACAGCAGCAACACGGCATTTATGAGGGCGATAATGCCATGTTGAAGCACCGGGGAATATGCAAGAGCAACACAGCATTATGAGAAATAATGCCGTGTTAGGCTCAGGAAGCAGCGTAAAACAACCGCGGCATTATGAAATAATGCCGAGTTAGGCATTACCTGAAACCCCACAACACCAACACGCATTATCGGGCTCACAATGCCGTGTTGCCTCCTGCACCACGGATGGCGTTGCTCCCATCTGGCTCCTGGCACGGCTGTCCATAATGCCGTGTTACAATGCTGTTTAACTGCCTGAGTCTGCCCCTACGTGGGAGGGTTGGACTCGGATGGGCCAGGGAGCTGGCCGGTGGATCCTAGTTCTCCCAGGCTCCGCACAGGTATCGGCTGGTGGGCTGGTGCAAGTGGGGAATCAAAGTTGTGGGGTGCAGATATCTTGGGTGGGTGACCTGCAGAGATAGGGCCTCCAGGCTGTTATCACCATTTGAAAATTGGATTCTTGGACTACCATCGGGAGAATCTGCATATCAAGAAGTGTTGGAAATGAAAATGGTCAGGTCTCATAATTTTTATTGCTTTCATATAATTACTGTTTTGGGCAGTGAGAGTGCCCGTGTTCACCTCATTTATTTTGGACCCCCTAGGTAGTGAGAGTGCCTGGGGGTCTAAACTTCACCTAATACTGTTCCTTTGTTTTCACGCTGTTGGTTGCTGTGGGGAAGACTGTATGTACGTTGGTCTAAGGATTTGACTTAAGGACAGTTCTTTATTGTAGAACCAATGGCCTGCAGTGACTTGTGTCTGCTTGTGGGTTTTTGGGTGGAGTTGAGAGCCTACTGGAGAGACTTGATAGTATTTTTTGAGTCCCTGGAGATGTGAGCTTCTAGTTTAGAGAAGCACTACACAAAGTTATTTTAAGATTGGATTTTAGTTTGTCATATTTAATTTAATTTTTCTTCCCCGGTGTGAGAGACAGTGTGAGGGACTATATTTGCTGACCTTTCCCTCTACTTCTTTGCTTTGTGAGAGAAAGCAAAGAAGGGATTATCCATCATCTTAGAGTGGTTTGGTCTTGTTTTTTTTTGTTTGTTTTATGTTTGTTTATTTGTTTGTTTATTTTTATTATTTTATAATATTTCTTTCTTATTTTTATTTTATTTTAATGTTAATTTATGTTGTTTTATTAAGATCGAGTTATTTTTTAGTTGAACTGGTTGATTTTAAGAGTTAAGTGTATAAGGAATTGATTTTAAGTATATATTATTTTGTTGTTATTCTGTTTTAAGCTCAGGATTTGTTTTTATGAGATGTGTTTACCTGTTGCCCCCCCCCAGTCGTGCACTACTCAGCCTCTGCTCTTCACTCCTCCGCCCCTTTTTTACCCCCTCTGGTTTTTTCCCACCTACCAACGTTGTTGGGCTTTAGGCATTGCCCGTGAGGAGGGGGTGGGGGTGGGGTGGATGAACAGTGGAGGCCAGTGGAGTGGAGCGTTCCCATTAGGGTGACTAAGCCCAGGAGATGCCCTGGGGCAAAGTGAAGCCTGGAGCATGGACCACCTTGTTTGGTCTCCATACCCAAGGGCACCATCATTAGTGATGGGCAGGTAGTTGGGGCAGCCCAGGAGTTTTGTCCAACCCGGGCGATGTTGTGCAATGCCAGATCTGTCTGGAACAAGACTGCTGTGATTTCTGATCTTGTTGCCTCGACAGATCTGGCTTGCATCACCGAGACCTGGCTGGATAATAATGTGAGACCAATTCTGGGGGCCGCAATTCCAGCCAGGTACTTGGTGATACATCGCCCGAGGTTGGGCCGCAGGAGGGGGGATTGCGGTCTGTTTTAAGACCGAATTGGCTCTCACTAGTGTTCCAGTTGAGGAGACCATCTCTTTTGAATGTGCTGTTGTAGCAGGTGTGGGCTATCGAATTGTTCTCATCTACCATCCACCAGGATATGAGAAGCAATTCCTTAAGGAAGTAGCGGACTTCGTTGTCGACCTGGCCTTTGAGTCTCCCAGGCTGATGGTCCTGGGTGACTTTAATGCCTGGGCCGACAACGAACTTTCGCAATTTGGACAACACGTCCTCCAGTTAATGGATTCACTGGGCCTAACACAGGTGGTTACCACTGCTACACATATAGGTGGCCATTCTCTTGATTTGGTCTTCCTCCTGGGGATCGAGGCCTCTGACATGGGGGTGGAACCAGTCAGTTGGTCAGATCACTACACTGTGAGATTCAATTTTGGCACCCCTCCTTCTAGGCTGACCCCTGTGGAGATGGTCAAGTACCGCCCTTTGCGGAATATTTCTTCCAATGGCCTCGCAGTGGTTCTTGACCTATCACAACTCCCTGTGCATTGCAATGATCCAGAGGCATTGGTTGTGGCTTATAATACCACCATTTCCTCTGCCCTGGATTCTATTGCTCCAGTTTGTGGGCATCCTCTCTCCCTTCGACCTTGGGCCCCATGGTTTGATGGGGTCCTAAGGGAGTTGCGGTGACTTGGACGCAGGTTAGAACGTTGTTGGCGGAGGTCTGGCTTGGATACCGACCACCTTAGACTGTTAGAACATTATCAATTCTATCAGTCAGAAATCTCTCATAAGAAGGCAGAGTTCATGTCTGGGGAAATTTCTGCCGCTCAGAACCGACCAGCTCAGCTTTTCAGAACTGTGGACAGATTGTGCAGCCCAACCTGTTTACAGCTCCATAGAGCGTTTTCACAATTACAGTGTGATGAGATTGCTCTGTTCTTTGCTGATAAGGTGGCTGACATTAGGTCAGACATCTGTTTGACATGCTCTATGCGGGATGCAAGTGGCCAGGAGCGGGTCACTGCCCCCTCGTTTTCCTGGAGTACCTTCAATCACCCGGAAATCATGGATGTTATGCAGATTGTCCAAGGGCTGCATCCTACCAGCTGTGGTTTAGATCCAGGCCCTACACCCTTAATTTTAGGGTATGGGGAGTCCATTTTACTGGTTCTAGCACAGATAGTTTGGTGTTCCCTTGACACAGGTGAATATCCCTGTTCCTTGAAAGAGGCATTGGTGACATCTGTGTTAAAGAAAGCATCTCTGGACCCAAACTGTCTTGCTAACTACAGACCCATCTCAAACCTTCCCTTTGTGGGGAAGGTGATCGAGAAGGTGGTGGCAGCCCAGTTGGAGAACCACTTGACCATCCATAGCATCTACGAACCTCTCCAATCAGGTTTTCAAAAGAGGCATAGTGCTGAGACTGCACTGGTTCGGGTGCTCAATGATCTCCTGATGGCAAGAGACCAGAGAAAACAGTCCATTGTGGTACTATTAGATCTGTCATCAGCATTTGACACAGTTGACCATGGGGTACTACTAGAGTGCCTGAGATGTATTTGTGGACTTTCTGGGATTGTTCTCAGATGGTTCACCTCTTACCTCACCAGAAGAACTCAGAGGGTGCTGTCAGGGGTCTTTTCCTCTGATCCCTTCTCCCTACCTTGTGGGGCTCCTCAGGACTCTATATTGTCCCCCATGTTGTTTGCAGTGTACATGCTCCCCCTCGGAGACACTGTGAGACGGTATGGGCTAGGGTTTCACTATTATGCAGATGATACCCAGCTGTACCTGTCCTAGGCACCCGACCAGGAAGGAGCTATCTCAGTATTTAACAGCTGCCTAAATGAAATCCAGGATTGGATGAGGTCCAGTTGGTTGAGGTTGAATCCTGGGAAGACGGAGGTGTTGGTACTGGATCCGGATCGCCAGATAGGGGGACCTATGGCTGGCACCCCATCTGGGGTGCTTTGTGGGGATGTCGAGCTACGGGTCTCTGAACGGGTGCATGATCTGGGGGTGATATTGGATGTGGGGCTGACTCTTCGCTCCCAAGTGTCAGCGGTGGTAAAATCATCCTTTTATCATCTAAGAAACATCACCAGAATCAAGCACCTAGTTCCGTCCGGCGATCTGCCAACTTTGATCCATGCCTTTGTGACCTCACGCCTGGACTACTGCATCGCTTTACCTTGGGCTTCTGGGGGTTGATATCCACTGCCTGCAGCTAGTGCAGAATTCTGCAGCCCAAGTATTGATAGGTACCCCAAGATCTTCCCATATTACTCCGCTGCTGCGGGAACTGCATTGGCTGCCAGTTCAGTGGCAGATCACCTTCAAAGTCGGATTACTGACTTTCAAAGCCCTCCACGATCTGGGCCCTGATTACCTGAAAGAACTCCTGATTCCTTACTGCCCTGTGAGATCACTCCATTCAGCTGATGAGGGGTTGCTAGAGATTCCTAGGGTAATATTAAAATCAGCTGGGGCCCAAGCTTTTATGTTTGCAGCCCCTTCCCTTTGGAATTCTCTATCCCTTCGGTTAAGGGAGTGTACAACCATGGGGAGCTTTAAACAGGCACTCAAATCCTATCTGTGGGAAAGGGCTTATGGTCTGACTGTGCATTAATTTTTTAAGTGTGTTTTATAATATCTTTTGTACTGCTGCTTCTGCATTTGTACTGTATCTTTTTATTGGAATGCGCCTTGGTATTCAAAAGGCGCTATAAAAATGAAAATATTATTATTATTATTATTATAATCATGCCCTTTAACCCCCAGTATGTTATGGGTTGCTCTCCACTGAACTCTTTCCAGGGTTGTCCTTAGCCCCTTGCTAGAAGAAGATCATGAGTCACCCTGACAAGAGTCATCTCAGTGCTGTGCTGAGGCTGAAAACCACACTGGAGAGGTTCAAAGATTGAAAGGGACTCCAAGCAATCTATCAGTTGCTCAACCACCACGTTCTCACTAACCTTCCCAAAAAAGGGAAGGTTAGAGACTGGCCCACAGTTCGCTAGAATGTCTAGGTCCAAAGATGGCTTTTTTAGAAGGGGTCTAACCATGGCTCTTTTCATGGCCAAGGGAAAGACACCCTCCCTCAAGGATCCATTCATGATCTCCACGAAAACTGGGCCTAGGAACTCAGTGCAGCTGATAATCAGCCACGTTGGACCTGGATCCAGTTCACAGTTGGTGGGACACAAACTGAAGACCATTCAGAGGACCTCAACCTCAGACACCAGTCAAAACTCATCCCAGGCTGGCAGATCTATGCCACCATAGGTTTGACTACCCCTGGTCCAAGCCAGGCCACTAGAAGAAATACCTGATCGAAACAAATTAGGTCTCCATAGTCTTGAGTTAAGAAAGCAACATGGGGATATGCTGTTCTATTACAATATCTTAAACTATCCTTTGCTCATGACTGAACTAAATGTTGAATACAAACCAGATCAACTTGGTGTGAGGGGTCATCCCTTACAAGTTCAAATTAATAAATTTAGAACTAATAAAAGAAAATACTACTGCACAGTATGATCAGTTAACCTGTGGAATAGACTGCCTATCAATGTAATATTGAGTCCAAACAAAGAAATTTTCGAAACAAATTTAGACAAAAATATCACAGCAGTGGGAATATGAACTGTTACATTCTGTGTTAAAGGAGCTACTTATGGGCTTTGGCCATTTTTGCTCCTCTAGTCTAAGTGAATCTAAATAAGTGAATCTGATGGCTGTGGCATGGGGTCATAATGTCACAAGACATTATACTGCATGCAAAAATCGCGCTGCCAATACAGCGATTTCTGCATGCGACATTTTTTTGCTATTATGCTTATGACATTATGACCTGAGTAGGCTGCTGACATCTTGTCAGCAAAACACCCAAACTCCTATGTTATTCTTTTTGGTATCCAGGTAAGGCCGACTAGGCACAAGTGCCTATTTTCAGGGGTGACCCAGGAGCACTGGGGTGGTTAAGTGACTTGCTCAAAGTCACACAGTATGCAAGTGGAGGTTGTAGGAATCAAACCCAGGTCTGCTGGATGTACTAAGCTCATTCACAGCTCATTACTCTAACCTCTAGGTTAAACTTCCAGCCCCTTCTACCTTTCTGCAGAAACAGCTTCCATGGACTGCAGACAGGGAGGATTTAACCATCTGTCCACTGTACGAAAGAGCAGAGCTGGGCGATTTTTCACTGCAGCAATCGACCGTGACAGACATTGACTTTTTTAGGTCAATTACCCATTGATATTCTTTAAAATCAGTAATAAACAAACACTATAAATATATGAAATCTTTCTCAACTAACTTAAAGATGGAACTAAGAATACAGTGTGAGTGTTATGGCTAGGAAATACATTTGATAAATAGAGTAGTGCAATATGTGTTATATGTGTGCAGCTGTTTAATGTATTAATGAATTGTGATACCTTAGATTTATTTAGTGGTTCTGTTATATAGTACAACTTAGTTTGTATATATTTTGTTACTGATTTGTTGGTGTTATATTTGTATGTTTTATATGTTTTTGGAACTTTATATAAACAAGACCATCTTGTAAATAGGACTTTGTCCTAATGATGTGTAACTCCATCTATTATCCTGTCTAAAAATAAAGGTTATTACTACTACATAATCAGCATAATGAAGTCTCAATGTCAATCTGTCCTCCATAGACCCAGATCTTCCAGGAATGCTCCAACCTAAACCCCTTAGTCTTCAACCTCCACAGCTCAGCACAGTACCATAGTGAGCCATGACAGGAGATCAAGGGGCAAACTTGGAAAAGTGCAATAAAGTCCAAGGGGACTGTGAGTACCATATTATAGCAATCGGCAGATGCCTCTGGACCTTGTGTACAAGCTAGCAGCACACTCAAGATAGTCAGTGCCTTCTGGAGTTGGCAAGGCTCTAATTTATGTTTAGGATGCCACCGGATAGTCTCCAAAGAGGGGAGTAATAGAACAGGGAACACCACACCGCATGATGATCTGACCAAGCAACCTTGACTGCATCTATGTCAAGTCCCAGTGAGAAAATCAAATCCAGTGTATGGCCATATTGGTATGTTTCAGAGGTAACTGCCTGTGTCAATCTGAGTGAAGACATCAACTGGAGGAGCTCCTGTTCAAACCGGGAGGATTCATCATCGATTCAGGCATTGGAATCCCCCACTACCAATAACCTGGCGACATCCAGTACCTGTTCAGTGATGAACTCTGCCAGCCCCTGCAAGAAAACATTCCCATTGCCTGGAGGCCAGTAGATGAAAATGATCCTGCCATTAGCACCTGAAACACTTCTGGCCATCACACATTCAAAGGATCCAAATGTTCTCACTAGGAGTGTAGTGAGTCCCAGAGTGGATCTAAAACAGGGATGGCCACCCAGTCCCCTCTGTAATCTCTCCTTGGGCAGTGCACCATGGAAAAACTGGGAGGAACAGATGATCCCAGTACAGGGCCAGTGTCATCGCCTAACCAGGTTTCCGTGTTGCAAATGAGGTCAGTTGAGGAACTGGCAATGAAACTCTCCATTACCACAGTTTTATTCCTCAGTCACCTCACACTACAGAGAATGGCCTGAAGGGGACGAGCAGCACAGGTCAGACAGACTATCTTTTGCCTGATTAAATTTGGCAGGGCCCTGGGAAGGGGAGCCAGGTGTGATGGTCCTTAGTCTTGATTCCATCTCCTCCCCGGCCATCTCCTTGTCCTTATCACCCCGATCCTATGGGATCGCCTCTGCATGAAGGCTCCGCTTATGTAGGATCCTTAGTTCCAAGCAGTGGTTCAGTACCTCCTCCAGGAGAATCAGTGTGACCCCAATGAAAAGATAAAGCAATCGCAGGTGTCACCGGAGTAAGTGTGCCTCTGTAGATAAAAGCCTGTACACATACTCAATTAACAACAAACCCACAAACCTCCAAACAACTCTTAATAGATGAATATAATAAACGGCATAAAAAGCAACATAAACACTACCCCACACACCCCCACAGTCCCAATTGATAAAAAAAATAGATAAATAATAAATTAATTTAAAGAAGAATCCAAACAAACAGTTTGTGGTGCACAATAACAAGTCTGGTTCATACATTAAGGGTCAAAACAGTCCAAGATTAATTTCTGAAGTTTTCTTCTCTCACAAGAGGGAAGAGCTTGAACCAGAATAAAGCACCATTAAATGTAAACAATAAAGTCCTGACTCAAACTGACAACCTGTGTCTTAGGCCAGATTTAAACTTTTGATGAAGGTGCTTATAGAGCTCTCACCCCTACAAGCAAAACATTGGAATGGTGAACAAATAATAGTTTTTATCCAAGGACACTTTCAGTCCCTCGGATGGTCAAAGCAAATTTCTAGAATTGTTAGGTGAATAATCACAATGTTAGCACTCAGTCAAAAGCATTTCTATCCCCAACGGCTTTCTCACAGCCAATGGGAACTGAGATTCACCACAGTCAGTAATACAGTCCTGAAACAAAACCAGCTCCAGAACCAGAGTCCATGTAATCCAGGCTATCAGCAGGACTTACAGTCACGTCTGGGATAAGTCCAGTCTGAATTACACTCTGAAGGTCCCATCCTGCCCTCGGCTGTACCAGAACTTCCAGTTGATTGAGGGCACTTCCAGCTCGTGCCATCCTCTGCTTCAGGTCACATCTGGTCTGGAATCCTTCAGGACACAAGCCTCCGAATGACACTCAAGAAAGCCAAAAATGTGGAAAATTCAGCCAGATGGGTTCATCTTCATTCACCACCAAGTGAGCAGAATAAACGAAAAGACTTTAAATAGTTCTGTGACCACAAGTTGTTCCACTGTTTGTTTGAGGATTTCACATGCATCTAACTGAAAATTAAAAAGCTAGCTCCAAGCACTGCCTCACTTTGCCGCCCCGCCCCTAGTTAGCATTCCTTCCTATGCCCTTGCTTACTAAAAGAGATATACCTGTATTGTAGTTTATCATAAGAACCATAGAAGAAGGTGAGAATAAGTAAAATATTGCCAATTGAGTAGTGGGTTCTCTGATGTTAAACTAACTAGCTCAAACTCCGAGCTCTGAGAAGCTCCAAATATGCTACCTAACAGCCCAAAGGATGGTCAGCCTAACGTAGCTGCCATCTTGTCACGCTACATTAAACGCCAATACATGTACATGCTACATTCACAATGTGGATAAATTAGGAAGTTGCTACTATAGGTTTCTGATGGTAAATAGCACAGTACAGTACCAAGATATTTAATTTTTTTCATGGTGGGCATGGCATGGAGTGGGAACTTTTAAAAACCTAAAAATCTCACATTTTGTTTCAGGAATGAAAGAAAACAAAAAGAAAAATGGATATATTTATGTTTTTGCCAGAAAAATGTCATTGCTAAAAAATAAAACTATATGATGACTAACTAATGCTGCTGATTCAAAATGCAGCAACTAATCATTTCTGTCACAGAAATAAATAGAAAAGTATATTTCCTATCCTGGAAAATTGACCTTAGTGAAGACCTCAGTGGATGTATATACAGAGATTTTGTTCAGGCAGAAAAAGAACTGACCCATCAGCACATTCACTAGTATTGCTCATTTAAGAAAATCAACACCTCTGAGTGCTTAAAGAAAAACACAATCCAAATGTGGAAATGTTTGGATCCTCAAGCTGCCAGATATCATAGAGGCGACCTTGTGCTCTAGGCACTAGTCCAACCCACTTATCTTATAAGAGCGTATCATATATGGCATTGTAGATAAAGCCTCAGAAAGGCATGCAATAAAGAAATATAATAAAAGAAGCCTATTTCAAAAAATCCAATATTCAGTCCCTAGGTATAGTCACAAAACAGGGTGTGAATAGATGCCACATAGAGACCATGCACCTAGTAGCCAATCACAAAGAAGTTGTTTAGTCATCAGGAGAGGATGCCCCCCTGCAATTAAGTCACAGTGGAGATGAGAGAATCCAGATGTTACTGTGGGCATACAGGGTTTGTGGACATTAACACCTAAATAATGAACATCCTGTTTTCTGTGGATGGCAGAACACTACTACTATCTTCAAAAATCTGTTAAATTGCGAGTTGCTATAACTTGAATAGGAGTCGTTCAGGGAAACAGGCTGGCTAATGCCCAGTAAAGTGTACAACAGTTGTAAGATGAAAGGTTTTTCCTCTGCACTCAAACATTAATTATAGGTTCCTGGTTAAAAAATGACAATGTGCATTCCCCGAGCTACCAATACACTTGCTCTACCAATGAAAAAACATACAAGAAACATTACTGCAGCTTTCATAAGGCAAGCTGCTAGCTCATGTATTTTTTTGAGTTTGTTCAAGTATGAAATTAAATCCATTACAGCTATGCACTTGCTGTCTAAAGTAACTATGCTACAAATCCTACAAAAGAGACAACACCGCAGATCAAGTGGGTCTACAGCAAAAATGCTAGAAGAAAAAAGAAATAAGCAAACTGGGCAGACTGGGTGGGCCAAGAGGCCCTTCTCTGCTGTCGGATTCTGTGTTTCTAAATCCATAGAACAATGTGCTCCATAAACAGTCCACTTCTCTAGCAGCTAGACACCAATTACTGTATTAGTCAGTGCTGTTTCTCAGTGCCTTAACTTGTGCAAATTCATGATGTGACATACATTCGATTGGAAAGCACCTTAGTATTACACCATAAAGACATTTTTAATGCTCGGCTCTAAGAGCCATACTGACACCAGAACCAGGAACCTGCAGTTGCCCGAGCACTTCAGTCCTCACAACCCTTGTCTAGGCAGCATTAAAACAATTTTTTCTATAGTGCAATACTAAGGTACTTCCCAATTGAATGTATGTCACATTGTGAATTTGCCACTAGTTAAGGAACTGAGAAACAGCAAGTTAATCTTGCACTGACTAATAATTGATATCAATCTGCTAGAAAACTAACCTGTCTATGGGGCATTGTTTATGGATTTTCAGTATGGCTACTTTATACAGTAAGTGCACAGCTGTAATCAATTTAATTTTATGACTGAATGAACGCTAATAAATACATGAGCTAGCAGCTTGCGTTTGAGAACTGCAATAATATTTCATGTATCTTTTTTCATCAATAGAGCGAGCATATTGGTAGCTCTGGGAAAGCAAACTGCCACGTTTTAACTGGGAACCTACCATTAATGTTGACGGTAGGGAAAAGTCTTTTTTGTACAGCACTACTACCATGGTGCTGTGTCCTCCACATATGGCCATAGGATAGGTGGTACCACCCAAATAGTCCCCCCATCCCCCTGATCCATACCTTTAGATGCAGTTGTGGGCCATAATCAATTACCATCAGTTGGACCTCTTGTGACCCTCTTGGTGGTTCATTCTCATTTCTCTGCCTCCCCAGCCCAACAACAGTCCTATTGTGTCCCATGGTATCTCCTCTTTAGCCCCGTTCCCCTCCATGTGTCTTCATTGCTCCAGTCCCTCACAGATCTTCAGCCCCCCATCAGCTCTTCAGTTCCATAAGGCTCTTTAATTATACCCCTTAGAACTGCATGTAATAGTTCTACAGGCAGTGGGTGTTGCTAAAGATGGGACTGGATTAGCGAGGGTGAACATGTTTTTTGTATGGCATTTACAGCGTATGGCAAACCCAATTACTTCTTGCGTAGTTGCTATGAAGTTCATGACCACAGGGGGAAGGGCTTCAACCCCCTTTGATGATAGTTGGGGGAGGGTCACAGACAAAGGGCTGTTACAAAATCATGGGTGCATTAGGTTTATGACAGTCCCTTGCTGCGGTACATCAGGCCCCAAGAATTGCATGTATAGGCCATGGTAAAGTTGAAAGAATCAGTCAGCACTGACCTCACACAATTCTTTCAGACACTGGGTACATCAAAGAAATGTGCCTTATAAACTTCAAATAATAAGAACTGATGGACACACAATAAGCTACTATTGGGGTGGCACAAAATGAGTGGTTTACATCAGAAAATTTGCACCATCACCTGAAATGTCCACACTCAGCAGCTGGTGTATGATGCAGGGGTGAGGAGTCCCCAAGTGAATGTTGAGGAATTCACATCATTATTCCAGATGTGCAACTGAGATGCAGTTAGGGATTGTGCCTTCAAACATTCTGGTACCTGCCCACAAATGCAGCACAATGCAGCACTGTGATGTATGAAAAGTTAGTTGATAGCACTTGCGAGGTCAGTCCAAAGAAATTCAAAATTAACTCAATATATTGTTATACAGGTTTTATTGTGAGCAAGAAGCATAAAGAACGTTGCCAAGAAAAAGGGACCCTTGTCTGTGTTCTCTTTGATTCTTGCACACAAAAAACCTTCATAGCTATATAATGCAGTTATTTTGAATTTTGTTGGACTGACCCACTGAGCGCTACCAACTTGCTTTGTTAGATATCATGTTTGGGCTAGCAGCCTATGGTAAGCACCAGTATCCACCTCTAGGACATGCTGCAAATCTGTGATATGTGCCTGTTGCATGTGCCCCTCCATTTTCATGTGTCCTAAGGCCATTTGCGGGTGCAAGGTAATGACTTGCAAAGCCTTTAAGAATTTCTCAATGAGATGGCCAGCTGAGGCAGTGGTAGTTGTACCACTTGCAATCCAGAAAACCTGGATTTCTGCCTGAGCCTGTGATGTCTAGGGCCAACCAGCAAGGTGGTATTCCAGTGTCTGTCATGGATGCCTACTGCCTTGGGGAGGGAGGGTACCTCATTCTGCTCCATAACTGCCCCTGACCACAAGAGAGGAAGTGTCATTCAGGAAGAAATAAGTGGTCCCTTACTGAGTGGCTTCATGTCAACATGCATGCATTCACTTAACATTTGACAGAGAGGTGTCACACACTTAGAGCAGAGCCAGCAGGCAAGTTCTGAATGACTGGTAGGACAAACCCACATGCCCTTCTGATGGCCCTGGTAGGCAAAATATTAGGTCAGTTCACAGGAGTTTGCCCTGTAAGAGGGATAAGGAGTGGGGTTATGGGGCATAATATGAAGAGCAGACTAGGAACAGATGACCACCATGCCAACCTGGGCTCCCTGAACTGTCTGTACCTCACCGGCTCCTCCTTTTGGTCTTCCATTCAATCAAAAGATGTATGCCCTCAGAGGCTGGTCCTCCTATAAGTTTCTACCTGTGGAGGATAAGTAATAGGTTACTGGTTCAGGAACTAGAGTTAGGTATAAGGGAAGGCAGGACAGGAGTGCTGTTTCTCAGGAAGACTGTGAGAGGGATCCTGAAGGAGATGGAAGGTGACTTGTAAGTCTGTTTCAGGGAAGTTAGAAGCAAAAAGTTAAAAAGAAATTGCTCAATGAGGTCACGATATTGGTGCCAGCCTAATGTGGTCTTCACATCTGGCAAATGAGACAACGTTGGACCTCATATTCTTTATTTTTCATTTTGGCCCCCCCCCCCATGCAGACTACCTCTGTTGCTACAACTCTCCAGTAGTCTGCCACAGGGACTCCCTTATTAGGGTCAGGTATTGTACCTCTGTTTCAGATTCTCCAGCTGGGCAATACCTTCACAACATAACCCTCCCCTTCCCCAGAAAGGCTCCCCCTCAGTCTGACTTGGATGGAGTGGGTAAGGGGGAAATAGATCATAACGTCCCAGCATCATTGGAGAGCTGCCAATTCAGTGTCCATAGACCCGGTCGGCAATTGGTTGCTGCATCATGCTGCGTCTTTTGGCAGGTTCTCCTCTTTTGTACCAACATCCTCTGCCTTTGCATGAGTGTACATACTCGAAGCTTATCTGTAGGGTAGTGTAAGGCAATGTCTGGTCACCCATGCCACCAATGAAACCCCACCATGTCTCCCACAGGTGCTGCTCCTGGAGTAGTGTGTCATGACCATTAACCCCCTCCACCAGGAGAAGAGTGTCTTTATGGATGCGCCTTGCCCTCCCAGCCAGCATCTGCTCCTGTTGTCCCTAAATCTGGGCATGAACCTGTATTACCCATGAACCAAGCAGCCCCATGCAAGCCAACACCATAGAGCTAGCATGAGCCCATTTTCTTAAAGACAGGAGGATGGGATAGCAATAATTAAAAAGAATGCATTGTATATATTACTGTACCTTGCCTGGAACTCTAGTGTACCAAAGTACAAAAGTAAAAGAGGTTCCACCACATTAAAGTCACAGAAACCAAAGGTTAAAAAATCTGAATTTTTTTTTTTGTTATTCTACAGTACTTTATTATTTGTTGAAGTAAAGAAGTCAGCCATAGTGAGTTTCATACAAATGCAATTAGGGATGGTTCAATGGTCTTTAATGTGTTGGTGGTGGTGGTGGTGAATCCTTAACTAATTATCAGGGGTTTGGCCATTTAATAAAAAAAAAGGTGTTTTTGATGTTTTATAGTGCACTTTAGTTAATAACTTTGTGAATAGAAGAGGAAGATGGGATAGCAATAATTAGAAAGAATGGGTTGTACAAGTTATTGTACCTTGCCTGGGTCTCTAGTGCATCCCACCTATAAAAGTATCAGAGGTTCCACATGAGAGTCACAGAAATTTAAGGTTCAAAGATTGAAACCTTTTTTTTTTTTTGTTATTCTATAGTAATATAATTACTGATTAGTCCATTTATTGACTGGACTGGCACCACTTTCTAACACCATAATAATCGGGTTCCATTCCACAATAACCAATCGGTTGATACAGCGTGGGTGTCAGCCAGTCAATATAACTATATGAAACAACACTAATTATACATATGTTAGCTACAATTAGTAATCCTTCTACCAATAGCCAGCATCTGGATTGATAAACCTTTTGAAAACTGGCAATTGCAAGCCAACAAAATGTTTAAATCCATTTTTTGTTAAACTGTTGTTTTACCTGTTTCCATATGCAGCAAGCCATTTCTTCATTGTTCACCAAGGAGCCTCCCCTCATACACACACTTACACAGAGTCACATCAAAATAAATACAAACACATCAAAATGAATATAAAACACAGTGAGAACAGTACTGTGCTAAAAATACATTTAGCACAGCAAAGCACTTGGTCAATCTGGCAGCAATCAGACATAGAAAAGGAAAACTGTCAGCTCCACTCTTGCACTGTTACGCACCACAGGCTTTCCCTTCCTAACATAATTTTTTGGCACTTTTACACTAGCAGTTATATGAAATGAAGTATGGGGTGTTACATTATTTGTGGGTTTTTTTCACACCCTCAGTGTGTAATACCATCACAAACCACTTGTGCTTTGCACTCATAGTTTATGTGGCACTACACACCTTGGGCGTGTAAAAAAAACTCATAATGTACAACACCCCATCCATTATTCTCTATGTAATATTTGTTGAAGTAAAGAAGTCAGCTATAATGAGTTTCATATAATGCCTTTTGTCACTTTGCAACACTCTCCATGTACTTGCCATTCCTCCCTCTATTCCTCCCTTTCCATCATTACCCTACCATCACATCATTAGTTATTATCACGATGTTCCTCCTTCAGCTCCAAATATTGGTTTGGTTCCCTCCCCTCCTACCTCTCATGACTCCTCTCCACAGTTACCCCTGCTCCTTGCTCTCTCCATTACAGGGACCAGCTAACCTTCTCCACTCCTCATCCACATTCCTCTGTGGGAAAATCCACCTTCTCCTATCACCTTCCAGTGCTCTGGAACCAGATCCACTCATCCCTTCACCATTCCACCTCCTCTGGCTCCTTCAGGCACCTGCTGAACTTTATCCCAGCCCCCACCTGCACCTGCTTCTCTTAGGAGGCCTTCCCTGTTGACACTGTTAGCTCAGGGTTTTGGTTTCTCCCTGACCAAACTTGTCCCTAATGCACTGCGTTGCTCACTCAGTGAAAATATTATTTGGCATATATCTTGCACTTGAATTCTGGTGTGACACGCATCCATAAACTTGCACTTTAATTTTATCCTAAGCATGTACCAGCAACGTATTTGTACACAGTAACTGTGCCCACACTTTTTTTCTGTGTCATGAATTGCACTGTATTATGTCTTGCTGTTCCTCCTCCTCCTTCCATTTCCCCTGGGTTGTACCTGGAAACAAGCCTCAGCTCAATGTACCTTTCCCTGTCACCAATTTTCAAATAAATAAATAAAAATATGCTATTAAACAATTTGTGAACTGCAGTGCACCTTCTTTAGTCTATATGGTAGGCTGTAAATTCTGTAGCTTCTACACAGGGAAAACAATTAGGACTTTCAAAATAAGGTTCAGTGGACATCTGCGGGCAACCCATTAAGGTGACAATGAAAACATACTGTGAAACCATATAAAGATGTGTTCTTTTTTTTTTGTAAACTTTATTTTCAAAAGTTTCTGCGGAGTGCATTTGATACATTGCAGTCAGTACAGCTAGTTATAAGTTTCAAAGAACAATTACAATAAATGAATAATCAACAATAAACAGAATTCATAGTCTCACCAATGTCACATTATGCATACCATTAATACCAAATAAGTATTAGATTAGCCTAACACGGGTTATCCCATTACCACTGGAATAATGTGAAGGAAGTGGAGTTTTATCCCCGGAACTGTGTACACTCCTAGTTCACCACAAGGCACTCTGCCTGACCCTCCTCCACCATAATGAGAGAGTAGGGCAGCAGCCACCCCCCATCAGCAGGATACCTCCCACAACTCCAGTACCCTAATTAGTGGGGACCATAATTTGGTGAATTTGTCACCCTTACCCGTGGTGAATAGTTGTGCCCTTCTATCTTAAGGCACTCTAGCAAACTGGTAATCCAGAGAGCCACCGGTGGAGGATCCACTTCTCCCAGTACTGAGCAACTGTCTTCCTTGCATTAACCAGCGCATAGTGTCACAGTGCTCTCTCATCTTCATCTGCTTTACCTCCTTCAGCCCCCCCACAGAAGTTCCTGAGGGGAACTAAGAAGCTTAGACCCCAACACTTTCTCCATATTTTTGTGAATCTTATACCAAAATTGTTTGATTCAGGGTGACTCCAGTACCCTATGGCTATATGTCCATTCTGTATTTTTACACTTAGGGTACAGCGGGCTGAGTGAAGACTTCAACCTAGTACATTTTTGGGGTGAGAGATATGTCCTATAGAGATAGTTATACTGTATTATACAATGGCAAGAAAAAGTCCTGGAACCTGATTGGCTGGCTGCCCTTGGCAACAGTGAGGTTATCTGAGCACAGTCTCACTGTATTGATTAGCTACTATAGCATTTGCTTTTCTTTTAAGAAACAAAGATATATTGGCATACTAAAAATCTACTAAAAACATTTAAAATGTTTTTTTTATTTTGTATAACAATGAGCAGTGACTGTTGAAGTGCTGGACACCACACCTAGCACCACGCTGGCACCCCAGGTTAAAAAATGGGTTTGGTCAAGTCTTTAAGGGACGGTGTTCCTCTCTCAGAGATGGAAGGTTTGTTAGCCTGGCCTATGACTGCCACTAGATGGTGGTCTAGTGGTAGTACAGCCTAGGGCAGCATGGAATGGGAGAGTCTGCGGCCTGGAGAGTAGTACATACCTTCACATGCATTCTCATGTATGGCTGCAGAAGAGAAATGGGGAGAAAAATGGGAAAGAGGAGATCTGTGGCTATGGGAAGCCCTGCCTGCCCTTTCTCAGACCTGCACCACCACCCAGAAGACATGTGGTCTAGCTGGATTATATGCTCAGGAGGAGGATGGACCTCCCTCTCCCAACCCTACCACAGGGGATGAAATCCGTTGGGGTACTGACCACAGGCAGCCCTGGGAGAGGCAGACACCAGTTCATGGAGGCAGGGACCAGGCAAAGAAGCCACCATGACTCCTGAGGTGAAACACCTATACAGAAAAAAAGCATCCACTAGGCAGGTCTGGGGAGAGATGCCAGGAGGATGCAAAATATATTTATGTACCTTTTCACATATTTCCCAGGTGAATTTTGAAAAAGGATTCTACACAGTAGTATGGGCTGCTCCCACCAGTGATTCACTGAGCACACCTCCCACCAAATCCCCAGTACCCAGCGAGACCGCTTTCAACCACAGCTAGGCTATCTTCTCACCTCCATAGCCTTACCTAGCAAGTTAAGCTGAGACACCCAGTAGAAATGTTCAGTGTGCAGGAGGGTGAGCCCTCCATCTCTAATCAGGGCTTGCAATATGAAGGCCCTAATTCAAGCTGGCTTCCCTCTCCAGAATAGGTTATGGAACATACTGTTGAGAGCCCTAAAGAATTTATGGGGGAGTTTTATTGGTAGGGCCTGAAGCAAATATAATATCTATAGGAAGGGGCACATTTTAATGGAGTTCAATTGCAGCTTTGCCAATCCCTCCAACTTCCCTTTGATAGTTTTAAGTAGGTGTGGGACATTTAGTTCATAGAGCTGAGATAGCTGTTTGGGAACAAAGATCCCCATGTATTTAAAGGCCTCTACTTCCTTTGCATCTAAGCCTATATCCCACTACTTTTTTCCTTTTCCCAGTAAAAAGATTTTATTTTTCCCCAATTTATTTTATGTTTGGAGAGGGCACCATACTGGCCCAGTGCAAGTGCAATTAGTGGCAATGAGATCTTTCATGTTTGTCACTACAGAAAAGATATGACTTAGCAGTAGGGGAGATGATCTGGATGTAATGTCTCTCAGGAGAGAGTCATTTTGCCTGTTGGTCCTGGGTGCATTGCAAAAACTCTGTTTAAACGACTTAACAGAATTAGCTCATTTCTTGAGAAAACAAAGCTTCTGCAAAATTTTGCACTCCCTTGTTTTTATCTTTAATTGAGCTTCTTGCCTTGCATTTGTGTTAGTTATGGTCTATATGGAGAGCTTTCTTAATGGGCTGTTGTTTCTTTAGTGTGCTACTGGTATCGCCTGTAAATATTAATGTATATGTGAGTATTATTTTTTCATGTGCATTAATATATTTCTCTTCTTTGTTCTCACCCATTGTTTTGCGATTTTCCATGTACTGTATGGATAGCTATCAATTATTATAGATAATTGTCCTCAGATTGTTACTCTTGGAAGCTGTAGTGCCACTTCTTTAAGTACACTGCTGTCATTTGTAAAGCACTTTGCTTTTTCATAATTTAGGTGTTCCAATTTCTAGTTCATCTTTGTAAGAACTGATATTTACCCTTTCTTGTATTTAATCGGTCAGTTGCCTTTATGATCAAACATGAAATTAATGTTCTGTATTTTATACCATTGTAAGCATGCCACCATTTTAATAGTAATCTGCTCTTCTCCCACTATGGTTCTCAACTGACCTATTGAATTTTGAGTTTCCTTCTTTAAGAGACAGCATTCATAAGGAGACCTTGACCCGGTGGGTGGCACCTCCTGAGGAAGCGCAGTTGCATGATAACATTCGGGGCACATGTAGGTGATGTGTCTACAGCTGGCTGGTAAGCTCTGACAGTACTTTGTGATTTATCACTTTTTATATGTTTTTGCACACCAATAGGAAATGCACTACCCCTTATCCAGTAGCTGAGAGCTGCAAGGAAGATTTGATAATGGAAGATCATGGGGTTACAGTAAATGATCTACAGTCGTAGCCAATAACATGATGTAGAATATCAAGGTATATCATTATATAGCACAGGGAATCCCCATTCAATTTAATTGGAGTCTCTGTGGTATTTTCTGATATGTCCATATTTATGTAGTGCATCTCATCACTGGCTACCACTGTAGCACACTAAAGTGGATATTTCAAAAGACAGACTACATTATATAGTTTCAGAAGTATCTGGCATGAGGAAAGAGGTGTATTTATGTGTGTGTGTGTATGTACAGTATGTATGTACTTATTTATTTGTATATATATATATTTATATACACACACATATACATACATATATATATATATATATATATATATATATATATATATTCATCTGTCCATCTGTCTTTGGTGACCGGGTAGGTGCACTGATCCAAGGGACCATTTTCAGGCATGACCTGGGCAATAAACAATGACACATTTAGCAAAACAGAATACAGGAGGAGTAACACTGCCACAATGCAGGCCATTAACAGTGAGGTGCAGGGAGTTACAGTACAGAGGTTATTAACAAAAATGAGAATACAGTAAGGTACAAGGTGAAGTTGTAGGCTAGCAACAAGTCCATGAAATTCAAGAATGCATGGGACAGACATAAGGCAATTCTAGGGAGTGGGGATAGAAGGAAGTAGGCTATTGGTTAACTAGGATCTGCAGCTTATCCATTAGATAGGGAAATGGGCAAACTGGGGGGGCCAAGTGGTCCTTATCTGCTGTCAAATTCTATGTTTCTATATACATCATTACAGGAACATGGAGAACAATACAGTACGGTGACAAATTACCAGGTAAACCATAGAAAATGCAATTTAAACAAATTCTGGTCAGATCCATCATGGCTGCATAATGAAGCTAGTGAAGTTGTGTGGAATTGTTAAGGAGGTATGGAGAAACAACACAATGATTTGTAAGTAGTAAGATTCGTTTTAGTTTCTGTTCTATGGAAGGCATACACATTATTAGAAAAATACATGGAAGTATACATTTTAATGGAAGGAATAGGAAGCAATATAGGCTTACAAAAGAACCTCAGAGCAAATGCTACTGAGGTATGTGTTATTCCGGATGATATTAACCAGACAGCCAAATTTTAAAGAAAACACAATTGCACATACCCCAATAATGCAAAGTATCATGGGAAACATATACAAATCACCATGATGGTACAAAAGGTGGCAGGACATGAAAAAGTAATGGCTGGCATATGTTCAGCCTTGGGATTATTTATACAGTTTTGTTTTTTTTAGAGAAACAGGGTTTTTGTCCATGAGGTGATGTAAGTTATATTTAAGCAATGTGTTGATGATAGGAAGTCAGGTGTAATGATGGACTGTTAGCAGAGAAAATGTGATAGTAACTTTCGGAGGGGGGGTCACCTTTGATAAGGGTAAGGTAGTTATGCTTGTGATAATGGGAATATTAAGAAAGTATGAGGTCTATGCAGAAGTGGAGTACAAATATGTACAGTTTCATAAGTATGTGCTCAGACTGTAGGCAAATGTGATATGCAGGTTTGTTTTAGAAATAGGTAAAAATAGCAATTGATAGAAAGATAGATAATTACATAGACATCTAGGGAGATAGAGAGAGGGAGAGAGAGAGAGAAAGAAACAGCCAGACAACAGACAGGCAGAATAGGAATGGCAGTGAAGTATTGAAGCAGTGCCAACCCAACCCCCACCATTTAGAGATGGACAGGCATTGGGGTGTGCCTTTGTGTCGTTGCCCATAACGCTCATGCCATTTCACCTCACCCTACCCTGCAGACATGGACAAGTGTCGAGGTGTGCTTTAGGGTGTTCAAGCTTTACACTCACTCCATTCCTTAAGGAAATACATTGAAATGGGTACAGTACTGTATAAGAAAATGGAGTAAACTTTGGGGCTGAAGAGTCAAAGGCACACCTCAATACCTGTCACTGGCTGCAGGGTGGGGATGGGGGTGGAATGGCATGAGCATTACTGTTGACAATCCCAAGTCACACCCCTGATGCCTGCCAGTCTCTACAGGGCAGGGTGTTATGGTCAGAAACCCTAATGCCCTGGGTGTTGTTATGTGATTTCTTAACCTAGCAACAGCATTTAATGCATTACATTATAAGGACAAGTAAATGTTTTTAATACATGGACAGGCGTTGGGGTGTGCCTTTGGGCCGTTGCCCATAACGCTCATGCCATTTCACCTCACCCTACCCTGCAGACATGGACAAGTGTCGAGGTGTGCCTTAGGGTGTTCAAGCTTTACACTCACTCCATTCCTTAAGGAAATATGCTGAAATGGGTACAGTACTATATAAGAAAACGAAGTGAACTTTGGGGCTGAAGAGTCAAAGGCACACCTCTATACCTATCTCTGGCTGCAGGGTGAGGGATGGGGTTGGAATGGCATGAGCATTACTGTTGACAATCCCGAGAAACACCCTTGATGCCTGTCAGTCCCTACAGGACAGGGTGTTATGGTCAGAAACCCTAATGCCCTGAGCGCTGTTATGTGACTTCTTAACCTAGCAACAGCATTTAATGCATTACAAGGACAAGTAAATGTTTGTAATACATTCACAGACAATTGCATCAACTTAATTTTCTTCATAGAATAATTTAAATTTAGTAACAGTGGTAGTACAAAGCAATTACCCAGACAACTTGAAAACTGTAACTACTGTATATTGTACATTGACACCCCATAAGGACCTCCTTGAAATTGAGATGCAAGTGTCACATATTTATCAGTTTTCTAACAGGGATATTTTACTATCCTAAATACATTTCTTGCTTCAGTAGCTGCTCAGCAGATCTACTGCATGACCTACTTATTGACATTTTATACATGCTATGCAATGTCCTGCTGCTTACCACACCAACATCATGAACCATAAAACAGATGACTGCCATAACTAGGGAGGCAGTATAGCACAGTGGTTTAAGGCTCTGAGCTGCAAATCTGGAGATCTGGGTTTGAATCCCACAGCCCCCTCTTGCATACTGGGTGACCCTGAGCAAGTCACTTAACTTCCATGTACTCCCAGGTTGCCCCTGTAAACAAGCTTTCAGCTTAGTGTGCCACTCCTGTTTAAACAAAAGAAAGAAAAAAAACACAGTGTATTATTTTTCTTGCTTTATTTTGCTACTGCAAGCTTTGACTAATACATCCATCCTTAAATGTACTTTTTATAGCTTATATGTCTGTGACCTAGGCAGAACTACACTTACAATCTTACACATAAATAAATCATCAGAATGACATTTACTTCAGTAGTATCTCCTTCCTTTTCAGGTGCCCATGACACTATGTATATATATTTATATCTTTACCTTCAAACACTAAACCTATTCAAATGCACAAAATACAGGACTTTATTCTCTTCACACATTACTGGTAAACTTCAGGTTCCAGAGAGATAAACATGTAGAGCGTCCCCTAGCTATTTGGGTGGGTGCTTCAGCTGTGTGTGTGTGTGGGGGGGGAGGTGTACAAAGCTTTTTAAGAAACAGACACTCTAGTATTCAATATGGGATAGTCTTCTTTGGGTAACATATTTTACTCCTTTGTGGGCTTATACCTTAATTGTCATTCTTGTGTTGCAAGTGCTTGCTTCCCTCAAGTGCTGTAATTTCAGGATGCAGTTTCACAAGTGCTGTATAAGTATGCAGTTTCAGGCACTCCTTAATTACTTTTTCTTTCCTTCTGAACCTTAAGCTATGATGCCCCAGGCAGCTCTGATAGTCAGTTGTTCCAATATGATAGATTCACTTCATGTCCCTCCTACATGAACCTAAAAAAAGGTGGGGGTGGATCTTTAAGAGCTTCTCAGGTGGAGGCGGGGGTGGATCTTACCCCTGCCAAAAAAAACAACTAATGCTGCCTCCCACTACTCAGGTTCCAGTTCTTGTACCTCCCATTTAAGAAAGAAAACAGTACCCTGCAACTATTGACTAACATGAAAGTGTATTTATTTGAGAGCTGAAAGCATTTCTTGGAAGATGGTAAGGTGGAAGAGACTATTTACACCTTCAGCCAGTTCCATGGACAGAAAAGCCCTTTTGTACATGCAAAACATCTGCAGGCTTCACCCACTGCAGCCGTAAAAAGGCACACCAATAACAAAATCAGGTAACAACCAGGTGGATATCCCATATTCAGTGTGACAGTCCACAGTAAGCAATGTGCAGTGGAGTAAACTGTAGGGAGAGGGGAGAGAAGGCCAGCTGGGGTGGGAAAGAAGCTGGAGAGAAAGAGGTTTTACCAAGTCAGTCTCATGCATTCTGAGCCAAGGAGAGCTGAACCCTGTGCACATAGCTTACATTGTCTTGGCTACCATATGGGAGCTAAGCATGAAACAGATAGCCCATTCTCTTTACTTACCAGATCTGACTACTGTTGAATAACATTTGGTGGCAGCATAGCACACCAAACCATGAATCTGGAGACTCAGCAGACTCGGGTTTAAATCCCACAACCCTTACCTACGTACTATATGACCATAAGCGAGTCACATAACCTTTCTGTGCTCTCAAGTTGCACCTGGAAATTAGTTTTGCTCAGTGTGCCTTTCCCAGTCACAAGTTTTAAAATAAAATAACATAAAATCAATCTGCTATGTAAACAGATCAGCAGCAACACATCTGTCCTAAAAAAACAGTATATCAAATAGCTTTGCCCAAATATATTTGTGGTATCACCATAAATTACCATACCGTTGGTAACAGTGTATTTAAAAGAAGGGTGTCAATTTTGAAAAAGGGTTAGATTCATGTGTCTAGGTCCCTAACTAACGTCTTTATTCATGCAAGCAAATGCATGTATTGTTTAGTCTCATACTTTTGGAAATATTGGATTGTGCAGATAACCCAGAACATCTGGATGAGTTACCACTTTTCAAATGAGTTTTCAATTTCTTGCAAAATACTGACAGCTTGCATCAGCAAGGTTCAAACCTCATAACATTCCTAAATCAATTTTAATATTAGGACATTGATTCTTAATATGAGAGATATTTGCATGAATACAAGTAAATACAAGCTCTTTGCCCCTTAGACTTTTTTATACAATTTATTAAGCTAGGATAGCCCAGTTGAGATGCAACATCTCGTTTCCAGTGGGGTCCTGTTTCTACCCATTTCCACAGTTGAGTGGACTGGAGCACTGAGAGATTAAGTGACTTGCCCATATTCACACCGTGAATGTTTGGCTTGAACCTATGATCTCCTGAATCTCAAGGTGGTGCTCTAATCACTAGACTACAAGACCTCATCTGTGCTTGCTGCTTTTTCTTGCATTTATGTCATAATCCTCTTCCTGTGACATCAGAATCATTTCCATGGCAGCAGGTTGTGATATCATAAGTAGAGGATTCTGACTTTATGCCTGGTGTATGCAATTCGAACAGAAGAAGTATAAGTTAAAAAGATCCTAGGCCCAATTCTTATTCAGATGGATCTGTTGATAAACCATTGCAGTTTTTTTCTTGCAACCCATTTTAAACAATGCTCAGATTAGTAACACGTAGTGTGGAATGACTTATGGGGAGGCAGTGTAGCTTAATTATTAGAGTACAGAGCTGTAAACCTTAAGATCAGGTTTGAATCACACAACTGCCTCTTACTTATTGTATGAGCTTGAGAAAATCCCTTTAACCGTTTTGCACTCCCTCTCCCTCTCTCTTTGTGCTTTACCTTGAGTTTTTCTTAATTTGTCTTGTTAATTTCCCTGTATTCATTCAGTTGTCTGGTGTATTTGCTTATGGCTTGAACAACACTTTGGAATAAAAGTGAATTAAAGTCAGTATCCAAAACAAAAGTTCCTTTCCTTCATTTGTCTTATCTGGTTATTTGTAAAGAAAAAATGAAAAATGCATTCTAGCTTTGTAGTTCACCGATGTAATATAAGTGCATGCTGATCCATTATAAATGCACACCAATAAGAACAACATAATAAAGATAAGGCTGTGAATTCTGATTTACGCTAAACAGTATAGGTTCTGTGTTTTCTAAGTGATCAAAATTTTGTTAATACTTGCTGAGTTTCTAAGCAGCTGTCATTTCCTTAGGACCCATCCAAAGATGTCTTTATGGCAAATCCTATCCATGAACTGAAAATATTTAAAGACAGAAAAAAATCTGAAAGTACGACATCACACTAAGGCTTGTCTGAAGTGGTGTTCCTGATAATTCTGTTATCTGTTGCTCATTGATTGTATTCAGATGTACTCATGCTTTCCATGCCACCCATCTGAATTAGTTCTAGATCTAATTATACAATTTGTTTCATCAGAACTGACCTTTGGCTTCAGTGTTCCATAAAAAAGATCCAGCTAGGCCTAAAAAAGAACAATATACATTGTGGCACTTTGAAAGGAAATAGAAGGGCTTTTACAGCATAAAGTCCCTTAGAACCATCAGAATTAGGTTGTTCTGCCACCAAGTGGTCAACCTAATATTTTAAATAAATGTTAGGGGCTTACTTCTATCACTTCCGCTGCTGTATGCAGTTGCTCATCCCCATCCAGAAACAGTCAACTAGTCAAAAACAGCAGTTGAAGGCATTAGTTCACTAATCCAACCATGCTTTTGTACTAGTTTTGACTAATAAAGGATCCTTTCTAAGGCTAAGTATCTGCACTTTGGCTAAAAAAAGTATCCTCACCCACAATTTGACTTGTGTCACTCTCCTTGACTACTGACTCTACTATGTTATTCAGCCTGAAATCTAGGGGTCCTCCTTGATCCAGAACTCCCTTTGATTCTCATATCTCTGTGGTTTGTAAATCCACCTATCATCTTTGTAATATTGATTGTATCCATCATTTCCTAGGCATTTCATCTGCTGGAACCATCCAATGCCTTTATCTTCTTTACTTTGATTACTGTAATTCCCTCCTGTATGGACAAGTCCCTTCTCTCTTTAAGTTCAGATTTAAAAAGAGAAGGTAGGGAAGCACTCAGAGGTACTCTAAAAATGTCAGCACTACCACATATATTCCAGGCTGAACAGGTAGAAGGTCTCAATATCAACACATTTATTACAACTGGGCTTTAAATATCCAGGCCATATGTGAAAAAATGTGCAAGGCTGTGCTGACATACAGTGCCCCTTAGGGCTACAAGGTAATGCAAACATACAAAATAGTGTGCAAAAATCAAAAGCTGAAGTGCTGAAACTATACGCAAAGGTGGCTATGCCACCAAACACAGTTACCTATCACCTACACACCAGTGGTGCTGACCCCAGTGCTTCACCTGGCTGGGCTTCATCGGGGGCAAGGTGCTGGGGTCGGAACCACTGGCAGTATAGGTGAAACATAACTCTGTGTTTGGTAGCATAGCCTCCTCTGCATATATCTTCAGCACTTCATGTTTTGATTTTTGCATGTTATTTTGTGTGTTTGCACTATCTTGTAGCCCTATCTTGTGTCAGTACAACCTTGCACATTTTTTGATATATGGCCTGAATATTTAACACCTAGTTCTAGCAAATGTGTTGATATTGAGACCTTCTGCCTGTTCATACTCTGATGCATATGTGCTCTGACATTTGAAACATATCTGGTAGTGCTCACATATTTTAGAGTACCTTTTAGTGCTTCCCCACCTCTTTTTGAAACCATTTGTATCATTAAGATCTAAAGGGAAGCACCAACCCCATATTGAGTAGAGCCAATACTTTCTGTCTGGAACCTAAGTTCTCTCTAAGTTCAAATTCTTCAAAATGCAGCTGCCTGACTACTATCTCACTCTTGGAAATGGGACCACATTACTCCCATCCCCCATTGCCTCCACTGGCTCAATATCTAATACCCCATCCACTAAAAAATTGCCATACTTGTTTCAAAATTCTTCATGGCCTTGCCCTTCCCTATCTCTCTGACCTCATTGCTATCTACTCTCCACCCCATACTCTCTGTTCCTCCAGCTCTAGATGTCTTTCTATCCTTGTATCTCCCTTTTAACCACTGGTGAGTTGTCCATCAGTTCTCTGTTTATACTATCCGAATGGGCCTCTCTCCCCCTCTCTCTCTCTCTCTCTCTCTCTCTCTGTCTCTCTGCCTCACTGATTCAATTTCACTCTTCATATCCCAACTCAAAACCCATGTCTTCTCCCTTGCCTATAAATGAGCGTTGCATTCCTGACCATTTTCTCTGATTTTGCTGTGTAACAGATCGTTCCTTAAAGTATTTGCTGACAACAGCACTGCCAAACCAAATTAAATGCTGGGCTGTATCACCAGGGGGATCACCTCAAGAAGCACGGAGGTGATTATGCCACTGTATAATTGCCTGGTCAGACCGCACCTTGAGTACTGCATTCAGTTTTGGCACCCGCAGCTCTGGAAGGATATTCAACTCCTGGAGAGAGTTCAGAGGAGGGCAATCAGGATGATCTGGGGCCTGGGGGATAGGACCTATGAGGAGAGACTTGAGGAGCTCAACCTGTTCTCACTGAAGGAGAGAAGAGATGGGGGGGGGATATTTATTTATTTATTAAATTTTGGCAACCGGGTAAACCCACTGGGCCCCAGAGGTCCCTTTTTCAGGGGCGACCCGGGATTACATGGCAAAGGTAAATAACACAGTATAAATGACAATTATACAATATGATACAGATTATACAGTAATATACAGACAGCTGGTTACATATGCTGAGAGCGGCCTGCATTCGTGGTGGGTACAGGGGTCAGCAGAGTAAGTGACTAGACACGAGGGATGTGAGAGGAGGGTGAGAGCCTCGTTCATAGTGCAGTTTACTCTAGAGGGTAATCTAGAGGGTAATGCTGGACTATGGTATTCGGATGACAGTGAGGTGGTCCCCAGAGCCTAGCAGTGGCATTTGGAGGTTGTGATCATGTGAGCCTTGAGCCTAGTGTGGAAGCTGTTAATTGACGGTGCTTCCTGCACCCCAGGAGGGAGGGAGTTCCACAGGGTGGGTACAGTGTGGGTGAAGAACTTGCCTCCTGCCTTGGTTCTTACTCTGGGGACAGCTAGGAGAGTGCGATCTGTTGAGCCGAGGGTCCGAGGGTTGGTCTTTTGCTCAATGAGTCCAGATAGGCTGGGAGGGGGGGATTGGCTAATTAATTTGAAGGTTTGGCATAACAGAGGTCACTGGAGACGGGCTTCAAGGGAGGGCCAATTTAGCTGCGATTGCATGTCACAGTGGTGATTCCTGGGGTTTGGGTGGGTGGCAAACCAAGCCACCTTATTATACAGGGTCTGTAGTCTATTCATCTCAGTCCTTGCTACTCCCTGGAGTACTGGGGCTGCATAGTTGATTGTCGGAAGGAGGATGCTGGTGGCGATGGATACCCTGGCTTCTGGTATCAGCTGGTTTTTCAGTCAGTAGAGGGTGCCCAGTTTCCCATGTAATGTTTTTGTAACTTGGTCCACATGATTCTTGAGGGTGAGGCCCTGGTCCAGGGTGAGGCCAAGGTATTTTAGTGACTCAACTACCTCGAGGCTAGCACCTGACATGGAGGTGTTGTGTATGTGTTGTTTTCTATCATGTCCCAGGGATTTTGGACCAAACAGCATGGCCTTGGTCTTATCCGTGTTAAGAACCAATCTGTTGTTAACAAGCCAGTTCTCGAGGGAGCACAGGTCACCTTGGAGCAAGGTGCTGAGATCTGGCAGATTAGTGGAGGGTCGGTAGATACCAGCATCATCCACATACTGGACCACCGAGCTCCCCCCACAGTGAAGGCTCAGTTCATTGGTGAAGAGGAAAAAAAGTAGAGGGCCAAGTATCATTAGTGGGAGTGCCTCCGAGATGGAGTCTTTCCATTTTACCCTCTGAGTGCGTCCAGTTAAGTAGCTTTCAAACCACTTTAGAGAATGGTTGTCAAGCTCTACTTTGCCCAACTTAGTCAATAGCAGATTGTGATTGACCAGGTCGAAGGCTTTGGATAAGTCAATGAAGACCGCGCCAGTAGAGGCCCCCTTATCCAGATTACTGAGTACGTCCGTTGAGAATTTGATAAGGGCAGTGTCCATCCAATGCTGGGTCTTGAAGCTGTGCTGGGAAGGAGCAAGGAGTTGGTAGTACTCAAGGTAATCCCGGAGTTGCTCATAGATCAGCCTCTCCTGTAACTTTGCCAGAGCGCAGAGCAGGGAGATAGGCCTGTAGTTGTTAATGGACTCCCGCTGGCCACCCTTGTGGATGGGGACCACATGGGCCTGTTTCCACTGATCGGGGACTTCCCCCTCTTTTAAGGATTGATTAAAGAGCCAGGTAAGGGGTCTGACCAGGGACAGGGCCCCTTCCTTTAGCAGTCTGGGGTGAATCCAATCTGGTCCCCCGGCACCGGATGTTTTGAGTGTCTTTAATAGAGACAGTACCTCTTTTTGTTTGACCAGTCTGAGATGGAAGGCTGGGCTGTCAAGGTTAGGAGGAGACCTCATGTTAGGGTAAGAGTAGAGAGGTGGTAACCCAGCCTTGAAGGAGTCTAAGTTAATGAAGTGGTGGTTGAGTGACATGGCAATTTGGGGGTTGTCATATAGTAGTTGTCCATTGACCTCGATGGGGCCTGGTTTGGACTTACCGCTGCCTTTTAGTAACTCAAGTAATGTGGGCCCAGAATAATTTAGGGTTCCCCTAGGTTCTTTTTCTGTAGTTGAGTAACGTATTCTCTTTTTGCTGTTCTTATCGCCACCTTGCACCTGTTTCGGAGGGTTTTGTAGCTCACCAGGTCAGCAGGTAGAGAGGAGATCTTGTATTTTTTCCAGGCCTTATCACAGTTTATCATTAGGGCCTTCAATGGGGGGGGTGATCCACTTATAGCAACTTCCCTTTGCGCGGAGTTTCTTCATGGGGGCGAATAGGTTGGCTGCGGTATTGAGTGTGCTCTGGAAGAATGCAACTGCATTGTCCAGAGAGGGGAGGAGTCTGATTGGGCTCCAGTCAATGCTGCTAAGGTAGTTGGAGAGTTGTTCGGGTGATAGGTGGGTGTAATCCCGTGCTGCCAGGATTCTCGGGTGGAATCTGGGAACCTTATTTCTCCAGATACAGAATATGGGGGGAGTGGTCACTCAGGGCATCCACTAGGGTGCCGGCAGCCTTGATATTACAGGGGTTGGACACCAGTGCCCAGTCGAGGGTAGAGTGATTCCCTGTTTTGTGGTTCAGTCTAGTAGGTCCAGTGATAACCTGCGTAAGAGTTGCTTCTTGAATCATACCTTTTAGTGACTGGTCAGTATTCGGGGCCCAGTTCAGGTTAAAGTCCCCCAGTATGAGAATATCAGAGGAGACCTCCTCACCGATGTCCTTTAGGACAGACTCAAGGGATTGGAGAGCATTCTTAGGTGGGTTGTATATGCACCCTATGGTGAGGTGCTTGCAAAGACCAAGGGTGATGTGAACAAAGACAGATTCAGTCGTCGCTGGTAGTATGCTGCAGGTTGACCTGCACTGAGTTCAGTGTGTCGTTTGCATAGATTAAGACCCCACCCCTCTTTTGTTTGCTCTGTCTTTGCGGAAGGAGTGGTACACAAGAGCGGCGACCTCATGTGGGAGTACTTGAGGCTTGAGCCAGGTCTTTGATACAGCCAGGATGTCTGGGTTGTACAGATCCAACCAGGCTTGGACTTCCTGCATCTTGGGTCGCAGACTGCATATGTTCATATGTGCAATCCGCATGCCCTTTGAGGACACCCATTGAGGATCCTGTGGAGAGGAAATCAGTAGGTTGCCAGGGGGGGCCCAGGGTTTGATTGGATATCTCCTGTGAGGAGCAGGAGGGTAGCAATGAGGCAAAGTGAGGTGAGGCAGGGTAGATGGAGTAACTCGTTCCTGAGTGTTCGCTTAGCAAGGAGGAAAGTATGGTACCAGATGCCTCTCCTATAGGATTCGTGGGCCGTCTATAGTGATATGAGTCTGTTTTGGGGTGTGAATGGCATGTCTGATGAGAGTATGGAGGGGTGTGGGTGACCCCTACAGCCTGGGTCACTTGTGCTAATAAGCCTGTCCACCCAGAGGAGGGACAGTATATACAAGACTGCCAGGAGTAGCCCACTGTTGGGCCAATGAAAGGTGGGTAGCTCTAGCTTTGTAGGCATTCCCAATTAGTAGAGGTCCTTTCTGCTGGGATAGGGAGTCTACCGATCTAGCTGCTCAAGCAAAAGGCCGCATATGAGGTGAGCAGAGCTGTATTTACAGAGCAATAATTACAGAGCAGTATTCAGTTACCAAGCCGAGAATGGGTGCGTTCCTGGGGGGAGAGAGTGGTTTACCAGCTGGCAGAGGGAAGCGAGAGGTACAAATTTTGGGAAAAATTCAGTGAGAGTTCATTGAGTTACACACCACGTGGAGCCAGAGGAGTGTTTGAGTAGTTATGGCAGCCTCTAGTGGTGAGGATTGATAACCTGCAAATGCAGAAGTGGCCTGATTGGTTATGGACATCAAGTGATCTGCACTATAAAGCACAGAGACGACCAAGGGTGGTGGTGGGGGCGGTGGGGAGCTGACACACAGCATCAGCGGGGTAGCTCCTGCGAGGATCACAGGTTCCTGCTCGGTCCTAAGATGGCTGCCACACTTCAGAATCGGTTACCTAGTGGGGGATGCAGTGACCAGTTTGCTCAGGGGGAGGGCGCCTTACCCTCTCTCGACCTACACCCACGAGGGGAGCTGGGGGAACTGCTGGCAGGGGATGCGGCAACCAATTTGTTCAGGGGGGGGCGCCTTGCCCTCCTTTGACCTTCACCCATGAGAGGAGCTGGGGGAACTGCTGGCAGGGGATGCGGCAACCAATTTGCTCACGGGAAGGGCACCTTGCCCTCTCTCGACCTTTTCCCACCAGGGGAGCTGGGGGAACTGCTGTAGATGATATCGTGCTGTGAAACTCCTCACAGTGACTGTGGGAACTGCAGCTGCCAAACTGATGTAGAGAGTGCAAAAGTCAGAGACAGCTCCATCAGAATCCCCCTTTAGTCTCTTCTTAACAAGTCAGTCAAAACCTTCAGAGCTTCAAAAGGCACTGCCTGTTGCCAGCTGTACTGTTCTCTCTACATTTCAAAAGTACCATGGGATCTTCAGCGTCCACCTGCTACAGGCTACAGTCAGTTGACCAGACCCCCTCCTCCTGGACAACAACCTGACACAGTCATGGAAGTTTCACCCCCTGAGGAACTCGCCAAGGAGGACTGGGCAAACCATGGAGGAACAAAGGAGTCTGGGGTAAGTACCTGGATATGGCAAGTGATGGTACTGGAACGGTTCGTTAGATGGAAGTTGCCAGTTCCATGCCTCAAATCGGGGACAGTTGAGAACCGTGCCTGAGCATTGTGTGGTCTATTCGTCGGAACCGAAGTTCGTCGCTGTGTGATTGCAGTCCGAGCCCGAATGCTCCTGCACATCGAGGGAGAAATCAGGCTGCGTTGCTATCAACCGGTTTCGCTTTCAGCCCCACAGTCTTTCTTATGTTTTTTGATGACTCATTGTTGCTGGCAGGCCTGGGGAATTACTCTCTAGTTTTTAATTCTCAGCTTTCCTTTATTAAATATACAGATGGCGGGCCTGGAGCTGCTGTATGAGTTGTTGAGCAGCAGCGTCTCATGCCCCCAGGACGCGCTAGTGTGTTTTCCTTCACAGGGAGATTGTCAGCAGTGGGGGATATGATTGAGGTTTTCAAGTATCTGAAAGGGGTAAATAAGGTATGCCTACAGGGGGTCTTACAGAGGAAGGTGGGAGGGGCCACCAGGGGGCATGGTTGGAGGCTGGAGGGAGGGAGACTTAGGGGGAAAGGAGAAAGCGATTCACTGAGAGGGTGGTGAAACCATGGAATCCACTGCCTGAGGAACTGGTGGAGGTATCTATGGTGGAAGGGTTCAAAAGAGGCTGGGGTGATCTGGGGAAACTGCTGGCGGGGGATGCAGCGACCAATTTGTTCAGGGGGGACCGCCATCTGTATATTTAATACCCACCTGGAGGGATGGAGGTTTGTTCAAGCCTGACGGCCTGCATCCATCCTGGAGGGGAATCCAAGCACTCAATGATAAGTTTAAATGCTACATTGACAAGCATTTAAACTAGCAAAGGGGGGTGGCAGGCCAGCAAGGACGGTACCTACTTGCTCACCCCCCACAGCTAGCAGTGGAACCAGTGAACCAGAGGAGTGGCTATCTCTGCAAAGCAGTGTGCAAAAGATGGAGATTAGTGTCCAAAAGGTGGATAAGCAGAAAAGGGCAAAATTCAGCAGAAGGGCAGACAGCAAGGAGAACCAGGGATAAATGACAACCAAGGAAGGGGCTGGAGTAGAACAGTGAAGCAGTCTAGGAGGTCAAATCATGGAAAGCCATGTGTGCAAATGCCAGGAGCCTTAGCAACAAGATGGAAGATCTGGAGGCTGTCATGGTACAGTCAGACCTGGACATTGTGGCCACACTGAAACCTGGTGTAATGATAACCATGACTGGGAGATGGCCATACCTGGCTACAACATATTCAGAAGAGACAGAGCAGGCAGGAAGGGAGGAGGAGTGGCACTGTATGTGAAAAATGACATAAGGGCCACACAGATCCAGGAGGAACAAAATGGGGAGAGATACTGTGGGTTAAGCTGGAAAGGAAAATGGGGCCAGCCATCCTCAGACAGGTGTGGTCTATAGACCACCAGCCCAGGAGGAAGAAACAGATAGGAGCTGATGCTAGCCATCCAAAGGATGGCAGACAAGGGTGAGGTAGTACTGGTTAGAGACTTCAATATACCAGACGTGGACTGGAGCATCCACAGCAGCATCAACTAGGAGCAGATTTATCCTGGACTCCTTCAGGTGCCTTCCTCAAACAACTGGTCATGGAACCAACTCGGTAGAAGGCAATACTGGACCTTGTGCTCACAAACAGGGACAGTGTGATGGGGGTAACAGGGGAGCACCTGGGTAACAGTGACCACCAGTCATTGTGGTTTGAAATCACAGAAAGAGCAGAACCAAACCACACAAAACACGTATCCTGGATTTTAGGGGGCAGACTTTGGGAAAATGGGGAGATACTTGAAAGAGGCATTAAGGGAATGGGACAGGAATCTAGGGGTTGAGGAACAGTGGGCAGTATTTAAAATGGGATTATAAGAACAACAGAATTATGCATTAAGCAGGTTAGCAAGAGGAAAAGGAAGAGGAGACCATTATGGTTTCCAAAGAGGTAGCAAAGAAAGTGAAAGCCAAAAAGATTGCATTCAGGCAATACAAAAGACACAGGCAGAAGGGGATAGGGAGAAGTACCAGGAGAAACAAAGGGAGGCAGAGTCAGTAAGGAAGCCAAAGCTCAGACAGAAGAACACATTGCAAAATCAGTGGGTAAAGGGACAAAACATTTTACAGGTACATAAGTGAAAAAGAAAGACAAAGGGAGGATAGTGAGACTGAAGGGGAGGATGGAGCCGTGGAGGATGACAACAGTAAAGCTGACATATTGAACAGGTATTTCTGCTCAGTCTTTACTAAGGAAGAGGGGGTAATGGGTCTGAAGGGAGTACAAGGGGTGAGAATGGTGCAGAATGGACACAAGTCCCTTTACACAGAAAGGGTCCTGAAGGAACTGGAAGTAATAAGAGCTGATAAAGCAATGGGGCCAGATGGGGTGCACCCCAGGTCCTTAAAGAACTAAGAGAGGTGGTGGCTGAACCTCTGGCTATCCTGTTCAGCCAATCACTGGAAACAGGGGAGGTACCCAAAGACTGGAGGACAGCAGATGTAGTCCCCTTACACAAAAGTGGGAACAAAGAGGAAGCAGGGAACTACAGACCAGTCAGCCTCACCTCGGTAGTGGGAAAGATCATGGAAGCACTACTGAAGGAGAGATTGGTGGAACATCTGGTTGTCAATGGACTACAGGACCCAAGGCAGCATGGTTTCACCAGGGGAGGTCAGTCAGACCAACCTCATTGAATTTTTTGACTGGGTGACTAGGAGGTGGATCAGGGAGGGCAGTGGACATGGCTATCTGGACTTCAGCAAGGCCTTGACACTGTGCCACATAGAAGACTATTACACAAACTGGGGAATATGGGTGTGGGCAGGACAGTAGTGTGGTGGGTAGGTAACTGGCTGGGTGGCAGGACACAGAGGGTGGTGGTAAATGGCTGTCACTCCACAGAGGGAAGAGTGACCAGTGGGTACCACAGGATCAGTGCTGGGACCGGTCCTATTCAACATCTTCATCAGTGACATTGCACAGGATCTAGAAGGCAGAATTTCACTGTTCATTGATGACACAAAGCTCTGTAACAGAGTAGACACACCAGAGGGTGTAGACAGAATGAGAAGGGACCTGCAGAAACTTGAAGAATGGTCAAGGGTTTGGCAGTTGAAATTCAATGCAAAGAAGTGCAAGATAATGCATATGGGGCACAAAAACCCAGGCACAATATATCAGTTGGGGGTGAGGATGATAGCATGCACCAAGCAGGAAAGGGATCTTGGGGTTGTCATCTCTGATGACCTCAAGAGGGAAACAGTGTGACAAGGCATCAGGTAAAGCAAATAGGATGCTGGGATGTATAGGCAGGAGGCATCACCAGCAGGAAAAGGGAGGTCATAATTCCGCCTATACAAGACACTAGTGAGGCCCCACCTGGAGTACAGTGTACAGTTCTGGAGACCATACCTACGTAAGGACATAGACAGGGTAGAGAAGGTTCAGAGGAGGGCAACAAAGATGGTGCATGGATTGCATCACAAGTCCTATGAAGACAGGTTGAAGGAACTGAACATGTACTCCCTGGAGGAGAGGAGGGAGAGGGATATGATAGAGACATTCAAGTATCTTACAGGGAGGAACAAGGGTGCAGGAAAACACTATTTTAGCGAAAAAGATGTTTCAGGACTAGAGGGCATGGGATGAAGTTGGAGGGAGGACGATTCAGAGGAAACATGAGAAAGAATTTCTTCACAGAACGGGTGGTGGACAAGTGAACACCCTGCCAGAGGAAGTGGTGGGGACTGAAACAATCACGGGATTTAAGAATGCATGGGATAGACATAAAGGAATTCTAGAGGTCAGGGGTAAGGGGAAATAGACTTCTAGGAAAACAAACTGAACTTACAAGCTCAAATGGGCAGACTAGGTGGGCCATAGGCCCTTATCTGCCGACACTGTCTATGTATCTATGTATCTATGTATCTATGTATCTATGTGATGGGGGTGAAGAGGAGGGCTACCTGTTTGGGGGAAGGGGAACCTGGCTGGGGGGTTGGGGAGAGAAATCAGAAGGATGGATGGATGCGGTGCCCATTAAGGGTACTGACTCTCGAGGAGACTCGATAGACCATGGGGCCTACTCTGCTGGCATTTTAGTATGTTAGTATTTATTTATTATTTATTATTTATTTTATTTATTGAATTTTGATGACCGGGTAGGCCCACTGGGCCCCGAAGGTCCCATTTTCAGGGGCGACCCGGGAATAACAATACAATAATAATTAAACAGTAGAACATAAGCAGATACAGGTTATCCTGGGTATACAGTATTCGGCTGTGTACACATAGCAGTTGTAATAGTGGTTTCATATATGTAGTTGAAAAGTTGTTATTTCATTACATTACATTACAGTCTTCTTTGTCCTACATATTAGCGAGACAGTACTGGAGATTCGTTAGGTATAATAATTCTGGAGCATCGGGAAGGTTCAGAGAGGGGGAGGAAAAGTTAGTGCTACCTTGTGGGGAGGGTTAGAGATTTTGGTTTGGTAAGTAGGCAAGTTGTGGTCAGTAGTAGTAGTGTCAGGTGCGGTGGCACTGGCATACACTTGTCATAAGATAGGTCTTGAGTCTTGAGCGAAAACTCGGCACCGATTGGGTTTCTCTTACCTCCAGAGGAAGGTTGTTCCACAAGGCAGGGGCAGCATGCGAAAGAATTCTGACCTGCCTTAGTCCTAACCTTGGGTACCTTCTAGTAACGTTAGGCCCGAGGAATCCAGGGCTGCGCTGGTATCTTTTTACTGTGAGGAGTCCCACTAGGACTCAGGGAGTGTGTGGGCTAATAATCTTCTTCGCAGACAGAGCACAGGGTAACTGAGGCGGCTTCAAGGATGGCCAGTTTAGCTTAGCTAATGTCTCACAGTGGTGACTCCTGGAATGGGATAAGGTGGCAAAGCGGGCCACCTTGTTGTATAGAGTACATAATTTCCTGTACTCCAGCTTTGTAATACCCTGAATGACTGGGGGCATATGTTAGTGTTGAAGTAGAACACTGGCTGCAATAGCAGTCCTGGCTTCTGGGGTTAACTGATCCTTAATCCGATACAGTAATCCAAGTTTTGTATGGATTACTTTAGTGACTTGTTCCACATGTTGTTTAAACGTGAGACCTTGGTTGATGGTGAGGCCGAGGTACTTTGTCGAGGGGACTACTTCCAGCTTGTTGCCCTCAAGGGATGAAAGTTGGAGTAGTTGTGATCTATCTTGTCCAAGGGCTCTTGGTCCGAACAGCATGGCTTTGGTTTTGTTGGTATTGAGGACCATTTTATTCTTGGTGAGCCACCTCTCCATGGCAAGAATATCCTCTTGGAGAGAAATGCGGAGGTCATCCAGGTTATCCGAGGTTTTGTAGATAACAGCATCATCCGTATATTGGATTAGGTTGTTGCTTCCACAGTGTTTGTGCAGTTCATTTACAAACAACGAGAACATAAGAGGCCCAAGTATAGACCCTTGGGGTACTCCGTCCATTAGGGGCTGTGGATTGGAGAGTTTATCCTGCCACCTAACCCTTTGTGTGCAATCTGAGAGGTAGCTTTCCACCCATTTGAGGGAGTGGGCATCTAGGCCTGTAAGGTGGAGTTTTTGGAGGAGTAGTCTGTGATCCACCCGGTCAAAGGCCTTGGAGAGGTCTATAAAAACCACCCCTGTATTGGATCCGGAGTCTAGGTCTCTGAGTACGTCAGAGGAGAATTTGGTCAGGGCAGTGTCTGTCCCGTGGTTAGCTCTAAAGCCATGTTGCGAAGGAGACAACAGCATGTGTGCCTCCAGATATTCTCTAAGTTGGGCATAGACCAGTTTCTCCTGTATTTTTGCCCGGGTACACAGCAAGGAGATAGGCCTGTAGTTCTCAATTGGTTCTGCAGGCCCTCCCTTATGAATCGGTACCACATGCGCCTGCTTCCACTGCTCTGGGACCGATCCTTCAAGTAAGGACCTATTGATCAGCCAGGTGAGTGGCCGCGCGAGTGCCGTGGCCCCATCTTTTAGCAATCTAGCTTTGAGTCCATCTGGACCTCCTGAACCTCTTGTTTTCAGGGTTTTCAGGATGGCCAGGACCTCTTTTATTTTTGCCAGTCTCAGGTGAAAGGGTGGGTGGTTGAGCGTACAGGGATCCAGCTGAGCAGATTGGTTGTTGGATACCAATGACCCTGCCTGATGTTTATCAGGGTTTGAGAAGTATGTATTGAGGGACTCGGCAATTAGTGCTTCATCATGTAGGACCTGTCCATTAGCTGTGATAGGGCCTGTGTGTCTTTTTTTCCCTTTCATCAGTTCATTGATGTGGGACCAGAAGGTCCTTGGGTTACCAAGGTTGCTTTCTGGAGGTGGATGAGATACTCCTTTTTTGCTAATTTGGTGGCCTGTTTACATTGGTTTCGGAGGGTTCTATAGATGACCCGGTCTACTTGGAGAGCCGTGTCCATGAACTTTTTCCAGGCTTTGTCCCGGCTCGTCATCAGAGCCTTTAGGGAGGGGGTAATCCACTTGCAGCAGTGGCCCTTTACTCGGTAAGTTTTAATTGGGGCCAGGAGATCAGTGGCCCACAAGAGAGACCTGTTAAAGTAGTCAACCGCCCCTTCCAAGGTAGGGAGACTTCTTATCGGGCTCCAGTCCAAGTTGCATAAGAGGGTGTTGTAGTGTTCCAGGGAGAACTTTGAGTAGTCCCTGGAAGTGAGTATTCTGGGCGGGATCTTTACCGCCTTGTTTTTCCAAACACAGAAAGTGGGTGAGTGGTCACTGAAAGCATCTGCCATGGTGCCAGCCGATTGCACGTTATTTGGGTTGGACACCAGTACCCAGTCGATGATTGAGTGGCTACCCATTCTGTAGTTCAACCTTGTGGGTTGGGTGATTATCTGGGAAAGGTTTGCCTCTTGTAGCATACCTATAATTGACGGCCTAGCCTCTTTGGCCCAGTTCAGGTTGAAGTCTCCAAGGATGATGAGTTCAGATGCAAACTCAACTGTTAGGTTTTTTGTGAGAGTATCGAGGGATAGGAGAGCATCCGTTGGTGGACTATAGACACACCCCACGTTAAGGTGTTTGGCACCACCGAGGGTGATACGCACAAAGATTGCTTCGATTTCAGGGGGCAGTATTTATTTTCTCAGTCACCCTATATCACAATTTGTAGCACAAATATTTATTATTTTTGATTACACCCTACTTTCATATTATAGATTTCTCTTATATTACATAATATTAAATACTGCTGGCCTCTCAGCCTCCAATGTCAACTGGTTCCACTCTTACCTCACGGGCTGTTTATAGTTGACAGAGGTTGGTAGCACTCTGCAGCCCCACTTCCGATCCAGGTTGGAGTCCTACAGGGCTCCATCTTGGGTTCAGTACTCTTCTCTAGTTTTCTTAATAACCTCCCCTCCATCTGTGTCAATTTGCACATTCACATGTATGCAGATGACACAGTCATCTACGTGAGCAATAATACCCAACAGGATGGGCATTATTGGGGAAATACCGGACCGCCAAGGGGTGTAATGAGCCTGACGCCACAGGCAGAGGGCCTTATAGAACCTGGAAGGTCAGGTATTTCCCAATAATGCCCACCCTGGAGAGTAGTACTGTGCTTAGAAAATGGGTATCTGTGTAAATTTTTATGAAGTTGTAAAATAATACAGTAAATGCCTGTGAAAAAATTAATACAGGTACTTGAGATAAATGTATTGATAAAGTAGTCCATAGGCTGTTCCTGGTGCTGTTGCTCCTCCCTGCAGCATTCAGATGGATTGATAACACCCGAGAAAGAGTCACACACACAGACACTTCATAAGATTTACTGGCAAGTTTATTTTTTCTTTTGTGGTGTTTGTTTGCTTTTTTTGTGTGAAGTTGCATCTGTGCGCTCTGTGACCTTTGACCGCGATGTACGATGAAGGACAAAAAGCACTATTTGAGGTTGATGTAGAAGGAAAGAAAATATTTCTTTTGCATTTATTGAAATAGTGAGGTAAATGTATTTTTTTATCACTGATTGTGAGGGACTTGCGCTGAGTGATCACTGTCTGTTTGCGGTCAGCATGGTAGTGCAAGACCACAGTCGGGAGATGGTTTTCAGGGTACTGTGACAGTGCAAACGGAAGAGTGATGCCATTGTGTCACTATTTGAACCACAAGATAACTGGAGTGTGTTTTTTTAATTTGTTTTTAAGATAAGGAGCGGCTGCAAGTAAATACTGTTTGGTTTGGCTAGGGGAGAGCAGTATGTTTCGCTGAGCGAGAGAAAAAGATGGCAGTCGTTTTGAAATTTTCTTCGGTGTGTTCAGCCAGTTAAAAAACAAGTTCAGCACCATTATGGAATGTTTCACAGTGAGGTGCCAGTTGGACTGGCACTTATTATTTACTGGGCATCTATTGAAAAATAGATGCCCAGTTTGGAGCCAGTTTCAACCAATCAGGATACAAAATTAATTCTGGCTATTTTCTAAAACTCCATTCCCTCTACTACAGCTGTGGAAGGTCTGCTCCAGCAAGACTTTCACAACGTCCTGCACTGGTTCATATTCAATCAAGCCCAAGTCAGCACAAAAACAAAACTGTATCCAGGACCTTTGAAACTAGACAGAATCTGGCCAGACTCCCTACTCTACCCATCTTCTTCACTTTAGATAACTCACCTCTAGGAAGCTCTAGGAAGGTTCACTCTTTCAAGTACCTCAGTGTGTGGTTAGACAGCTAGCTTGATTTCTCTGCCCACATTGATGCCAGTCATGCCAAGCTCCACCCCAAACTTGGTGCCTTGTACTGCAGTAAAGATTGTTTGTCTACGCAGGTCTGCTGTGAGCATTTGCCAAAATGCTCTTACTGGTCTTTGACTATGCAGATGTTTTCTATGGCACTGCCCCCTCCACCTGCCTGAGCAGACTAGATACCCTCTGCAACTCCTTTTGCTGCTTTGCTACCAACTCCCCCCACTTATCATTGCTCACTTTACTGCTCCCCTACCCTTATGTCACCAGATCCACTGTGCCTCCTTCACATGCAAGTACTGGTCTGTGTCCTTTCCTTCTTACCTTCCATCGCTCTTGTCCCTCATCACCTCTGTTTCATGCTCTCCACTCCAGGAATCCTTGCACCTTCTCCATTCCTTATCCCCACTCATCTGCTGTGCAAGCAGTCTTTTCCTATCACCTTCCCACACTTTGGAACCAGCTCCCCACAGCCTTCTACTTCAGTGTCTCCCCTGGTTCCCTCAGGTATCAGATGAAACTCCTTCTCCCCCACTCCTGTTTTCAGTTTCCTTGACATTTCCCTTGTAATTGCTATCCTACCCCAGCATAGGTGTGGCCGATGTGCTTAACTGTTGTTTATTTACCTTGCCTATTCCTTCTGCAGTTATACCTGTATTCATCACGTTATTCTGATTGCACCTTACTGTAACTGCAAATTGCATCTCTGCTATGTATTTTTTATCCCCTATCTCCTTTCCCTAGGTTGCACCTGGAAATGAGCCCCATTTCAGTGTTCCTTTCCTGGTTATTAATTTTCAAATGAAAAAATAAATAAAAATAAATGATATCTTCCTTCTTTTTTTTTGCAATTTAATATACTTTATTAGGTATTAATTTTTATAGTAAGCTCACAACCCCCCCCCAAAAAAAAACAACCCAAAAGCAAGAAACATAAAAACCAAAGGCTCACTTGTACAATGGAAGACAATTCTTAACCCGAGAAACCAACAAAGCGGATTTAAGTATGGCAACATTTGTGGTTAATAAGTTGTTTATCTCTATCTGTCAGGCCTACTGTAGGCCAAAACAGGCTATAGCATCTAGACTAGACCCAGGTAAACAGCAAATGAAACTTATCAGTATTAAAATAAGGATAAGACTACCCCCTCCCCCACACGCCTAACCCCGCCCCGGAGCATATACAAAGAGTCACAGGGGTGTAGGCAAGTGAAAACCTCATTGTAAGGTCGGGTGGAGGCCAGGGGCTGCCTGAGAGCTATGAGGGGACTTGAGATATATAGATGGGAGCTTATCTGAGTGGCAGGCTAGGAACCTCAAAACCACCGGGGCTACATGGCCAGTGTGGTTGATTGGGGTAAGAGCAAACAGTGGACCCCAATGGACATTGCAGGCTGACATTCGATTACTCCACTGAGTTATATGTTTTTCTAATGCCAGAGCCTGGAGTATCTCTGCATGCCACTCTTGAAGAGGTAAGCTATTCTGGTCCATCCAATGGTGAGCGATAACCAGTTTCACTGTTGCAGTGATCAGAGACATATGTGCCTTACGGGTTCCTAGCATGTCCACAGGGAAAAGTCCTAGAAGGCAAACCTGTGGGGTAAAGTCAGGCTCCAGCCCTAGTATGGGATCCAGGGAGGCTTTGATTCTCTGCCAGAAGGAAAGGGCCCGGTCACAATCCCAGAAGAAGTGCTTGGTAGTCCCATCTTCTTTCCCACATACGGGACAAAGAAGTGAGTCAAGAAGCCCCATTCAGTATAGACGGGCTGGGGAAAAGTACATGTTGTGCAGGAGGTGAAATTGGAGGAATCGTAGGTGATCTTTCTTTATGTATTTATATAGTCCTTGCCACACATTTGCCCAGGCCTTATCATCGACTGAAAGGTTGAGCTCATGCTGCCAGCAGAAGCAAACTCCTTTCAGAACTTGGGGGTCTAGAGCCTGAAGGGTCTTGTAGAAGACAGAAATTGTGTGGGGTTGTTGAGCAGCATTCAGAAGGGCTTGGTTAATCAGGTTGATGGGGGGGGGCCAAGGAGAGAGACCTAAAGAAGCTTTAAGTACCCCCTTCAGTTGCAGTACTTTAAAGAGGCTCAGGGCGGGAGGTAGGAATCTCGATTGAAGCTCTATCACTGAGCCCATCCTAATGTTTACCAGGATAGAGAAGACAGGTTTCACCCACAGGCTGGGGCAAAAGGAGGCCAGAATGATGTGGTTCGCTATTTTGAAGTTGGGATTGCCTAGCAACGGTTGGTCCAGGTCATTGTGAAAGGAGATGGAGTGAAGGGTACTAATTTGATGCAGGGCTTTAATAGACCACCAGATAGGGGATATCTTTAAAGAAGAGGAATGTGCAGATGGTTTAGAGTAGAGGAGGGAGTGCAATGTGAGGCCATGAGATCTACAGACCTGCTGTTCCAGGCTGAGCCACTGAGGGATATAGTCCTGCATAGCCTCATTTGTGAGACCTGTAGACCATCTGAAGAGCTTGCTACAGTGGATAGCGCAATAGTATAAGAAGAAGTTGGGGAGACATAGGCCCCCCTCTCTTTTGGGAAGGGTAGCTTGAGGTATGCATGGCATACTACTTTGCCTTGCCAGAGAAATTCAGAGAGGAGGGAGTGCAACTGAGAAAACCATTGCTTGGTAAGGTAGGGACTGATCATGTGAAGGGGGTATAACAACCGCGGGAGAATGTTCATTTTGATCACATTTGCATGGCCCCATAAAGAAAGAGGGAGGTGCTTCCAATGTTGTGGATCCGCTTTGATAGAGCCTATGATTGGTGAGAGATTAGGCTTGACTATGTGCAATAAGATACGGGGCAGCTTGACACCAAGGTAAATAAGAGCGGTAGGCTCCCAAGCCATGCCCAGGTCCATAATCCAATGTTTTTGAAATAGGCTATTAAGAGGCATAACATAGGATTTTCCTAGGTTGAGTTTGTAACCCAAGGCTTGTGAAAAATGATGTATAATAATAAGCGCCACAGGAATAGAGGATAGCGGATGTTCCAGGTGTAGAAGAAGGTCATCGACATAAGCTGATAGAGGAAAGGTGAGTGGACCAACACAAATGCCCTGAACCTCATTGCAGGCTTGAAAAGGAAGGTGGAGAGAGGGCAGCCCTGCCTGGTGCCTCAGGCAAGGGGGAAAGGGTCAGAGAGAACTCCATTGTAGCATACCCTAGTGGTTGGGTTGGAATAGAGCACCCGGAGCCAATCACAGAAGGGTGAGGGGAAACTGAACATTTCCAAGACTGCAAAAAGAAAGGGCCAGGAAACCAGGTCAAATGCTTTATCAGCATCTAAAGAGACTGAGGGGGTAGAGCTAGTATCTGCTGAGGCAATAAGGTGAAGAATCTTACGCGTGTGGTTGCAGGAGACCCAGCCTGCTACAAAGCCCACTTGAGAGTGGCTCAGCAAATCCTGCCAGACTTGATGCATGTGGTTAGCTAGAATTTTTGCCATGATTTTGATATCTGAGTTCAACAGAGATATGGGTTGATAATTGCCCGACAGAAGAAGGGATTTACCAGGCTTTGGGAGCACAGAAATCCAGGTCTGGGTAAAGGAAGAGTCAGACAATCCAGAGGAACGCAAGTCATTGAAAAGCTGGGAGAGGAAGGGAGCTAGTTCATCTTGAAAGGCTGTGTAGAACAAGGCATTAAAGCCATCTGGACCAGGGCTTTTTCCTTGGAAAGTTGAGCTATTACCTGTTTGACCTCGGAAACTGATATTGGGGCCTGCAAAAGCGACTGTTGGGCGAGAGTGAGAGTGGGTAGAGATACAGAATCCAGAAAGCGGTTTATATAGAAAGGTTCGCTCGGCTGCTCAGTCTCCGGCCTATACAGGTCCTCATAGTATTGCTTAAAAGTTGCTGCTATTTCCCTTGTTTTGATAAGAACTGGCCCAGGCAATACCGGTTGCAGACTTTGGATCACACTTCTGACCCCTAACTGACAAAGCCGGAAGGCTCGCAGCTTCCCAGCCTTCTTCCCAGATTCTAGGTAGTGGAGTTCGACTTGCTGGAGTGCCAAATCTGCTTTCTCAGCTAAGAGGCTGAAGTATTGAGCCCAAAGTGAGTTTAATTGGGCCCAGCTATTGGTGCTCAAAGAAGAAGAGTGGTCATGTTCCAGTACTCTAATTTGCTTTAACAATTGCCTAGTGGCTTCCTCCCTACATTTCTTGACTTTCGCAGTTAACCTGATGCATTTGCCCCTGATGGTGCACTTTGCCGCTCCCCACAGCATATCCAAGGAAGTAACTAAACCCAGAATGTCCTTAAAAAAGTTCCGAATGTAGAGGGAAAGAGTTTGGGCTGCCTGTTTATCCTTTAAAAGTCCAGAATTAAACCTCTAAGTGTTGTCCTGGGTGTCCAACCCTCCTAGCAGATGCTCCATGTATACTGGTGCATGGTCTGTGATGACTGTTGGGAGAATGTCACAGACCACCAAACCCGGGAGAAGAGATAAGGACACTAGAAAGTAATCAATGCATGAAAAGGAATTATGAGGGAGGGAATGAAGGGTAAATTGTCTTTCTGTGGGGTGCAGGATTCACCAAGGGTCTCCTAACCCCACAGTGTCTGTCAAATCCCTCAACCCCCTTTGCGCCGGGGAGAGACTTTTGTGCCGCCTTCCAGACTTATCAGATTCATTGTGAAAAAACAGATTCCAATCCCCACCTAAGATTATTGGGGAACCAGAAAGGGCAGAGATCTGGGATAGAAGTTGAGCAAAAAAGCCAGGAGAATCCGTATTTGGACCATAGATGCAGCCCAGTACTACCATCGTTAATCCCAGGCGCTCCTGCAAAAAAATCGCCCCTCCAAATCCTGAACCAGGTTTATCAGCTGGAAAGGAGTGCTCCTGTTTATTAAAATGCCCACTCCCCTTTTTTGGTTACTAGCCCCAGCCCCGTAGGTTTGACCAACCCACTCCCTGCGGAATAACAGGATGTCCTCCTGCTTAAGGTGTGTTTCCTGGAGAAAGACCACATCAGGTTGGTACTTGTGGAGGTGATGAAACTGATATAGTGTTTGCGCTTATGATTTGCTCCATTTATGTTCCAAGACAAAAAATTTTATATAGTCCCCATACTAGCCCAGAAAAGGTGCAGATATCCCAACCTCCAGCCATAGGGAAGATAACATAAGGGATGCTCTGGCCCCCCAAAACACCCTACTCCCCCCAACTGCTCTGCCCCAATTATATAGCCTCACTCTAGAAGATTGATGAAATAAGGGCAATGGCAAAAAACGTACCCCCAATAGCCATGCTGTCCAGTCCTGTATGCCGCAAACCCTCCCTCCCACCAAACTGTATACACATCACAATCCCTCAGCCCCAAAGGCCGTACCACTACTAAATTGTCATATGTGATGTCTTCCATCCTCGGAGCCACCCCCCCAGCTCCAGATCTTAAATAGAAACAGAAAACACAACACATAACCAATGAAGGCAAGGAAATAACATGAACAATTTGAAGAAGGACCCCCTATTGTTCAACCCCTCCCACTGAGCAAGAGCACACACAGCCAATGGCTTAGTCCGTGTTCCATGAAGGTGGTATAAAAACAAGCAGCAGCATGCAGAGGAGCTGACTTTGATAAAATGGCCAACAGAGTTAAGCTAACCCTGGCAAGAAGAAATACAGGTGAGGGGGTACAGGCAAAATGGGCAAGCATTAAGGATGCAATACTTGAAGCAACATCCCACTGTGTTAGAGAGAAAAGGAAGTGCAAAAGAAGAAGGAAACCACTTTGGTTCTTAAAAACAGTAGCAGAAAAGGTCAGAGCCAAAAGGCTGGCCTTCAGGAAATATAAGGGAACGCAGCAGGATGAAGATAGGGAGGCATACCAAACTTCCCTAAGGGAAGCAGGGAAGGCAGTAAGACAGGCAAAGGCCCAAACTGAGGAAACACTAGCACAAACAGTAAAAGAATGGGACACGACTTTGTATATATACATCAGTGAAAGGAGAAAGTCCAGAGGGGGTATTGCTAAGATCAAAGGGGATAAGGGGGAGTGCGAGGAGAAGGACCATGGAAAGACATGTATACTAAGTAGATACTTCTGCTCAGTATTTACTGAGGAGAAGGTGGGACAGGGCCCACAGCTCAGCACCATGGACACAGGGGAGAGGGAGGTGTGCTCTAGTCCCTTCACAAAAGAAAGAGTCCTACAAGAGCTCAATAAGCTCAGGCTGGACAAGGCAATGGGACCTGATGGCATACATCCCAGTGTACTAAAGGAGCTAAGGGTGGAACTAGCAGAGCCATTATCAGAACTATTTAGTGAGTCTGTAAGCAAAGGAGAGGTTCCAGAAGACTGGAGAAGGGCTCATGTGATCCCGCTCCACAAGAGTGGTTGCAGGGAGGAGGCAGGGAACTACAGACCAGTCAGTCTTATCTCAGTAGTGGGCAAGATTATGGAGGCACTCCTTAAGGAAAGGATAGTGCAACACCTGGAATCCATAGGAGCACAGGATCTAAGACAGCATGGGTTTACAACAGGAAGGTCCTGTCAAACTAATCTCATAGATTTCTTTGACCAGAGTGGTGGACCAAGGGGGAGCAGCTGATGTCACCTACCTTGACTTCAACAAAGCTTTCGATACTGTTCCACACAAAAGATTGATTAACAAGTTGAGTAGGCTCAGGGTGGGTCAGAAGTTGGTCAACTGGGTGGCAAACTGGTTGATGGGCAGAAAACAGAGAGTGGTGGTAAACAGTATTTAGACAGAAGAGATGTAAGTCACAAGTGGGGTACCTCAGGGATCAGTTCTGGGGCCAGTCCTCTTCAATATCTTCATCAGTGACATTGCAGATGGACTGAAGGGGAAGGTTTGTCTGTTTGCAGGTAACACCAAGATCTGCAACAGAGTAGATGATCCAGAATGGGTGGGCAGAAAGAGAAGAGATCTGGATAAACTGGCAAAATGGTCTGAAGCGTGGCAACTGGGGTTTAATGCAAAGAAGTGCAAGATCATGCACATAGGGAAGAGAAACCCCAAAGCCACCTATAGGTTGGGAGGGGAGTTGCTGGCAGTCACAAGGGATAAAAGAGACTTGGGCATCATCATCACAGGTGACCTGAAAACATCCAAGCAGACCACTAAAGCAGTAGGTAAGGCAAGGGGATGTTGGGGTGTATTAGTAGGAGCATCACAAGTCGTAAGAGGGGGGTAATAATCCCTCTTTACAAGACACTGGTTGGGCCCCATCTGGAGTACTGCATGCAGCACTGGAGGCCACACCTTCACAAGGACATTAACAAAATGGAGGCGGTTCAGAGAAGGCAATCAAAATGGTGCAGGATCTGCATCAGAAAATATATGAGGACAGATTAACGAAGCTCAATATGTATACCCTAGAGCAAAGGAGGGAGAGAGGTGATATGATTGAAACATTCAAACACCTTAAGGGCATTAACAAGGTGAAAGAGTCTAACATGTTTCAGTATAAGAAAAATAGCAGGACAAGAGGGCACAGCATGAGATTAGAGGGAGGCTGATTAAGGGGTAATGTGAGGAAGTTCTTTTTCACAGAAAGGGTGGTGGATGCATGGAACGGCCTATCTCAGGCAGTGGTGGATATGAATACAGTGCAGGGCTTCAAACAGGCATGGGATAGGCATAAGGGAGCAATACAGATGAGTATGAATAGATAGGCCATTGACAGAGTAAAGGCCTATGGCACATTCATAAGGTAGAAAAAGAAATGGGCAGACTAGATGGGCCTTGCGGTCCTTATCTGTCATCAACTTCTATGTTTCTATGCTCCTCTCAAATAGTTGCTGGGCCTCTTCCTCAGGGCCGAGGATCAAGGACCTCCCCACTACTCAGCCACTCAAAGACCATCCCTGGGAGGATGCGCCAGGTTCTCTCAAGGTGCCCACCAAAGACTAAGTATCCCCGAGTCAGGCTGCTCCCCCCACTATCAGGCACACTGCGGCACAACTGCCCCCCTCTCGGGTCATAACCTGGCCCAAGCCTCCCCCAAATGTAATGCACCAGCAGCCTTACTGTCCCCCCCGATGCAGCCAGCAATGATAGAATTTATTAGGGGCTGCAGCAGCAATTGTATTGAAAGAGTCTGACCATTTTTGCATGCAGCAAATTGACCCCCCCACCCTGGGCCAGAGCCCCGGCACAGCATTGAATGTAGTGGTACCAGTTCCAAGGATGAGGGAGGGGAATTATCCACCACGCCACCCCCGTGAACAGCCACGCCTTTGCATGCTACAATAGGGGGCCAAGGCAGATGAGGTTAAATTACAAAATTTAAATTTGGGAAGAGCCCTGGGAACCTCATCCTTTCATCCATGCTCAGCATCGAGGCTCCCATGTAAGCAAGCTGGGGGGCTATTCCCCCCTCAACACCCCTGGGTTTCCCAGAACAGGCAAAGAACTGGGAAGCATGTGCCTAGGTGTGCCACTGCAGCGGGAAATGCAGACTACCCCACATAGGAGCCCAGCCCCAGTAAGACCACAAACAAGAGTCCTACCTCATATCTCCCTCAGGGTCTCAGAGTGTGTCCCGACAGAAGAGGCCCCGACTGTAAGTCCTTGACGTTGGGCAGGTTGCCACCTGAGGCCGTTTCTTGGTGGACCAGCAAGGTGCAAAAGTCAGGGCTAACTGACATGTCCCAGAATTGTTTCAGCCTTAGAGTCCATCCAGAGGTTCATCTCTGGCCCGAACTCCAGGGGTGCTTGATCACAATCCAACTGAGAGGCAGGGGGTGGTATGGGTAGTCCAAACAGCCAATTCCAATGGACACAAATTAAAGGTCTCAACTGATGAGGCCTCCCTGACAGATGATGGCAACATGTTCCACAAGACTGGGCCAGCGGCACTGAATGCTCTGTCGCCGGCAGTTCTAAGTCTAGTCCTGGGAACTTCAAGGAGGCCCCTGGTAGAGGAGAGAAGGGAGATGACAAAGGTGGCCAGTGTCAGAAGATCAGCCAGGCAGCCAGGGCCTAAATAGTGGACATAATCTCTTACTTTCCAAGCCTCACACAAATAAAAAAAGAAATAACTGATGCCATGCTACTGATTCATTATGGACTTTGAATATTATCATTACGCTGATGATTCACAATTATATTTCTCCTTTCCTTCATTCTCAGATGATGTTACTATCCTCATTGCCTCCTATTTGAGTATAATAAGCAAAAGACCAACATAAATCAAGATCAAACTCCTGTTTTTGGATGCAAGTTGCAACTGTCAGATTGCAAAACATGATACTATCATGGCATAAGACTAGGTTTCTAGTACAGCTTCCAATATGCAAAACCTATGTGTCATTTTTGACCTTTTATTCAGATTTAAGCAGTAGATCATGACAGTAACAAAAATATGTTGATACCATCTCTAGAATATTGTATGAATTCACAAATGTCTTACTATCCACCTGCACAAAAGCTTATTCATGCATCCCCTATTGCAACTGGCTTCTCACTGGCCTTCCAGCATCTTCTTGTAATAATCTCCAGCTGGTCCAAAACACAGCAGCCCATGTGATTATCCATAGACAGAACTACAGTCAGGTTTCCCCTCTTCTATGGACCTCCACTGGCTTCCAGTCAAGTTGCAGTTTAAATGTAAACTCTTGGTCCCAGTATTTAAGGCCCTTAAATTATTGCTCCTCCTCACCTGCAAGATCCAATCAGTGAATAGGTTCCATGCATCAGCTATGCTCAAAGAATGGAAATGACATTACTGTTGGAAACTGGGCACAGCTCACCAGGAATTCGCAAGCCTTCGCCATGTTGTCCCAAGCTTGTAGAACTCACTTCCTCCATGTATTCAGATTACAGAGACTGCCACTGGTTTCAAATGGAAGTTAAGGACTTTTTTCTGCTGGTACTAGGTTTTATATGTATTATTTGCAATACTTTGCAACATGGAGGAAGCATAAATAAACACACAGATAAATAAATGCTACCCCCACCACTCCATCCAGCTGCAAGAATCCTCCAGGCACCCCCCATGCTCAAGATATGCCCATATTCTAAGTGTGATGTACAGTGCATGTTGCTGCCTCCCTGCCCACGTGAAGGAAATGGTAACCCCCTCCTATAGTTTGTGGCACTCTCTCTCTCTATTTATATATCTCTTTTTGAACCACTTCTCTCTGCTCCACCCAGCTGCCAGATATCCTCCTTTATTATTCCATACCTTAAATAATGCACACCCGTCTTTTGTTCCCAAACATGATGGCACAGTCTGCTCCCATTAACTCTGAAAAAAAATGGACACTTTCACATTTTTTAGGCACAAGCTAGAGCTGGTAACACAAATACCATGCTTGGAAACAAAAGTAGGTGTCATTTATATTTTTAAGTTTTATTTTATTGCAGTTTCAGTCTGAAAGTACAACAGAACATAAAGCAACAGGTGAATGAGAACCAGAAATCTGAATATAGCATCATACAATAGAACTAAGACAGTAATACTCTTCTTTGTTACACCAGTGGGTGAAGGTCCACAGAATAAATGTATATAAAGAATATGGTAAGATACCAAATGCTGGGGGGGGGGGGGGGTGGCTAGCCATCAGCTGGTAAAGACATGTTTCTTAAGAGGTCCAAACTCAAGCTGCTTCTAAACTGCTTTTCTTGCCACAATCTGTCTTAAAACATGCAAAAGTACTTCTTTCTGTAGTTGTACAGTGAGGAAACATTATGGGCAAACCCTGAAACCAACAGCTCACCTCACCTGAGATCAAAAACTCATTCTTATAGCCATGCAAGCTGGCAAATTTGGCCTGACAGACCAATTTTGAGCTAGGTCAGACCAACCCAAACTGGCCTGATTTTAACTGAAAGTAAATAAACAGTTAAGGGTGTTATTTTCTATGGCCTTATGGCCCCAGTCATCTGGGTTATTGTCAGTGGTCCCTGTCCCTAGTCTGGGGTATTTATTTGGCCCCTGTATCCAAACATGCTATGTGGCCCCTGTGCCCAGTCTTGGTGGGGTATTATATAAAACTTTGTTACCATTACCCAGCCCCATCCCACCAGTGTGGAGCTCTGCTGGTTCCATCCTCAAATACCAGACAACTTTCCACTTCACAGTCAATGGTTTTCACCAGTGTCATTCCCGGGTGGTCCCATAGTTGACCTCCTGTAGCACAGTGAGGGACCAGACCTGGAGAGGAGGAGGAGGAAGACAGAAAATGTTCTGCATCTGCTTCTCCATGAAACTAGACCACCCCCCCCCCCAGTGCTACTGCAGCTGCTCCCTGGCAGTGGTGTCTGCACTCATTCTCAGCAGCTCCCTGAGACAATTACTGCCCAAATGGTACTATGAATGTTCACGGTCATCCAGCCAGAAGTCCTGCCAGCACCATAAATACCACTCTGCTTGATTGGCTACATTGTGAGAGGGAACATCAGTATCACTACACACCACCTGACAGCCAGCCTTAAAGACCTAAAACAAAGGCTCTTAAGCCCTTATCATTAAAAAAACAATTACAAGGCTGGTCCGTCGGCGCAGTGGTTGGATTTCCGCTTACGGCCTTGACAACCAGGTTGAGGAACAGACCTGGGTCGTTGGAAGACAACCCGGGTTGGAAAAGATTGGCCATCCATGGGCAGCTCTCCTTCCTTGGGAGGGCAGGGGGCTGCAGCCGGGCATACGAGCGTGCACCTAGCGGAGGCTGGGTGCACGCCCACGCCGGGGCATAACAGAGCTTCCTGTGGGATGGGGCGGACGCTGGCTATCATTGCACGTCCCCATCCTGCTTAAAGGGGAACAAAATCCCACGCCTTGCGCCTCGGTGACGCTTGCCCCTGGAAGCCTCGATGACCACTGAGCCGCTCTCAACCAGTCACAGTTCCGCGGTCCGACATCGGGGTCGGAGCAGTGGCCCCACTCTCTGGGGGGTAAGCCAGGGATGACCGGGGGAGACGGCAATATCCGGTGGTTGGGGCTCCAGGGGTCCGTGACCAGAGTTGATGGTCGATGAGAGGCGTGGAGGCCAAAAATAGAAAATAGAAAAAAAAAAGGAAAAAAAATTACAGGCAAGTTTTCTTATTTTTTAATTGAAACCCAATTAATCCTTTTTCACCAAACCGCCCTTAAATCTGAATGGCCTGAACTTGTGGCCCGACCCAATACTTAGCCTTACTCCTTGCAGACCATGTCTCTTTCAATGCAGGCCATTAAGAAAAGGATCGAGGACTGCTCAGGGGTGTGGCCTGGCTGTGCTGAAGATGGCTGCCTAAATCTATATCTCCTTGGGACCTCCAACTATCATTGAGCATCCTTCTTCTCTCAGATACCCATCATTTGCCAACATCATTGTTCAGCTCTGGTAAAGTATGTTTTACCATCTATTAACTCCAGACCTAATAGTTTAACACCAAGATTATCTATCTGAGAGGGCCTGAAACAATGGCTGACCAACCTCTGCATACCAGCTCCCTTAACAGAGTGGAGTCTATGTTTCAGCAATTAATTAAGGAGCTCTATGATTTAAAAATAACCTCACAACAGAATATTACCAATATGCAATTGCTAGACCAAAGAATCAATGCTACTGATGCAAAAATGACTAAAAATGAAAGCTCTATTAATGATCTGCATGCCACCATTAGGGAGCAAGACAGGGTTATTAGAAGCCTACAAGACAAAACAGATGACATTGAAAATAGGAATAGACAAAACAAACTTAGATTTCTTGGCTTTCCAGAAGGTGTGGAGATCGGTGATACCAGTGCGCTCCTAATTCATGTATTTCCTACTCTACTCAAACTCCCTCCCGGCCAAAGCATTATCATTGAGAGATCACATCATTTCCTAAACCCGAGGCCTGGCCCGGACCAGAAACCTAGGTCCATCATCGCCAGATTCCTCAATTATGCTCACATAGAGTTAATTCTTAACAGAGCCAGACAAGTAGGGGTATTTACATGGCAAGATCATAGAATTTCAATCTTTAGAGACTTCTCGAGAGAGCTCTCCATCAAATGCAAAGCCTTTAACCCTATAAAAACCACTCTACGTCAGAAGGGAATTAAATTTGCATTGAGATACCCAGCTGTTACGCGTCTATTTCTGGGAGACTCATTCAGACTTCAATTGCCCTGAAGCCCTGACTGCGTTCCTTAATGCGACCCAATCTGCACATGTCTTGCCCTGTGGTAGCGATGAGACCCACTCTGCCATCAGCTCTGATACTCCTCAACCTGATAGACTTGCTTCTCCCGCGGAGGTTTGCAGCACAAGGCCCGAGCAGCTTTCTCTGAACTGCACCACTGTAACACCACCAGCTCGACTTTCAGCTCGCATACAAGAAAAGAAGGCCTCAAACTCACACTCTGCCAAGCGCACATGCTGTGCAAGTGATGCTCCTTCAATATGTCCCTTAAAAACAGAGTGTCGCATCAGCTTCTCTTTGCCCCTTACCCTTTCTAATAAATTTACTCCACTACAAGAGGATCCACACTCTTCCCAAGAAGACCTTCAGAGAGTTGAATTTGACCCTGTCGCCAATGACTCTAAGAATGTTCTGCCTGGAAACAACTCTCCGGACTCCTCATGGGCTGAATTGGTGGCTAGCTCACCACTCAAATCTGTCGAGCCTCCCAAAAAGAAAAGGAAAGGGAAGCTCAAGCATAAATCAACCTCTGCTGCTTCTGATGCTCACAAGTGCAATAATAATTGATTACATAGTGGTTATAATATTCTTTAGTGTGATACTTTGTATAGGAACTCTAGCTTTCCTTTATGCACATTACTATCGCACCCAACCAGTTTGGAAAACACATTGCAGTACATCACAGTTGTGGGTATAAGTGTAGTGATCCTCATAGATTTGATATATCGTAGCTGATTTTATAACCTTTCAGTTTTCTTTTTTATCAGATCTCTGCTTATGCATATCATTTAGAGATCATACTTTGAAGGTCTCATTTTGTTTACTTTGTGTGCTGCCAGAAAACTAGACTTTTCCAGAATCGCGATGTATAACAATTTTATAGTCATCTCACCATTATACTGTTAAGAGTTGAAGTATTTGGCAGTACATCGCTTTCCCAAATTCATATCTAAAGGGCCATTCATCCCTGTTATTACCACATATTTAACCACATGACCATTAGTACTCATGTGTGGAAGATGTTTAAATACATATATTAGCTATCATCAGTTATTATTATATATACTATTATAAAGTACAGGGGTATCAGTGGTATTTTGTCAACTTTCTATGCTGTAATTTTGGTATTTTGACAATTCCTTTAACATTCCTATTATTTGAACAACTCCATACCTGTTATACAGTTACATATCATTTCACACATCCTCTCTTCCTCCTCCTCCGTCCCCTTTTCGACAGGTATGCTGATACCTGGCATCAATTTATCAATGCATTATTTACCACTTTCATTCTTTAATCACATCATATAGCAGGCTACTTTCGAGGCTCCTATGCTTTACTATTATTATCTACTCGCCACAAATAATAATTTAAAGCACATATATGCTCGAAGGCTTTATATTATTTATTTATTTATTACATTTTGATGCCCGGGTAGGCCTGCTGAGCCCCGAAGGTCTCTTTTTCAGGGGCGACCCGGGATAACATTACAGAATGAAAGACACAGATGCAAAAGGTTACAGAGAAAGTACAGATGATAAGCAGGGTACAGCAAATAGCAATTTTTTCTGAGTCAATTAGACATTCCAGCAGTGATATTATGAGGCAAAACCAAACCTTATAGTCTATTTGGGTGACATGCAACTGGTGGAAAACAAGGTGAGCTTGGGAGAGGATTGCTTAAGCCTTTGGAATACTCTCATAGTTGGGGCTTGCTGGGCCTTTTCTTAGACCCAGTTACCCCACTATAAATATATACCTCCTTTTAGCTATGTTCGACTCATGTGCTACTATAAAACATCTGGCACATACAGTATATTAAATATACCTGGAACCTTGAAGCCTGATGCATTCAAACTTTATTATAATGATAACATTGCTAAGGTTACTACGCATACCTACCTACAACCTAACCCCTCTAACAAAACATAGTATTCTACTATTAATTTGGGTTCATAATATCCTGATACCTTCTTAAGCTATATTACATCAACCCTTTTGATTCCTCATATTTATTTGATCAGCCTCCACACATAATTTTAATTTATTCTATTAATATGTGGGAAATTACATAGCTGCATGGCCTGATTCTGCTCATACTATACTTTATAACTTTGTTACGATATGTTGGCATACTTTCTTTAATACCGAACTTGGGTACTGTATTCCTAGTTCAAATTATATTATTATATCTGGGCTTTGCTACTAGTTTAGTAACTTTCCTGTTCAGTTAGATATGATGACTATGGTCCTTCCTAGGGAATCATTACAACTATCTTAGTGCTAGTCATAGTTACAATTTATAATACATTGCTGCATACAGTTTGTATCTTAAGTGTATAGCATGTGTGGCTTCTCTTAAGATTTGCTTACTTCCCTACACGCCTTGTAGTGTAGCGAGAGAGGCTTGGTGTGTACATCGACTCACTTCATAAGTGCTTACAATTAATATACAGTAGTATATAAGCAGCAGCGGCTCTAGCCACAAATGGTTACCAGGGCACAGCCGGGGCACAACAGATGGTAGCCAGGGCACTTATATATTGCTACTATGGGGGAATCTCTGCACCATATGGGGCACCAACTGGGGCACAGCATTTTTTTACCAGGGCACATGCCCTGGTGGGCCCTGGTGTAGAGCCGCCACTGTATATAAGTTCTTCTTGTTAAGAATGTTAATGTTAATGTGTTTTGTAGTCTCTCTGTTATATTATTCTGCAGTGAGACACAATAGTTATTCTTATCCATCTCTCCTGAATCCATGTAACCTAAGGATCCTGCATACATTTATTTATTTCAAACATCTCCCTTTTGAGCCTTCAGCATCCCTTACTCCACTTATTAATGAGTCCCTCATTCCTATTTGCATTATTACACTTTATATCTTACCAACATGAGTGATCTAATTTTACACTCTTGGAATGTTAAGGGACTCCACTACCTTGTAAGTGTAAGCAAATCCTCACTTATCTCAAGAAACATAAAACACACATTGCTTTCTTACAAGCAACTAAACTTCTAGCTGAGGATGTCGACAGACTCAAAAAGGATTGGGTCAGTCAAATATATGCGTCTTCCTCTTCTTCAAAAAATGTGGGGTGGCTGTTCTAGTATATAAATCCCTCAACTGGTCCCTCATTAAATCTATCACTGACTTGGACGGTAGATGGGTTATAGCCCATCTGAATACTACCACAAGCCATTTCATGTTAGTTAACATTTACGGCCCTAACTCTGACTCCCCTGCATTTTTCCATAATTTGGCTCAACAAATTATGATTCATAACAACAATAACTCACCTATTCTAATGGGTGGGGACTTTAACTTAGCACTGGAGGTGCAGATAGACAGAAGTAATTCCTCCTGTTATGCTCATCCCAGAAGTATCACTGTGCTTTCAATGTTAATGAAACATTTGGGCCTTTCCAACATTTGGAGGATACACAATCCTAGACAACATGACTATGCCTTCTACTCCTCACTCCATATGTCATACAGCAGAATTGATTATTGGTTCTCATCTCCTGCCATTACTGAAAAAACTATTGTTACTTCTATCCTCCCAATTACAATATCAGATCATTCTCCTATAAAACTACATTTACTTTGGGGCTCATCTCCCTCTTGGTGTCTGGATCCACTCTCACTGAGAGACTCAGAATTCTTACCTTGGATTAAAGCCCAGATCCAGGACTTTCTCTCCTTTAACAACACTCCTGGTGTATCTAAAGGTATTATCTGGGAAGCATTAAAAGCTACAATTAGAGGCAAAATTATCAGTTTTGCTACCCACAGAAAGAAGCTAAGAGAACAGCAATTGGCTGATCTAGAAAAATTACTCAAAGAGAATCAGTATTATAAAACAGGTAAACCTAACCCTAATTCACAACTGCATCTTGAAATCCTACAGTTAAGAATTAAAATTAATGAGTTAATATCCAGGAAAGCGGAACTTGCCCTTTTAAGGCTCAAGCATCGATACTGGGAACAGGGTGATAAATGTTGGAAGTTGCTTTCCTACCAACTTAAAACTCAACAGATGGAGAGACATATTGCTGGCTTGAAAGATCACTCAGGCAAAATCTACACTGATAACCCCTCAATTAACTGCATCATGTGATCCTTCTACCAACAGTTATGCTCACAACACTTTATGCAAACCAGTCAAATACAAAGTTTTCTGGAGAAATTGCAGTTACCTCATCTCTCTCAACAAGATATGGCAAAGTTGAATGAACCTTTTACCTTTCAAGAGATCCAAGCTGCCCTATCTTCTTTAAAATCCAGTAAATCACCAGGGAGTAATGGTTTCCCCGTAGATTTCTATAAATCACTTTCTGATACTCTCTGCCCTTTACTTTTTAATGTTTTCATTGAAGCAGCTTCACAACATAAACTTCCCCCCACAATGACCGAAGCCATTATTACTGTTTTACCAAAAAAAGATAAAGATCCCTCTCTCCCCTGTAGTTATAGGCCGATCTCGCTACTTAATATGGACGGTAAAATTTTCGCAAAAATGTTAACCCTTTGTTTAAACTCATTGATCCCATAACTCATCCATACATCTCAAGCCAGATTTATTAAGAATAGAACTGGTTCTGACCATCTTCGTTCTTTATTCAACTTAATTTATAAAGCAAAAACTCTTAAATCACCAGCTGCAGCTATCGTTATTGATTTCAAATAAGCATTTGACTCCCTGAATTGTAATTATTTATACCAAGTATTATCCCATTTCGGTATTACTAACAATTTTTGTGCATGGATCCTATTACTGTATACTTCACCTTCTGCTCGAGTCCTTACCAATTCAATTCTGTCTCCTTCCCTTCAACTGGCAAGAGGTACCAGACAAGGCTACCCCTCGTTGCCCTGATTGTTTATCCTTGCCATGGAACCCTTATTTGCATCCATTTGTCAATGTCATATAATCAAAGGCATCCCTATTGGTAACTCTTGCTATACATCACTTTCTTATGTAGATGACCTTCTCATTTTGCTAGAAAATCTCAAAGAATCAGGACAATCGCTAGTTAAATTCTTTAACAAATTCACCTCTCTCTCTCTGGACTAGCTTTACATCTGAATAAATCTGAAATGCTACCATTGAATAACCTCTGCAAACCCTTTATGAATACTCCTTTAGGCTTCTGCTGGGCACCCCAAGATCTCTCTTATCTTGGTATGCGTATCACTTCTAAACTAGATGAATTATGGGATGCTAAACTTTCCCCTCTGTTAATTACTATTAAGGCCACACTTAATAGATGGAAACTCCTTAACCTCTCTTTTAATGGGAAAACATCCGCTATCAAAATGTCAATAGCTCCTAAAATATTACATCTATTTGCTAATATTCCTTTAATTCTCCCATCCAGTTTTCTCATCAAAATCAACAAAATTGTTGGAAATTTTATATGGGAAAGTAAAATCCCCAGATTCAGCCACAGAAAACTTTGCTCACATTGGTCAAGTGGTGGTTTCTGGCTCCCTTGGTTTCAGGCCTATTTTTGGGCCTTCCATACAGCTCAAACTGTCAAATGGTTTAGTAAGCCCAATATTAAATCTCCGTTATGCATTACTATGGAAGCCTCCCTATGTCACGGTAACATTGCCACTTCCTTCATTTATAATCCTCTCCCCCTAAACCTAAAATCTCACCCTACTATTGCATCCTCTTCATTCTATTGGAAAATAACTCACAAATATCTCAATTCAAATCCAACTCTTGCTTATGCTCCTATCTGGGAAAACTGCAGTATTTCTCTTCATAATCGCCCAATTTTTTGCAGTACCTGGGGGATATACTTGAAACCCACAATCCAAAACTTAAATCCTTTTCTGAACTATGCACTCTATGAAAGCTTCCCCATCATGATTTTTGGAAATATTTACAGCTTCGTACTGCATGTAGCTCCTATTTTCCACCCTTATCCAAACAATCCTTACACTATCAACATATCTCTAAATGGATCAAGACAACATCTAATCTAAATAGTATTATCTACAAAGACATCAGAGGTATACTTCCAGATCAATCCATTAATGTAAAAAACAAATGGAGTACACTTTTAAAATTCAATATAACCAATGTACAATGGCATAGGTGTTGGCTTTCATGCCACAGAACGTTTAAGGATAACCGTAGTTCTCTAATTCAGACCAACATTCTTCATTTGTGGTATAGAACTCCAACAGTGTTGCAAAAAATGGGGTTAATGAATCACAACAATTGTTGGTGCTGTAACTCTCCCAGTGGAGACTTACTACATATTTTATGGAATTGTCCCCCCATACATAATCTTTGGTGTCACATTCATCTCTTTGCAGAGGGACTGGAAGGAAAAGTATGTCTCTTTGCAGATGACACAAAGATCTGCAACAGAGTTGATGCACAAGGTGGGGTGCAAAGGATGAGAAGGGACTTGGCAAGGTTAGAGGAATGGTCAAATGTATGGCAGCTTAGACTCAATGCTAAGAAGTGCAAGGTAATGCACCTGGGTAACAAAAACCCAGGGGAAGAGTGCACAATGGGGGGTGAGATACTAACAACAACAAAAATGGAAAGGGACCTGGGGGTAGTCATATCAGATGCCCTAAAGGTGGGAAAGCAATGTGAGAGGGCAGCAAGGAGGGCTGGGGGATACTGGGATGCATAGAGAGAGGCATCACCAGTAGAAAACAGGAAGTTATTATCTCTCTGTACAGACAGTTGGTGAGACCCCATCTGGAGTACTGCGTGCATTTCTGGAGACCCAATCTCTGCAAAGACATAGACAGGATGGAGGCTGTCCAGAGGAGGGCAACTAAAATGGTGCAGGGTCTGCACCGGAAGACATATGAAGAGAGACTTAAAGAGATGAATATGTATAGCCTCGAGGAAAGGAGGGAGAGGGGGGACATGATAGAAACTTTCAAGTACCTCAAGGGAATTGAACAAAGTCCAAGAGGGTAGCATCTTTCAAAAAAAGAGGTGTGCAAGAACAAGGGGCACAATTTGAAGATGGGGGTGCCTAGAGGTAATTTAGGGAAGCATTTTTCACAGAGAGGGTTGTGGATGCATGGAACGGCCTTCGGAGGTTGTGGAGTGAAAAACAGTGGTGGAATTCAAGCATGCATGGGACAGTCATAAGGCAATTCTAGGGGTTGGGGGTAGGAAGAAGTAGGCTGCTGGTTAACTAGGATCTGCAGCTTATCCATTAGGTACGGAAATGGGCAGACTGGGTGGGCCAAGCGGTCCTTATCTGCCATCAAAATCTATGTTTCTATGTTTCTATGTAAAGTAATTGGTCTCCCCTTTGCATTAGATTCTAAACATTGCATACTTGGCATCTTTAATTTTCACTCCCACAAAATTTGCCATGCTCAGAATAGATGGTTGACCATACTATTCCTTCAAGTTAAGTGCCTTATACTTATGCACTTGAAATCTAACATAATTCCTAAATTTTCTGATATTCTCAAACAATTATCTCATTATGCTTCCCTTGACCGTATGACACACATTTCTTCTGATCGACTCAGCATATATAATAGATGGTGGCAGGACTATTTTAATTACTTGGATTCGTCCAATACCATTGTCAATTAGTGTATGGATAGTCACACACTGCATTCTTTCTGTTATTATTCCTCACAGGTCTTTCCTGTTGTGGTCTCGCTCCTTGTTCTCTCTTCCTTCTCAATCGTTCCTTCCTTTCCCCCATTTATTCCTCCTTCCTCTTTTCTCCTGTTAACTTTTCAATACCTTACTATTTCTATAATGTCTTCCTTTCTTAACTGTACTCTACAGTATTGCAGTATATTTGTATCATAATAATGTACAGCCATGACCCTTTACATTGTATTTTTCATTTTATTTCTCCCTCTCTATTCCTTGATTGTATAATGTTAAGCTTTCTCCATAGAAAAATAGAAACATAGACTTTGATGGCAGATAAGGACCACTTGGCCCACCCAGTCTGCCCATTTCCCTACCTATTGGATAAGCTGCAGATTCTAGTTAACCAACAGCCTACTTCCTGCAACCCCCCACTATAATTGCCTTATGTCTGTCCCATGCATGTTTGAATTCTCCCACTGTTTAAGACCCCACAACCTCCCCAGGAAGGTGGTTCCAGGCATCCACCACTCTCTCCATGAAATAGAATTTCCTCACATTACCCCTGAGTCATTCCCCCTCTATCTTTAAATTGTGCCCCCTTGTTCTTGCACATCTCTTTTTCTGAAAGATGCTACCCTCCTGGACTTTGTTGATTCCCTTGAGGTACTTGAACATTTTATCATGTACCTCCTTTCATCAAGGGTATACATATTAAGCTCTCTCAGTCTCTCTTCATACGGTTTCTGATGCAGACCCTGCACCATTTTAGTTGCCCTCCTCTGGACTGCTTCCATCCTGTCTATGTCTTTGCCTAGATGGGGTCTCCAAAACTGCATGCAGTACTCCAGATAGGGTCTCACCAACTGTCTGTACAGAGGGATAACCACTTCCCTTTTTCTACTTGTGATGCCCCTCCCTATGCATCCCAGTATCCCCCGGCTCTCCTTACTGACTTTTCATGTTGCTTACCCACCTTTAGGTCATCTGACATAACTACCCCAGGTCCCTTTCCATTATTGTTGTTGTTAGTACCTTCCCTGCCATTGTGTACTCTTCTCCTGGGTTTTTGTTTCCCAGGTGCATTACTTTGCACTTCTTTGCATTGAACCTAAGTTGCTTTACGTCTGACCACTCCTCCAACTTTGCCAAGTCCCTTCTCATCCTTTCTACCCCCCCTTCTGTATCAACTCTGTTACAGATCTTTGTGTCATCTGCAAAGAGGCATACCTTTCCTTCCAGACCCTCTGCAGTGTCACCTATAAAGACGTTAAAGAGGACTGGACCCAGTACTGAGCCCTGAGGTACTCCACTAGTAACTCCCCTTTCTTCGGAATGAGTTCTATTCACTATTACCTTCTCTGTCCTCTTGTGCAGCCAGTTTGCTACCCAGGCTACCACCCTGGGACTCACTCCCAGGCTGGCTAACTTGATTATTAATCTTTTGTGCGGGACTGTGTCAACTGCCTTGCTAAAGTCTAGGTAGGCCATATCCACAGCCCCTTCCTGGTCTATTACTTTGGTCACCCAGTGAAAGAAATCAATTAGATTTGTCTGACACGACCTTCCTGCTGTGAATCCATGCTGCTTTGGGTCCTGTACCCCGCTGGCCTCTAGGTACTCAACAATTCTTTCTTTCAGAAGTGATTCCATCATTTTCCCTACCACTGAGGTCAAACTAACAGGTTTGTAGTTTTCTGCTTTTGCCTTGCTCCCAATTTTGTGAAGGGGAATCACATCTGCCCTTCTCCAGTCCTCAGGTACCATCCCATCTTCCCATGATTTGTTAAAAAGTGTGGTCAGTGGTGTCACTAGGTCCCCCTTAGTTCTTTTAGGATTCTGGGGTGAATCCCGTCCAGGCCCCATTGCTTTGTCCACCTTGAGTTTTGAGGTTCTTTCAGGACTCTTTCTTCTGTAAATGGACTGGTGTCAACCCCCATATCCAGAGTGTTTCTATTGTTTGGTTTAGGTAACTCCTCCTCTTCTTCTTTTGTGAATATTGAGCAAAAGTATTCATTCAGTATCTCTGCCTTTTCACTGTCTCCCTCTGCCCACCTCCCATCTCCTTTATTAATCTTCACTATCCCTCCCTTAACCTCTCTATGCTCCCTAATGTACCTATAAAAGGTTTTATCCCCCTTCTTAACTGAGTTGGCTATCTTTTCCTCGGTTTGGGCCTTTGCTATTTTGACTGCCTTCCCCACTTCTTTCTGCTTTAATTGATACAGTTCCCTGTTGTGCTCCTTCTCTGATTCCCTATACTTTTTGAATGCAGCCTTTTTCTCCTTAACCTTCCCTGGCACCTCTTTTGAGAACCATAGTAATTTTTTACTTTGCTTTGTTTTCTTTATTTGTTTCACACATAGGCTTGTTGCCTCTATGATGGCAGTTTTGATTTTTCTCCATTGTTCTTCCACCCCTACTTTCTGGCCATTTGCTAGTGCATTCCTCAGGTGTTCACCCATTTTGCCAAAGTCAGCCCTTCTAAAGTCCAATATCCTTGTTTTGTATGGCTTGTCTCCATGGTTGTGCTTATTGTGAAGCACGCTGTGCAGTGGTCGCTTGTTCCCAGATGTCTACTGACTTCTAAATTTGTGATCCTGTCTCCATTTGAGAGTACCAGGTCTAATATTGCTCCCTCCTGAGTGGGTTCCAACACTAACTGTCTAAGGCATGCCCCCTGTAGGGCATCGAGAATGACCCTGCTCTTGGATGTGGCTGCAGTACATGTCGTCCAGTTAACATCTGGCATATTCAGGTCCCCCATCAACAGTATCTCCCCTTTTTCAGCTATTTTGAGAATGTCCTCTGTCATTTTCTTGTCCATTTCCTCCTCTTGAGACGGGGGTCTGTATACAACCCCTGTGTGGATTTGTAATGCTGTTTCCTGTCTCCAAGGTGACCCACAGTGCCTCTTGTCCTCCCCCTTTACTTTTTAGTTCTGTAGCTTTGATCCCTTCCCATGTGTAGAGAGCTACTCCACCTCCTCTTTTACCCTCCCTGTCCCTTCTGTAGATTGTGTACCCTGGTATGTTGACATCCCAGTCATGGTTCTCCATGTACCATGTTTCCGTGACTGCCAAAATCTTCAGTTTCATGCTTTGTAATACTTAGTCCAGATTTCGTAGTACATGTTTTTCATGTCAATCATTGAGCACTGTCCCAGCTATTATACTGCTGTCTCTCTTTTCCTCTTTGTTCATATGGAGTTATGTATTGGAGGATGACTGTTATCTTTATGAATACCTTAATAAAAAGTTTAACTACAAAAAATAAAAGGATAGAGGATTTCATTGCTCACATGCAACAGGTCACTCAGTATGTGGTTGCCTACTGTGCTACAGTGAACATGGCCACATCCCATGTGGAGAAGGCCCTGGCGGCAACATCAGGCATCATTAATGAAACATCCTTATTGAAAAACCACCTGAAGTCTTCAGAATTGTTGCCATTGGACCAAAATCTCAGATGGTTGGGTCTGCCCAAAGACCGTAAGGGTCCCAACCTGGTACAATAGTTGGAATCATGGATGCCCCAGGCCTTGCAGTGGAATCCACTACCACAATCTAGATTTACTGAATGGTTCTACAGTATGGGACCCCATAGGGCTCCAATGTACACATATCAGCCACACACAATCTTAATAATGGTGACCTGTGCCTGTCTGAGGGACAAAGCTCAGGTATTAGCCTGCTGTCTGAATGAAATGTTGGTGAGGTATGCTGTACTGCTATAGTACACATGTTCCAGGACCTGCTACACTACACACAGTGCAGTAGAAAGAACTTTGAGGGGGTACAGTATCAGCTGAAGGTGTCAATGATACCATCTGCCTATTGTTACCTACCAAACTCTGAGTCGACATCAGAGGCAAAATTTATGTTTTTGGCAACCCACAGGATGCAAAAAACTTGGTAAACAAACTAGAGGGAGAGACAGAGACACCATTTAGAGCTTAAGCATTTCTCGGAAGGGGAATGCAAATTCATGAACATTCAGGTACTTACTTTTCTTCCCATTATAGCTGCCATGGAATTTTGACGTCTATCCTCCTCCTCTAAGGCTCCCCTGGTGCAAAGTGTTTGGCCTTGATTTTCACTCTGCACATTTTATAAATAAAACAAAAAGGTAATATTAAATGCATGCTGAAAATAGAAAATAGAGTTAGAATAGATGTTTCGACCATATTTCTTCTTCAAGAATTATCTGAAATAGAAAAAAGCAAAGTCAATAACACTAACTTTGCTTTTTTCTCTTTTAAATAATTCCTGAAGAAGATTTATGGTCAAAATGTCAATTCTAACTCTATTTTTTATTTTCAGCATGCATTTAATATTACCTTTTTGTTTTGTTTTCAGCCCACATGATGACACAGCACCTTGATTTTTTATTCTTATATTTTATAAATATCTGATTTCTATTTTAAGCTGTGTAATTCCTGTGCCTCTTTAGTTTTTACTGCACTATCTGGAAGGGTTATCCTAGGTGTCACAAAGGGGGAATGGGGTGGCAATAGCTTGGCAGAAGACACCAGGAGAAAGGACTGCTGTGTGACTGAACTTCTCTGCTGGGACTAAAGTAGAAGAACTTTTGTACTTGGACCTTTACTTTAGGGTAAAAAAACTAACATACAAAAAAAAAAAGTGTGTGTTTGGGTTAACTGAACTGAATGGGTATCTGAAGAGTTATCTAGGTGTAAATCTCAGGTGACTGAAAGGACTTAACTGCTGTGAGGTTTAAATTACTTGTAGAAAGATCTGGTAAGTAGGGGGAGTGGCTTAGCTAGAAGGAAGCTACATTTAAAGACTGCCTTAGAAAGTTTCTGCTAATAGCTTGGCAGAAGACACCAGGAGAAAGGACTGCTGTGTGACTGAACTTCTCTGCTGGGACTATATTGCCCTCCTTCCCTCCCTCCACCCCGCACCCAAAGCTAGTTCTATTTTATAGGCTGGGATTTGACTGACAACAGGAACTTCCTGTTTAGGGGCAGGAAGTGAGTGATCACAGAACCACCAAGGACCCACCATCCTAGAAGGGCAAGAGTAGCTCTCCAGCCCCCTCTAGCTGTGGGAGGTCTGCCTCTGAGCAAGTAAGTGGTCTACTGAGAAATATAGGATATTCTTGTCTCAGAACAGGACAATCAGGAGCTTAAAGGGCACACAGGCAGAAAGTAAGGAGAGGGAGAAAAAAAAAACAGAGGAAAGAGTAAGGATTGCAAACAGTTAAGGGTCAGAAATAAGACATGATTGGAGTGGTGCAGTGCAGTGGCTGTGGAGCAGCAGTCTTCCGGGAGATGTTCTGGAGGATGCGGTGTTGTCCCATCTGCAGGCACCTCTCTGGGCTGAGGAGGAGGTTGCTCATCTCCAGGCTGAGTTGGCCAGGATTTGTGGGACCTCCGCTTCCATCACAGGGACCACCAGTGCCACTGCCGTTGCCTCAGAGGTTGCCAAGAAAGAGGAGGCGGTTGGACCACAGTGGGCTCAGGGAGGGTGAGGGTGGTGGAACAGAGCACGTCCCTCAGTTGTACCTCTCCACAATTCCTATGCCATTCTGGCAAGTGTGGTTCCTATGGAGGCACCCACAGTGGAGACCAAGGAGGATGCTGGGAACCTCCACAAAGGAGACCCACAGGAGGGTGGCAGGGGACCCTGCAGGGAAGAAACAACTCCTGGTGGGGACTCCATTGTTAGGAAGGTAGAACTGGGGAGGAAGGGAGAGGAGGTAAGATGCCTGCCTGGCACCATGGCTTGGAGGGACAGGGAGCGAATCCTCAGGATTGCCAGAGCAGCTGCACAGGGGAGGGAGCTGGATGTCATTGTCCACCTAGGGACAAATGACCTGGCTAAGAAAGGGATTAGAGAAGTGCAGGAAGAGTTTATGGAATTGGGGAGGGGCCTTAGTCAAGTAGCATGCCTCGGTAACCTTCTCGGAGGTGCTACCCATCTATGGCATAGGAGAGGCTAGGGTGTTCCGCACCATGGGATTCAATCAGTGGTTGAAAAACTGGTGTGGAGCTCAGGATTTGCTTCATTGGGGACTGGGAGTCCACCTAGTGATGCAAGCCTATACTGGCATGATGGGCTGCATCTGTCCGGGAGGGGAACCAGGATCCTAGGTGATAGGTTTAAATGCTTCATTGGCAAGCTTTTAAACTAGCCAAGGGGGGAGGCACTGGAAAGGAGCAGGAAAATGCTAGCCCCCCCAAATAATCATGGTAGTAAGTGTGGCAAACACCAACATAGAGGTGTCGATAGGGAGAAGGGCAGGGGTAAATGGAGAAAGTGACAAAGGCAAGAAGGACAGGGATGGGGCAAAAGGGAGTAAGACCATCAGGAAATGTAGGGTAATGAGTACCAATGCCCATAGTCTGGGCAACAAGCTCTCTGAGCTGATGGCCTTAATGGAAGAGGGATGCCTGGATATCGTAGCAGTCACAGAAACATGGTACACAGAGAACCATGACTGGGATGTTAACATACCAGGGTACATAACCTACAGGGGAGACAGGCAGGGGAGAAGAGGGGGAGGAGTAGCTCTCTATGTAAAGGAAGGGATAAAAGCAACTGAATAAAAGAGTAAACAGGGAGGACAGGAGGCACTGTGGGCCACCTTGGAGACTGGAAAGGGCACCACAATCTGCACAGGGGTTGTGTACAGACCCCCATGTCAGGGGGAAGGAATGGACAAGGATATGATAGAAGGCATTCTTAGAATGGCAGAGAAAGGGGAGATACTGTTGATGGGAGACCTGAATATGCCAGATGTTAACTGGAGCACATTTGCTGCAGCCACATCCAAGAGCAGGGCCATTCTTGATGCCCTACAGGTGGCAAGCATTAGACAGCTAGTTTCAGAACCCACTCATGAGGGAGCAATCTTAGACCTCATACTCTCAAAGCGAGGGCAGTGAGAGGATCTCAGATCTAGAAGTGGGTTGCCATCTGGGGACAAGTGACCATCAAACAGTGTGGTTCACATTAAACTCAGCTACAGAGTCAAGCCATACAAAAGTGAGGATACTGGACTTTAGGAGGCTGACTTTGGCAAGATGGAGAGTGCCTCAGAAAAGCACTAGCAAACAGGCTAGAAGGAGTTGTGGAGCAACAATGGGGAATTATCAAACTGCCATCACAGAGCAACAAGCCTTGTGTGAAGCAAATAAACAAATCAAAATGAAAGAAAAAGCCACTATGATTCTCAAAAGAGGTGGCTGTGAAAGTCAGGGAAAAAAAGATAGCATTCCGGAAGTATAAGGAAACACAGAAGGAGCAGGACAGAGAGCTGTACCAGTTAAGGCAGAAGGAAGCAGGGAGGGAAGTCAGAATAGCAAAGGCCCAAACTGAGGAAAAGATAGCCAACTCAGTTAAGAAGGGGGATAAAACATTTTATAGGTACATCAGCGAGCATAGAAAAGACAAAGGAGGGATAGTGAGGCTGAATAGAATGAGCGATTGGGTGGGCAGAGAGGGACAGTGAAAAAGCAGGAATACTGAGCGAATATTTCTGCTCAGTATTCCTAAAGGAGGGGAAGTGCCTAATCCAATTAACAGAAGCACTCTTGATAGGGGTCGATCCCAGTCCTTTCACAGAAGAAAGGTTCTGCAAGAACTCCTAAAACGAAGGTGGACAAAGCAATGGGTCCTGATGGAATTCACCCCAGAATTCTAAAAGAATTAAGGGAGGAACTAGTGAAACCACTGGCTACTCTTTTTAATAAATCATGGGAGGATGGTGTGGTGCCCGAGGACTGGTGGAAGGTGGATGTGATTCCCCTTCACAAAAGTGGGACCAAGACAGAGGCAGGAAACTACAGACCTGTCAGTCTGACCTCTGTGGTAGGGAAAGTGATGGAGTCACTTCTGAAGGAAAGAATAGTTGAGTACCTAGAGGCCAGTGGAGCACAGGACCCAAGGCAGCATGGATTCACAGCGGAAGGTCATGTCAGGCAGAATCTAATAGATTTCTTTGACTGGGTGACCAAAGTAGTAGACCAGGGAGGGCTGTGGACATGGCCTACCTAGACTTTAGCAAGGCATTTGACACAGTCCCACACAAAAGATTAATAGTCAAATTAACCAGCCTGGGAGTGGGACCCAGGGTGGTAGCCTGGGTAAAACATTGGCTGGACAACAGGACACAGAAGGTAATTGTAAATGGAGTCCACTCTGAAGAAAGGGGGTTACTAGTGGGGTACCACAGGGTTCAGTATTGGGTCCAGTCCTTTTTAATGTCTTCATCAGTGACATTGCAGAGGGACTGGAAGGAAAAGTATGCATTTTTGCAGATGACACAAAGATCTGCAACAGGGTTGATACACAAGGAGGCGTGGAAAGGATGAAAAGGGACTTGGCAAGGTTGGAGGAATGGTCAGAAGTATGGCAGCTAGGATTCAATGCAAAGAAGTGCAAAATAATGCACCTGGGAAACAAGAACCCTGGGGAAGAATACACAATGGGTGGGGAGGTAGTAACAACAACAAAAAAGGAAAGGGACCTGGGGGTAATCATATCAGATGACCTTAAAGTTAGCAAGCAATGTGAGAAGGCAGTAGGGAGGGCTGGGGGTATACTGGGATGTATAGGGAGAGGCATCATCAGCAGAAAACAGGAAGTTGTTATCCCTCTGTACAGACAGTTGGCGAGACCCCATCTGGAGTACTGTGTCCAGTTCTGGAGACCCCATCTCCGCAAGGACATAGACAGGATAGAGGCAGTCCAGAGGAGGGCAACTAAAATGGTGCAGGGTCTGCAAGAGAAGCTGTATGAGGAGAGACTAAAGGAGCTTAATATGTATACCTTGAGGAAAGAAGGAGAGGGGGACATGATAGAAACTTTAAGTACCTCAGTGGAATCAACAAAGTCCAAGAGGGTAGCATCTTTCAGAAAAGAGACTTGAAAGAACAAGGGGACACAATTTAAAGATAGAAGGGCGGTTCAGGGGCAATGTGAGGAAGTATTATTTCACAGAGAGGTAGTGGATGCATGGAACAGCCTTCCTGAGGAGGTTGTGAGGTCTAAAACTGTGGAGAATTCAAGAATGCACGGGACAGACATAAGGCAATTCTTGTGAGGGGTAGGAAGAAATAGGCTGTTGGTTAACTAGGATCTGCAGCCCATCCTGTAGGTAGGGAAATGGGCAGACTAGATGGGCCTAGCGGTCCTTATCTGCCATCAAAGTCTATGTTTCTATGTTTCTATGTAAGTGCCTGCTGATCAGTGGGGACTGTTTCTACATGTTTGGCAAAGTTTATCGCTCCATGTTATAGAAACCTCATTTCCATTGACAGTTTACTTTAGCATGGTGTATCCTGTTTGTTTGGACTTAATGCTTACTGTATCACTATTCTTCTGAGCATCCTGTGGCACTCGTCATGTGGCAGTGGCAATGTGTGACTTCCACCCACATTTGTAATTTAATGTACAATTCATGATCCTTACAGACTATTGTAATAATTCATATCTAATAATATTCTGTTTATTCTTATTTGATCATGACACTATGAAGGCATTATAGCACATTATTTAACAGGTATCTCTTGTAAGCCAATCAGAACAAAGGAAAACTGTCATTTAATGCCCCACAATCTACTACTGCAGCCACATTTTGGGCACTCCCACAGTAGGTTATCCACATTCTGGAGGCGCCCACAGTAGATTAACTGCATTTCAGACTCACCCACAGTAAGTTATCCACATTTCAGACCTGCTCACAGTAGGTTAACCACATTTCAGAGCCATCCACAGTAAGTTATCCACATTTCAGACCTGCCCAAAGTAGATTATCCACATTTCAGACTTGTCCCCAGTAAGTTATACATTTAGTCCACAGACAAACAAAGGGAGGAAAGGCATGTTCCTGTTTAACTACCACAGCACTTTTAAAATCCCAGGTTCAAAATTCTTAACCATATAATAGTAATGACATTCAGTTAGCCAGCATATACTTAGAATAACCAGCTTCAGTGGTTAATTAAATTCCTTGGCCATCAGCCTTGGCATTTAATAGCCTTGGCATTTAATTATCCACTTCAGCCAGTTATTCATTCATACACTCTGGCTAACTGAATATTATCACTTAATTCTCTATTGAAGTTAGGTATGTTAGTGGGCATTTTAGTTAGAACCCCATCACTGTTGTCACAAATTTACTTCTGCAGCATGTATCCTGGATTAATGCACCATCTGCTTCTGTCAAAATGTCTGCTGTAGTTTGTACATGAAGATCATTTTTATGTGATTTTTTTAAATCTTGATAAAAGTGATTGACTGCAAAAAAAGATGCCAAATTCTATGGACACAATGCCAAAAGTTCCAGTATATGAGGTTTCAATCAGGACTTATGATTACGTGTCCTGTAAGAGTGGGTGATAATGATTAAAGAGATTCACCAACTTAAATATTTTCCTTATTTACTTGATATATGGGTGCCTTACCTCCTGGTGAATCTGTGTAGCTCCACGTGTCGGTAAATATTTCAATAGTGTTGTTTAGAAAATGCTCATAATTTAGGTAAACCAGGTCCCGGAGGACTTCCTGGTCTGAAGAGTTGCCCAAGGTCTGTCCCCGCTCTCAGCAACGTTATGACGTGATGTTAGGGAGAGCATGAGGGCGCACTTCATTATAGTGAATGGGCGGCAGCTTTCTGAGTGATTTTATATATTAAAATGGTCAGTTTGTGGTGAAACGTGGGCACTGGTCGACTAACAAGGGCTGTTAGTTGACCGTGCCCATGTTTCACCACAAACTGACCATTATAATATATAAAACCCACTCGGAAAGCTGCCGCCCATTCACTATAATGAAGCGCGCTCCCACGCTCTCCCTAGCATCATGTCATAATGTTGCTGAGAGCGGGGACAGACCTTGGGTGGCTCTTCAGACCAGGAAGTCCTCCGGGACCTGGTTTACCTAAATTGCAAGCATTTTTTAAACAACACTACTGAAATATTTACCGACATTTGGAGCTACACAGATTCACCAGGAGGTAAGGCACCCATATATCAGGTGCACTAACGTAAATTGGTGAATTTCTTTAAGTGTCCTGTAACAGTGGATAATAAGAAACAACTGTTATATGAGCAATGCCATACATCCTACATGAAATGTAACAAATCCAGAAAAAACAAACTAGGACTTAATATGAGTAATTTCCCAAATAAAAACAGCTCTTGCAGTTGCAATAAATGAGAACACAGTGTAGATAACTTGAAATAAAAGCAGAACCATTTCACAATATCATAAGATATTAACAACGTTAACAACTTCAGCCATCAGATGGTATAAGTACAGACTTTTTGCAAGTGTAGTAAAGCATTCACTAGGGTAGGTTAGAAAAGAAACCAACACACAAAAGCACTACACTAATGCTATCAAACTGTGCAAATTGCAGCATCTATTAAAGCATGAAAAGAGATTTGCTTACAGTCTTCACCAAAAATGCCCATGCCAAAACATGCCAGAAAAAAAAACAGCCCCAACCAGATGAATACAGCACTTCCTTAATGAGTTTTGTGGGGTTAAAAGACCAGCTGATGCCTTCAGGAGAACTTTAACAAAATATAACATGCAGAAAACGTTCAGTGTGTATTTCACATTAGTTCAGTATTTCTCCTCACCATTATTTATTACTAAGGTCATTTGTATGAAAACATGATCTGTGCTTTTGAAGATTTCATCTGTTCTTGTTGCTTTCTCCCTACCTGAGGTAATAATGCATCCCTTGTGACATCACAGTTACTCCCATGGCAACAGACTGTGATATCACAACAGAGGATTATGACTTCAAGTAGGGAGTAAGTTGTAAAGGTAGATGAACTCTAAGGGATAAAGATCAGGTATTCATGCAAATTTCCTCAATAATAAACATCGGGGATGATAAATCTATACAATATACTGTATATGGAATGCAAGCTGAATTGTACCTAAATGTTGTATTTTTCAAAGATTCATTTGAGGCATCAAAAGCTCTTTAACCTGATCAAAAAGGAATAGATACAGTGGTGCTCAGAAGCAAGTTCTGTTATGTCATAACATGTCAATCGGTACCTCTCATTAACTCCTGTTAACAATGATTTATCCTATCAACTTGATGCCTTTTTAATACATAGTTAGTACTAGTGAAATAACCATTTAAGACTAAGGATATTGCTATTATAGGATCAGGATATCTTCAGTTATAACAGAACCTATTACCAAGCACCACTGTAAAGATGGGGGAGTACACTGCATAAATCAATTTGCTGGCACTCACCTCCCTTACCACAGAGGTAAATAAAAAGTAGTGTATCCTATGGAATTTTTTTAACTCATCCTCCAGGCTTTGATTCAAAGGTCCCACTTCTCTTAACTGTCTCTGCTCCCTCCTATGTAAAATGTTCATAGTGGACTGGTGGACCTAGCCTAGTTCTCAGTTGCAAAATTTAAATAAACCCTCCCCCCTTATCAGTCTCTGATCCCGCTACCACGTAACAGTTAGTCCCTGATGTCTAGCAGTCTCTTGTGAGTTTTTTTTAACCAGGACTTTTGTATCCTCTGCCCACTTGGCACTCATTCAGTGTGACCCCCAGACTAACACTTTGAATCGAGATCCCTGGGGTGGGCCTTTACTCTGGGGAGGTAGTAGTCAGTTGCTGGGGTGCCTGGTCTATGGCATCAGTCTTGCGAGAGGGTACAGTGTCATCCAGCTGCGAACAATATTGTTTCATCTAGTTTTCCTTTCTGACAGAGACCTGGCATGCAATGACATGTGTGCAGTTGCATGTGCAAGGTCCTTCCATGTTCAGTGGGAGCTTCCCTATGTTGGAACTCCAAAATCTACTGTCACTCAGCCTCTGTTAGGTATCAGTCAAGCAGGGAAGCTGCAGGAACCCTTTCCCAGGGGAGTAGAGCTGACTCTAAGACGTTCACTCCTCCCTCCCTAGGCTTTGCCCCCCACCAGGTGACATAGGTCCATCCCCAAGCCTTGGTCACCGGTGTAGCAAGCAGTAGTGCTACTGCTGTGCTACCAGGCTGGCCACTCTGTTGGGAGGTTTAAAAAGACGCAACCTTCTGCTCTCTGTGTAAGTCCCTGCCCACCCTGGGTTCACTTATACCTCTGCAGCTCTGAGTACTGTTGCTCAAGTGAGCATGACATTGGCTTGCTGGCACATTAGAAAGACTCCCTTAATCATGTTTAGAGCTACAGAGGATTCAGTGAGCCAAGGGCAGGCAGCAGTCTCATACAGAGAACAGAATGCTGCATCATTTTATTTTGTTTTCTGCATAGAACAGGGTCAAGGTCATCTGTGTTTGAGGGACTGGGACTTTTTACCATGTATTGGGCTCAGGGGCTCAGAACTGGGGCCACGAGGATCTGCCTAAATGTTTTAACTATGGCTAAATGACAGGGTGGGGAACATTTGAATTAGATATTGGGGAATGTTCTGGTTTATACTTTTACTAAAGGGGGGTGTCAAATCCCATGGTATGCAGAGGCAGACACACTCCAGGCTGAGGTCAGCCTGAAATTGGGTTTCTTTCAGTAGCAGACCCTACCTAATGGAATGCTGTCTGTCTTAGGTTGGAACTCATTGAAATACACCTTTGTGTAAAAAAAACGTGCTTTGACCTACACTTTGCATTTCTACTCTCTGCATATTTTTTGAGCATTTATAAAGTCTCCTGTCTTACTAGTGTAACTGTTAGGATTCTTTAAAATTGAACACTTTCTTTGGAAGTATATTTGATTAGAAATTCAGTATAACCATTAAATATCACAGAAGGGAGCTTTCTTAATGCTAGTCTTGCAGGTGGAATGTCACATGGGGTTTCAGCAGTATTTGTGATCTGAGTGCTGACATTTATAACTGCAGTCAGTTAGAGCAATGGACTCTGGAAAGTACCTGCATTTATAATATTTTTAACTGGGTCTAGAGCCAGAAAATTCTGCCTTTTGGCATTTAAACAGCTATAGATTGAAGGTTAGAAACTTCTATGAACCTTGCTCAGTCTCTTACATCTGTGCCCTGTCAATGCATATCTTACAAAAGTGTGGATTGTCATTGGCAAAAACATAGCAAGTAAGTTCTATTAGCAATATGTATGAAGGTTTTGTTCAAGGCTAGATCTGGGAAACTGTCCAATAATACATTTGATTTGAGAAACTCCGATTCCCATCAGATGCGGGAGGCCTTCCAGTTTCACATTGATCCCTGGCAATCGGACTGTTAAGAATTTTTCCACTGCATTTGCTCTGCTTGAATCAATGGGTAATGGTAAGTTGAGGGGGTTCATGCCATGTCATGCTGCATGGGTTGCAAAACATTCAAGATGCCATACTTTGTCTGTCAGCTTAGTTAACTAATGGCAGAGTACCTTGAATCATCATAATCACAATTTCAACTGCAGTATGTGAACACTCCTTTCTTTGAGATCTTACTAATAATGTGTGAAAATCAGTTACACTACACAGTGTACCATATCGTAATGCAAAAGACAAGCAACTTTAAACATGTATGCCTTGGTTATAGGCATCCATGGAATTCACTAAACTTGCTGAATGGACCAGGTGTAGACCACTCAAACCCAAAATGTGTATCTCTGCTGTAAATATCTTCCAAATGATTAACTATTCAACCTAACTGAATATCAGGTCAGGTGAACACAGTCCATTAGCTAGGACGGGTGAGAGTATGACGTTTGTAATCCTAATAGAGTGCTTTAGGGAACATACCATTACATTCTGCAGTTGGGAAATGAAAATAAATGTAAGTCCATTAAAACATTAATAGTCTCTCCATTAAACAATCTGAAAGTAAAAAATGCATTGCTGACCTTTGCAACTTCCACTGGGACTATCCCTGTTCATGGTTCTTCAACAATGAGAACTCTAATACCTGCAACAAACATATCCTTGTCAGAAGTCCCAGGGTAAGCAGAAATCAGCACCCCCAGTTTACCAAACACTTCCTTCAACTGCACACTCATAGATGAGTTACCTGGACTAAATTTCAAAAATTGAATATTGTCATAGATGGTCAATATGTCAGCACAGGGCAAAGTGTATGCTATAAATGACAACCTTGGTACTTTCTTAACTTCTGAGGGGGCAGCCAAATTATGTTCAAAAGATTCTGGGGTGAAGTCAGCAACATATGAGGTCATAACCAAAGCAAGGTCACAGATCAGATAACCTCTGCTGCAGGGAACATCATCACTAATATAAAAAAAACCTTTCACTTTAATTTTCACTTTACAAACTGAAATGCCAGCCCCTACCTTGGCTCTGAACATATGCCAGCTGTTTAACCTGGTCCAAATACCCCCCCCCCCAACTGCCAAGACTGTCCTCCCTGATTTTCAGGTTAAACCTGTCATGCACAACAAAGTATGCAAAGCACTGCTGCTTAGCAGCCCTATTGGATCAACAGGCCCCACTTTCCCTCCCCACCCTTCTAAATAACTGTGAAGAGTCTCGTCTGGAGTTAAATGGCCACAGTTATATGTTTATTGATCACTCCATTTTGTGACATGCCATTCACACTGACATGCACAGTTGTAGGAAAGGCCTTCATATCTTCATGGAGGCCTGGTCCCTCGCTCTGATTGACCCCCCCTCCCTGAGGGATACTAGGCCAAACCAGAAGGACCCTTCCTCCAGCAGTGAGGGGGAGCCTCTGGCTGACAGGAGAGTCATTCACCCCCATCTGGCAGAGCTCTTCTTCTCTTGGATAAATCCAATTAGGGGTGACTGAGACCCATCCAGGCAGGGAGTGAGTTTCCTGGCTATGATCCCATGATGACTTAGTAGTAGGCAGCAGAAATGGAATCACATTCTGAGACCATGGTGCATTAGGCTAAAATTACCACACCAAAAACCAAAAAAGAGCCTTGTACACATGCCATTCACCAGAAATAGAGAACACTAAACAAAACGTGTAGTAAAAAAATTATTTTACTTATTCACGTGTGAAGTGCTGGTGCTATAAGAGCATAGACTATGGTGGGGTTTATTTATTTAGCTTTTGTTGACCGGGTAAGTACACTAGACAAGTATTATGCCTATTTTCAGGAACGACACGAGAGAATACAACATAGGGATACAGAGTGGTACAGAGAAAATACAAGTACATCATGACAGCACAACAACATATGAGAGTACAGTGGGTAACATTATCCATAGGAGTAGCAAGTCATAATACAAATTATAACATATAAGTTAAGACACAACCAAGGTACATACAGACAACTTAGAAAAACATCCAATGGCAATTTGTGCAGTACTCTCACTTTACCAAGGGTTAAATCTGCTGAAAATGCAGACAATTTATAGTCAACTTGTGATGGCATCATCAATTATATGCAAGCAGTGATTCAAATATTTAAAGTACACAAGTTAAAGTGCTGCAGTGTATATATTCCACATCCTAGAAAACAGATTAAACAGGATATACATTTAAAATGATTACTAATACTAATGGTACAATTAAAAGAGAGAATTTGACATTGGGTAATATTGAACTTTAATGATTTAGTTACTACACATTTTGTTGAGTCTCCTCTGTTTCTGGTGAGTGATGTGCATGTGTGCTAGGATGTAGAATATATACCTTGCACACTTTGAACTGAGGATGTTCATGGTGCTAATAACTGGGCAAGAATATCTAAGATAGGCAAGTCCTTATTTATTTATTTATTTTTATTTGGTAACATAGTATATATCATGTGCTGGTCTTTATCCCCCACAGTGGTGTGCTACTCATCCTTTTCCCTTCGTGCCCTTCACCCTTTCTACTCTTCCCCTCTTCAGTATGAAACCTACCAGTGATGTAGAGCGCTGGGCATTGTTCATAAGAGAGGGAGGAGGGCGTGAGGTTATGAATGGGAGAGGTTGATCAAGAGGGACCATCGAATTGGGGTGGTTGGGACCAGAAGGCACCCTGGGTCGAAATGGAATCCAGATCATGGTTTTCCATGTCTGGTGCCCATACCCAAGGGCACCACCGACTATGGTGGACAGATGGCCTGGGCGGCCAGTGAGGTTCATCCAACTTGGGCAGTGTTGTGCAATGCCAGGTCCATTAAAAACAAGACCACAATTATTGCTGATCTTGTGGGTATGGTGGACGTGGCATGCATTACCAAGACCTGGCTGGACAATAATTCTGGCCCCATTTTGGAGGCTATGACTCCAGTCGGGTACTTGGTGTTACACCGCCCTAGATTGGATCGTGGGGGGGTTGCAGTCTGTTTCAAGACCGAACTTGGCCTCACGGAGGTCCTAGTGGGCGGGGGTTGAGTCCTTTGAGTGTATAGTAGTAGCAGGTGTAGGCTTTTGAATCACCCTCATTTACCATTCACCCGGTGATGAGAAGGAATTCCTTCAGGAAGTGGCGGACTTCATCATCGACATGGCGTTTGAGTCACACAGTTTGATGGTGCTGGGTGACTTCAACGCCTGGGTCGACGACGAACTCTCACAATTTTGTCAACACTTCCTCCAGCTAATGACAACGCTGGACCTTACACAGGTGGTTTCCTCTGCTACACATAAATCTGGACACTCTCTGGACCTGATCTTCCTCCTAGGAGTCGAGGCATCCGATGTGGGGGTGGAACCTGTCAGATGGTCAGACCATTACATCGTGGGGTTTGATTTTTGCACCCCCTCTAGAAGGCCTGCCCCTGTGGAGTTGGTTAGGTTGGGATTTAGATTCCCAAGGCCTTGCGGCATTGCTTGACCTCTTGTCCCCCACGTTAGCAAGCAGTGATCCAGAGACCCTCGTGTCGGCTTATAAAATAGCCATGGGGGGGCTCTGGATTCTATTGCTCCAGTTCGTGTTCACCCCCTCTCCCTTTACCCCAAGTCTCCTTGGTTTGATGGGACGTTGAGGGAGATGTGGAGACAGGGGCGAAGGTTAGAGCATAGCTGGAGGAAGTCCGCCCTTGATGCTGACCACCTTAGATTGATGGATCATTATTCAGTCTATCAATCTGCAATCACCTGTAAGAAGGCAGAATTCCTGTCCAGGGAGATTGCGGTTGCTCGGAATCAACCAGCTCAGCTGTTTCGAACTGTGGACAGACTGTGCAACCCAGCCTGTCTGCAAGTTCGGAAAGCCTTTTCACAATTGGAGTGCAATGAGCTTGCTCATTTTTTTGCAAATAAGGTGGCCAATATTAGGGCAGAACCGCTGCCAACACATTCTAGGGAAGTTGCTTTGGATCGGTGTGAGACCACGATGCCCCAGTTTTCTTGGAGTTCCTTCGGTCAGGTAGAGTTCATGGATGTCATGAGGATCATCCAGCACATGTGCCCTACATGCTGCAGTTTGGACCTTGGACCGACCTCCCTAATTTTGGGTTGTATTGACATCATCGGTCCCATCCTTGTGTGGATAGTCAGGTGCTCCTTGGAATCTGGTGAGTTTCCCAGCTCCCTGAAAGAGGCGGTGGTGACATCCCTCTTAAAGAAAGCTACCTTGGACCCTGACTGTCTCGAAAATTACAGACCTATCTCTAACCTTCCCTTCATTGGGAAGGTGATTGAGAAAGTATTGGCTGCACAACTGGAGGACCATTTGACCATCCATGACATCTATGAACCCCTCCAGTCCGGATTACGTAAAAGACATAGTACCGAGACAGTGCTGGTTCGGGTGCTCAATGATCTCTTGATGGCCAGAGATCGGAAGAGCCTTTCCATCTTGGTTCTCCTCAACCTTTCTTCAGCATTTGACACTGTAGATCACATGGCGTTGCTAGAATTCCTGAGGCTGCTTTTTGGAATATCTTGAACCGTTTTAAGATGGTTCACTTCTTTCCTCACTGGGAGATCACAAAGGGTTGTGTCCAGGGTTTTTTCCTCTGATTCAACAGCTTTGTTGTGTGGGATGCCTCAGGATTCAGTATTATCACCCATGTTATTTGCAGTGTACATGCTACCCATTGGAGACATTGTAAAGAAGTATGGGCTGAGATTTCACTGCTATGCAGATGATACCCAGCTCTATCTTTCGTTGGCCCCCGACCAGGAGGGAGGTCTCTCAGTCTTTAATAGCTTTCTAAGAGAAATCCATGGGTGGATGAATTCCAGCTGGCTGAGGTTGAACTCTGATAAAACTGAGGTATTGGTTGTGGACCTGGGCCGACAGATAGGGGGGTCAGGTGGTGGTATGTCTTCAGGAATTTTTCTTGGTGGCATATCTCTCCTGACCTCTGAATGGGTGTGGAACCTGGGGGTAGTTCTGGATGATAGGCTGACACTGCATTTGCAAGTGTCTGCAGTCGTCAAGACTTCCTTTTATCATCTTAGGAATATCACCAGGGTTCAGCATCTTGTTCCATCTGCCGACCTGCCTACTCCAGTCCATGCCTTCGTGTCCTCGTGCCTGGATTATTGCAAGTCTCTATCTAGGGCTGTCTGGGGTTGAAATCTGTCACCTGCAGCTGGTGAAGAATGCTGCAGCCTGGCTTTTGACAGGTTCTAGTAGATCTTGTCATATTACTCTGGTGCTACTCGAACTGCACTGGCTGCCTATTCGATGGCGGGTCACCTTTAAAGTCAGCTTGCTGATTTTCAAAGCCCTACACGATCTGGGCCCAGCCTATCTGAAAGAATTTCTGGTTCCCTGTCACCCCGATAGATCTCTCTGCTCGGCCGACGAGGGGTTGCTAGAGGTTCCAAGGGTGAATTTGAAATCCTCAGGCACTTGGACTTTCTCATATATTGTCCCCACCCTTTGGAACTCTCTACCCCATCGGTTGCGGGAGTGCACCTCTGTGGAAGGTTTTAAGAGGCGTCTGAAGACCTTTCTGTGGGAAACTGCTTTTCCTGAATATTGATTGTTTTAATTGTTTTGGTCTGGTTGTTTTTTTAATGATGTTAACTGTTTTAATTGTTATTATGTATGGCGCCTTGACAAATGAAAGGTGCCTTATAAATAACAATTATTTTTACTGTATTATTATTTTATTTATTAATTTAAGAGTTTCACCAGGATGGCATACTGAGCCGAGTACCGCTCGATTCCAGATGTGTCCTGGGGGAAGGGGAAGATGACAAGACAACAATTGAGGCTCAACAATACAGTACAGTTGATTTACAGTGCAGAACAGACAGGATTAAATAAACCAAACAGAACAAGTGTCTACAATATCTGGGCAACAGCTAACAGGGTACCTAGCTACTAACACTTCTAATGAGTACAGAAAACAACTAAGCAGTTTAGGTGAAATAGGTAATGGAAGGACATTTGTGAATTGTTGTGGGAACTACAGCCAGATAAGTCCAGGCTCAGGGCTAGGGCCTGGGACAGACGAATGGTGAGGAGCCAGAAGTGGAAGGATTAGGTGTGGGGGATATATGGCATTCCTATGGGGAGGACTGCATGAACAAGAGGGAGGGAAAGATGACTTGAAGAGCTGGGTTAGCCACTGAGGGGTGCCTGTATGTCTAATGACAGCCGTCAGAGGGTTCCAGAGTTTAGGCATGCGGTAGCTAGAAGTGGCCTGTCCTTTGGCTGTGGTCCTTAGAGGGACATGCAATAACCGAGAGTCTGTGTTCCTGAGAGAATAAGCCAAAGGTGGTTGTACTGCAAAGGCAGGTTCTAGGTAGGAGGGGAGGGACTGCGACCAGAATTTTGTGTTAACTTCACACAATGGGTAAGTCTTCGATCCTGTAACGAGGGAAGGTCTAGCAACTTGTAGAGAGCACAGTGGTGCACAGAGGGCATGCAGTCCAAAGCAAAGCGACAGAAGGAGTGGAAGAGGGGGTCAAGCCTTGTGAGGGTGGACCTGGGGGTGGCGCTGTAGACTACATCACCATAGTGAATTATAGGGAGAATCATTTGTTGTAGGATTGCTTTGCGAGTAGCCGGGGTAGACAACCCTTGTTACGGTATAAGGCACCCAGCTTGGGGTGAAGTTTCTTGAGTAATGATTCGATATGAGCTAAGAAGTCAAGGTGCTGATTGAACCAGATCCCAAGGTACCTGAAGGAGGTGCAGGCCTCCAATGGAGTCCCGTCGATAGTATGATAAGTGGGGGATGTGGGGGGCCGGGCGAGCCTCTGACTTGTACCGAAGGGTAAGAAAACAGTTTTTTGGGGATTGAGGAAGAGCTGGTTTGACTGGAACCAGAGCTGGACAGCACTGAAGTCATCCTGCGGTCTAGAGGTCACTTTAGAGGGTGAGGGACCAACGGCATACAATACCATGTCGTCGGTGTATATTTGGATGGATGTGTGTTTACATACAGAGGGCAGGTCATTCAGAAAAATTGAGAACAGGATCGGGCCAAGTACCAAACCTTTGGGGACTCCCGAGGTTACAGGGAGGGGGGCTGAGGTACGATGACCGATTCTTACCTATTGGGATCCGCTGGTTAAGTAGAAATTGAACCAATTTGTGCAAGTATTCAAGAGACCTGCCTGGGCTAGTTTGGATAACATCAGGATGTGGGAGATGGTATCAAACGCTTTAGCGAGGTCTGTAAAAATGGCCAAGGTGATGTGCCCGTGATTCATACCCGTGAGAACAGCATCAGTGAACCTGAGGAGGGAGGTGATGGTGGAACGCGTCTTCCTGAATTCCAATTGGAAGTAACTTCAAAATCCCAAAATAGACAGAGCAGAACTAGTGACTGAATTAAATGCATTACTACGTACACCCCTCAGGCAAAAGGAGTACAGAAGATCCTTAAGAATTGGCATATTATTAAGGCAGATCCAGTCCTTGGGAAAATTATTAAAGAACCATTTCTAGTGGTGTACAAGAGGGTACAGAATCAGTGTGATGACCTCATATACTCAATGTAGCTGTATAGCCAACGCAGACAGGGTGCACTGGAGGCCTGCCTCCCATAGGATGTGTACCTTGTGGGAAACACAAGTACAGAACTGCAAGTATGTCAAAGTGTCAAAGAGAGCAAAACCTTTGTTAATTTAAGTACTCCAAAAGCTCTTGAAATAAGAAACTTAATTACTTGCAACACCACCAGTGTTATTTATTGGCAGCATTTACATGCGTCTCATTTTACACTGGCAAAATGATACAGCCATTTAAACTGAGGGTGGATGAACATGTAAGAGACGTCGTGGAAGAGGATGTAAAGAACATATTGACTGCATATATCAAGTTCACAAAGGAATGTGGAACACGTGCCCAAAACATGCTTGGAATTTCACAGGTATTGAACTGGTCAGTCCTGGCTCCGGGCGGGGGGACCCTGATGCACTTCTACTGAAAAAGAAGCATTCTGGACTTATTCAATGGGTGCTTTAAAAGCACCAGGACTGAACAGCAGATCTGAGATACAGGTAGTAGCATTTTTCTAAATCCTTCCATGCTATTTCTGCTTAGAAGTCTATGCTTTCCATTGCTATATGAAATGTTTGCCAGCATTTTTCTAGCTACAGTCAATCAATCAATCAATCAAGTCTTTAACCAGGTGTTCATCGTTGAGCAGACGCTCATTTGCAAGATGGACCTGGGTGGAGCATGAACAATTGTATATACAGGTCAACACAGGTATTTATAAGGCAATACAGATAATACTGTTTACAGAGAGGAAGAAAAAGAAGTTTATATGTACATAGAATTATACAGATATTATACAGATTACAGGGTATTTACATACATAGAAGTTTCTATAGGAAGATAAAGCAGGTTATCTAAGGTTGCAGGAGGAAGTAATGGAAGAAATATATATGTATATATATATATATATATATATATATATATATATATATATATATATACACACACACACACACCAGGTAGAGGCGAAGGTGGGGGAAGGGAGGGAGGTAGGGAGAAAGGCTAGGAGGCACGGTGCACAGAGGAGTTGGTAAAACAGGATGTAGAGAAGGTGGATGGAGAAAAGGAGTATGTGTGAGCCCCGGGATTGAATGCTATAAAGTACGGGGCATGGTAGGATGTCACAACCCAGGGGTAGTGAGCTCCTATCCGAGGTTGGGAAACGAAGGATAAGGGGATGGACAGAACTAGTGTTGATAAGACAGGGAGATAAGAGAGAGAACAATTAGGGTTGTGAGGAGCAAGCTGGGGGCTCAGTACTTAAAATTGGGTCTAGGCATGGCTATATATCAGTGCAGACACCGATACTGGGTCTGAGTGGGTGAAGCAGTTACATACTTCTCTGATTGTACAGAAATAAAGCATCTTGAAGGCATTTATACTGATTAGAGTGCTTAATTTGAGTTTTTTTTGTAGATCATTCCATAAGGTAGGTAGCTCGAAGCTTATGGCTGCCCTGTCAAAGCGGGATTTTGCTTTGGGTACTTTAAGTGCAATAGTTGAGTAACTTCTTAACGCGTATTTCCCAATTATACTCAGGGGAAGACAGCAGGAGATATAGTAAGGCAGCTTATTAGAGATGGCTCTATAGGTCCAGAGAGCGGCATTTCTGTGGCATCTGAACTTTAGTGATGTTCACCCCACTGCCACATATAGGGTGCAGTGATACATGTCGAAGGGAAGTCCCGTTATAATTCTCAGTGCTCGATGGTAGAGTGTCCAGTTTAGCCATGTAAGAGTTGGGGCATTGGCTATAGAGAAAATCAGCGTAATCAACCAATGATAGGAAAATGGATTGGACCAGTTGTTTCTTGGCATCTCTGGAGAGAAATTGGTTGATTCTAAAAAACAGGCCAAGCCTTTGCCGAAGTCGTTTCAGCAAGTCCTCGATATGTTCAATGAAGGAGAGCCTTTGGTCTATCCAAACTCCCAGACACTTGAATTTTGTAACAAATTCTAGTTTTTCACCTAGAACTGTGGTAATTTGGGGAACTGTCCCACTGGACAGTGTTATTTATTGGCAAAAGGAGTACAGAAGATCCTTAAGAATTGGCATATTATTAAGGCAGATCCAGTCCTTGGGAAAATTATTAAAGAACCATTTCTAGTGGTGCACAAGAGGGCACAGAATCAGTGTGATGACCTCATATACTCAGTGTAGCTCTATAGCCAACACAGACAGGGGGCACTGGAGGCCTGCAGTAAAGTAGGGGTCTAAGAAAGGGGTATCTGTACTTATACTGCTTCTTTTTTTGTCTGCCCTCAGTTATGATACTGCTCTGTGTACATCTCCATAATAATACTTTTTCATGTTATATGCTGATATTGTGAATTATTGCACGGGGGCAATTGCTATTGTGTGTGGAAGTGCTATGGGGGCAGCTACTGTATATTTTCTGTGGGTAGGTAACCTGCAATTTGTTCCCAGGTATTCCCTGCCATTACCTCAGTTGGAGGCATTGTACCATTTCTCCTTTCCACTACTGAGGCAAACATCAAGTTGCTATCCTTTCAGCAGCTTCCAAACTTCTCTTTTTGCAGCAAGGTTCTTTCAGGTGCTCTATCTACTTGAACTGGCCACTGGCTAAGGGTGAAGGCCTTTGGACTGGAAAGCCCACAGCAGTTTCCTCTGCACTCCAGTCTCAGGCTGATCTCCAAAGCAAGCTCTCCTTTGGTGAGCTAGCTGTCCTTTTTATAGTTTCTCTAAAATCCCAAACTGATTGGTTGCAGTTCTGGTCAAATCTGGTGCCCTACGACCTTTTCTCAGCAGCCCCTCTTGCTGCCTAAGTCCCTGGGGGCTCGCCATATTTGTTTATATACTGTCCTAATACTACAGTCCCTCTTTATTTTTATAATATGCCCTTGCAAGGGCAGAAACCCACTTTCTTCCACGCCTGGAAGCATTTTAGTACTGATCCCCAGCTCTGCTGCCTGTCCTGGAGCCGGAGATAATATTTAATACTGGCCACTATCAAAAAATGTACCTAGAAGCTGTGGCTCCTTTAATTTCCCCACTTCGGTGGCCACGCATGCTCAGTAGGGCATGTGCCGCCATGTTTTTTATTTACATGATGCAGCCCACTTTTCTGCTTTACCAGGACTGCTTACATGCTCCAAACATGCCCAGAGGTGCAGAAACAACTATCAGAGCCCCTTTTTTCATTTTGTTTGTCGTTTTGCTTTAGACTGCCCTCCTTGTACCCACAACTGCTCACTCTACTCTGCTCTTTCTGTCTCATGTCTTTATGCCAGGTGCTTTTCCCATTCAGCCTCATTAATATCCAAATTCTGGTTTGATTCCTTTCCCTCCTGTTTTAAATCCCTTCTAATCTCTTCCTTTTCTTCCTTCTACCCTCTCCACAGTAATATTTCTCATTCTCTCTCTCTAGCCCTTCTAGAAAATCTACTGTTGGTCAATATGCTTTCTCATATCACTATCCTAAATTTTTGTCCTCCCTTCCCCTGTCAATTCATTCTCCCTAAAGTCTCATCTTTATGATTGTTCTTCTCTTACCTGCAACTTTCCATGACCCTTTTCCTCTTGTCTTCCTTGCCTACACTAGTTTTGCCCTGGTTATGCTGTTCCCCTCATCCCCTTTCTATACCTGTAATAGTACCCCCCAATTTAATCTGTGTTTTATTTACTGCAAGTATCTACATATTAATTTTCTTTTAATATTCATGATTAGGCTTCTTTGGAATGCTGTATTATTGTATATGACTCCTATTTTTTTATATTTTTAATACCATGCACCCTCTATTATCTACCAACAATGTTTCACCAACTTTTTGGTGGATAATAGAGAATGGCAGATAATAGAGGTATAATAGTTTGCATGGGTAAAACCAATGGGTCTTATGCACTATGTCTACATGCCATGGAAACCAGGTGTGTAGGCATAGATACACATGAATGCCACACAGCAGGGGTCCTGCAGACCCTCGGCGGCATTCACAAATGGTGTGCAAGTCAGTTACATGCCAGATCCCCCTGCCGCATGGTCAGCAACATGCCGGAGGTAGGCAAGGAGCATGCCGGGGGTGCACCTGCACTACACACCATTCACAAAGGTAAGTAGTGCTACTCGCAGGGGGACATAAGAGTGAACAGATTATGGCAGAGAGGATCCTGCTATAACTGCTGTATGCAGCAGCATGCTCACAGACCCCCACCCCTTCCGAGCTGCCAGACGCAATCCCTCTGCCCCAACACCAACCCTGCTCCCGTCCCATATGCCATGGACCCCTCCCACACACACACACACCCACACACACATACATGATCAAAACCCTAGGTACCTTGTAGAAAAAATGTCATATTTGACATATAGACATAACCACAATCTTAGAGGTAATGGGGGAAATAAATTTGTTATACCTAAATTAATAATAGATTTGGTGACGTGACCTTTAGAACAAAAGTTGTCAAATTGTGGGCCCCAATTGATAAAGAGAAAAACAAATCCTACAAACAAAACACTTTATGAAAGTTATTGGTTATGACTTAGCAAGGAAATGCATGTGTAATAGTTGAAGTGTTTATACACAGATGGACTGATTAACATGTGCATGATGAGTGCAGTGAAGCTTCTCTAAATCTTAGGAATACAGTGAACTTCAAAGTTTTTAGATGATACATGTATTTTGTCTCTAGTCTTGACTTTGATCTGAGTGAATGTAATAATATGGTGAACGATAAATTGAACTTAATTGTTAAAGTATTGCTGCTATGATGTATGTAGTAATAGTTTGTTTCTTGTGCAATATGTGTAAAATTTTATATGTAACTCCAACAGGTCCATCTTGAAATAGGGTATTTGACCCAATGATGTTAAACAATGCTACCTGTATAAAAATAAACATTTTACTACTACATCAGTGCCCCGGACCCATCCAACTGATGCAGGGAGCACATCGCCTATATATAGACACATGCTCCCAGCATCAGTCAGCCATGGAGGTGTGAGGAGGGCTGTGCTGCTGGCTGTCCTAAGCCATGGCACCAACTGGCAGGTACAGGCACTGGAGGGTGGTGTTGTCAGTGCTGCAGGGGTTGGGGGGCCACTGAACACCATTGAGTGGCCAGAGGGGCCAGGATCAAGGGTTGGGGTAGTCAGGCAGTTATGTATTGGCCAGGATACTGCACAACAGGGCATGGGGGTTTGCATGACTACAGGGATGGGGCTGTGGTGTGGTATGTGGCAGGGGGGTTACTGCACACTGTGGGGGAGGGCTGTGCTGTGTGACAGGTGGGTGTATTTCCACATACAAGGATGGGGCACCTGTGTGTGTTGGGGGGTTGCATTTGAGCATGGGGTGGTGGTGGTGCTGATGGAGGGGGACATCTGTGCACCAGGCGGGCATGGCCACAGGGGTGGGTATTGGACAGGGAGACCACTGGACAAAAGGGCATGGCAGCACAGGTCCAGGTGCCTGTGGGAGCTATTCACATACCGAGACCCACACACAATTTATCCACTCAGGGACCCAGGACGGGCATCCAATTGGATGCCTGCCTGGGTCTGCTACTCCGCCCATGGCAGCTCTGCACAGTTCTGCATGCGAGGGGGGTGGGGCTGCAGACAGGTGCCCCAAGCATGCATGTGGTAGTGCATACCACACACCCTGCCCCTGTCCGGGGCCATGGAGCTATATGGGTGGGGTATGCACCTTTGGCACGTACCTTACACCCCACTGATGCATAGGCACCATAGTTGTCTAAAGTCTTTCCAGTGCTCTCCACTGGTGCTTCATCTGTGTCTTCACCATGAATTTTTGTAGCTAAGGGGAACTTGATTGTTTAATTGTGCCATTCAACCTGGAAAACATAACCCTTTGTCAGGAACACAACTGATTCAAACAGTGCACTTGATTGATTAACTCCAGCCTAAAACGTACCTGTGGTCCAAGTGAAACAAAGATGGACTGCAGGAAACTTGGCATACTCAGTACAGTACCCGACCAACTCAATCAGTAAAGTCTGCAGGCTTACATAGCAAAAATACTGTATTTAAATAATGCCCCAGAAATGGAACCCTGACAATAACAGTAAACAAAACCTTTGTCAGGTTTGTAAAGCATGCTGTGGCTTTCCAATGATCCGAGTGAAATTGACAAAGAGGGGCCACAGGAAACTCAGCGTACTCAGTACAGTGCAGTCCTGTCCAGTACCTGACCAAGTCAATAAACATAAAAACTAAAATGCTCCAACTGATTGATTGCTTTAAAAAGTGCACTTGATTGATTCACTCCAGCATGAAACTTACCAGCCATCAAAGTGAAACTTACAAACAAACAAAGGCAGACCAGGGACCATGGGAAAATCAGCTTACACCCACGCAGTTTACAAATGCCAAAAAAATGTTATGCCACGGCTCCCCAACAGGCTGAGTGATATTTACAAACAGAGAGGGACTGCGGGAGGCACTTTATCCAGTCCGACCCCAATATGTGAGTGACAGGCATCACTGTCCAGGTTCCAAATGCTGTACACATGCATAGCATGTTTTATGTGAACCTTAAGACCTACTGTATGTACAGTAGGTTGTGAACTGTTTCCAAATCTCTTAGTGTGAAACCAATCTCTTGGGAAGGGAAGAGGCTGGATCCTAATTAGATTACTGTATGTTCAGTTCATTTCTAACATTTTAGCTGCGCAGTTTCAGAACAAAACAAAAGAAAACAAACATCATGCAGTCACATGAAACAGCAAAAGTCTAGGGAACATCACAAATCAAAATGCTGTTTCTACTTTACTGATGATGTGAAATACACTTCAGTAGGTAGCTGCAGCTCCCTGACGGTCCGAGTGAAACTGATTTAAGGAACCCCGGAAAACTCAGCGTACTGACTATTCACTCTGGGGCTTCATCAACAGAATGCTAGTTTTATAATAAATAATAAAAGTTAATACATGTACCATAGAAAAAAAATTAACTTCATGAAAATGGGACCATGATGCACCATGGTTTCAGGATGGATGTGTTGGCTGATGACAGAGGGAGAACAGAACAGCACTCTGTGCAGACGGTACATGTGGAGAGGCGGGCAGATGGCGATTACCAAGGGTGCCAGATATCAGAGGGAATTTACATAGACCATGAACTAACAGGAAGTAATCTTGGCAGACGGGGTGGCAGATAATGGAGGGTGCACTGTGCTATTATTACTGTTCAGCCTTCTCCATTTCCCCTTTCCCCCAGGATGCATCTGGAAACAAGCTGTTAGCAGCTCAGCATGTCTTTCCTTGTGAAACTTTTGAAATTAAATCAATAAATAAATAAATAAACAAACAAACACACACCAAAAAGTGCAAGGTAATGCTCCTATGGAACAAGAACCACAGGACAGAGAACTGGATGGGTGGGGTGAGACTTATCACTATGGCCGAGGAACACAACCTTGGAGTTATCATCAGTGATTAACTCAAACAATCAAGTCAGTGTAACAAGGCACATTGCAAAGTGAGTAAGATGCTGGTATGTATTGGGAGGGGTATTGATAGCAGTAGGGAAGAGGTAATACTTCCTTAGTGAGACCACACCTGGAGTACTGCACCTAGTTATGGAGTCCTTAGTTCAGAAAGGATAGTGATAGGCTGGAGACAGTGCAGGGTAACAAAAATGATTCATGGCCAACAGGGCAGGTCCAATGAGGAGCGTCTCAAGGCACTAAACGTGCTCACTGGAGGCCAGAAAGAGGGGAGATATGATAGAGACCTTCAAGTTCCCCAGCAGGGAAATATTTAGCTTGATTACTAGTTCACGGTCATGTGGACATGAGTGGAAACTGACAGGAGGGAGGCTGAGAAAGTACATGAGGTAGTATTATTTTACAGCAAGGGTGGTGGAGCCATGGAACAGTCTGCCTTCTGAAGTGGTGGGTGCTAAAACTGTTGGTGAGCTCAAGCATGGTTGGCATAGAACTAAGGGTATAGTGGTTGCTTGGGGTGGCAGAAACTTGGAGGAAAATGGGGGGGAAGGATGGGGAGGACTAGGACCCTGGAGGACTGTAGACCCCTGGGCTAAATGGAGAACTTGGGCAGATGAAATGGACTGTTGGTCTTTTTTTGCCATCACTGTCTATGTTTCTGTGTTCATACTAGCACTCCATTGAAGTGTTCCAGGAAGGTCAGCAACAGGACCAAATTCTCCCTCATGGTCTCAGTCTCCATGATGAGATGGTGCACCTTAAACGCCCCTGACTTGGCCTTCACCAGGTGCAGTAGGAGTGTGCTCCCCATGAGGATGATGTGACATGCACAGTTCAGGTGTCCCACCAACTGCTGCATCTAGGCCAAAGTCACCTTCTCAGCACTCATTGCTACCATATAAAGTTCCCTCAATGTGTCGACCTTCTCCTGTGGCAAGTGACACTCAGCCTGCAGTGTCAATTTTAAGGCCCAAACTTTTGACTACTGTCTGTGGGCCCTCTTTTTTTTTCTCATGCCATGGGAACCCCACATTTTTCACTTTCTCCTAGAACAACTCCAGGAGCCTGCCTGTGGTGACTGGCCCCACGAACAAGAAGCCATCTACTTATTGGACCTCACCTTAGTTGCCTGACCCCTCTGTCACAAACCAGTGCAAAAATATTGTACAAGCGACTGAACAACCCATGAACATGCATTTGTCAGTATATTGTAAGCAGGTACATTTTGCATTCATTTAATTTTTGCTTTTTTTGCAGTCAGCTGATTAACGCAAAAATAATGTGACTGTGATTAGTTGCTACTCCATTAATGTCACTGCCATGAAGGAAAAAACTGCAACTGAAATTGTTACTTTTTATGTTTGCTTGTGCAGGCATGTGTGAAGTGACCATATTGTAACAATAAGGGTGAGAAGGGTGTCACTGTTGGATCTAATAAAGGTCTGGCAGCAGTGGGCTCGACAATGACATGCCAATGATCAGTGAGGCTGATCATGACAGTGTTCTCTGCTTGCTGGGCAAAGTCTTCTTGTAGTTGAAAGGAGCGAGCCACTCCTATCACAGAGCAGCTCAAGCTTTCATCTGCATGACACCGCCCAGTAGGCAGCTAAGCAGTGTCATCTTCAGTCTGCTCCTTGTTCTTCTATCAGACCTACTGCCCTGCCTACTCTCTCACACTGAATAATAAAAAAAACACAACTGAAAACACATCCCTTCTACTCTCACTCCCGATTTTTGTATCTCTGTACTTACTCGCTATTGATGTTTGGGGGTAGTGTTTTTTCTCACTGTGACTCAGATCACCACCATGCCACACACAAGCCACTCCTGCCCATACAATGACATCTGCCTCCCCCTGCACCCTGCTCTCCAAAAGTAAGTTTGTGTGGTGGCTGGGTTGTGGGAGTGAGAAGAATCACAATTTGGGGAGCAAAAGAGCAGACAATGGTGAAGTATGCACAGCCCCATAGTGTCCGTAGAACCCGACTGCACTGTGCTATCCTAAATCTTTCTTGGTATGTTAGAGGTGTGCAGCAACACAATTCCAGTAGCTGAGATAAAGCAGTATAGCCTAGAGATTAGAGTAATGAGTTGTGAATGAGTATGGTGTGACTCTGAGCAAGTCATGTCAGTGGCTCATTAGGTAGCACACTCGCCTCTGAGGCCAGGAGATCGGAGGGCTGTGGGTTCAGTTCCCACATCTGGCAATTGGGTTAATATCCCAATACTGACACTGTAGTGGAGCATGAGGGGCGTGCTGCACTTCTGAGGTGCCGTCTGTCAGATGAGACATTAAACCGAGGTCCCATCTGCCTGGATTGGCTGTAGTTCAGAGGGATGCTAACGATCCCATGGCACTTATTGAAAAAGAGTAGGGGAATTTTTTATTGAGAAAAACAAAACAATAACAATATGACACGATCTGTTGTAACATTTATCAAACACACCTATTTACATGATTTATACAATAGAAAAAGGCTAAATACACCCTTCTATAACTTCCCCATAGAAAATCCAATACAATATTTGAAAAACAATCTACAAAAATCAAACTGAACCCCTATACACCATAGACAGTGTTCACCCATTTCACCTCAACCATACAATGTGTTTCCAAAAATCCTGAAAGACATTTTGATCTAGTGTGCGCTGCTCATATGTTTTCTGTTTACCAACTGCTAATTCAATTCTGCTAAAAAGAACATTATAGGGAAGAAGGGTATGTTGTAGAGAAAACTGACACCTTGCTTGCCATAGATGATATTTAATGCATGCAAATATCAGATTTAAGGTACTTGGGTGGTATCTACGCAAAAAACCTGAATAATCCCCCAGAACAAGACTCTGATAAGTTATACGTGTCAAAAATCCCCATTCCCACCGCTTTGCCAACTCAAACCATAAAGACTGAACATATGGGCAAAGCAGTAAAAAATGTTCCAAGGTTTCAATTTGATCTGAGCACCCAGGTCTAATGCACATCCGGTCCAAGATCTGTTTGTGTTTTAAATTACCCCTGACTCCTAACCTCCCATGGCAACAGAGCCACAACACATCCCACATACTAGGGGGTATCCTATGGTCCATCAAAAGCCGCAAGGCTTGAGACAATTTTAATAAGGGTACTGAAGGAAAATCCACTTGAGCGTAAAAAAATTAAACATAATTTCTCATAAAATCCTTCTAGGTATATCCTGCAATTGAGCTCTTCCTAATTTCCATTCCGTAATTTTCTTACTGAGGAATCAGCATAGGACGGCCAAAGCCACCTTACTTCTAATGGGAACACCCCTTCTTCCCAGTATGACATAAAGAAGAAAAAGCAATTGTGTCCAAGCCGACCATGGATGATCCTGAGGTTTAACCCTTGATTGAAAGGCTGCAATCATGAAAAGGAATGAAAAATACCACGGATTTATCATCCCTAAACTCCCTTGATTCAATTTAAATAAGTAAATGCTCTTTTAATCGGATTTGGCCGACTGCCCCACACCATTTGAAAAAATACACTATACAATCTAGTTTCTAATGAAACCGGAACTGGAAAAATGGCAGACACGTGTAAAAAAATAGGTAATAGAAACTTTTTAATAATCAAAACCCGCTTTTTCTTGGAAAAACCCCAGGATTTCCATTGCTGTACCTTTTTTTCCACAATAACCAAAGCTTTTTCGCAGTTTAATAATGCTAGGTCTCCTTCACCAAAAGTAAGACCTAAAACAGTAATATAATCCTTAACCATGATGCCCCCAATGTCTTGACAAACCGTAGTATCCCCAATCGCCAAACATTTACATTTCTCTAAATTTAGCCTAGTACCATTTAGTTCTGCCAATCCTTTAATCACTTTAATAGCCTGAGCACCTGACTGGACATCTGCTACCAACAGACACATGTCATCTGCATATGCAGAGATTTTCTGGGCTGGTAAATTACAAGAGGCGATAACCCCTGTATTGACCTATTGTGCTCAATTTCTCTCAACAGTGGGTCCAATACAAAAGCATATAACAACGGGCTAATCGGACAACCTTGTCTGACTCCGCAATACATCTGAATTTCAGAGCCTACCGCCTTATTAATGCATACACAAGAACTTTCATTGTAATATAAAGTATAAATATACTGAGCAAATATTTTTGGAAACCCATACTTAACTAACACCTGGAAAAGAAACTTATGGGACACAGAATCAAAGGCTCTAGCCTGATCTAATGCCATAATAAACCCTGACAATTTTTTTTGGCGTCCAAATTCACATATGTCTCTTAATAACTTTAAATTCTGCTGAATTGATCTATAAGGGAATAGCACATGTTTGTGCGGATGAAACACCCCTAGCCACTTCCTGCAGTCTTTTACATAAAATAGAAAAGTATTTTGTAGTCTGTATTCAAAAGGCTAATTGGTCTCCAATTACCCAAATCTGTAACGTCCCAGTCTTAAAATAAATGTTAAAATAGCTAAATTAAATTTCGAATCACGAACCCATACTGTAGAATATCATTAAAAACTTCTGTCAGTATGCCGCTCAGGTCATCAGAAAAAGTTTTGTAAAGTTCATTGGTCAACCCATCCATCCCAGGTGATACCCCTACCCTTAAAGCACCTATTGCCCGCTGTACCTCCTGCAAAGCTATAGGCCCTTGCAGCAGCTCTACATCTGCCTGAGAAATAGTCGGAATTGAAAAATGAAAAACATCTTCCCACACCGAGGAGGAAACAAAACTATCTCAAATTGAGAAGCAACCTTCTCCTCTGCTATTGCTAACATTTCTGCCACAGACATTTTTAAATCCCCAACAGAATTACGTAGCCCTGACATCACTCTCTTCTCAATCTTATTTTTACATGCCTTATACGGATCTTGAAAAGGTTGTTGTTGTGTACCAAATTTTAAACTGGCATGAATGGTTGCAGCCCTCTGAAATTGATAATTTAACATGTTCTTTTTTACCCCTTTAATCTGGGACTGAATCTCTGCATCCCTGCTTCTGGAGTGTGACTGTAATTTATAATAGTGGTTTGAAATTCTAGGTACTGTAAATATTCCTCCAGAACCTTTCTGTTTCCATAAGCTATAAAAAATCCTTGAAAGCCAACTTGGTATCTGACCACCAAGAAATCCAATCTGAAAAGAATACTGCCACTGATTTCGAAAAACCATAAAGTCTTTTAATTGAGCCAAAACCCTGCTTCTGACAGTAGTCGTGCATTCAACATCCATCTGCCCTGAAATGCTGGAAAAGAGGCTGGAATCTGCTGTAAGCCTACAACACTACATAACACATTATGATCAGAAAAATCATATGGAATCACTGAACACTCCACCGGGATTAAATAATGAGACAGAAAAAAATAATCTATTCTAGTCTGGAAAGTAGCTCTCTTATAAGTATAACCCCCCGCTGAATGCAATTCTCTAAAAGCATCCTTTAACTTTGCTACCTCTATGGTTTGAGAAAGGGCATGCGAGTCACAATAAGTTTTTTGCTGGACCCCGTCTTTTAACCGAACATCTAAACTACAATTCATGTCCCTCCCAAACTATGTTCTTAGATGTAACAGGTATGGCTTTACCAGATTAAACAAAGCTATCCGTGACAGTTTAACTTGTGGAGCATAAGTATTAATTAATCTAAAACAAACACCATACAACAAACAATCTAAGATCAATAATCTACCAGCAGGACATCAACCAGCCTTGTCACCTGAACTACAGAGTTAGAGAACAATATCCCTACCCCGTCTGCCACATCATTCCCAAACGACCAGAAGGACGGACCCTCCCACCATAATTTTTTTACCTGAGACACTTCTAACAAAGAAGAAAAATGAGTCTCTTGTAAAAAAATCACATCCGCTTTCAATTCTCTACAATGCTGTAAAGCAATGAGCCGCCTCTTGTAGCTCTTCAGGCTACAGCAATTGAGCGATATAATCTATAAACAGGCCATATCGACCATTGGTCATCTACTCATGATTTATCTTGTTTCCTTTTCCTTCCCTTTTTCTTTTTCCCTTCTAAAACTTCTAGCCCACCCCTCTTCTTCAATTTCCATACTCAGACTCTCATCCGATTTTAACAAATCAGAAACCCCCTCCTCCTCTAAGTCTGCTAGGGCTGCAAAGGAATTCTGAGTCAAACACACCCCTCCCATATGACTACTTGCTCTAGTAACCCTCCAAGGGGTCTGAAAGGGAATTTCAATCTCAGACTCCCTGGCAGGGTCATCCGTATTTCTAGCCAAGGATTCTGCCATAGAAATGGAGGAGGGGGAACCAAAATCTGTTGTGGAATTGACACAGTGGATCTTTTTTCATTAAGAGAAGCAGCTGACACCTCTGGATGCGTCACTCTTTCATTGTCCACCCTCACCATGTTCCCTTTACTTAGACAGGACTGGGTAGGCTCCCCCCTACACTGGGCCTGAGAAATCAGGTCCTCCTTATTTAATCCCCCATGTCTATTCTGCTCCGCCCATGGACACTGGTGATAGGCATGACCTAAGTCATCACATAGATTACATTTAAATTCATTCCTACACACCTCGCTGTCATGGTCTAATTCACTGCATAAGGCACATTTCACTTTATCACATGCACTACTCAGGTGCCTACGACTACCACATCTATAACACGCTTTTGGCTGTCCTGGGTAAAAGCAAACCCCACGATCTCTCCCCAAAAAGAAGCTGTTTGGGACATGTTGTACTTCATTATTCACCACAGACGGTTTGACTTTAAATTTCCATGCCCCAGTCCAAATATTCTCTGAGTCCAAAATAGGTTCCGGTGGACCTAGAACCTCACATTTTTGTTTTAACCAGAAAACAATGTCACCCACATTCACTCCCTCATTCCGGAACATCACATTAACTGTTTTAAAAACTGGTTTTGTGATTGGAATGGCTAAAAAAGGTACCCATAAAGGCAATATCTTACAGCTGTCATATTTATGCCAAAATTTCTCCAGACTAGCCATTTGTTTAAAGCTTATATCAAAAGTATCCTCCCCACGAATATTAATTAAAGCATAAATGTAAGAAGGTAAAAAGTTCATAGAGTCCAGCAATAATTTCCCTGCTACATAGACCCGGTCAGGATGCTCAGGAAGGCCTCCTCTATATCTTAATCACACAGCATTTCTTCTTGGGGCTTGCTCCACCTTATTTCTTTTAAAAAGATCCGAAAAGTGTGGGCCCCTCCTTGCTTCCTGCACTTCTGGCCCCAGTTCAGGCATACTTTCAGCTGGTGAAATCCCCCCCCTTCCCCTGCTTGTCTAATGATCCCGCCTGGCCTAAAGCCTGGTCCAGTTTAGATTGTTCGACTGGTGCCAACGACTCACCCACCTCCAGAGTTCCTTGAGATGCTTCCGTCGCTACAGAGGAAAATGATATCCATCCTGAGTCTGGCACCCATCTTCCATCCGCCAGCCGAATCCATCCTGCTTGTGACAAGGCCGTTTCTTCCGACCAGACAGTACTCGGACCCATTTCCAGACCCGTACCTCCGGTCCCACACCCAAACACAGCCGACTCAGTTCCTGCCTCCAAGCGAATAGCAGCCCTCGCGATACCCGGAACTTCCTCCTTACAGCTGGGCTTATGCTGATCCATGGCGCCTCCGCTCCGATCCTCACCGGGAAGCACCTCGTCTCCAGGATGACTCACCATCTCACTCTCTTCCTCCACTGGCAATCCTGCCGCTGAAAATTTCGGGCTGTCTCCCGACGGGCTTCCCTGAGCCCTCACCTCCATCACCGACTTCACAGAGGTAAGCTCCGATACAGACCTCGCCTGTGTAACCTCCGATAGGCACTGCACCTCAACCTCCTGTACCTGCACCTCCTCCTCCTCGGTTTCCATTCTCCCAGTCTCCATTTCTCTAGACGGAGCTCCCACACTCCACAATGCATCCAGCCGCGCAGCCATCACCTAGGTCAGCAGCACCCCTACTGACCAAGATGCAGCAACGCCTCAGAGTAGGGGAATTTCCCCGGTGTCCTGGCCAAACTTCTCCCATTCACTAAAAATACCACCAACAGCTTAATCCGGTTCAATTTCAGTTGCTTATCATCTATGTCCCCTTCCCCCCGGTCACCCCTGAAAAAGGGACTTCTAGGCCCAGTGGGCTTACTGGCCAACAAAATTCATTAAATAAATAAATAATTTAAACTTCCCCAGTGCTTCTGGTCACCCCTGAAAATGGGCACTTGAAACTAGTGGGCCTTACTTGGTTAGGTGGTCACCCCTGAAAACAGGCACTTATGACAAGTGGGATTTACTCAGTTACCAAAGAATTACAAAAATAGAGCATCTCCTGCCTACAGTTTTTTAACCAATTTTAGCCAATTATTTTACCAGGTGAGACACACTAAGCTGAAAGCTTGTTTGCAGGTGCAACCTGGGAGCACAAGGAAGTTAAGTGACTTGCTCAGGGTCACACAGTATGCAAGTTGAAAGGCTTAAGCCTGTGGTTCAATGGCTGAAGCAACAGCCACCCCCCCCCCTTTGCCTAACCTATTTAAACTCTTCCTTCCTGCTTCATTCAGAAGCATTTTTTTTTCTGGACTCCACTCTCCTCTTGCATTTTTGGAATTTCTGCTAAGTTGGTGCTGTCATTCTATTGGTTTGTGTTTCTCCTACCTTTCTCGGTTTGTATTTTGTTTTTGTCTCCGGCTACTGCTTGCTTCTCTCTGTTGTCTGTGTCTGCTCTACTGTTCTGGTATGCTTGTGTTTCCTTCAATTTTCTTTCTTTTCTTTGGGGGGGTTCTAGTTTTCCTAGCATCCTGCTGCTTCCCTTGAGTTACATTGTGAGGCCTTTCTAGTTTTCCTAGTGTATTGCTGTCCTTTTGTTTGACTTGTGGGTTCAGGCTTCCATTTCCTTTATTATACCTTTAGCAGCTCTCTCTGTTCAACTGAAGTTGTTATCTGCATGCTATTCAGCTCTCATGTTCTTCTGCTTTTAACAGCATGCCCATTCACCTTAATTGTTTGCACCTGGACTGGTTTCACTCAGTGCTAACTCCATCTAGGCAGCTGCAATTCCCAACTCTATATTCTTTTGTGGTGCTTCTGCTCTTTTTGGGGTTTTATGCTTCAGCCTATCAGACCAAGCACCTTTACTTCATACCTTACTTCAAGATGAATGAAAGCAGTCAAGCTGAGTGAGAAACTGAGAGCGCCTCTACAGTTTTGGGGTTTCCTGCCCTACCATCCGAATTACACTCTATCATACATTTACTGTTCTCCTAGTCCTACGTGCAGGACTCATATGCATTTGTAATCATAACTCAAACTCTCATTACTTTTGCCTGTGTATTCACTCCAAGGTATGTCAGCTGGCTACAGGCACTGGCATTTAAACAGTATGTTTCTAATTTCTATCTATACTGAAACCTTCAGTCAATAAATGAGCTTTTTGGTCTCATGATGTGCAGCTTGGGGCTTCTCTGTTATTCCCATGGCAGGAGACTGTGATGTCACAGTGGGGCATCATGGTTCCAAGTAGCAGGAGCATGCTATTTGTAAGTTAAATGATTTTTGCTCTGCTCCTTAGCCATATTCCTGCAGACTCCTCATCAATTTAATTACCAGCTCTCCTACTGATGTTCCTGTGCAGCCTAAATGGCATTTAAGTTAATTATGCATAAACCATATCAATTCAATTACCTAAACCTGATTGATTAAATTTCTGGCTATTACCTATCACCATCAAGTATTTTCAATGTCATTAAAATTAGGCTTCTGTAATGAAACTTAGCTTAGCTTCCTCCTGGCATCGCTCATATCAGTCAATCTCATCAGTCAATCATCTCACCCGGCATACTGACATTGACTATATGCTCTCAATCATAAATTAGAGCCATGCCAACCGTGATCATTACTTTCTATGGTCCAGTGCTTGCTCTGCAGCTGACGGTCTCACTCTGCACCCACAAAGTCTGCATCTTGAGCATGCGGAACTCGGGGTGGGATCCTTCTCATCTGGCCCATATTGGAAATGTCTTCTCTCTGAGTGGAACTTTTACCAATGCTGCTGTATCGACAGCACCTCTTGATGTAGAATTTAATACTTTAGCTATGAAGGATGGGGCCCTCATGCCCAAGAGTGCTCCTTTAGCTAACCAAGTTGGGTTTGGCGGTGCCTTCTACACTATTCTCCCCATGATTGCCTCTGGTTCACCTGTTCTGTTTTTAATTGGTAGGCCAGCTGAGTGCCTCAGCAGTTGTTCTCTTACTCCTGCCTTGAGGGTCCCACTCTTGCTTCAGAGTATCCAGTGTTGCAGAGTGGGCTCGCAGCCCCTCACAGTGTTCCCATTAGAGGGATCATGAGAGCTTTCCATCAAATTAGAATATTTTCCTCCCTTGGATTGGGTTTCTAATTTGCAACAGCAGTGCCATCACTAAATAAAACATCCCTAGCCTGGAGGGAAGGCAACCTAGGCCTTGGATCCCAAGAGGTTTCCTCCTCAAAGGGTTTTTTTCCCCTCTCCTCAGTGGCTAAGATCATAATATCTAGTTACTTTAGTTGTAATTCCCTAGGTTACTTAGGTAGGTTTCCACAATTATTTAGGTAGGTTTCTGCTGTTGGATGGAGATGGATGGTGGCCCTCTTTTGCTGTTCCTTCTCTCCTTAAGAAGTCATGCCCTCTCGTTATGATTCATTCTACCCACGTTAAAGTCGTTACTCATTTCAGTAATCTGCTAACTATTACTGTTATCTCTGCTGACCTACGTAAAGGTCCAGATCTCAATACAAACTCTTTACCTCTGCAATGTTTTCTGATCTACTCTCTTTTTTGGTTTTTCCTAAGCTACCTTTAGTCTAAGAGAACCCTTCCCACTGCACTTTTAGGGGTGGAACCCTCCTCCAAGGTTCTTTGCATTTGGCATCCCTACAGGGTGGTAGTCCCAAGGCACAGAGATGTGAACAGCCACAACAATGTTTATTCAGCAAGTTGCATAAGCACAACACCATACGAAGTTGCATAAGCACACTGAAAGGCTTAAGCCTGTGGTTCAATGGCTGAAGCAACAGCCATGCCCCCCCACTTGCCTGACCTATTTAAACTCTTCCTTCCTGCTTCATTCAGAAGCATTTTTTCTTTGCCTCACCATCCTCCCCTCCTCCTCCAGTGACTAGCCTCTCTCTTCGGGGACTTTTTCTAAGCTACCTTTAGCCTAAGGGAAGCCTTCCTGCGGCACCTCTAGGGGTGGAACCCTCCTCAAGGGTTCCTTGTCTTTGACATCCCTACAGGGTGGTAGTCCTGAGGCACAGAGAGGTGAATGGCCACAACAAAGATTATTCAGCAAGTTGCATAAGCACAACACCACACACAGTTGCATAAGCACATTGACTATGCACTCATTGTTGTCCTCTTCCTTGAACCATTTTCCTGATCCTGTCCTAAAAGCATAGTGTATGTGTGAGTGTGAATATGTATGTGTGTGTGTGTGTGGTTGTTACTGACCTCATAGAATTACTGTGGCTTGTACCCACTCTCTCGTGCTGTACTGTCTCTCTCTCTCTCTGTCTCTCTCCCCCCACATGTGCAAACAGCTGATCAAAAAAGAAATATAAAATAAATAAATCTAAATTTTAAAAAATTCTTCCTACTTTTGCTCTCAGTCTCTAGCACTCACTTTACCTTCTTCTCTCTTTGATTCTGGCCACTCTCTTATATTGAACAGCAAAAAGCAAAACAAAAAAATACATTCCTTCTGCTAGTGTTACCACCAGTATCCAGTGAGGATGGTGACTGAATATGTGCAATCATCAAAATGGCGACTCATATTCAGTGCTTTCCTCTTGAGCTACCCTAGTAGGATAGCAACCCTACACAAATGCGAGGGTACTACAAGGCAACAGGAAGGGGGGATAGAGAGGGGAAGGGGAGGGAGATGCAAGGGGTTTGGGGGGACTGGTGTGCCTGCTGCCACTGAACTAGTTGTGTGGTGTGGTGGTGTGGATGGCTAGCTCAGGTGCAACAGGTACAGGGTTTGGGACCAGGTGCGGAAAATGTTTGCCACTGCCTGTGGATGTAATGCTTAATTTTTTCCCAATGCTGGGATTTTGCTCTCTCCCTGACATGCACCCTCCGGAGTTGAGAAACCTTATTCAGAAAGTTCTGGATGTCGGGTCAACTGGGAGTGTATATTGCTGATTTGCTTTTCAGCGATATACACTCACCATTACAGCAATCGCTATTTTGCAATTGTATTATGACACGGAATCATTACCACCTTTTAAGAAGCCCAAAGAGGGAAATTTCTTACTGTGTATACACTAGCTTACAGGCAGCCAAAATGCTCTCTTCCCTTCCATGTGCTGCCATTGTTCCATCATTTTGAGCCCCCCTCCACCCCCAAATGCACCTCCTTATTCTGGCAGTTCATTTTTGCCTCCCAGATGACATGCCTGACTTATAGACTTGGGAAAGTCATAGAAAAAATACCCAGTTTAAAGATGAAACACTGTCAAGTGAAGATTGTGAGGTTGTTCCTGAGTGGTAATGACAGAAGAGATCACAGTCTCACTTTCCAAATCCTATAGAAACATAGAAACATAGACTTTGAATAGCAGATAAGGACCTCTTGGCCCACCTAGTCTGCCCATTTCCCTACCTATTGGATAAGCTGCAGATCCTAGTTAACCAACAGCCTACTTCCTCCTACACCCACTAGAATTGCCTTATGTCTGTCTCATGCATTCTTGAATTCCCCCACCATTTTGGCCCCTCGACCTCCTCAGGAAGGCTGTTCCATGCGTCCACCACCCTCTCTGTGAAAAATACTTCCTCACATTGCCCCTGACTCGTCTCCCCTCTATCTTCAAATTGTGTCCGCTTGTTCTTATACATCTCTTTTTCTGAAATATACTACCCTCTTGGACTTTATTGATTTCCTTTGAGGTGCTTAAAAGGGTGTATCATGTCTCCTCTCTCCCTCCTTTGCTCAAGGGTGTACATATTAAGCTCCTTTAGTCTCTCTTCATATAGCTTCTGTTGCAGACCCTGCACCATTTTAATTGCCCTCCTCTGGACTGCCTCTATCCTGTCTATGTCTTTGTGGAGATAGGGTCTCCAGAACTGCACACAGTACTCCAGATGGGGTCTCATAAACTGTCTGTACATCATGTCAGTATTTCTTCTGTTGTACTAGCAGTCTTATTTTGCACAAAATCCTGATGAATCCCACATTTAGTGGCTCCAACACAGGTTGTCCCCAGGGCCAGATTAAGAGAAGGGCAAATGGGGCAATGTGCCAGGGATCTGAGCTCTAGTGGGGCCACCTTACCCTCCCTTAACCAACATTCTGTTTTTTATTCTATTTTTTTCCACTGTGCCCCTGCCAGCCATCCCCTTGGCTTCAGTGCAGACTGCTCCCCCCACGCACGTGCACAAGACACCGACAAATTGTTATAAAAAAATATGTTCTTCTTTTCATAGCTCTCATCTGTGACCGGCCATTGCAGAGAGACAGTGGAGACTTGATTGTGACTGTGTATAGGCTGCAATTTCTGGTGGCAGAAATGTGTGGGAGAGGTGAGAGGTCAGGTCATGCCCTTGAGGAGTCTGGCAGAGTCACAGCAGTGCCAGCAGGAAGGGAATGAAATCGCTTAGTCAGATCAACTGTTACAGACTTCAGTGGATACTAACTACTGAGAGAGGAAAGCCACCAGAGACAAGTCTCTGCCTGCTTGAGACAGTCTCACAGTCAAGACCACCTAGAGAGGCCAGCAGTGTTGGTGTCTGTGTGAGGAGGAGATGGAGGGAGAAGCATGTGGAGCAAGCAGCAGCTTGGCTGTGGGCTAAGATGCAGAGAGAGAGAGAGAGAAAGAGACCAGACAGGACTGGAGATTTGAGTCAGGGCCATGGGGCCAGGCAGTCTATCACCTGTGGCTGAAGGCTGCGCAGCACCGCCACAGTGTAGCAGAGGCAGAGCAGTGTGGAGTACTGAGACTGAAAGTAGAAGGTGGGAGTAAAAAGCCATGCCAGTGCATACAGGTGCCTGTGTAGCACTCAGCAAGTCTGTGATCTGTCAGGCCAGCCTACTGTAACCGGAGTCTGACTGGTAGGCATGAATAAACCAACATATTCCTCCCAGTGTGTTTACTGGTGTTATCTGAGCACTAGCTAGCACCTAATGAAAAAAAATCTGTGAGTGAGATGAGCATACAATCACAAATGTATAGAACGTCATGTCATTCATGTGAGAAAAAACATAAAACATGTATGTATGTATATAATGATAACGACTACTAATGATAGTATACTCCTCTGTACTGTAGTAGGATGCCAAGGCAGCTATCAAGAATTGATACCACCAGGATTCTGCTGTACAACCTACTGGAGGCTGGGGGCGGGAACTAAAGCTCAGTGTTGCTGGCAGTGTTGTCTGCAATGGGCCCAGGAACCAACTTGACTAGGACGGCAGGTCACACTAGTAGTTGGGAGTCATTCAAAGGCCCCCCCACCCCCACCTACACTGTTAGGAAAAATCACATTATTTGAATACCACCACAAGGATAGTCAGCAGGCAGGGCATGGGGGTCATACTCTCATTAGGATTTACTCTTCCCTTTAGCTTTACCCTGAGAGTCAGACCCCTGAACCAGAAACAGCTTATTTTGTCACACTGACTTGACTTGTTACACACTAAAACTTGTGTGGGGGACTTAAGTATACTGCCTCTGCTAGTTATCTAAGTGTGTTTCAGCAACCCTGTTTGTCTTCATATGATTTCTTATTTTCTTAAACCTGCTTGCTTCTATGTTTCATTTCTTTTTTTTTTTATATGTACTTTATCTCCTGGTCTCCCAGCAGCCCCCATCTGATCAACACCCCCCCAGACCCATCACCTGGCTCCTCTGGGACTTACCTCCATGGTTAGTCTACTGCCACAGGACCATGGCTGTGCCCAGCCACTGGTGAGGAGCCTGTTTGGGGGGTCAATCTTCATCCCACCACCGAGGGTGTTTTCTACTATTTTCTCCCTGCCCCCCGTTGTTGGGGTGTGACATGTCAGTGCACATATGTGGAGGCGTATGCAAGCTGCAGAGTCCCGCAGAACCCTCCCTTTGTTGGCGTCCCTGACGTGTTCTGCCCTAAGGCCTCCACCTGAGGGCAGTCATTTGGCAGGACTGCCAAGCCACTCTCTCTGGGAGAGGAGAGCTGTCCTCCAGGCACTCAATCCTCTCCCTCCCCAGCTGACCCCCAGCAACCTGCTCACTCTGCTAAGAGGGGTTGCTGGTGTAGCAGGAGGTAAGGCACCGATGCCTCAGCCCTCCATGCCACTGGGCCAGCCCTCTATGTTTCATTCCTATAATTCACTTTCTGTTAAAGGAAGCTATCTCCTACTTTCAATTTCTTGGGGGGGGGGGGCTTCAGCTTGAAAATATTTAAGAGCCTTTCCGGTCTTAATCCAGCCCTGAATATAAGGAGGCACAAACACCTGGAAGTTGGAACACTGGTTTAGGTTTACTCTGTATGCAGCAGCATCATCAACTGTGCCTTTAAAATTAACAAGGTAACAAACAAGATGTGTAAACTAGCACTGGTCACTGCAGGGCTGGATATAGGGAGTGCTGATCTGAAATGGGAAAGTATATGGAACAATATCCTGAATGCTGGGGGGGGTCAGAGCCAGTAATGACTGCATGGTTGAAAATGTTGAGGGGGACATTCCCCCCCACCCGTAATTACACCCATGATCAATACACTCACCTAACTAGTGGCAAAGGAGTCAGGAACCAGGTAAACCATCCTCCTTAATCTGAAAACAAATGTGAAGTCAGATGCATTCATCATTATGTGGGTTTTTTATAGAATTCCTCCAATATTTTCTAGCATTTAAAATTCATTATTTCCATTCTCCTGCCTCAATGCCTTCATTTGAGTTTTGCCTCTCTCTTGTTTGATTTTTAATTTATTTCCACCATTTAAAATTAATCAGGCAAGCACCACCAAAACTAACAAAATGGAGCAGAGGCACTGACTGCCTGAGGCAAGAGAAATAATTCAAGCTGGAATTGGAAATGTTCAACTTCAATTTTCATGTCGAGCAGTGTCAATAGCAAGAAGGAAAGCTTCAGAGAAGGGTGTTAAATCTAATGGGGATTTATTATTACATAGCTAGCTGAGCTTATCAGGAAGGAAGTGTGTTATGAGGCTTGAGTAAGTTGTGCCTGACTTGAAATACATATGTATTAATTTCCTTTCTCGCTGAGGCTGCCAGGTAGCCAGTTGTGCCCACATGCACTACATCTAGGCTCACGACAGAAAAACATCAGAGAACAATGAGGTCAGAGGTAATGGGAATGTCACTTACCACCCAGTCGGACCAACTGAGATGAGAGAGCACTCTGCACAGGTTAAAAAAATCTCAGTCACCAGGTAGGTTGGTGAAGATGGTCAGGTCTGTATCTGGTTGGGTGTTTGATTCTTGTTTGTGGACTTTTAATGATGTATTTCCTTTTTACTATCTTCCTTAAGCCCAGGTACCATCATAAATAGGGAAGAAAGTAAAAAGAAAATAAGAGAGAAATTGTATTGAGCAGCTGGAGGTGCATGGGATGGATTAGAAAGATTTAAATCCTTCAGATATGGCTGGAGATGGTCCAGACTCCACAAATCATTACGTCAGTGGCTGACTGTGGTAGGGGTAGCAGGCCAGCCAGACCATGTGTGTGTGTGTGTGTGTGTGTGTGTGTGTGTGTGTGTGTGTGTGTGTGTCTCCTGCCAGGACTGTATGTCTGCACTTGGCAGTGTCTACACACTGGAGCTTCTGCTTCTCTCAGTCTCTGCATGGGAGAAGCAGATCAAGTGGTCTGGGATGATTTACCTGTCTGTACTGCAAACCTGATGACTGGGTTACCAGTGCACATAAGTAAACTGTTTTATTTTACTATCTGTATCCTCCTGACACCGAGTCCTGTTTATCGAATAGGGTGGGGGATGCAGCCACAGTGTGTGTCACTCGATGCCTCTATCCCCTTATGGTGATACAAGGCTTGAAGGAGAAAAAGTCACATGTACCACAGGTCAGAGATGACAGCACTGCAAGCAAACATTTGGCATTGATAAATACTTGTTTTATGTGTGATTTCCTTTATTGTATTATGTGTCTAATTAATCAGAAAACAATCAGAAAATAAGACAGAATCTGAAAAGAATTAAAAAGTGGAACTCTGGAACTCTTCAGTGTTCCTCTGTAGTGCAGGCACTCATTTATGCTCTCATTCAGCAACCTCTCTATCAGCTGTAATCTGTCAATAAAAACAAATGAGGCTTACTGTAGACCTAATGTTGTAAGAAACTACTGATGTTGGAGCCACTCAATTAAAGAGCCCCTGACCCAGTTATGACAACTTTGAAAAAATGTAATAATTAAACACAGTTCAGCTTTAATATTTTTTCTGTAATTCTCACTCTGACTTCTTTATTTCTAAGGATATTTGCATGCAAACAGGATCACTGCCCCATCTGTTCTGGCAGCTTTCCTACACATGACATCACAGTTCTCTTTATGACATCACAGTCTGTTGTAATGGAGATAATTATGATGCAACAAACAGGGGATTATGATGTCAGCTGTAGGACTGCAGAAAGAGCAGATAAAGTCTAAGGGACAGTAATCCTCTTTCATTCAAGTGTCTTCAGTAATAAAGAAAAAAGTGAAAGCATTACAGAAAATATATGAAATATAAGCTGAATTCTGTCTAAATCTCAATTTTGTTCAAGTTTTTCTAATAGTGTCAGGGGCTCTTTAAAAAAGTATAATCACTAACCTGTGGTTGTAAGTCATTTAGCCTGTTTTCACTGATGCTGGCTTCTGTGAATCCTTAGATACAGTCCTCACATAGGAGGCACAATGCAGTGAAACTTGTCTCTAACTACTGTACATGCTTCTTTAAATTTGTCCTTTTTAGATCTGCTTTCATTTTTGTAGTCAGTTCTTCAGCTGTTATGATCGAATTCCTGCATACCATATGGTGAAGGTTTTTTTTTTTTTTTTTTTTAAGCAAGTCTGAATAATTTGTTGAAATACATCTCAAGTGTCACAAGAGCATCTGTGCAGGAGGCAGGGACAAATGCTGGAATGGCATCACTCACTTAGTATGAGAAAAGAAGAGATCAAATATGAGCAGGGCTTTCACATGTCAAGTAGTCTAAGCAAAGTACTTGGTCTATAAATTCCAGCACTGTATCCTCATTTGCCCAGTGTGACAAACTGCCCTTTGGGCTGTACTAGCTTACAGGGTAGTTCAGGGTCAATTAATTTCTTCTGCCACCACCTGGTGATATCAGGAAATACCTTTGTCCTGCTCAGAGACTTGGAAGGTCAAACACATTAAAATATGGTAGGACGCACTTCAGATGGCAGACATTAAACAGAGAATTCACACCTTGCCACCAGAAATATTACATTTACCTTTCCAATAAGAATGAACAGTCACTGGTTCTATAAAATTGATTCGTCATTACCAGATACTACAGATATTTGCAAACAGGATATATACAGCAACCAAAACAATTTACACATTTACAGCAAAGGAAAAATATTACAGGTAGATAGATGACTATTAGAATAATCTCTAAAGTTAGTCTCAGACTTGAGTCTATATTTACCAGCCAGCCAGCTAACCTGAAAGGATGCTCACCTAGCTCGCCATTCTCTCACACTGATAAGCTAGCTATCAAGCAGGGCTCTCCCTTCTCTGGGACACTAACCAGGAGAGCCCAGTCCTCTTCAAAGGCTGCAGAAAGCCTCCTCTCCTCCCTGTTTACCCTTTAGTTCTGTTGCTTTGATCCCTTCCCTTACATAGAGAGCTACTCCTCCTCCTCTTCTTCCCTCCGTGTCCCTCCTGTAGATTGTGTAGCCTGGTATGTTGACATCCCAGTCATGCTTCTCTGTGTACCATGTTTCTGTGACTGCCACAATATCCAGGCATCCCTTTTCCATCAAAGCCACCATTTCAGGAAGCTTTTTACCTAGACTATGGGCATTGGTACTCATTACCCTCCATTTTTTTATGATTTTATTTCTTTTTGCCCCATCCCTGTCCCTACTGCCTTTGCATTTTTCTCCATTTACCCCTGTCCTTCTCCCTATTGATTGCTATATCTTGGTGTTTACCTCACTAATTACCCTGATTGTTTTTTTGGGGGGCTAGGATTTCCCTTCTCCTTTTCAGTGCCTCCCCCCTTGACTAGTTTAAATGCTTACCATTGAAGCACTTAAACCTATCACCTAAGATCCTGGTTCCCCTCCCGGATGGATGCAGACCATCGCACCTGTATAGGCCTGCATCCCTCCAGGTGGAGCTCCAGTCCCCAGTGAAGCCAAATCCCTGAGCTCTGCACCAGCTTTTCAACCAGTCATTGAATTCCTTGGTGCGGAGTACCCTAGTCTCATCCATGCCATAGACAGGTAGCACTTCCAAAAACGTTACCTTGCCTGCTACTTGTCTAAGGCCCCTCCCCAACTTCACAAACTCCTGTTTCACTGCTCTGATCTCATTCTCAGCCAGGTCATTCATCCCTAGGTGGATAATGACATCCAGCTCCCTCCCCTTTGCCGCTGCTCCCATGATCCTGATGATTCATTTCCTGTCCCTCCAAGCCTTGGTGCTGGGCAGGCACCTTACCTCCCTTCCCTCCCTTTCCCCTCCTTCCCCCAGTTCTACCCCCCCTAACAACTGAGCCCCCCACCAGGAGTTGTTTCCTTCCCCTGTGTGGTCCTGGGCCACCCTCCTGTGGGTCTCCATTGTGGAGGTTCCCAGCATCCTCCTTGGTCTCCTCTGCAGGTGCTTCCATAGAGGAACTATGCTCCGCCAGAGTGGCGAATGAATTGTGGAGAGGCACAACTGGAGGGATGCACCTCTGTTCCACCACCCTCACCCTCCCTGAGCCCACCATGGTCCAACCACTCCTCTTTCTTGGCAACCTTTGAGGTAGTGGCAGTGGCCTGGGTGGGGGAGGAGGTTTTCCAAATCCTTGCCAGCTCAGCATGGAGATGAACAACCTCCTCCCTCAGACCAGAGAGATGCCTGCAAATAGGGAAGCAATGCAGTCTCCAGAATGTCTCCTGGAAGACTGCTGTTCTACAGCCAGTGCATTGCACCACTCCCCACATGTTTGTGTCTCTTCCAGTTACAGATGCTTTTTTGTTGTTTTTTGTTCTTGTTTTAGTGTGTGCAAGCTTGTGAGTGTTTCTACCCCCATTCAGTGTGCTGTGCCTTTAAGGATATGAACAGATGTATGTTGTTTGCAGTTTTGGGGAAGTGATGTCAGAACCCCTGCTATAAAGAAAGTTATGCCCTGGGGGCGGGTGGGAGTGAGGGGAAGGTGAGTGGGAGTAAACCTATGTCATCCAGAAATAATCACTTACAACTCTTACCCTCCACCCTGGGGAGTGCCTTCCTTCCTTTCAGACACCTGTTTCACAAAGGCTAAGTAACAGGTCTAGTCACAACTGACTGCAAATATCTCCCAGCTACAGTTCCTCCCTGGCAAATTAAAGTTAAACTAAGAAAAGTCCACCTCAAAAAGAGAATCAATACTAGTTACTTACACAGGTCCAAAAAGTAATAATTCAGTTCAGTGTAATCTAGAAAATAACCTCCTTGATTCAAGGAAGCTGTGGCTGCTTTCTCACTCTCTTTGTCTCAGTTTCAGCATTAAACATACCTGCTTAGTTACTGCTTTGTGTTTCTGGTTGTTGCACACATTTATGAGTTCATGGCACCACAACCAGATACTGTCCCACATTTTAGCTGATATAGGTGATTTAGTTGTGGCCTGTACAATCATTTTGGTGTGGACTCTTGCACTTCCCTGAAACACTGGCTTTCCTCAAAAATAATTTGTCACAATTAGAGAATATAATTGTTTTCTTGCTAAGGTTTCAATTTGTGCAATAGTACTTTTCCACTGTTTTAATCTAGAAAATTGTTCTTGTATGAACACTGGAGGAACCCATTGTTTGAAAAACATCCTAATCTCCCTCTTTCTCAAGGTGGAATCAGGGGGTGCATCATTTCTGAAAACATTTGTCTAAATCAAAAGCTTTTGTAAGGTAGGCAATGCATTAAATATAAGAAGATTCAGTAAAAAAATTAAAAAACAGAGGGTTTATCATTCCAAATCCACTTTCTTTAATTGATCTACTGTACAGTTTATGTGTGCCACCTATTAACAGGATTTAACCTGTTACCCCTTAATAATTGAAAGAAGTGCAATAAAGATACACTAATTAAGCCAGAGGAGGAGGAAATCCATAAGAAATATATAAAGGGATTGGAATGATAAAGTGTTTTATTATATATACCTTGTGGCCATATTACCATGCTGAAACAGTACACCTAATATCTCTGGTTGCTCATTCGTGGTCTGTATTCCTGCCAACTTCCTAGAAGTAAAACATTACTTTTTTCCTTGTTTATTTTAATCTGAGTGTTTTCTGTAAGATATTCTGATTCTGAAATAGCTCTTATTCCAGATATGTGGTCCTTCACCAACAGCACCATATCATCCACATATGTGGTTGTTTTAGCTACAGTAATCCCACTTTTTAGACTCACTGGTCTAATCTCTTACATCAGCTCTATAAACCATAATATAGAGCTAGGCTAAAAACATACAGTACAGACATAACGGACTCCTCTTTTTAGCTGACATGGAGCCCTGTCCATCTATTAACAAAAGATAAAATTATTGCATTCTGATATCACATTATCATATTAATGAAAGGATCTGGAATTCCATATTTTCTTAAAACTTCCCATAAGTAACTACGTGAAACTGAATTGAATGCCTTTTCTTGATCTAATGTTACCAAATAACCTTCCAGTTCCCCCCGGGTATATCTTTCTATGATCTCTGCAGTATATAGTAAGTTGTTCTGAATATTCCTACCCGGAGTGCAGCTGACCTCTATTTGGGTTATTAGATGCTTAGTAACTTGTGTAAGTCTCCTACTAAGAATTTAGTCAAGATTTTAAATTCTGTATTTAAAAGACTAAGGGGTCTCCAGTTCTTGATGTTAGTTTTGTCTCATTTCTTATGGATGAAAAACATAGCCCCTTGATCCACACTGTGACACAAAGAACCAGATTGAACAAGACTATTAAACAGAACAGTAAATACTGGGGAAATATAGATAACCATTGTCTTAAATAAGTCACCAGATAAGCCATCTGGGCCCGATGCTGTCATAGAGGACAAGGACTTTATTGCCTCCTGTATCTTAAATTCACTGATATCTGCTATCAGGATCTGTTTCTTCCTATCTGCTAGTTACAGAAGTGCTGTAGAGTATAAGAATTTCACATCCAATTCTGTACTATTCTCTGATCTCCCAAACGTGTTTCTAATATACTACCTTACAATTGCCTGTATACCTTTTGAATCAATTTTAAGATTTCCATTTTCATCCTGTAAGTTTGAAAAAAAAAACTCTGTTTTTAATCTTTTCTGCATAGCTTTTGTAAGGATTAACATGTATTTTAGTACCTTGTGTTCCATATTTTTTGTTCTAAAAAAGAGGCTTAGCTCTATCATATTGCAATTTACACATTTCATATTTTATATTTTTTAATCTGTTCTTATTAGTCATCCTGGGAGTCATGAGCCACCAAGAGTACTTCTAGTAACTGCTCTTAGAGCTACGTTTGTTAAATATTTAGTTCTTTCTATTTTGGGGGGTGAATGATTATGATAATTCCCTCATGTCTCTTTTCATGTACTTCCACCATTCTGTAGGATATTCATACCTATTGAGGACTGTTTTATGGGCAGACAAAAGTTCAAGTTTTCCTATTAGTTCTGTATTCTCCAGTGAGGAGGAATTTGTCCTCCAAAATCCTGGCCCTATTTGCTTAACTTGTTGTTCTCCCTGTTGAATCTGTACCATCCTGTGATCAGAGGTTTCTGATGGTAATGTATCTACTTGTAGTATATTAAGGTTTGGAGATACAAACCAAAAATCAATCCGTGAGGAGATAATTCTCTTAAAAAAGGTAAGCTCTCATTTTTTATTTGTTTTCCTTTTTTGGCATATGCCTATAATAATCTGTAACCAGACTGTAGTTTATTGATCACTGTCTTTTGATACTGTAACTGTTGTTGTTTACTGCTCTCTGTCTGACTCAGGCTGGATCTCTCTGCCTTTGAATTTTGTTACTTCTCCTCTTTTCAACACTGTGATATTGCTCTGTTCTTGTTTTTCTTATATCCTGTTATATTATTTCATTTTTGACGAGAAGCCTTTGCAAATGACTCCTTGACTCAAAGGTTGTAAATCTGATTCTTTCAATAAATAAAATAAAATAAATAAAAAATAACCTCACATTAATACACATACAGTAGTTCTTAAAAAAATATTCAGAAAAACCTTTTTCAGTTTTCCTCACCTGTTTTTTTGTGAAGAGATCATGGTTAATGTCTCCTCCTAACAAACCACACCTAGAGATGGGCAGATAGGGCTGAATACGCTTCAAAATCTCAGTCCTACTTAGTCTAATTTGAGGAGTGTGCATGTTAATCAGCCCTAAAGCTAAGCCTTTTTTATTCAATATCTAAGAGTAAAGCTCTCTCTGGTGAAATATCCACAAGACTGGTGACTTTAATGTCTGGGGAAGTAAACAATATGCCAACACCATTGCATGTTTCTTTGCCTATGGACCAGAATGGGGGCCCCAACCTCACCTAATTTTTAACAGCTGTAATTTCTCTTAAATTATGGAGTCAGGTATCCCACAAGAAAATCGCATCCTATGGGGGATTTGCAAGGCAGACGGTATCATCGTTCTTTTTTAATATTTTTATTATTATTAACATTAGTGGTAAAGAGGGATATACAGCTTGCCACATACATAAGTAAAAATGGAAAACTGAAAAAAAATGCTTTCTTTCTTTTTCCAGTTCCTCCTGTTCTGCACCAGCTTTTGGTTTTTCTTTGTAGTCTAGGTATATGTAGAGGTTCCTTCATTCTCTGAGGAGGGGTCTGGTTGTGATGACTGAATGGATGAAGTATCCAAATCCATTCATTGTTCGTCCAGTCCCTGTTTTACTGCAGGGCTTCAAACTGGTTAGTGAGGCAACACGTTCTTTCTTCATCTGCATTGTTTTCAGTTGACCTCTGGTTCTTTTTGATCTAGTAATCATATGGGAATTCTCTGTGGTTGGAGTTAAGGGGTGGTATTGGCTCCTGATATCATGATCTAGATGTTTCTTGTATCTCTTCAGGCTTCACACTGGGTTGAATGTCAATATTTTCCTCAGCCTGCTAATTTGAAGGAGGTGTCTTACTGGTAGAGACTTGTGGCTGTGACTGTTAATGTGGTGGGCTGTTTACATTTTGTGCTGTGAGATCCTTTTCTTTTGTGGGTATGTCCTGTACAATGGGTTCCCTTTTCTCCCACTGTTCTGGTGCCACCATCCTTGAAGGTCCTGGCATGTCTTCTGAGCTTTGTCTGACTATTCCAGTCCGTGGGTTGTGTCTTGATAATTCTTACCTATGTTTTACCTTCTGTGTCATAGTGATGTAATACTCATGTTCTGCATGGTCTGTGGGAACTGGGCTATTATGGGAGGCTAATGGGCATTTGCAGTATATATGATGAGTGTCCTCACAAAGACTGCATCTCATAGCATTCTTACACTGCAGGCTGAAGTGGCTGGTCTCTTTCAGTACAAATACCACACTTTAACTGGTCACATTATGGCTCAGATGGTTTTGAGCTTCACACTGGTAGCATGTTCTCTGTTGTCCTGCATAGACTATAACATTTCTATCTCTCCCTAAAAGAGGCAGTTAGATAGGTGGGATAAGCCTTCCTCTGTTTGTTGTAATGTTTCTTTTATATCCCAAACCCTCATCCAGATGTTGGAGTCATGAATTGGGTCAGGTTGACCAATGACAGTGCAATGTTGTTTCAACCAATAGAGTATATCTGCTACATTGACTCCCTTGTTTTTAAATAGAACTGTGATTTTTTTTTTAAGTTTGGCTGTGTTAACAGAATCACTACAAAAAGCACCCAGAAGGGACTGACCCAGAACTGGAGATCTTTTTTACCCTGAACTCTTATAGACCAACTGGGATCCTAAAACTATTATCAATAGTTGTGTCCCCCACTGTGTGTGTAAGTGCATAAATCTCATATGCATAGAATTTCTTACTGTCTTCCAAAAGATGCCTTGCTATAAAAACTCTGTCTGGTTGTGTAGACATGAAACAATGATATTTCAGGTGGACAACATTATTTATTTATTTATTTATTGAAAATGTTTCACCAGGAAAGGCACACTGAGCAAAAAGATGCTTGCCTCACGGTGCGACCTGGGGGGGGGGTTACAGAGGAGGGAGGTATACATACAGAGGTTGACATTAGCAATAGCGCAATACAGAAAATGTACATAGGTGGGAGGGATTACATTTGAACATGTTGCATAGGGAGAACAGTACAGCACATGATCAGCAGGGATAGAGTATACATATCATGGTTATACAATGAGGCAGGAACAGAACAGAACATAATCATCAAGGACAGGGTATACAAAACATGGGTACACATAGGCAAAGCATGAATTACATAAGTGCCAGTATCAGAACAAGGGTAGCAGTAGCAGAACTTGAGTGCCAGTAGAAGAATTTGAGCTGCAATAAGATACATCAAGTTAACAGGAGGATTTGGAGAGTGAGGTGGTGGGGCAGGGAAGGAGGGATTAGTAAACGTTAGGCGTGAAGGGGGGAGGTAAGGTGAGGTGGGAGGGAGTGGGGCTGGGGAGCGCAGGTTGAATTAGGAGAGGGGGAGAGGGGAGCAACTGGGAGTGCAAAGCGTGAGTAAGAGTGAGGGTGTAAGTGCATAGGAAAGGGTATAAGCCAGACAATTAGGCAAAGGCCGGGCCACTGGTCAGGCACAAGGGGGAACGGGGGAAGAGGAGCTATCAGGGGGGTGGTATGGGGCAGTTGCAGTTGGGTGCAAGGAAGTTAAAGAGGGCAGAGGAAAGGGAGAGTTTGGATGAGGAATGGCAGATCTGGGCCGGCAGGCCATTCCAGAGTTTAAGGAGGAGGTAGAAGAATGCTGATTGGCCGGCAGTGGTCCTTCGGTGAGGGATGAATAGTAGCCTAGCGTCAGCTGACCTGAGGGCGTGCAAGGGGGTAGGTGGGAAAGATAGGGAGGATACAGTAGGGAGGGAGGGTGCTGAGCCAAAAGTTAGAAGCGAATTTAACGTTATGAATTAGGCGCCGGTTATTCAGAGAAGGTAGGGACAGGGACGGTAAAAGCATGCAGTGATGTGAACGAGGGGGGGCATTGAGGGCAAACCGGCAGAAAGCATTAAAGAGGGGTTTAGTCTGGCTAGGGTGGTCTGTGCGCGGAGCTGTAAACTACATCACAGTAATCGAAGGAGGGTAGAATCATTTTCTGGACTAATTCACGTCTGACAGGAAGTGGGAGACTAGAGCGGTTTCTATAGAGGGCACCAAGTTTTGGGCGCAGTTTAGAAATGATAGCATCTACATGTGTGGAAAAGGAGAGGTGGCGGTCAAGCCAGACCCCTAGATACCTGAAGGAGGGCACTTCTTCAAGGATGGTGTTATTTAGGGTGTGGAAGCTGAGAGGGGAGGTGAGTTTGGATAGGCGCTGTCTGGTACTGAAAGTCATATAGACGGTTTTCTTAGCATTTAGGGAGAGTTGATTGCTATTGAACCAGTGTTGGATTTTGTTGAAGTCAGATTGAAGTTGGGAGGAGACTTCTTCGTGGGTCTGGCCAGAGGTGAAGAGGACTGTGTCATCTGCATACATGTGGATAGCGGAAGAGGAGCAAGAGTTTGGCAGGTCATTTAGCAGGATGGAGAAGAGGATGGGACCAAGAACTGAGCCTTGGGGAATGCCAGTGATGATTGGGAGGGGGGGGGAGGTGTGGTCAGCTATTTTGGTGGATTGGGTTCTGTTTAGTAGGTAGGCCCTGAACCAGTTTGTGGCAGATTCTGCTAACCCAGCACCCAAAAGGCAGGATAGTAGGAGGAATGGGATACTGTGTCCAAGCTTTAGCTAGGTCTATGAAATAGCAGCAGTGATTTGCCTTTATCCATCCCAGTGAGGATGTAGTCCGTGAGTCTGAGTAGGGAGGAGGAGGTGGTAGAGTGGTGTTTCCTGAACCCGGACTGAAAAGGGGTGAAGAAGTTAGTATCTGAGAGAAAGTGGGAGAGTTGGGATAGTACAAGGTGCTCCTGGAGTTTTGCGATAGTGGGGAGGAGGGAAATGGGGCGGTAGTTTGATGCGGAGGTAGGGTCTTCACCTTTAGGGATGGGAAGAACAGTGGCATGCTTCCATTCGGAGGGGAGTGACTCGGTAGTGAAAGAAAGATTTAGTAGGGCTGCAAGGGGAGTAGCGATGGCGGGGGCAGATAGGAAGAGGAGTTTGTTATCTAGACCATTGGGGGATTTGCCTTTAGAGGGGTTTAGGGCATAGAGGGCATCTAGGGTTTCGGAGGGGGAGATGTGTCTGAATTATGCCTTTTTGTTGGCATAGGTGCTTGCTATAAACAGTCTAAAAACAATGTAGTGCCAGGTCCATGACCCCAGTTTGTTCCTGCACTTGTTTTCTCTTGGCCTTGCTGTGGAGGAGTCTCTTTCTGTCCTGTCCTGTCCTTGAAGTATTCTGTCAAAAGTCTATTCTGCCAGGGTCTGTACACATACACGCACACATACGCGCGGTTTATATTTTATACTAGAGAGCTTTCTTTGTATCTTGTATCCTCCTTTTATCTAATATCCTCTGTCTATAATTCTCAAAATAAAATACCGCACTTGCCACCACCAAAGAAGTCAAAAGCTGCTCACAGCTCTAAGTGCCGATAAGAATTGCCAGTGTGGCACGTCTTTACATTTTTCAGAATTCTCTTCCTTTTTCAAAAGACATGCTTGTGTGCTTGTGTCGAGGTGATGACATCTTATATACATGAAAGTGACATCATCAAACCTGTGATCAAATAGTGAAAGAACACACAGTGAAAGTGCTATTTAAAAGCATATTGCAATCAGAAGAGCAATTTAAAAAAAAAAAACTTTTAAGTGTTAAGTATAGTATAGAGTCCCAGATTTCTAAGCAGTCCATTATATAAAATAGCATCTGGTTAACATATGAAAATGGGGAGAAGAGGAGGAAGGAAAGCAAGGAAAGGTAGAAATTGTTTTCTTCAATATTCAGTGTTTACATATCCAAATTTGAATCTAGAAAAGGGACATATAAATAAAAAATAAGTTATTCATTCTAAATAGTTATACAAAAAACATATAAGCATCTTCCTAAGCAGCCCCACCCTCTCCCTCTCCCTCTCTGATGTGGGTTCTGAAAACCCTGATATCTACTTTGTTGGGTGCTCCTTCCAGGTATATAGCCCACCGGGGCTTCAGACCTCTGTGCTGGAACAGTGCCCTGTGTCTTTTGCCGTGGTCCCACTGATCTGGCAGCAGAGACACGTGGCAGGCAATGAAACTTTTATGCTGCTGCTCCGAGACATTCCTCGTGGAAGGAGCCATCCACGAACTTGAAGTCCTGAGCCCAGCGTGTGGACCAGCAGCCCGGTTGCTCACTGGAGCATTGGGCCGGTAAAGCCAAAAAGCTACAAGGTCTCTTTAAGCCCACTGGGGCTTCGGACCTCTGTGCTGGAACAGTGCCCTGCGTCTTTTGTCATAGTCCCACTGTTCTGATAGTGGAGACACATTGCAGGCACTGAAACTTTTATGCCGCTCCTCCAAGCCATCCCTCGTGGAAGGAGCTGTCCACGAACTCGAAGTCCTGAGTCCAGTGTGTGGACCAGCAGCCCAGTTGCTCACTGGAGCATTGGGCTGGTAAGGCTGAAAAGCCGCAAGGTCTACTTAAGCCCACCAGGGCATTGGACCTCTGTGCTGGAACAGTGCCCTGTGTCTTTTGCAGTGGTCCCACTGATCTTGTAGTGGAGACACGTGGCAGGCACTGAAACTTTATCGCCGCTCCTCCAAGCCATCCCTCATGGAAGGAGCTGTCTGCGAACTTGAAGTCCTGAGCCCAGCGTGTGGACCAGCAGCCCGGTTGCTCACTGGAGCATTGGGCCGATAAAGCCAAAAAGCTGCTAGATATGTCTTTTGGCACTCAAAACACCCTGGAATTTTAAAAGGGGGCACCCTGCCTGTGATTGGAGGAAACCTATTCCTGTGAGCAGCGTGGATTGGTGCAAGTCCCTTGAACTTTCTCGGCTCCGGTCTCCAGTACCGCTTGGCCTGAGCTGTGGACTACAGTTCAAGTAGTGCGCCCATTTTAGTTTTTTGCTCCTCTGTTAGTGTGGACTCCATATTTAGGCCACTACGCAGTAGGAATTGTTTGTCCTTTGAAATCCCCGGTTTCTGCACGCCTTTTCTGGTGCCTAGCTAAGGAACACAAAGTCAATTTGCTACTACTGTGATTTCAGCTCCTCTTTGGGTTAAGTTAACTAATGTGCTTTACGGCTTTATTTTAAGTTTGCATACAGCTGTTAATATACTGACCTGTTTCTAACTTTAGAGCCTTAAGGAATTGTTTTTGGTACAGCTTTAAAGTAGTTAATTGCTGCAAGCTTGTCTCACTGTCCCACTGTCCCACTCCCCCTCTGCCTTCTCCTCCCTTAATCTCTCTACCCATCCAGTTTCTTTGTCTACTGATACCCCCCCACCCCCACTTGCTCTTACTTAAACCACTGTCCCTTCCTCTCCTCTCCTCTCAGGTCTCCTTAAGCCCACCGGGGCTTCGAACTTCTGTGCTGGAACAGTGCCCCGTGTCTTTGCCGTGGTCCTTCTGATCTGGCAGCGGAGACATGCGGCAGGTGCTGAAACTTTTATGCCACTCCTCTGAGCCATTCTTTCCACCGGCGCTTTGTGCCAGCTCCCCACCCATCCCCCACCTCACCCACCCTAGGTGGACCTGTTCTTATATAGGACTTTCTTAGTCTGATGACTAAGTGACCGATTTTCCCTTGGCTCCTTATACTGTGTAGCCACTAGGGGTGTGTTCTAATCTATACTCACTGTTAGACTTTGACAACGCAGTCCTTTACACTTGCCTGAGCTGCTTGAGTCTCATATTTTTGGGCAGCTTTTGTCTAGTGGTGTTCCCTAACCGACCGCCTCAGTTTCATATTTTTTTAATATCTTTTTTCTAGTGGTGTTCCTAAACTAGCTTTATTTACTCTATTTTTGAACCTAAACATCTTCCCAACCCTTATGAATACTCCGCTTCATTTTTCCTATCTATAGCTATACTGTAATAAAATTGGGATGGTTGGTTCCTTAGCGTCTAGCATATGTACTCACCTACACTGTAGGTCAAACAGGGAATTTGTTCAACTGGACTATATCTTGATATCCCTTTGTAATATGCAGTGTAGTGTGCTAACTATGCCACCAGTTAATGGCCTCACCCAATCCCCCAGTGACAATATAATGCTCCGCTACCATATGGTAGGGGTTGTCACACTTGGACAGCAGGTTCTGATCCATGTATCATTTTTTTGTAAATAAAAAAAAAATGTGTGATGGACTGTCTGTCAGGAGGAAATGCTGGCTTGCTGAAATTGACACATCACCCCCCCCCCGGGATAAGTTCAAAGGACAGGAGGTAGTTTAAACCACAGATATCTAAAATGTAATTCCCTTGTCAATTTGTTTTGAAGCCAGGAACCAATATATCCATTTTATAATGCCCTCAGGGAAATCCTTTGATTTGCAAAAGGTGTCATAAGAAAAAGGGGCCTATGCATGTGTTTTGGGTATCTTCCCAGGAAGCCAGCGAATTACAACAAAGAGGCTTTGGTGTCTGGGTAAAGCAAGTCCCAGACTAAATTAGGAAAGTCCAATAAGCATTTGCTTGGATTATACAGTGAATTACATCAAAGAGACTTTTGAAGTCTGAGTGAAGCAAATCACAGACCAGTCACATAAAGAGAGGCGATTCATTATGTCGCCTATTATTTTTTTTAAATATCTTAGTAGGACATCCTGTGGTATAAAATATAAATTTTAATACACCAAGGCAGAATTAGGTGACCTCAGAGAGAAGGTCGGCTCAAGACTGCTTTAAAATATACTGAGCAGACCTCACAGAGACATTTTCTGACTGGGAGAAAAGAGGAACAACAAAGCACTGAAAGATTAAGAAGTAAGGAGACCTTAAATAAAACCAGTCTGAGTGTATGTACTGTAGGAATTTGTACTTTTAAAACCTGTTTTGTTTTTAAGGCTGTATGTGTTGGGATATCTTGTTCTGTATTTTACTGTTTTCCTATTTTACCTATTTTAAAGTAAAGATATATATTTTAAAAACAGACACTGCCTGGTGTGCCTTGAAACTTATTTTTATATAAGTGAAGCTTAGATGGTTATAGTTGACACTGTGCATGTGCTTATTGTGATACCAAACTGGGAAACAGATAGAGTTCTCTAGGTTTTGCATATAGTTCTAAGGGTTCATTTTGTTATACCTGGTTAGGTGCCCATAGGCAAAGATATCTGGCTCCCCGAAAACAGAATTATCTGAGCCTGACAATTGGGTACGCTAACAAAAGGTTATCAGTTTGAAACCCTCAAGAACTTGGGACAAAGGTGACTCAAACCCACAAAACAGACAAGAGGGTTACCTTGTTCTGTTAAACTGTTCACAATTCTACGCTCAGAGGTTGGCACTTTAGGAGTAGAGGGCTAACCTGCTGAGTGGGTTTGTGACAGATTGGTTGGCAGCGGTGGGATATAAAGTTTGGTGGTATAAGCTTTATTGTACAGTGTGTAAGCTTGAGACTGTTCAGCTCACTTGGAAAAAAGAAAGGCGGTGTTTTATTTCAAAAGGAAACAGAACTATATCCCTTGGCTTACAGTCAAGTTCCTACCCATTTAATTTTTTTTCAAAGTGCCAGTCAGATTAGCAGCAGTCAGGAAAGATGGCTTCCAACTACAGCAGGCACACTGTAGAATACTTAAAGCAGTTGTGCAGGGACAGAGGAGTCCTGTTCGAGGTGACAGCCAAAAAGCAGAACCTCATAGAGGCCCTGATGGTAGCAGATACCCAGAGCAGCGAGTCACCGACCGTGACCGAAAAGGACCAAACCTTGAGTGTGGCAGGGCTAGTGGCCAGTGCTGTGTCCAGGTCCGGTGAGGAGGACAGCAGGGCCACTGTCAGTGAAGGGCCACAGCAGCAGGGGATGGTCACCAGTATGCTGAATTCAGAGGTACTCAGACTGAAAATTGAGTTGTGCAGGATGGAACTGGAGGCAGAGCAAGAACAGAGGGAGGCAGACCATGAGGAGTGTGAGCGCCAGTGAGCTGCAGAGGAGAAGAGGGAGTGAGAGAGCTGAGAGGCAGAGTGAGAACACAGAGAGGCAGAGTGAGAACAGTGAGCTGCAGAGGAGAAGAGAGAGGAGCACCAGTGGCAACACAAACTGGAGAAGCTATGACTCCAACCAGCAGCACCAGAGCAGGTAAGTGGCTTGGGTTTAACTGGGACTGCAGGACTGGGTTACAAATTGAACTCCAAATTAATAGCAAAATTTAAAGAGGGGGAAGATATGGATGCCTTTTTTAAATTCTTTTGAAAAAGTTTGTATTCAGGCTAAAATTCCTAGAGAGTCCTGGAGCTTCCAGCTATTCCTGTTACTTACTGGGAAAGCTCGGGATGCATTGGGTCAAATGGACAATGAGGACAGTAATAATTACAGCAAACTAAAAGCTGCACTGTTAAAAAAAGTTTGAATTAACAGCTGAATCATACAGAGCTAAATTTCATAAACTCAGGAGAAGCCCTGATATGAGCTATGAGGAGCTGGCCACAAAACAATGTCAATTTTTAAAATGGTGGGAAGAAATTGAGGCAAACTCTGTTGATAAAACTGAATATGTGATTTTATTAGAACAGTTTTATTGGGCATGCCCAGCAGAGCTAAAAACCTGGCTAGAGGACAGAGATCCAAAAACAGTGCAAGAGGTTGCTGAACTCTCGGACTGCTACGCCAAGAGCAGACCTGCTCTGAGAGTGAATGGGGTGGGCTTGGCAGCACAGAAAGGGAAAAGTGCACCTTCAGGGCAGCTAAAACCCTCACTGCTTTCACCAAAACCAGTTAGCCCCAAGTTTCATAGAAAAGATTTCTCTGAGAGAAGAACTGAATGTTGGTTGTATAAGGAAACTGGGCATATTGCCTGACAGTGTCCCAAAAAGGCAAGCCATAATGCACAACTGGGTGCTAGAAAAGAAGTGAGTTGTTTGTGTGTCCCTGGAAGCATGCCAGTGAACATGAGGGATCACATGCACCCAGTCATGGTGAATGGTGTACAGACGTAGGGGTTAAGGGACACAGGGGCATCCTTGACATTGGTAAAGGGGGATCTGGTACAGTCTGGTCAGCTTATACCCAATAAATACGTCACTGTACAGGACTTTGCTGGAGGGGAGAAAACATTGCCCCTCGCTAGTGTTCTCCTAGACTGGGGTGAAACAGGGGGAACTGTGCAACAGGTGGCTGTAGCCAAAACATTAGCAGTGGATGTGATCCTGGGTAACAATCTCCAGCAGGGGATGGTATGTGCAGTTACCCATAGCCAAGCAGCAAGGGAAAATTGTAGTTCCCTGAACCCCACAGAAACCAGTGTGGAAACCACTGAGAGGCTGGTTCCCCAGCCTGTGTCTCCAGATGGGGAGACTGATAAAAAGGGGGTAGAAATTTCCCCAGTAGCCAGTAACCACACAGCTACAGAGGGTTACTCTGAAGAGGAAGGGGTGACCCCTTGTCAGAGGGTTGGGAATGACAGTGATTCTGAGGGCCCTAATGCTAGTGCTAGGGACCCTAGTTTAGCAACTGAAGGGGACCTGTCCCATGCCTTGGGAATGTGTGAGGGGTTTGCAGCTGCTCTGAGGAGTGACCCTAGTTTAGAGAAACTGAGGGCTTGGGCAGACTCTGACAGAACACAGGGAGGTGACGGCAGACATAAGGTTTATTGGGAAAATGGTCTAATGTATACTCAGGCAGTACAGACAGAGGGAGGGATGCTAGGCAGGCAGCTTATCATTCCCCAGGGGTGTCGTGAGCAGTTGCTCAAAATTACACATGATATTCCCTTGTCTGGTCATCTGGGAATCGCACGCACTATGCAGCAGTTAGCCCAGAATTTCTACTGGCCTAACTTCACCCAGCAGGTGAAGGAGTACTGCAGGTCTTGTCATCGGTGCCAAGAAACAGGGAAGGCAGGCAAGAAATCCCAAGCTGCCCTGATTCCATTGTCCATAGCGGAGAAGCCATTCCAGAGGGTGGGAATGGATATTGTGGGGCCTTTAAATACCCCCAGCTCCTCTGGGAAGAGATTCATCTTGACTGTGGTGGATTATGCCACCTGGTACCCAGAAGCAGTCACCCTATCCTCACTGAGGACAGACAAAGTGGCAGATGCCTTACTTGGGATTTTCTCACTTGTTGGGTTTCTGCAGGAGGTAATCAGTGATCGAGCGGGTTCCTTCATGTCGGACCTGATGAAAAGTTTATGGAAGAAGTGTGGGGTGGTGCAGAGATGCATGACACCGTATCACCCACAAGCCAATGAACTTGTGGAATGATTCAATGGTACCCTAAAGGCACTGCTCCGGGCGTTTGCTGAACAGCATGGGAAGGACTGGGAGAAATACCTGCCCCACCTGTTGTTTGCATACAGGGAGGTGCCCCAAGAGTCGACAGGATTTTCCCCCTTCAAACTCTTATATGGACGCCAGGTACATGGGCCCCTAGACTTGATCCGGGAGGACTGGGAAAGCCAACACACCACCCAGGGAACTCCCATTGTGGATTACGTCCTTAGGTTTAGGCAAAGGCTGAAGGAGCTTATGGGGACAGCCCAGAGCAACCTGGCAGCTGCCCAACAGAAACAAAAAGTGTGGTACTACTGCAGAGCCTGAACTCGCTCTTATATGGTGGATCAGGAAGTCATGGTCCTTATTTCAGTTCAGAAAGACAAGCTGCAGGCTGAGTGGGTAGGACCGTACAAAGTGGTTAGGAAGGTAAATGACGTGAACTACATTGTGGAGTTACCTGACCGAAGACAGACAGAAAGGATGTACCATGTCAACATGATGAAGCCATATGCAAATAGGGCTGACATGGTGTTTGCAGTGTGTAGTCATGGGGAGGGGACAGATGTAGGAGACCACCTTCTGGACTTGCTGGAAGACAGTAAGCAGGAGTCCTCTCTGGAGGCAGTAAAATTGTCTCCCCAGCTGACCCTGAGCCAGATCCAGAAAGTGAGGGAGGTTTTTGCAGACTTTGTCCCCTTGTATAGCGCCAAGCCTGGACTAACCCCCTTAGTGACACATGATGTGGAGACAGGGACACAGATGCCCATACAGCAGACAGCATATCAGGTGTCAGAGGCTGTCCAAAAGGACATTAGGAGGGAAGTGGAGGAGATGCTGGATTTAGGGGTAATCCAGAGATCCCACAGTCCCTGGGTCTCACCCGTAGTCCTTGTACCCAAGCCAGATAGCTTGACTCATTTCTGTGTGGACTATCGTGGATTAAATGCAGTCACGAAGTCAGATGCCCACCCAATGCCCTGGACGGATGAACTCCTGGACAAGTTGCGAGGGGCGACCTACCTTATGACCATTGACCTGACAAAGGGGTATTGGCAGGTAGAGTTGATGGACAGAGCTTGGGAGAGATCGGCCTTCATCACTCCGATAGGCTTATTTGAATTTAAAGTAATGCCTTTCAGAATGAAGAATGCCCCAGCTACTTTCCAAAGGTTGATGAACCAGGTGTTAAATGGTGCTGAGGAGTATGCCATGGCGTACCTGGATGACATTGTCATCTTTAGTACCAGCTGGGAGGAACACCTATCCCACCTTAGGGAAGTGCTGGACAGGATACAGAGGGCCGGGCTCACTGTCAAAGCCAAGAAGTGCCAGGTGGCCGTGGGAGAAGTGGCATACCTCAGGCATGTGGTAGGCCAGGGACAGCTCCGTCCTAACCAAATAAAAATAGAGGTAATGCAGGCATGGCCCAGACCAGAAACTCAGAAGCAGGTCAGGAGTTTTCTCAGGACAGCAGGGTACTATAGAAAATTTGTACCCAATTACAGTGTCCTGGCTGCTCCCCTATCTGACCTGACAAAGAAAAGGATGCCCAAGAAAATTACCTGGGGCCCAGCCTATGAGGAAGCCTTTTCCAAACTAAAGAAGGCACTGTGCAGTGCTCCTGTTTTGACAAGTCCTGACTATAGTAAAGCCTTTATAGTTCAGACTGATGCCTCAGACGTGGGTATTGGGGCAGTACTGAGTCAGACATCCAGCCAGGAGAGGGATCACCCAATAGCCTACCTGAGTAAAAAGTTACTTCCCAGGGAGCAGGCATACTCCACGGTGGAAAAGGAGTGTCTGGCCATAGTGTGAGCCCTAAAGAAATTGGAGCCATACTTGTATGGGCAGCATTTTGTGGTGCATACTGACCACAACCCCCTGATTTGGCTGATGCAGATGGGGAAAAACAATGGTCGATTGCTAAGATGGAGTGTTGCTTTGCAAGGATATGACATGACCATTCTACATAGGGCTGGAAAACAAAATCAGAACTCGGATGGGCTGTCCAGGGTCTATGAGGAGTGAACTGATTTGGGAAGCTCATCCCATGAAGGGAGATAGAGGCCCCAAATTCAGTCTAGGTGGGGAGGAATTGTCACACTTGGACAGCTGGTTCTGATCCATGTATCATTTTTTTGTAAATAAAAAAAAATGTGTGATGGACTGTCTGTCAAGAGGAAATGCTGGCTTGCTGAAATTGACACATCAACCCCCCCCCCCGGGATAAGTTCAAAGGACAGGAGGTAGTTTAAACTGCAGATATCTAAAATGTAATTCCCTTGTCAATTTGCTTTGAAGCCAGGAAACAATATATCCATTTTATAATGCCCTCAGGGAAATCCTTTGATTTGCACTAGGTGTCATAAGAAAAAGGGGCCTAGGCATGTGTTTTGGGTATCTTCCCAGGAAGCCAGTGACTCACATCAAAGAGGCTTTGATGTCTGGGTAAAGCAGGTTCCAGACTAAATTAGGAAAGTCCAATAAACATTTGCTTGGAGTATACAGTGAATTACATCAAAGAGACTTTTGATGGCTGGGTGAAGCAGATCACAGACCGGTTTTGACCAGTCACATAAAGAGAGGTGATTCATTATGTCGCCTATTATTTTTTTAAATATCTTAGTAGGACATCCTGTAGTATAAAATATAAATTTTAATACACCAAGGTAGAGTTAGGTGACCTCAGAGAGAAGGTCGGCTCAAGACTGCTTTAAAATATACTGAGCAGACCTCACAGAGACATGATTTTCTGACTGAGAGAAAAGAGGAACAACAAAGCACTGAAATATTAAGAAGTAAGGAGACCTTAGATAAAACCAGTCTGAGTGTATGTATTGTAGGAATTTGTACTTTTAAAACCTGTTTTTTTTAAGGCTGTATGTGTTGGGATATCTTGTTCTGTATTTTACTGTTTTCCTATTTTACCTATTTTAAAGTAAAGATATATATTTTAAAAACATACACTGCCTGGTGTGCCTTGAAACTTCTTTTTATATAACTGAAGCTTAGATGGCTATAGTTGACACTGTGCATGTGCTTATTGTGATACCAAACCAGGAAACAGATAGAGTTCTCTAGGTCTTGCATAGAGTTCTAAGGGTTCATTTTGTTATACCTGGTTAGGTGCCTGTAGGCAAAGATATCTGGCCCCCTGAAGACAGAATTATCTGAGCCTGACAAATGGGTATGCTAACAAGAAGTTATCAGTTTGAATCCCTCCAGAACTTGGGACTAAGATGACTCAAACCCACAAAACAGACAAGAGGGTTACCTTGTTCTGTTAAACTGTTCACACTTCTACGCTCAGAGGTTGGCACTTTGGGAGTAGAGGACTGATCTGCTGAGTGAGGTTTGTGACAGGGGTCACTGTCTCTCTCGTATTACTACTCTGCATAAATGAATTATCTCTTTCTTTACCGTGCAACCAGAACAGTAATTCTCATGGACTTAGGGACTTTAGGTTCTCTAATCTTTTAATTTTGAAATACTGGCCTGTATATACTTGGCCATACTTTTTCTACAAAACTGGATGTACATACTATGTGCATTTTGCCCTTTGTAAGTGGAGGGGGAAGCATTCCTTGCCCCTTACATACTTCTCCATAAGGCTCTTGTTCCTACCAATCCTTGTGCTTCTTCTATCAGGCAATGTGGAACCTAATATACGTCCTCCCACCCACTTCTCTGCTACTGACCTATCTGGGATAACTAATAAAGGACTCTTCATTGCACATATGAATGTTGGGAGTCTAACATGCCACATGGATGAACTGGAAGCGTGGATCAAAGTCTATAACCCAGACATACTCTGTCTTACTGAAACTTGGCTGAAACCTCAAATCTATGACTCTCTCTGCTCAGCAGCTAATTACTCTTTGATCTGCGGAGACAGACCGGGGGAGAAGCGTGGTGGGGGTGTGGCTCTCTACCACAAGAACCACCTTAGCATTACAGCTGCCCCCACCCAGGCCTCACCTACCCTGTGTGAATCCATTCATGACATAGTTTCACTTGGTGCAAAGAAATTACATATTATCTGCGCATATAACCCTCCCTCTCGGGGTTTGGCAGGACTCCAGGCCCTCCTTGACCAAGCATCACAGTCTGTCAATCTAAACGAGGCTATAATCCCAGGGGATCTAAACCTAAACTGGCTTGGACCTACTCAAAGATTTTTGATGTCACTAGTGCACAGCTATAACCTATACCAGTTGATAACCGAACATACGAGAATGCCAACTCCACCTAAACCAGGCACTCTTATTGACTGGTTACTTACAAATCGCCTGGAGCATGTAACCATGTCAGGAATCCTGGCAGATGGCAATAACTGAACATTCTCCGATTTTTTGTATCTGGACCTTGGGTGCCCCACTATCTCCTCCACCTCGTTTCATCACCTTCACAAATTTTGTAACCATGGATGAAAATGCATTCCTTCATGATGTTTCCAACATTGACTGGTCTGAGGTCTATCAAGCATGAAAACTGAGGATGCCCCACATATTTTTCTTAGTGAATTTAGTGCAGTTAAGTTGAAGCATGCCCCAAAAGTTACTAGGACAGTCAGAGGTAATCAAACTAGGTGGCTCCACAAATAACTGCTTGCTGAGCTGCGACTCAGGGATAAGCTGTGGAAGCACTATAAACATACTGGCTTGCTCTCTGATCTCAATACATATACATCTCACAGAAATTCCTGCAAAAAATGAATAAGATAAGCCAAAAGTAAGTACTGCCAGAACCTGTTGTCTAGCTCGGCCCGTGACCCTCAGAAATTCTGGGCCCATGTAAAGACTTTTCTTGGTGCATTGCAATCTACTGCCCCATCAGAAATGATTCTCAATGGAGCTCACTGCAACAACTCTAATGCCATTGTGAATGCTTTCAATAGGATGTTCTCTGATCTCTCATTATACACCTCTTCCTTCCCTCCTGTGTCTACATCCTCTCAGTTCTCTGTCTCTAGCAATCTAGCGGACCACCCTTCACCTTCTAAAGGGTCTCCTCTGACTCTGCCTTTTTACTTTAAGGCTATAACAAGATTGCAGGTCCTTACACAATTGAGATCAATCTCTGACAACACTAGCCCAGGGTCTGGATCCCTTGAACTCCACCGGCAGAAACAGGCGGCTCCTCATTGCCTCTCCACTGGCAAAAATTTACACATTATCCCTTTACTGTGGTATTGTTCCAGACCTTTGGAAAATTGCTAGGATTACTCCTATATTTAAAAAGGGGGATAAGAAGGATATTACAAATTACAGACCAATAGTGATTCTCTCGGTCCTCAGCAAAATACTTGAGAAACTTGTCACCGCCCAAACACATGACTTCCTGGCAACTTCAAATCTTCTATCTGACGCTCAGCATGGTTTCAGAAAAAATCATAGTACGTCAACAGTTCTGATAAAACTCACTTCGGATATACTCTCTAACATGGACTCTGGACAGCTTACAGGGGCTGTCTTCATTGACCTCACCAAGGCCTTTGATCTGGTTGATCACCCCTTGCTCCTGTCTACCTTACAAAACCTGAGCTTCTCAACTCCTGTTGTGAACTGGTTTAGCAGCTGTCTATCTGGCAGGACCCAAACAGTGAAATTCAACTCTGCAATATCTAACAGTACTACAATCAACATTGGTGTTCCCCAGGGGTCCATTCTAGGGCCACTTTTATTCTCACTCTTTATCAACAATATTCTAGATGCCATTACAGCCTGCTCATCTGTTCTCTATGCTGATGATCTTGTCATCTATACCAGTGCTGCAAATGTTGATCGCCTCAATGCGTCACTTTCCACTGATTTTGGGAACACTAAAAACTGGCTGCGCAACCATAAATTGGTTCTAAATGCCAAAAAATTAAAAAAACTATGCTCCTAGGCTCCGCCCCTAAACTAAGAGCATGTCCATCACCCCTGATGGTCTATGACCTTGAAGGGACTAAACTAGAGTCTGTTACGTCCTTTAATTATCTTGGTGTCATGCTTGACCAATCACTTGATCTCAGTCTCCACATTCAGTCAACCTGAAAAACAGTTAATAGTAGGCTGGGTGTTGCCTACAAAATTAGCTACATGCTAACACCATCTGCTTAGCTGGCCATTGCTAGGGGGATCCTGCTCCCCACCCTAACATATTGTGCTCCTATCCTTTCGGCTGCCCAAAAATCATCACTTCAGAAATGGGACGTCACTTGCAACAATGTCTGTCACTACGCATCATCATCCCCTTGACTTAAGCATAATTATTAACTCTATAGTGACCTTGGTTGGCTCTCTCCGTCTGTATCCAGACAGTATTATCTTGGTTCTCTGTCTGACTCCATTATCAGGCTTCAAACCCCTACCTCACTTGTGACACTGCTAATTCCCCTCTCCTCCTCCTGTGGACTGCGATTACATGACAAATCATTACTAAGGGTACCTAGGTGTCATAACTCTAAAAGTGCTGGGACATTTAAATATGCTGCTCCTCTGCTTTGGAATGCTCTTCCCTTAGATCTAAGGCTATCTGCATCTCACTGTTGCTTCAAAAATGAGCTCCAATGATACCTATCAATGGCTGAACCCTGTACTTGCTTTGACCCTACTTGACTTGTCTGAGGGTCCACCATACCCTTGCCCTGATATCTGTAATTCTCAAAACTCTCCTGCTCCTTACAACTACCCTCTCACCCCCTTATCTTCTCCACTTTCCTCTTATCTTACCCCTGCTGTTGTCCTTTTTTTGGCTTTGCCTTGGCCTCCCTCCACCCCTCCTCATATACTTATCCTCTATAATTCCCCCCTACTTTACTCTACTTTATTTCACAGTTGCCCTCCTCCTGCTATTTCCTCTTTTGAAATTCTTAGGTGTCACACTGAGCTAAATTGTGTCCTATATGTGTTGACACATGCACTTTGATTGCTGGTGCTGTGACCCGTTCTAGCATTTGTTTATTGACTGTATCTCCTATATTATGTTGTATATGCTTTTGTTATTGTTTGCATGTACTGCTCGCTGTTGCTTCTGTTATTGATCTGCTGTTGTATCCTTGTTAAATGGTTATAAACCAAGTTGTAAGTATTACTGTAATGCACTTCTGAAATGTTTCTTGTATGTAATCCCTTGTACTCTCCCAGGTTGTGCCTGAAAATAGTAATTTTTTGACTAGTGCACTTACCCGGTCAATAAAAACTAAATAAATAAAATAAATAAATACGTTTCAGGTGGGGATATAACTGATTCTGAGGATTCCCCTCCTGATGTAGCACTTTCCAATACACTGCTTGCTGTACTAAGATTGAAGGAGGCCCTCCTTTCAGGCCTTAAAATGCTTTTCTGTGATCTATTGTTCTTTTTCCAATTATAAACTCTTCTTGACTGATAATCGTCATGATCTCTTTTAAACTTGGTAAGCTTTTTATTTTTAAGATCAAAGTCTAACTTAGCCAAAGTTTCTTTCAAGTGTTTACTGCAGGTATCAAATCTGTATGATCTTTGAAAACTAAAACAATCTTTGCTTCAACGAGAGGGGTACTGGATCTACACCCTTGGAGCATGCAGACCACCTGGTCTGAATTATAGGTTGGATATTACTCGGTATGTCAAATACCAAAAGAAATTAGTAGGTCATTATGAGACACTATTTAGATATTGTTCTGTTTTTCACTACAGGTCTCTATATTGAATACTGTGTATAAGATATTATAGCATATTTACTTACATACAAGTTATTATTAATACAGTGTGATGATACAGCAGAAACACATATACTGTTTTGTCACTGGTCCCTTTTTAACATACTTAGAAGTAAATATAGTGGTTTAGGATATTAGGAAGATGCTTATATGTTTTTGTATGACTATTCATAATGAATAACTCAATTTTTATTTCTATGTCCCTTTTTCTAGATTCAAATTTGGAGATGTAAACACTGAATATTGAAGAAAATGACTTCTACCTTTCCTTGTTTTCCTTCCCCCTTTCCTCACCATACTCTCCCCTTATTTATGTATATTAACCAGATGCTATATATATAATGGACTGCTTAGTAATCTGGGACTCTATACTATATTTAACCTTTAAAATGTTTTTTTAATTGCTCTTCTGATTGCAATATGTTTTTAAATGATGTTTTTAAATTGCACTTTCACTATGTGGTCTTTCACTATTTGGTCCCAGGTTTGATGATGTCACTTTCTTGTGTATAAGACATCATCACCTCGACACAAGCATGTCTTTTGAAAAGGGGAAAGAATTCTGAAACATGTCAAAACATGCCACACTGGCACTTTAATAAAGTCTTATCAGCACTTAGACCTGCAAGCAGCTTTTGATTTCTTTGGTGGTGGCAAGTGTAGGGTTTTGAGAATTACTGTACTATTTATCCTGGCACCCTAACCAAGTGCGCACTTCTGCTTTCTTGCTTTGTATCCACTGTCTATACTTCACTTCATATTGTATCTTCTGTTGGTCTAGCATCATGTTCTATAAGCAGAGTTCTCTGCTTGTTTCCCTATTTCTGTTCCCTCTGGCCTGACAAAATGTCCACAACCCTGTTCCTGAGGTTTGTGACGGGTGGTCTTTAAATATCAGTTTTCACATTATCTTTCTCTCTGCTCTGAAACAAGTGATTTAGTCATCCCCTCTATATCTCCAGTATGGTGTTCTGTAGTGTTTCCCCCTTTTTTCAAGGGCCGGGTGTTTACCATTTCCTGCCATGTCAACTTCCATATCCTTAATAAACATTAGGATAGAGATCTGACAGAAGGTAAAAGTAGCTGGTATTTTCATTGCGAAATCATGCTGCTTGTGGCTGAGTATTAGAGTTAGTGCTGTGCCCACCTCCCTCCTTTTATCAGTAGAAATTTTCCCCACAAACTGACCTGCAGGGAGCTCATCTCCCAAGTAGTCTGGATCCCACCCTGACCCACCTCACTTTTTATTCTGGTCCACTTTAAGCAGAGCTTCTTCAACAGAAACAGCTGACCAGGGAATGTCTGACTTCACTCTCCTGTTTCATCAAGGACCTTTCTAAAAGCCACAGTTCTGTATAAATCCACCTGTACCTTCAAGCTGCTGCTGGGAAGTGCTAGGCTGAGTGTCTGAAATCTGTTCTTCTGCTCCGGTATTTCTGACTCTGTGGGAGAAGATTGACTAAGGATCCATACTCTGAGAATATTGTCTTTTGCTGGGTTTACAGGAGTATTGCCTTCTGGATTTCCATCTTCAGCCATTGGCTGATGGTGCGGCTCCTTTTCTGAGTCACTGCTCAGCTGTTCTCAGCTATCATTCACTCTCGCAGTTGACTTCAGGTTGTCAGTTTGGAAACCGACTCTTAGTGAAAGCAAATACCATTGCAGCAACCCGACATGGAACTGGATTTGCCTCATCCTTCTTTTGCTGCACTTTCACCTTTTGTTCTGCATACCAGAGTTCTTCTTTAGTAATTAGAGATAACAAGAAAGCTCTTTTCTCATTCAACTCCTCCTCCAGATGCTGGTCTTCTGAATATTCTGCACATGCACTGGGCTCCATACTAGAGACATCACATAATGGTGAGTCTTCTCCTTTTTTCACTCCTTCACACCTTCCATATTGACACCATTTTCTGTGGGATTTCTCCCATTTTGAGCAAATGTTGTTGCCTCCTCACTACTTGGGGAGGGGTGGGGGAGAGAAAAAGATTCCTCCACCCTGGACTCTAGCACCTTCTCCTCTCCAGATGCCATACTCTCCCAGCAGGAAGCAGACAGCGCCCCCTACTAAACAGTAGGGTAATTTGCCCCAGTGTCCTGGCCAAATTTACCCCTTTCACTAAAAATGGCACCAACAGCTTAATCTAGTTCAATTTCAGTTGATTGTCATCGGTATCTCTCCTATTCCCTGGGACAAGGCTGAAAATAAGCAGAATTGCCAAGCCCTCCTTTTCCACGCACAAAAACTAAATAAATAAATGCATCCCAAAAAGCTCCACACTCAAGTACAGAAATGAAATTGTGGCAGTGGCCTAGGTGTGCTGGAGCCCCCCAGGGCCCCATCCAAGTGGATTCTCTGTCCATTGTGTGCCCTCTGTCCCCATGTATAGGGCCAGTAACATGGCTATGTAGCTCTGCATCACCTCCAGTAACACGGCCATCATCAGATCCAACGCTGGCATGGCAGGTGCCAAGGGGCAACTGCCAGCAGAGACAGAGATGCTGGCACAGGGCAGGGGATGGTGCCGAGAGATGCTCTTCCAGAAGTAGCAAAGGGACTGGCATGGGAGGGGACACCCCATTACAGGGAAGGAGTGGTGGCCTGAGGTTAAGGAGCCAGTGCCGCTGTTAGTTGGGTTGGCACTGTCCTGCTTATGGGCACCTTACTCATCTCTTTCCTAGAGCTTTGCTTTGTGGTTGACTACCCTTTGGTTGCTTCCTGCTGGTTACTGCATTTAGTATCCTCTACATTTGTCCATCAGTCAGCATGCTGAAATCCAAAGGTTGCTCACCTTCGACCAGGGGAGTCCTTTACGTCAAGCCTGGCTTTCCTTTTCTTGGGATTGGTTCCTGTTCCTGAGGGTCCAGGCTACACAGGGGGCTGTATTGTAATGGTGTTTCACCTTCATCTTCAAGGCATTTGTGCCCTGCCCTTCACATGGACCTTTTCTCTCAACCTGGGCTTCAAGACCTTCATAGCTGGATCTACCCCTTCTTGCTCTCAGTTTGTCAGTGTTAAATCTGTTAAACTAATACCCCTTCTTTTCACTGCCTCTAAACCCAATGAAATAACTGTCCTTAAATATTATTTAAAATAATTTATTTTTATTAAACTAAGTCCTCTAAGGTGCTCATTCTAACTTCAGCAGCTCAATCTGTTGTGCTATACAGTATATAGAAGGCATTATGCTGTATTACCACCAGCCGTGGCATTATCAATTAAACCTACAGTAGGATGTTTGTACCACTTGTCACTCAACTTCACCTTATTTCTCTGTACCCTTGCTATGCTTAATTTCCTTTATTAATGATTTTTTTTAAACACTGATGAAATCCTGCCTGTAGCAAGAAATGGCAGGGGGTGCAAGCTGACAGATGGACATAAGTCTGTTGCCAAACCTTGCAGCTTATTAAAACAAACTCTGGCAGAGCCACTAGGGCTGCTAGTGCATTAACATGATAAGTGCATGTCATGGTCTTAAACATAAAATTGAAAAGCCATACTCAGGAAAATGTGCAAATGTTGTTTTTGTTAAATTTAGAAAACTTATGGGGTTTATCCTGTGTTTCCCATGTGCTTAAAATGTAAGCAACAAGTGCATCTTGTACTATATGGGGAATGAGAATGAGCGCCACATCAAGGCTTTCAAGTAATGGTAGAAGAAATGATGCAGAAAGGAGAGGCTGGGCTACACTGAGGACTGTGGAACAACCTGGAAGAATAAGAGCCTATACCAATGTGATGGGCTGATTCCATCCAGGAGTGAACTATAGTCCTCAGTGGATGATTTAAATGTTACTTTGATTGACATTTGAAGCAGTTGAGGGTGGTGACAGAAGAAATACGGGAGGTAGAAAGTGGCCTATCACAGGCAGAGATAGAGTAGGGAGATCTCTAGGAGAGACAGTCCCACGAGGATGCAAGTTATTCAAGGAAGTAGTAGGTTAGCAAAGGAGAAAGTAGGAAAGAAGGGAGCAGTCAAAGGAGAAATGTGCGGAAAGGGAAAACAATTGGAAAAAAGAGACTGCAACAAAGAAAAGAGGTAAAAGAATATGGAAGCTGATATGTGCCAATGCTAGAGTCTGAGAAATGAAATCCTTGACCTAGAGGCCATCATAGTATGGAGTATGGAGATGCCGATCAACACTGGAGAGTTGGGCACCCCCAGTGTCACTGTTATGTTTCTGGGGAAGGTGGTAGGCACTGAGAGGGAGGGTTGGGTGGGGGATGAAAGTAAAAAATAAGAAATGATCGCTCATGCTCGGTAGTGAAAAAAAAAGATATCAGTCGTAAGACAATAATAATTAAAGTTAAAAAAGCAGTTTCCCAGTTAAGAATGCATGGATTTGATAAGCATGCAAAACATTCATCTTGGAGATGACTAAATGGAGCAAGTATTATTTAATTCTATGTAGCAGAGAATGTAAATATGATTTTCCTGGTATACTGTTACTTGGGCGACCACGACTGGGCGCCTACCGAAATGGCGACTCAATCACGGCACCTCCCATCGCAGTGACCAGGAAGGGAGGGCAACCAGATGAGGGGTGCATGAATATAGCAACATCCTGTTGCTACATGTATACACATGTGGGGGGAGCAAGCACGCACGTACAGAGAGGGGGGATGGGAGGGAGGGATTGTGAGCAGTGATGCCGCCGCAAGCTGCCGAGGTGCTCCCATGGCATGGTGGGTGGGTACAGGGCTGAGCTGCACATGATGCCAGGTCCGGGGCTGGGTGTAGGTACCTTTTGTTGTGCCCAACCCGAAATATTTTTTTTTCTTTTGACCCCCCCTCAACATGCACCCCCCTGGAGTTGAGGATCCTTCAGTAGGGGGGCGTGGGGGCAAAGCCTCCCATGGGGGGGTGCAGGAGGCACAGCCCACCACAATAATATTTCAAATGTAAGTCCCCGGAGCCTTTTTGCTGTGTGCCAGGGATTACATTGCCGAAATTCTTTTTCGGCAATGTGCACCTCACTGTAATGGCGATCACTATTCTGTGATCACTGTTATCACATAGATCTGATTTTCCCACAGTATCGACATTTGAGTCTGAATATCCACACTCCACCCAGAAATTCAGTCCCATAATCTCAAAAGGCTATATACAGTGGGTCTACAAGAATGTAAAAATACCAATAAAAGAGAACTCATCCAGTTAACCATCCCTTTACACCTGACATGCGTCACATTATGCAATCATCCTCATTCAGAGGTCTGATGTTTGCCATTTACACTAATTTATGTTTAAGTTACCCTGGCCCAAATGAAACTAGCATCCAGCTAAGTAACACCACCAGAATGTTGATAATGTGGGACTTAAACAGCAGTTTGTAGTACAGTGAAAAGTTTATACCTAAACCTTTTTTATTCAGTTTTACATTTTTTTCTGCATCGTAAAAGGCCGTTTCTGATGTCATAGTTCTACTTCAGCAGTTTTTTAGATTTGAAATAATTAGTGGTGCCAGCCCGGTGGTGCTGACGGTTGAGGCAGTGGATGCCACACCTCGTACTACGCTGGTGACCTGGGTTCAGACACGAGCCCAGGCCATCAGGGGTCGGCAGGGGGAATAGGATTGAGCATCTGGAGGACTGCTCTCCTATCCCCGGACAGGGATCCAGGGTGCCACCACTCTGCAGCAGCAACTGGTGATGAACGGGGGCACTGCCAGAGTTGGTGCAGCAGTATGGAGTGCAGCAGACATTGGCACATACATGCCATGATGTCATTGCACACTCGCACTCCCGGGGCTACTAGAACATGGAAAAATGGCAGCATAGACCGCGGCAGCTTGATAGCCACTACTCCATTGGCTGCCGATGCCTGGAACGACACGTGCCGGTATTGGATCCTTGCCTGGTGTGGGGGCAATGGGGGTGTCCCCCCTCGAAGGCATAGTTGCATATGCCAGCTGGGCATGCAACTTCAGGGTCAGTGGTGGAGTTGGAGTGGCGGCTGGAGTATGAAGGCAGGTCAGTGGCTGCAGTGGTGAAAAAATTGTGATATGATAAAAAAAAAAGGAAATAATTAGTGGTGACCATCATTAAATATAATATGGCTGCTGAAAGGATGTCATCAATATTGTCAGCTGTATTTAAACAACTACAGCTTAATATCCTTTTTTATGTGTCTATGATGAATTGCCATGCAACAAAACAATTCCATTACCTTATTGGACACAAGTGGGCATCAGGGCTAATTTCAGGCCATGCACCTTATGCCATAACATGATAATTATAAAATAATTAAAAACACAATAAAAATTACTTGGTATTAAACAAGAACTGTGGTGAACAATACTGGAGCCTGAAAAAGACTGCCTAAAGAAGTACTGTGTATGGAACATATATTAGCAATATCTGATGTTTTGATTGGCTCAGTAAAAAAATGCAACGTAAACTCTGAGCTCCATAAACAGTCAAAATGGTGGGTATTGGAATTCAGGGGTGGTCTGGACCCCCCATTCTGACACCCAACACAAGTGCCATACATAAATGATTGCGACCGTCTGCAGGGAATGGCTACCTCTTGTCATATCAGAATCACATACATAGTTAGTACAACCAATGCCATTCAGAAACTGTGGTTATGCAATGGTTGGTCCATGACATGGGACCAAGTGCACACTGCCATGCCGTGGCCCATATACCAGGCAGTTGGCTGTACAGTTGTCATTACTCTAACCCCTTTTCCATTTCTTTAGGGTTGCTTGTGGGCATAGTTGTTTTCCAATAGGTAAGAAGGGGGAGGAACACAAGAGGGTATGGTCTCAGATTAGAGGGGGGGAAGATATAGGAGAGATGAGGAGACATTTCTTCACGGAGAGGGTGTTGGCTAAATGGAACACTCTACCCAAGGAGGTGGTATCCTGTAAGACAGTGGGACATTTTAAAAGGGGATGGGACATGGTGTGAGGGTGGGTAATGGTGAGGGGGATAGGAGTGGGGGGCAGCTGCAATGTAGGGGTGCTAGCTGCACATTCAAGCAGATTTGCTAGACCATAAGGCCTGTTTCTGCTGGAAAATTTTTATGTTTATATGTTTGTATGTAGGTCCCCTGTGGTCTTTATTAGTGATCCAGTGACCCCCAATCGATTCCCTTTGTTCATTTGTAATCTTTGGTATCCAGTGGATCCTTCCTTTACCCTGTTCCTTCCCTTGTTAGTGTCAGCAACACTGTTCACTTCATTAGTGTCAGCATCCCTGTTCACTGCTAACCCTTCCCTACTGGAAAGAACGCTCGGGCTCAAAGGACTACAACCCAATTTGTATTTTTTTTCATCAGTTCTTTTGGTAGGGGTCACAGCACCATGCAATAGGGGGTGAGGGCACTGGACAGCCACTGTGCATGGCACAGCACCTCTATGCATTCCAACACCCTGGTGCTCCCCCGCCCCATTTCCTGTAGTAGTGCATTTACTGGTCCACTAACACAGGTATGTACTTGTGACTTTTTTGTGTATAGCATAAAGAGGAATAATGTTAATATATGCCACAAAGTTGTCCTTCTGACCACTTTACAGTACAAAAATAGTGATCGTGTGTGGGGCCCACTGTTTCTTAATTCATTTGTTTATAATTATAGAGGTAACAATTCAAGTTATTTGCTCTTGAGGTATGTATACAGTGGAGCTGGGCAATCAATTAATTAATGGGGCACACCAAATAATTCTAACCTTTAGCACATGATAGAGAATCAAATCTAAAAAAAAAACAGGTTATGGCACTAAGTTCAAAATCCCACTGAAATACATTGAACCACATACCTGTTTCTTCAGTGTGCAGTCTGGCTATGAAGAGTAAAGACATGTCTGTGGCCCAAAGAGGATTATGGTGTTGGACCCCCAATTGGTAAGTATTTATTTATTTTTATTTATGTTTTTGGTAACTGGGTAAACAAGCTGATCCAAAGGACCTTTTTCAGTTGCGACTCGAGTCATACAATGGCAAGACAACACGCACATGTAATAATACAGTGGAGAAACATATAGTACAGCGAGTGCAGTTGCACCAGAAATGGTGATACGTTACATCTGGCTGGGGGTGCTGAATGGGAGGGTTGGGTGGGAGGAGTTTAACAGCCGCAAAAAGACATTGATGGAGAGGGGGTCATTATTCTCTGGTTGTTTAACCAGGAAAGGTACACTAAGCTGAAGCTTTTTTCCAGGTGTGACCTCGGAGCACAAGGAAGCAGAGTGACTTGCTCAGGGTCACACAGTATGCAAGTGGGGGCTGTGGGACCAACAAACAGTAACTGAAGTTGTTCACATTACAATGGTGTGGACACCTTGTTATATGCTAGTTACCCTACAGGCCAGTTAGGTAATTAGGACATACCTGCTCCATCACAGTAAGGGAGTCCAGAGTTGGGATTTTCTGGGTTGGGGGTATTCTGGTAGGACCTGAAAGGGAAGAACAGAGAAGGTAGAGGGGACACAAGGGGCTGGAGGTCCTAGAGGAGAGATTAGGGGGTTAGAATTAAACAAATATATGTATCTGATTGGTATACAGTCTGGCCAGACCTATAGAAATAAAGGGAAAAATAGATGAGATTACTATGGGGAAATTATAGTAGTGAGAGTAGAGACACAGAGTAGAGAAATAGAAAAATGGTACAGTACAGCATAGAAGTAAAGAAAGGAGAGTTTTAGAGGAAAATATACACTTAAGTTCAAAGTAGGGAAAATAGAGATACACAATAAAAATACAGACAGCTAACAAGAGAATTCCTGAGACATCCCTTGATGTCAAAGAGAGAGAGAGAGAGAGAGAGAGAGAGAGCAGTCCTCTTTAAACAAGCATTTGTCAATGCCGAATGTTTGCTTGCTGTCATTGGCATTGGTAGTGTAGGAGTTAGAGAGCTGCATAATAGGAATGGCAGTGAAGTATTGAACTGAAGCCAACCCTGCCACCACTCTGCAGAGACTGACAGGCATTGGGGTGTGCCTTTGGGTCATCAAGCATAACGGCCACACCATTTCACCACACCCTACCCTGCAGACACCAACAAGTGTCACGGTGTGCCTTGGGGTCTTTGGCCCTTATGCTCACCCCATTCCATCAGGAAATACAGTGAGATGGGTGCTGTAAAGGAGAATGGGGTGAACTTTGGGGCAGAAGAGTCCAAGGTACACCTCGATGCCTCTCACTGGCTGCAGGGTGTGGAATGGTATGAGAAGAGACCTGTGCTTTTCGTATTTTCGAAATAGCATGAAATAAAATGAAATGCATTCCTTAAAATGAAATCTGCACCATAACAAGAAATAAAATTAAATGAGCCTTTTAGCAAAATTGACCTTTTAAAGTCCTTTATTTAGCCCATTTTTAGCTCGTTATCATTAAATAATTTTACACAGCAGTCCTGTTAAGTAAACCGTGGCCATTAAGAAATCATTATCACACAGTCACAGTGTGAATTCCGCACTCTCTCACCCTAATTAAGCTTAAATTCTGCCTATTCACTTGTCATCATGTCTCCTGTGTCTGCTTGATGATCACATGGTAGCCACAATTCACAACTACTCACAACTTCCAATTAAAAGAAATTATTATCACACAGTCACGGTGTGCATTCTGCACTTGTTAGACCTAATTAAGCTTAAATTCTGCCTATTCGCTTGTCATCGTGTCTGCTGTGTCTGCTTGATGATCGCACAGTAGCTACGATTCACAACAACTCACAACTTCCAATTTAAAGATTAAAATGCCAGCATGTTCCCCATTTCAGATACCATTCCCTTCTGCCTACTCTCTTGTCATTGTGTCGGCTTGTTTGTGCTTGTGTCTGGTTGTCGATCGCAATTAGTACAGTACATAGCAATCTTCAGACATAATATCCAAGGCAGGCAAATGGTAAATGACAGGAAGTCAATTTCACATTTTCTAATTATTTTTTTTTTATTTTTTTTTAAAGTTGATAACCGGGAAAGGCACCATGAACAGAAGCTTGTTTCCGGGAGTGACCCGGGGAAAGTGGAGTACAGAGTAACAGCAAATATATTTGACAATACAGAGTGCAATGAAATACACAAACTGTTAAAAACAAAAACAAAGAAGACAACAACTGCTGTTGTGTGACTGTGATTTACAATGTTTTACTGATGATTTTAACTTGTTTTGTACTTGGAAACATTAAAAAAATAACAAGAAATAAAAATAAATTGATAAAAATATAACAAGAAATAGCAAGAATATTTGTCAAAATAAGAAATTGAGGAGAAAATAAAAAGAAATGCACTGGTCTCTAGGTATGAGCATTACAGATGAGAATCCCAAGTCACACCCCTGATGCCTGTCAATCTCTACACGGTGGGGCGTTATGGTTGGAAACCCTAAAGTCTCAAGCATTCATTAACATTTTCACTCCAAATTTTCAACATGGTTTTTTCGTGACCCCCACCTTATAAACAGTGACAATATCAGTTTGTTAGCTGAAAGCTGATTTTGCACAGTGACTATGCCATTTGGTACCACATGTGCGAAAACACATTTCGAACAGGATGTGAAAAATGACAGCAGTACTGTTCATGGGGAGGTGGAAAAATGGTAATGTTGAAAATCTGCAGTGAAAATATAAAAAAAAAAACTGGTGAGGTCATGAGTGTGTGTATTAACTGTGCAATGCACACCCATAATGCAATTAGTTATAGAAACATAGAAACATAGAATTTGACGGCAGATAAGGACCGCTTGGCCCACCCAGTCTGCCCATTTCCCTACCTACTGGATAAGCTGCAGATCCTAGTTAACCAGCAGCCTACTTCTTCCTACCCCCACCCCCCAGAATTGCCTTATGACTATCCCATGCATGCTTGAATTCCACCACTGATTTTGACTCCACAACCTCCTCCGGAAGGCCATTCCATGCATCCACAACCCTCTCTGTGAAAAATACTTCCTTAAGTTACCTCTGAGCGCCCCCTCTATCTTCAAATTATGCCCTCTTGTTCTTGCACACTCTTTTTGAAAGATGCTACCTTCTTGGACTTTGTTGATTCCCTTGAGGTACTTGAAAGTTTCTATCATGTCCCCCCTCTCCCTCCATTCCTCGAGGCTATACATATTAAGCTCCTTAAGTCTCTCTTCATATGTCTTCCGGTGCAGACCCTGCACCATTTTAGTTGCCCTCCTCTGGATAGCTTCCATCCTGTCTATGTCTTTGCAGAGATTGGGTCTCCAGAACTGCACACAGTACTCCAGATGGGGTCTCACCAGCTGTCTGTACAGAGGGATAATAACTTCCTGTTTTCTACTGGTGATGCCTCTCCCTATGCATCCCAGTATCCCCCCAGCCCTCCTTGCTGCCCTCTCACATTGCTTGCCCACCTTTAGGTCATCTGATATGACTACCCCAGGTCCCTTTCCATTTTTGTTGTTGTTAGTATCTCACCCCCCATTGTGTACTCTTCCCCTGGGTTTTTGTTTCCCAGGTGCATTACCTTGCACTTCTTAGCATTGAATCTAAGCTGCCATACATTTGACCATTCCTCTAACCTTGCCAAGTCCCTTCTCATCCTTTCCACCCCACCCCTGTTGGGGATTTTTTACAGCAGATTGTCAACACAGGCATTTTGGAGCCTCCACTCATGAACGGTGTGACTGTGATTTTCTTAATCTGTCCCAAACAGTGATTTCTCACAGCCTCCATGCATTTCTGCACTGGAAGTGCGATAACACATTTCGGCCATGTTGTGAAAAATGACAGCTGTACTGTTCATAAGGAAGTGTGGAAAAATGCCAGTGGTGAAAATCTGTACTGAAAATATTAGAAATCCATGAACTTACGAGAGTGTGTGGAAACTGTGGAATGCTCACTCATAACACAGTCATTTTATGGAGTATTTTCACCAAATTTTTAACATAGCCATTGTAACACCTCTGCTCATGAACAGTGCCACTGTGATTTTCTTAATCTGTCCTGAACATTGATTTCGCACACCAACTGTGCCATTGTGTGCTACATGCGCAGAAACACATTCTGGGCAAGATGTGAAAAATGACAGCTGTACTGCTCATAAGGAGGTGTAGTAAAATGGCAATGTTGAAAATCTGGAGTGAAAATAGTGAAAATTCACGAACTTACAAGCGTGCATAGGAACAGCGCAATGCATGCTCGTAAAACAGTCATTTTGGTGAATTTTTTCACCAAATTTTTAACATAGCCATTTTAACACTTCAGCTCATTCACAGTGTCACTGTGATTTTCTTAATCTATCCCAAACATTGATTTCGCACACCGAGTGCGCCATTGTGTGCTACATGCACAGAAACATATTTTGGGTGAAATGTGAAAAATGACAGCTGTACTGCTCATAAGGAGGTGTGGTAAAATGACAATGTTGAAAATCTGGAGTGAAAAATAGTGAAAATTCATGAACTTACGAGCGTGCGTAGGAACAGCACAATGCATGCTCATAAAACAGTCATTTTGGGGAATTTTTTCACCAAATTTTCAACATAGGGTTTTTGAGGGCCTACCTCATGAACTGTAACACTGTCATTTTGTAAATCAGTCCCAAAAGGTGGTTCCGAGGAAGTGACCACAAAATCACCTTTCGGAGTTGATTAACAAAATGACAGTGACAGAATTCATGAGGTGGGGTCCCAATAACCCCATGTTGAAAATGTGGTGAAAAAAATCCACAAAATGCCTGAGATATGCATTAAAGTTGAAAAAACCCTATTTATTACATTATACGGCTTACCGGCATTTCCTCAGTTCGTGGTCGGCTTTGAAGAGTGCAGACGTGTTCCCGGTCCACTGAAGATCATCGCACCGGACACCAGAGGTAAGTATGAGGTGAGGGGGGTGTGGGGAGGCAGGTTGCGCAGAGGGTGGGTGCAGTTGGGGGGAGCGGGGGTCAGGACAGTCAGCAAGGAAAGGTTTTCTCTTTCAGGTTTCTTTTTTTTTTCTTGGACAACACGGGACTTGTGCCACGCTGGGGTGGGCTCCCAGCATGGCAACTGGAAGGCTGTCTGGGGTGAGGGGGCAGTGGAGCCGATGGGGGATTGGGCACCCCTGTCAGCCATATGGACTGTTACCACGCTGGGGTGGGCTCGCAGCGTGGCACCTGGTTGTCTGTTGGGGGGGACGCTGGAGCCGACAGGGGACTGGGCACCCCCGACAGCCATACAGTGTGTGGGGGGGAGTGCATTAGCATGCAATATGCGTGCGTGCGTGTGTGTGTGTGTGTGTTGGGGGACTGCATGCGCAGGCAGTAGCTTCTCGCTGCTCACTGAAGCTGAGCTCTGCCTTTCAGCTGTATGGCACTGCATTTTCAACTGCTGTCATTGACAGCTGCAGCATTCATTGGTGAACTGTGGCCGTGCCTGCAAACACACTGAATGCATTGGAAGATGGGTGCCACACCTACAAAAACTCGTATGATGTCACTATGTTTCTTGCACATGCATGCTAGCAAACATAAAAAAATTAAAAGAAGCAATAGTCTCTGAGTTTTTCTGAGTTTTCTATGAATTGGCTTTGTTAACTGGCACGCTTGACTGTCCAACATATTCATCTGTACTAGTTTTATTTTATTTTACAACTTTTGGTCAGGAAGCAAAACAGATAAATTGAGAGTGCTAAGCATTCCCCTATACCCATGCTTTATCTGCATCAGGTTTCACTCTGTCCCTGTGGGTATGGGGAGCAGATACAGTGGGAGGGACTATTATCAACAAAAGAAACTCACAATCCAGTGAATCATTTTGTTTATTAAAATGTTTCACCAGGAATGCACACTGAGCAACAAGTTGCTCGTCTCCCGGTGCGGCCTGGGGGAAAGAGGTACAAAAGGATATACCTCTCAACCCTTTGTCACTGAAATGAGGGACACAGACACTCAAAATGAGGGACAATGAGGGACACTGACCAAAATAATGAGGGACAAATTCTCAAATATGGAAATACAAGCTTGGAACACTGTGGAAATCATTGTGTTTACTTGCACAAAAAGTATTTTTGATTAAGCATCTTAAAATATTATGAATTTCTTTTTTAAAGTTTGACAGACAAACTGTTTAATGCCGTATTGGCCTAGTAAGAATGAATCCTGAACAAATGGTTCAATACTTTTTATTGGACCAATAAGGATGTTACAAAAAAACAAAGAACTTTAGCTTTCGGGCCAACAAGTCCTTCTTCAGAAGCCTAATGAGAGTTATTTAGAAAATCCCATATTATTAACACTTGTAACATGCAGAAAAACAGAAATAAGTCTCATTGGTTTAAAACGGGCCTTCAGAACATAATTAAAGTGACATTGGAGAGCCTGAATATCTTAAGTGTGATTTCAGCTGAACCAAACTTAAAGGTAGAAGGTTGTCCAGAGATAACAGCAGGCAGAGAGTTAAACCCACATATATTATACCATGTATCAGTCTAATGGATAACAAAATACTAAGAGTCTCTACTCACTAAATTATATGTCAAGTGAAGAAACCTCCCGAAGACATGTACTTCAGGAGTGAGGTAACAGTACACCAGTAAAAGCCAACTTCAACTCTGCTCAGAACTCTATTTGTGAATACAGCATATGACAATAATATTACCCTGGAGAAAACAACTGCATGACAAAATGTAACATATTAGCAAGTAAAAAAATAATAAAAAAATAAGCCTCAAAAAGCTTGAATTAAATTAAATTAATTAATTAATGTTTGACTTTACAGCACATTTTCTGTGTGAGCAGCACCTTTCCCATGAGGGACAGATCAGTTTTGAGGGATAAAATGAGAGACGTCCCTCATAATCAGGAACAGCTGTGAGGTATGCAATAGAAATGGGACATTAAACATTCAAGTTAGAAGATCAACATTAACATACAGTTGTAAGGCAGGTATTATAACAGTGTTACAACAGTGTTGCACATAATAGGTAGAAAGAGTGGACAATAATAAGTGCCAGGTTAATAAGTAAACAAGTGCTTACGTGAAAGAAAAGGGGGAAATGAGAGGGAGGGAGGGGGGAGGTGGGGAAGGGGAAGAGTCATGTCCCTAGTGACCCCTTCAAAATGTGAGGAACTCTGCAAGGGAACTGGGGGGACCAGAGAAAAGGGGATAAGGTAGTGTCCCGGAGAGGCCCCTTCAGGATGTGGGGAACCCTACAAGGGGGCTGTGGGGCTAGATAGAAAGGGGGATAAGGCTGTAGGGATTTAAAGAGGGAGGAGAGAGAGAAGGAGGAGGTGTGACTTAATGCTAGGAGGGGGAATAGGACCTAACCTAAGACAGGACCATTCAGGATACAGGATACCCTGCAAGGGGGTTGTGGAAGGTCAGTAGATAGGGATTAAGAGAGTGATAGGAGAGTGAGAGAGTGAGAATTGAACCCTTGAGGGGAAGAGAATTCGCACCTTTGGAGGGGATGGTGACTAATCAATAGTCCATCAGGATGCATTGGACCCTGCTAGTAGTCATGGAAAGCCAAGATAGTGGCTAGATAGAATAGGGGAGATATGCTTAGGCTCAGTTGGACCCCTTCAGGATGCTGAGAACCCTGCAAGAGGACTGTGATGGCTAGTGAGAAAGGTAAATGGAGGAGGGGAAGAAGAGGAGACAAGACTGGGTGCAGTAGGACCCCCTCAGGATGCTGAGAACCCTGCACGGGGGACTGTGAAGACTAGGGAGAAAGGTAGATGGGGGAGGGGAGGGAATGGAGATGAGACAAGCCTAGGCCCAGTAGGACCTCTTCAGGATGCTGAGAACCCTGCAAGGAGACTGTGAAGACTAGGGAGAAAAGGTAGAATGGGGGAGGGGAAGGAGAGGAGACATGCCTAGGTGCAGTAGGGCCTCTTCAGGATGCTGAGAACCCTGCAAGGGGACTGCAAAGGCTATGTGGACAGGTAGATGGGGAGGGGGAAGGAGAGGCGGCAAGCCTAGATGCAGTAGGACCCCTTCAGGATGTTAAGAACCCTGCAAGAGGACTGCAAGTCTAGGGAGATAGGAGGGATGGTGGAGGAAGGGAGTAGATGAGAGATACAAGCCCAATGGAGGAGTAGGAGAGGGACCCTTGGAGAACATTCGGGGTCCCTTATATTCTGTGAGAGAGCAAGGGAGGCCTGTAAGAGGGAGTAGTTTGGAAGAAGGAGAGGAGAGGAGAGCTAAAATTTGGGGGATGGGGGTACACAGGATAAAATGAAGGTGACAGTAGAGGGTAGGGTTTGTTCAGGGCTTAGAGAAGGGAATTAGGGAGGGACATAGCAGGAGCAGCTAGGTGCAAGGTAATTATTGAGGGCAGAGCTGATGGAGTAGGTGGAGGACGAGTGTTGGATTTGGGGGGGTGGCATTCCAAATCTTTGCTGCGTAGCTGGCACTATAAAACAATTGTCCCCTACTGCCACAGATTTATAGCACTTAACACCTCCTGCATAGTTAGGACAGGGATTGTGCACAAAGGGTACTTTCCCAGGGAAACGAGTCTTTAATTAGAAAAAAGAACTCAGCTTTAACCTATCAGTGCTTCAGCACAGCCTTTCCAGAGGTTTGGGCTGGTACAGGCAATGACAACAGTAGTACTAGAATGATCAAAGCTATTTCACAAAGTATTTTAAGATCAGTAAAAGTAATAAGTCCTATTTAGAGACCTAAAAATACTTTATAAAAATAAGCTGTGATCATACTAGTGCCATTTTTGTACCATTTCGTTACCCAAGATAGCATAGCTGAAAGAAAGCATTTTATTTTCAGTGAAGTCATTGATAGGTTAAAGATCAATGGCAAAGCTGCCCTTTTATTAGATATCAGCTTAGATTTGTCTGTTCAGTAAACAAACAAACAAAATAGTGTTATTTTATGTTACTGTGCTTGGCCAGGAAGGGGAAATGATACGTGAGAGGGACTATGCATTTCCCTAAACCCACAAATGTTAACTCAAGTGCCATACAGCTGGTGTCATCAGTAGCGCAGCAAATTCCCAGAGGGCCTGGGTGCAAGGTGATGTTACAGGGTCCCTCCCCAGTTTTGAATAAACATCAAAATTATGATTTGGGCCCTTCAGACCTCATGGGCCCGGGTGCCACTGCACCCCCTGCTCCCTTGTAGCTACGTCTCTGGGTGTCATCCATTTTTGTTTCCTTTTGTGCAAAACCAAACTCTAACCATTTCTATCTCCAACTGAAGACTGTCTAAAAATGGTACAGTTTTCATTTACCAATGTTTGATGTGACTGCCAGACTCAGATGCATACCTGACTGGCATCTGGGCTCTTGACTGCCATTTCAAAAATGAGCGAGGAGCCCGCAGTCTTGTCCAATTCAGCCTGAGCAGCTGTCTCTCCTACTGTGCAACAGAGACTGCTTTTCAGCTGCTGCATACTGAGAATATCAATACTGGTATGTGTGCAGAGAATCTGGGGACAACCATGGAAATGAGACAATATAGATAAGTCGGTAATAACAAGCATTTGTCAATGCCAAAATTCATCGTTTGGAATTGATGTTGGTACGCACAGATTGGTAGGACTACAGTTCCCAGCAGAAAGAAGTTATGCCACCAAGTTCACATTCCTGTTGCAGTACAGTGAGGTGCATACCTGTTTCCTCAATTCATGATCTGGCTTTGAAGAGTGAAGATGCGTCTGCGGTTCGGAGAAGATGAGGACACTGGAGCCCCACCATGGGTTGGGTTGGGGGGGGCATTATGGTTAGAAACCCTAATGCCCGGGTGTTTGTTGGTATTTGCACAGTAAGTTTTCAACATGGCCTTTTGTGACCCCCACCTCATGAAAGCATTTCGGACCTCTGCTCATGAATAGTGGCACTGTGATTTTGTTAATCTGTCCCAAACATTGATTTCTCACAGTGACCACACCATTCTGTACCAGATGTGCGAAAACACAGTTCGGGCAGGATGTGAAAAATTACAGCTGTACCATTCATAGGGAGGTGTGAAGAGAAGGCAGTGTTGAACACCTGGAGTGAAAATATTAAAAATGCTCAAATGTACAAGCATACGTGGAAAATGCACAACACACGCTCATAATAGCCATTTAGTGGAATAATTTCACCAAAATTTCAACATAGGCATTTTGTGACCTCTACTCATGAACACCGTCACTATGATTTTCTTACTCTGTCCTGAATGTTGATTTCCCACAGCGACCGTGCCATTGTGCGCCAGATGTGCAAAAACACATTTTGAGAGGAGGTACAGTATGCAAAACTGACAGTGCTGAAACTCTTGAGTGAAAATATTACAAATCCTCGACATTCCGAGTGTGCGTAGAAACTGCACAATGCACACTCATAAAATAGTAATTTTATGGACTTTTGTCACAACATTTTCAACATAGGCATTTTGGGACCTCCGCTCATGAACAGTATCACTGTGATTTTCTTAATCTGTCCCGAACACTGATTTCCCACAGCGACCGTACTACTCTGCATCGGAAGTGCAAAAACACATTTTGGCCAGGATGTGAAAAATGACAGCTGTACTGTTCATAAGGAGGTGTGAAATAAAAATACCAATGTTGAAAATCTGGAGTGAAAATACTACAAATTCACGAAGTTACATATGTGTGTGTGTGTGTGTGTGTGTGTGTAAACTGCACAACGCACACTCGTAACACAGTCATTATATGGACTTTGGTCACCAAATTTTCAACATAGGTATTTTGAGACCTACGCTCATGAACAGTGTCACTGTGATTTTAACAATCTGTCCCGAACACTGATTTCCCACAGTGACTGCGCTATTCCTCCGCAGGAAGTGCGAAAATGCATTTCGGCAAGAGTGTTGAAAATGACAGCTGTACTGTTCATGAGGAGGTGTAAAAAATACCAGTGTTGAAAATCTGGAGTGAAAAATATTACAAATTTGCGAAGTTACAAGCATCCGTAGAAACTGCGCAACACAAGCTCATAAAACAGTAATTTCTTAGATTTTATTCACCAAATTTGCAACATAGGCTTTTTGAGAGCCCACCTCATGAACGGTGGCACTGTCATTTCATTAATCGATCCCGAAAGGTGATTCCGTGTAGTGACTACAAAATCACCTTAAGGGACCGATTAACGAAATGACAGAGCCACCGTTCATGAGGTGGGATCTCAAAAAAACCTGTGTTGCAAATTTGGTGAAATAAAATCCAAAAAATGCCTGAGTTATGCACCAAAGTTGAAAAAACCCTATTTATGCTATTATACAGCTTACCAGAATTACTTCAGTTCGAGATCGGCTTTGAAGAGTGCAGATATGTTCCCGGTCCACAGAAGATCATCATGCCGGGCTCCAGAGGTAAGTATAGGTTGAGATGGGTGTGGGGAGGCAGGTGCACAGAGGGTGGACGTGGATTGGAGGGGCCACCGGACTCAACAAGGGACTGTTTTCTATTTCACAGGTTTAAAAACAATTTAAAAACCTTGTGGGAAGGTTTTCTTTTTTACAGGGACATTTGGCATGCTCGGGTGAGCTCCCTGCATGCCACCTGAGTGTTTGTGGGGGAGCTGCAGCCTATGGGGGATTAGGCACCCCCGCCAGCACATACTGAGTGTTGGGGGGAGACAAGAGCCAAGGGGATTGGGAGGCCCCCTCAGCACACAACAAATTGGGGGGGGACATTATGCCGATGGGGAGTGGGCTCACCCATCGTCAAATGAACTGGGAGGGGGCATGCCAACAGGGGGATTGTGCACCCCCATCTGTTTGTTGGGGGTTTTTTTAACTGCAAGGGGGAAGGCCTGGGCTCAGAGCATTCACACTGCTGTACGCTACAGCAGTGTGAACACGCAACCAGGAATGCAGTGCAGGAATGCAACTTCAAAGGACTGAACTGCACCTCTATTGGTGTGGCTCTGTCCTTTGAAAAGTTGTCCTGCTCAACCTGAACAGCTGAACGTGAGTCATGGCCAGCCTGCTGACTGATTTGCCTACCACTGACCTTCCCCTAGAAATGGAGCTCTACATTGGGCACACCCCTGTAGAGCACCGTATAGCAATGAGTTCATCTGTACCTGCACGCCATTACAATCTCAAAAACAGACATGATGGTGAGTACCTAGAAGATATATATTGATGTAGTAGGGGTGACCATATAGTTCATGAAATAAACACAGTCATCTCAGTCACTGTAGGTATAAAAAAATGTATACATACAGTGACCATTTATACATACAGTGCTGGACTACTTCCTAAACCCCCAACCTAACAAAACAAAAGTCAGCCAGCTTCACTGCCACTCACTACTCTCACCTCAGATGCCACCTCAAAGATGGCAGCACAGCCAGCCTCCCAGCCAGCCCTTCCCCTATCCTTTAACAAACTACAAATAAACACCTAAAGTACAATAAAAGATGTTTTTATTTTTGTTGTTTTAAACTCCCCTCACATATTAACAGTACCTCTGTCTTCCTACGTTGACAAAAGTAGCTGCCCTCAGGATGCTGTACCTGCCAACTGCCCAGTCCCACTTGCTCTATTCAAACTGCTGTTTAGCAGTATAGTGCAGTGGTCTAAAGCTCTGAACTGCAAATCTGGTAACATCCAGCTGACCAGACCTGGGTTTGAATCCCACAGCTTCCTCTTGCATACTGTGTGACCCTGAGCAAGTCACTTAACTAACTTGTGCTCCCAGGTCACACATGGAAACAAGCTCTGGCTTAGTGTGCCTTTCCTGGTTAAACAATTTCCTCTTTCCTTTTCCTTCTCCCTCATTCTACTCACCTCCATCACAGTCCATGATCTGCTGTCCCGTTCAAGAAATCACACAAAGAAAACACCACTGGATCTGCAGTTCCATTAATCCACTGCTTCCTCCTCACAAATTGTGCCTGAAATCATAAACCGCGATAAATGAATCATGCCATAGAAACAACGTGATGGCTTCTACCTCCGACTCAAATTAAAAACAAAACAGAAGAACTGCTTCAGCCTCTGACTTAATCAAATAACAAAACAAAATGGATAATCAACCGACTAAACTTTATTATAAAAAAAATTAAATAAACTTCCACAACAGACTCTGTACGGTCACTCCACGGCTCTCAGTCAAACAGCTACCACGTCCTCGCTAAGGGTAAAACAGTTGCCATTTAAAAAAAATCATCAGCCTACCCACAAACAACATCACAGCCAATAAAATTGCACGCTACAAATGTACTCGCATATCAATTACTGTTTGCTGTGCAGCGATAAAAGGCAGAGCACAAAACAATCCCCTATATTTCATAAAAAAAAACTAAAGAAAATATAAAACAAAATAAAAAAAACAACCATAACCCTATTGCATAACTGGAATATGCAATGGGAAACTCATTAAATAAAGGATTTATGTGCACTTGAGCAGTTTGACCTCGGACACCTCACTAGGTGGCTTCATACACTCGTGGGAATTACCAGTCAAACTGCTCTTAATACCATGATTATTTAACACACTGCATATCCCTTATTTATATATATTATAGGACACGGTCGTGCCTATAGTTAGGGTTGAGTAGGCACTTTAATGTTAAACCTGAATTTATGTGTGTTAATAACTTTGCAACTGTTCAACGGATTTGCATGAAATTTGGAATGCACAGTATTGCAAGGTAGATCTCTTGATGTACAAGTTGCACTTTAGTCAGACTTACATTTCTGCACAGCAAAATGCTAAAAAATGAGTATTTCGTTACTTTTGACACATTTTTTGCCCATGGCACTGTGACCACACTGCGTGGTCTTTTGGTCTGCAATTTAGAACATAGAAAGAGTTTAGGGCAAGGAACAATCCACTGTTGGTTTGGTAAAAAATATTAATCTGTTCCGAAGTTATTTAATTTTTAATTTTTGGGTTCTGAGCATGCTCAGTTCACTCCAAGATTTATATGTATATCTTCTGAAAGAGGATTGGGCTCACAGTCAAGGATTTTGTCAGCTCACGAATAAGGATTTAAAAAATCCTAGTCTGCCAGAAAAATTCCTTGTCTGCGAACCGCCATCTTGTTTTGCTTTTTTCCCCCAAACCAAAATGTTGTAGCTTCCTCCACAGGTGACTTTTCTTTGTAATAAGGCATGGGTTTTGTTCAGGATGATGCCCTGTACAAACCCATGCCTTTGGTTTGCTTCATTTTGGTCAAAAAATAGGCTTTTAAAATTTTAAAATTCCTTGACCTCGACACGCTAGCAACCCTGTTTCGTGAGCTGACCAAATCCTAGTCTGTGAGCTGATCCTGTTTTACAAGGCTACAAAATCCTTGTCCATCACTTTGTGACCAGATAGCCCTTCTCATGGACAAGGATTAAGCTGTCGGTCAAGGATTTTGCTAGCTCATGAAAGAGGATTGGCTCTCAGACTAGGATTTTGACAGCTCATGAAAGGAGATTGGATTTTTGAATCCTCTTTCATGAGGTGACAAAATCCTAGTCCGCAAGCTGTCAAAATCCTAGTCTGCAAGCTGATCCTGTTTTGCGAGTTAGCAAAATCCTTGACCATCATTTTGTGACCAGATGGCCCTTCTCGCAGACATGGATTGACTAACGGTCAAGGATTTTGCTACCTCGTGATAGAGGATCGGGTGACGGACTAGGATTTTGTCAGCTCGTGAAAGGGGATTGGTTTTTTGAATTCTCTTTTGTGAGTTGACAAAATCACAGTGCGCGAGCTGTCAAAATCCTAGTCTGCCACCCGATCCTCTTTCACGAGGTAGCAAAATCCTTGACCATCACTTAGGGACCAGATGACCAAAATCTGACGGTCAAGAATTTCTCACAGAAAGCAATTTTGACAGCTCGCAAATGGGGATTGATGTGCTCATCAGGGATTTTGCTACCTCATGAACTAGGAATTTTTTTACCTTTAAAAAACTTTCCTACTGCACTATAAATTAGCGGTTTGGTCTTTTGACTTGAAATGTGCAGGGTATTAAGGGGATGCCCTATAGGTGTGAATTATGTGATTTAAGGGTTGGAACATTAAGCGGTTCCATAGATATGCAATCATGAATTTGAGATTTTTCCCATAGGATAACATTGAGGCATCTGTTGTGCCTTTCGACGCCCATATCTCGAAAACGGTTTGAGATATATATATTTTGTTGCAAAAATTCTTGGTCCACTTTCAAGGGGCTAAGTACAGAAGCAGGTTGGAAAGCCATGAATATCATAAATTTTGAATTTTATTTCAACCTTTTACGGTTACTGAGATATTTGGAAAATAGTATTCCAATTACTCATTTTCAGGTCCGTGGGCCAGTATTACACCCTCAAAGTCAGCAACCACAGTGCTTTTTGGTGCCCGTATCTTGTAAATGGTGCAATATATGGATTCAATCGATGCATGCTGCATGGATGTCTCCCTGTCACGATTACAACACTTGAATTTCTTTTCTACCTGCTACGGTTACCAAGATATCGGCAAATAAGTGTTACAAGGGTCCCTTTCCCTATAAGACTACTGTATGGCTCTGTAGCTATGTGTAAGTGGGATCACAGGGCTCAGAGGTCCCACTATCCCACAGATGCATATCTTTATGCAGAAATGGGCAGCTTGGTTCGGGCCCCGCTCTCCCACTAACACATACTATTTACTAGTTATATTACAGTTTTTCAAAAAGTAAAGAAATTTATTGCAAAAAAACTTCATTTAATGCATCAGTTAGGGTTAGAGTGACAAAAGTGGGGAAATGAGATGTTAGGGTTGAGCCCCCAACCCCAAAACACCCCACCAACCCAGCCTTCACAGACCAACAGACATCGGTGTGTGTCACGGGGACGTGAGGCCTAACTCTCACCCAATTCTCCTTTACTGTAGCATGTCAACATGTTTACACACGGAATGGGGTGAGAGTTGGGGCTTGTGACCCCATGGCACACTCCAGCATCTGTTGGTCTGTGGAGGATGGGGTGGTGGGGTGTTGGGGGGGTTGGGGGCTAAACCTTAATATCTCATTTCCCCACTTTTGTCACTTTAACTCTGATGCATTAAATGAAGTTTTTTGCAAGGAATACATATAGAAATATATTTATACATATATATATATATATATATATATATATATATATATACTTTGCAAAAACCTGCATTAATGCAACAGTCAGGGGTTTTTACAGTGACAAAAGTGAGGAAATTTCCCATTAGGGTTACCACCCCATGCACCCTATGACCACCTTTCCCCCACCAACAGGCATCTGGGTGTTCATTCTCCTATACTGCACCACCTCAACTTATTTACACATGGAATGGGGTGAGAGTTAGGGCTGATAACCCCAACACACACCATGATGCCTGTTGGTGGGGGCGGGATGGTCGTGGGATGCAAGGGGAGGTAACCCTTACGGCAAATTTTCTCACTTTTGTCACTGTAAAAAACCCTAACTGTTGCATTAATGCAGTTTTTTTACAAATAAAATATATATATTTAGGGCTACATAGGCAGTTAAATGTCAAACTCCAATTTTTGCACTTTAATAACTTTGTAACTTCATTCAATTTGCATAAAAGTTTGCATGCATGGTCTCATGGTATAGATCTCTGGATCTGCCAAGTTGCATTCTGGTCGGATTTGTGGATTTAGAGTTCTGGATAGTGCAAAAAATGAATTTTCAGAAAGCTTTCCCCATTGGTTTTGCTGAGTTTTCCTTCTGACACCTGCAGCGCCCAGATGGGTTGGAATTATGGTCTGAAATGTTAGGGGTAGAAAGGAGATGGCCCACAAATGTGCGTTTTCCTTGTTTGGTAAAAAAAAAATATTAATCTTTTCCAAAGTTGTTTAATTTAGAAATTTTTGAAAAACTGGTTCTGAGTATGTTCCATAAGCAGGGCCAGGTCAAGCCTTGGGGGGCCTGGGACACTCACAACTTGGGTGGCCATGTAAAATGCCCAACGTTTCATACCAAAATGTTTTATTTTGCTCAACATTTACTGAGCACATTGTTTATTAACCATAACAACCACCGTACGGGGAGACTACCCCCATTATTCACAGGAGAAAAAAGTAACGAAGTACAACACCCTGTCATGTTGTCACAGTCTGTAATGTTATATTTATTGTACTGTACAAGACATGAAGGCCGCCAGGCTCCAAATGCTCTGGGGGTCTAGATGCTTTGTGGTGAGTTTTGGGGCTTTTACTGAAGTCGCTCTCCTCTAGACACTGTTCAGAAAAGCAAAGTAATCTTTAAGTAACCTCTTTAATCACAAGTTTATTTTAAGGAAATAAATTAAATAAAAATAAACAGTGCTTTACTAAGAGGTATGCATCCTACTCCAAACAACAGTAAGTTACTGTATGTATCCATTGTACAGAAGTGTGCAGTTCCAATGTACAAATGCTATGACTCCAAATAAACAGACTGATGTCATACCTTTATCTGTTCATGGGATATCAAAGGAATGATTAATTCAATTTATTTCAGAGTTAGAGGATCCATGCATGTATACACACACCCACATCCCTTTATCTCTTCTTTGAACAAGCTCAGATCAATTATCTCAGCATAAAAATAAAATACAGATATCAACTTTCTAAGCCACTTACTGAACTCAAGCTGTCTGCTGTTGCTTGGCGCTCCCTTTGAAACTCCTTAGTTTAGCAGCAGCAGGCAGTTTAGAACAGTGCATCGATTAATCATGCTGCTAGCGATAGAGTGGCCGTGGCGTACAGATAGCGAGTGCAGGTGCCGCCTCTGGCAAAGTGCATGCTGAGCCTCAAAAACCACCAAGATTGAGTGGTTTAAAAAATGCTGCCCAGATGGATTGTATGCAAAGCTCCTGGTCCTGGCACCGCTCCTCGTATTATGCAGCAGCAGCCCAGGTCTGGTCGCAACTTGCACCGGTCCAGGTCAGTCCCAGACTCAAAAAGTGGAAAACCTGTCAGTATCCTAAGGAGGTAGATCACGGTGCTTGCATAGTTAGCCTTCTTCACTTCTTGTGCCACACAGTGCCAGTTTGTTTTCTAGCAAGTCACCGACCCTAGCTGCAGGCTGCAAATAACGGAGGAGGAAGGTGGGGGAACGAGAGAAATCTTCTGGAGTGTTGGCTTGCTGAGAACCTATCTGCAGGAGGGTCCAGAGGGCTTGTGTTTTGTTTTCTTTTAATTAAAGAGCCTCCCCAAAGTCATTTTTTTTTTGTTTGTTTTGTTTTATGGAGCAAGCTCCGGGAGTGATTCATGCTTGACTCATACTCAGAGACGCGGTTATTACAAATCCTTACCAGTACTGTACCACCTGAGGGAAGGGGAACGAGAGAAATCTGCAATGTAGGCTTGCGGGGGCCTATCTGTGGCAGGGGGCTTGTGTGTTTTTTTGTTTTTTTTTATTTTATTTAACAAATGTGAAGTCACGCTGCTTTCACAGTGTTTTTAAGGAAGCAAGCTGCCGGGGGCCTATGGGGGGAGGTTGACTCACACTTAACTCGCGCTGCGGCAAGGGGGAGGTGGCATGATTTACAAACCACCAGTCCACCTACTAAAAGTGTCTCTCACTTCCGACTACTGGGGCGGCCAGTCTATGGTAGGGGGCCTGGGGCATTTGCCCCATTTGTTCCCCCCTTAATCCGGCCCTGTCCATAAGCACTTTGACAGCTGTAAGAAACTAAAAAAGAATCCTTTTTATGTTTTCTTGCACGCATGTGCAAGAAACATGATGTGGCAGCTTAGGAGAGAAGCAAGTTGTGGAGGTGTGGCACTGTGGCAGCCAATGCTGACACTGCATTGTTGGGCTTGGCAGTGCTTGGCCAATGCATGGCCAGTGTCCTAATGACACTGGTTCTGCAGAGTGCCACCAAGTTGTAATGATTTCACTGCTGCAATCAGGGGATGCCTCATCATTGCAGCATGAGCCATTCTGTTGCAATGAAGGAGTGACCCGTCATTGCAGGGCGGTACCTTGCCTGGTGTAACATTACCAGGAACATGGCAGCTGTATGCCGCCACCTCAGAGGCACATAGAAAGCTGATGAGGGTGGCAAATCCCCCTGTCGGCATGCCCTCAACCTAGTTCATTTGCAGACAGGGGAGCCCACTCCCTGTCGGCATAATGCCCCCTCATTTCAGTTGTGTGCTGATGAGGGGCCCAATCCCCATTGGCCTTGGTCCCCCTCCCCACAAGTGCAGGTGGTACACTGGGAGCCCACTCCAGTGTACCAAACACACCTGGAAAAAAGAAAACTGACCTGTGTTGTCTGTTTTTTTTTTTTTACAGGTAAAATGAGAAAATGGTCCCTCAAAGTGTTCCGGTGCCCTCCCCCAACCCACACCCACCCTCTGCATACTCTACTTCCCCACAATCCCTCACCCCATACTTACCACGGAGCCCAGCGTGATGATCTTCGTGGACCGGGAACACGACTGCATTCTCCAAAGCAGACCACAAACTGAAGAAATGCCAGTAAGCTGTTTAATGGTATAAATAGGTTATGTTCAACTTTGGTGCATATCTCGGGCATTTTGGGGAATTTTGGCACCAAATTTTCAACATGGGGTCATTGGGACCCCTTCTCATGAATTCAGTCACTGTAATGGTGTTTTTCAGTCCCAAAAGGTGATTTTGCAGTCACTGCATGGAATCACCTTTCAGGACTGATTAATGAAATGACAGTGCCACTGTTCATGAGGTGGGCTCTCAAAAATCCTATGTTGCAAATTTGGTGAAAAAAATCTAAAAAATTACTGTTTTATGAGCATGCATTGCTCTGTTTCTATGCATGCTCATAACTTACTGAATTTGTAATATTTTCACTCCAGATTTTCAACATTGGCAGTTTCCCATACCTCCTTATGAACAGTATAGCTGTCATTTTACACATCCTTGCTAAAATGTGTTTTCGCATTTCCGGCACAGAATAGCGTGGTCACTGTGGTAAATCAGTGTTCAGGAGAGATTAAGAAAATGACAGTGACACTGTTCGTCAGCAGAGGTCCTTAAATGCTAATGTTGAAAATTTGGTGACGAAAGTCTATAAAATGACTGTGTTACAAGCATGTGTTGCGCAGTTTCCATGCACCCTTGTAACTTCGCAAATTTGTAGCATTTTCATGCCAGATTTTCAACACTGCCATTTTTTCACACCTCCTTGTGAATAGTACAGCTGTTATTTTTCACATCCTGGCCAAAATGTGTTTGCGCACTTCTGGCGCAGAATAGAGTGCTCACTCTGGGAAATTAGTGTTTGGGACATATTAAGAACGAGCGAGTGAGAGGGGGGAGTGAACGAGCTCAACGGAGCTCTGTTGGGACTGCTGTGGATTTCTTTGTGGGCTGAAGAAGGCGTCAACGCAGGCAGTAGCCCAGTACAAAAGGGCAGCCTGCAGGGCCAGGAGAAACAGAACAAGCAAGTGAGAGAGGGTGAGTGAGCGAGCTCAATGGAGCTCTGTTGGGTCTTTAGAGTTGCCCACCCTTCCGCCCAGGGTCCTGTGTGGTCCTATACTACAGCAGGATCTCTGGGGTGGAGACAAAGCAATGACTGGATACTTTTAGTATTGCTGTAATAATACAGATTTAGTTGTTCTGCTTATTTCTCTAACTGAGCTAAGTACTGAGCTATACTGTTAGGATTGCTGTAATAATAAATACTTATTTGTTCTGTTTATTTCTCTAACTGAGCTGAGTAATACTTAGAGTGCAATAGGATTTCTAACTGGGCTAAGTGAAACTATATGAAGGATGAGAACAAAAAGTATGGTAGCTGAGGGGTGAAAAATGGAAAAGGAGGCTGTAGCAATACAGTGTCTAATGGATGAGATTTGAGACTGAATTAACCCGGCCAGCAAGGGGGCAGTAGGGGGACTAGTGTGGAGGGAACAGGAATTTGAGTAAATAGGGGCCTAACAGTTGTAATAGGGTACAGAAACTGGGAGTAAGAGCCCGTAACATAAGATGGGAGCCAGAGTGGGGCAGGTGCCACATGTCAATAAGGTGGGCATCTTTGGAAGGGTGGTGGGGTGTACAGGGTGTGGGTCCACCGTGATCCTGGACTGGGCTTGGAGAACGGGGGGGTGTATTGTCTGTATACAACAGGCTAGTTTGAGGGAGGAACTGTGGAGGTTAGGGAGGGGTCTAAGTGGCAGGGCAGATGAGTATGGTAGGTATCCTGGCTGGGGGAGGAATAGGGGATGGCAGGGGGGATGGGGAAGAACAACTAGGGACTGAAACTGACTCCAGTATCAGAGGCACTAACAGAAAACAGAGGAGAAGGAAGGGGGTGTCCAAGGCGAGGGAGGCCTCCTGATGGGGAAGAAGAGACCACGAGAAGTACCAGAGGAGAGGGCAGATGGCTGCGGGTAGGGAGGGACCAGGGTGGGACCGGGGGGCATGGAGAGGAACAAGTAGGAAGGGGAACCAATGGAGGGAAGAGATGTAGGAGGGGTATTGACTAGGAATAGATTCGAGTGTCTGCTATGGGAGAGAGAGGGGGAGCAGGAACATACTGGGGGAGGAGGACAAGTGTGGCATGAGAGGGATGGCAACAGGTAGGGGAAGAGATAGCGAGGACAAAAGGGTAAAATGGGGGCTAGTAAGGAAAGAAGGGGGTGACTGGAGGAGAGAAGGCTACAGGAAGGGGGAAGGATGGGAGGGGCATCACTATCGGGGTCGAAGGGAATGGGGGCTCTAAATCAACAAGAACTGGGATAGGAGAGGGGTTGGAAATCAACATGGGAGGAGGGGAGGTCGACATGTGAAGCCCAGTAGGAAGTAGTCAGGCTGGGAAGGGGTTCAAGGGGGGATAGGCGGAATAAAGCAGAGAAAAGGGGTGAGGCGGAAGTAGGGGTGCAGATACAGAAGTCACAGAGGGTGCAGCTGGCAGGAGTAAGGGGCAGGGAAGAACAAATACTGGGGTGGTGGAAGAGGCATTAGAAGGGAAAGGTGGTAAGGGGCAGGGCAGGTACTCCTCTTGAGAGATTCAATACTGAAAGGGGTGAGATGGGATGGAAGGGGAGAAAGGCACAGCCATATTTGGGTTGAAGCTATCCCCAGGTTGACTGCAGGAGGGGCAGGGCAGGCACTGCTCAAGTGTGCAGAGAGGGGGAGGAGGACACCTTGTTTAGTGTTGCATGTGGGTAGAAACAACTTAGCGGGGGAGACTGCGGAAGTCATGAGGGGGAGTTTTGAGGAGCTGGGCAGGCAATGTGAAGGGGGTGGGAGTTGGTGGCATTCTCAGAGGTACTCCTGGTACCATGTGCAAGCATGGTGAGAAAGGGTAGGATTGAGTAGTTCAACGAGTGGCTGAGGGATTGGTGCCACACCAAAAATGATGGGTTAATGACTAACTGGGGTAGGATCTGGAGGAACAGTGACTTGTACGTGGGGGACAAGTTACACTTGAGCAGGGAGGGGAGTATTAAAAGCGGGATTAGAGGGGTATATCTCTACTAAGGTGGATTTAAACTAGTGGGAGGGTGGTCAAAAAACTGAGGTTAATAGAAAAGTCCAGACAGGGGAGCCTAGTGAGCTCACCCCCCTAGATATAGGTAAAGGTGGAGGCGTAGTAACCCTGGGAGGAGGCAGGAAGAGTGGTCTGAGTGTAGTACAGAAGGCATCACCATCTGGTAAGAATAAAGAGGAGAAAGGGTGCAGACCACCTGGAGAAGGGACACAGGCCAAGGAGAAGAGAGAGGAAAGGGAGGGGTATGGGTGGAAGGTGGTCTCTCTCAACGCAAGAATCAAGGGGAACAAAATTGCAGAGCTTCAGGTGCTCCTTTCAGAGGGGAAGATGAACATTGCTGCAGTGACAGAGACTTGGGCCACAGAGTACCATGATTGTGACTTGGCAATCCCAGGATACAGGGTATACAGGAGAGACTGGGGGGTTGGAAGGGGTGGTTGCACTCTATGTGAAGGAATGGATCAAATGCATAGGGGACAATGGAGAAGAGGAGAGGACAGAGGCACATTGGGTGCAGCTCCTGGACTCCAAGGGCAGAAAGCTGAGGCTGGGAGTGGTGTGCAGACCACCAGCCCAATCCAGGGAACTGGATGGGGAGTTGGCAGAGCAGATAAGGAGGGTGTGCAGAAGGGGGAGAGTGGTGATAGTGGGGGATTTTAACCTACCAGGGGTTGACTGGAGCACCCCAGCCACTAACAGTACCAGGAAGCAGGTGCTCCTTGATGCATTCCAAGATGGCCTTCTGACACAAGTGGTAAGTGGGCCTACAAGGCTTGGTAGCACTCTGGACCTAGTACTGGCAAATGAGGAGGCGGCATGGGAGGTAAGGGTGGAGGACCCACTAGTGGGTAGCAACCACCAAACAGTATGGCTCATTCTTGAGCTGGTCAGGGAGACAGGAGGCATGGGCACTAAGTTGGTGGACTTTAGTAGAGTGGACTTCAGGAGAATGTGAGCAATACTGCAAGGGAGACTCCAGGATATAAGACTGGGGATGGATGCAGAACAAAAGTGGTGAGTCATAAAGACTGGGCTAACAGAGGCCACAGTAGCCTGCACCAGGGCCAGGAGTAAAAAGAGCAGAGCCAAGAAACCATGCTGGCTGAACAAGAAAGTGTTGCAAGGGGTGAGGGTAAAGAGGGCTGCATACCAGCAGTACATGAGAACAGGGAAGGGAAAGTGTAAGGAGAGTTACGGGACTTGGACAAGGGAGGTGGCCAGGAGGGTGAAAAAAGCTAAGGCCTCCAAGGTTAGCACAGGGAATAAAGGGAGGGGAAAAGGACTTTTTTAGGTATGTCAGGGAAAAGAGGAAGTGCAAGGAACATATTGTGAAAATAAAGTGGGAGGGGATTGGCTGGAAAAGGGGGAGGAACAAGTGGAAATTCTAAATCAGTACTTCTGCTCCATTTTCACTAAAGAGAGGGATGGTCCACTACCAGCACGGGCTGGGTGGGGTGGGAAAAGAAGCGGAGGAGGTGGCGGACAAAGAAATCACAGGGAGTAGGGTGCTAGAGGAGCTGAGTGCAGTAAAGGTAGACAAGGCACTAGGTCCCGATGGCATCCACCCCAGGGTGCTGAGTGAGATGGCGGCTCTGTTAACTGAGCCACTGGCAGATCTGTTCAACACTTCCCTGGAAACAGGGTGTGTGCCCCAGGACTGGAGGGTGGCCCATGTGGTGCCTATACACAAGAGTGGGCCTAGTGAGGAGCCAGGAAATTATCGGCTGGTCAGTCTCATATCCATAGTGGATAAGCTTATGGAGGTGATACTGAAGGAGAGGCAGGTGGCATTCCTAGAGAGTAATGGCCTCCAAGATGGGTGGCAACATGGGTTTGTCTCAGGGACGTCTTGTCAAACCAGCCTAATAGAGTATTATGACTGGGTGACAAGGGAGTTGGACAGGGGCATTAGGGTTTCTAACTATAACGTCCCACCCCTGTACAGACTGACAGGCATCAGGGGTGTGCCTTTGGATTGCCTGTACTTGGAGTTCAGTAAGGCCTTTGATACAGTGTCTCGTGGGAGACTGGGGGGAAGCTGATGGCAGTGGAGGTGGGAAAAAAGCTGACTAAATGAACAGAGAACTGGTTACAGGTGAGGGTGCAGAGGGTGGTGGTGGTAGGGAGCTTTCGGCATCCAGAACAGTGACAAGCAGGGTGCCGCAGTGGTCAGTGCTGGGCCCGGAGCTATTTGGGTTCTTTATCTCCGATATAGCACAAGGAGTGGGAAGCAGGGTTATTCTGTTCACAGATGATACCAAACTGGGGGTGGCGGTGGATGAAGAGGACGGATGGGAAAAACTGCAGAGGGACCTAACCAAACTAGAGACATAGTCAGCGGAGTGGCAGCTAGGATTCAACACAAAGAAGTGTAAGGTGATACACTTTGGGGATAAGAACCAGAAGAGAGACTCTTGGTTGGTGGGGGTGAGGGTGAGGTTGGGGATTACAGAGGAGGAGAAGGACCTAGGGGTGTTGGTAACTGGGAGCATGAACAGCTTGGCCCAGTGCAGAAGAGCAACAATGAAGGCAAACAGGATGCTGGGGTGCATTGCAAAGGGGTTCTCATCCAGACACAGGGATGTGACCCTACCTCTCTACAGATGATTGGTCAGACTGCACCTGGAGTTCTGTCTGCAATACTGGAGGTCATACCTGAGGAAAGAGATAAATTTACTGGAGGGGGTGCAGAGGAGGGCAACAAAAATGTTAAAGGGGATGGAAGGAAAGGCATATGAAGTTAAGCTGCAGGAGCTGAACATGTACACACTGGAAGAGAAGAGGGATGGTGGAGTATGATTGCATCATTTAAATACCTGAGGGGGTAAATAAACCTAGCACTGAAGGGGTGTTTAAACTGAGGAGTGGAAGAGAGATGAGAGGGCATGGACTAAGGTTGGAAGGGGGATGTTTCAACAGGGAAATGAGGAGGCACTACTTCACTGAGAGGGTGGTGTCTAGTTGGAATGCGCTGCCAGCAGGGGTGGTAACATTTAGGACAGTCAATAGCTTTAAGAAGGAGTGGGATAAAGCAAGAGGAAGAGTTAGGGGGCAGGGGCTGGGACAAGCGGGGGAGAAACTGAGGGGGAAGAGGCTGGGGCAGCTGCAAACTAGGGTGCTAGCTGCACCCTTGGGCAGACTTAGATAGACCGATTGGTCTGTTCTGTTGGCAGATTCATATGTTTGTATGTATGTTCATATGCAAAATCACAGTGACTCTGTTCATGAGCAGAGGTCCTAAAATGCTAATGTTGAAAATCTGGTGATAAACGTCCATAATATGCCTGTGTTATAAGCATGTGTTGTGCAGTTTCCACGCACCCTCGTAACTTCGCAAATTTGTAGTATTTTCACTCCAGATTTTCAACATTGCCATTTTTTCAGACCTCATTATGAACAGTACAGCTGTCGTTTTTCACATCCTGCCCGAAATATGCATTTACACATCTGTTGCAGAATAGCGCAGTTGCTGTAGAAAATCAATGTTTGGGACAGATTAAGAAAATCATACTGACAGTGTTCAAGAGCAAAGGTCACAAAATGCCTATGTTGAACATTTGGTGAAAAAATTCCACTAAATGACTGTGTTACGCACATGCATTGCACAGTTTCCACATACACTCGTAAGTTTGAGCATTTTTTATATTTTCACTACAGATTTTCAACATTGCCATCTCTTTACACCTCCCTATGAATGGTACAGCTGTCATTCTTCACATCCTGCTCCATCTGGGTTTTCGTACATCTGGCACACAATGGCACAGTCACTGTGGGAACTCAAAGTTCAGGACACATTCACAAAATCACAGTGCCACTGTTCATGAGAAGAGGTCCCAAATGCTTTCATGAGGTGGGGTTACAAAAACGCCATGTTGAAAATTTGTAGTGCAAATACCAACAAATGCCTGGGGCATTAAGGTTTCTAACTATAACGTCCCACCCTGTACAGACTGACAGGCATCAGGGGTGTACCTTAGGATTGCCGACTGTAATGCACATGCCATTCCCCCCCCACCCCACACTCTGCAGCCAGTGACAGGTATTGAGGTGTGCCTTGGACTCTTTGGCCCCAGAGTCCACCCCATTCTCCTACATTGCACCCATTTCAGTGTATGTCCTTATGGAGTGGGGTGACTGTAAAGCCGAACACCCCAAGGCACACCTCAACACTTGTCTGTGTCTGTAGGGTAGGGTGAGGTGAAATGGCATGAACGTTATGGGCAAAATCCCAAAAGCATACCCCAATGCCTGTCAATCTGCAGGGTGGAGGTGGGGTTGGCATGAAGTTCATTACTTAATAGCCATTCCTTCTCTGCATCTGTCTAACTCCTGCATTTCCAATGCTAATACCAGCAAGCAAACATTCGGCATTGACAAATGCGTGTTGTATTGATGTCATCGTTTTTGTGAGGAAAAAATCTTTTTTCTTTTGCCACCATCTTGTTTCCTTTTTTGTAAAAAAAAAAAAATAATAAAAAGCCACAAAAATAACATTCTGGAGAGAGACCAACACATCTATCTGGCTTATGGGGACCCCGTTAGGTGGATTCTGAACGTAACTGTTGGAAAAATGACCCCCCAATTTTATTTTTTTACAATTTAAATCCTTTTTCATGACTCACTTCTGCTTTTTTTGTTTGGGCATTCATATGAACAACGAAAACTTCATATTTTGTTCTTTTTTTTTATCTTTATCCCCCTCCAGCCCTGCACTCTCACCTGACTAACTCCCAGGCATGACAGGCTCAGAGGGACCCCCCCCGCCAACGCTCAGTGGTTTGCCCCCAGGTGGGAATGGAGTGAGAATGTGCCACTATATCCCTTTTCCCACCACCTCCTCCAGTCTCCCATACCTTCAATCCTGTCGGGATCAGTGCATGAGCCTTGGTCCACCCTTAGGCTAAGTCCTAGCAACCCCCTTGTTGGTGTCGTGCCAGCCGGCGTTTTTTCTGGATGTATGCCCCCCCATGAGCATGATGTGAGCATGGCACCATTGCTTACTCTGACGTCCATCATGCTCAGCCCCTGAACAAGGTACCAGGACATGCCGAACCTCCAGCTGCCGCTAGATGTCGATCATGTACTGGGCTGAGACACCCCCCTTTCCCCCAGAGGAGGCAAGTGGTCCTACAGAGGCTCAAGCTTCCTCCCCCTGGCCAGCCCTCTGGGGACCTGAGATCATTCCTGAACCCTGGTTACCAGCGTAGCAAGCTGTAGCACTACCACTGTGCTGGCAGGCAGGGATTTTTTTTTGTTACCTGCCTAGCACCCAGATGGTTTGAAATTTTAGTCTGAAATTTACCAGATAGAAAAAGTGGCTGCCCCACAGATGTACCTTTTGCTGTTTTGGTGAAAAATATATTAATCCAGTCAAAACTAATATCATTTTGAAATGTTAGGTTCTGATCATGCTCGTGAACTTCTAAAGAGCTGTATGAAATGAAAAAGGGATCCTTTTTTATTTAGGTTCAATCGTTCATGGTGAGGGAAAAAAATGCTATGTCCCTGATGTGTAGAGGCCTCCTCACCCCTCTGATCACCCTCCCCATACTGTTTAGTGTTTCCCTGGAGTCTAGTGGCAGCCACACAGTCTATAATAAATTACTATTTCCCTTGTGTCTAGTGACGCCCCTACCCACCAATCACTGTTCCCGTATTTTTGATTATTTCCATGGTGTCTAGAGGCACTTCCCACACACTGATTGTTGCCCCCCTATTGTTTTGTATTTCTCTGGAGTCTAGTGGCACCCCCTGAAAACCACTAATTGCTGTCATTGTATTGCACATTATTTCCCTGGTATCTAGTGGTACCCTCCACCCTCTGGTTGCTGTGCTGCCTGTAATAAAGAAAATGGTCCCTAGCTGTCTTTTTTTTTCAAACCTGTAAAAATGAAAATGATCCCTCACCAATCCAACCCACCCACTCCAACCTTCCTCTGAGCACCCACCACCCCACACCCCCCACACCTCCCCACCCCTCAGACACCTTCACTCACCTGAACAAGTTGCAGTGGATGAAGGTCCACTCTCTTATCGAAGACACGTCATACTGCTACAAATGTTGACTGCTATATGAGAAAGTAAGGTAAGTGCAGTTCAATGTATTGCAATGTGGTTTTCAACACTGTGGCATAACTTTGCTTTTTTTGCATATCACTGTAAAATTTAGTAAATGAGAGGAAAACCAATGTATTGGTGGAACAGTGCTTTTCCAACATTTTCTGTACTTGACAGTGTACTACTACATTGGGATGTTCTATTATTAGTCAGTGGGGTGAAAAAGGGAATCCTCCACATTTGCATGTGTTGCATTGTCATTGGTTGCACTCTGCTGATCATCACCGAAATGGATAGCTAAGTCTTATCCAGACCTGCACTTTCATATGGAGGTACAGTAACCTATATAAACAACCAACTAAACTTCTCAAGATTTTAACAGGTGTATCCAAAATTCCACATGTACAGGAGCGGTTTCCTTATTCATATCTGTAAGATGTTAAGATAATGTGCACTCAACATTATGACTTGTGGAGGAAAAACCTTCACTTTCTTATCGTAGTGCAGTAACTTGTGATCCCATCTATCCGTAAGTGTAGAGACACTGTAATTAACCTTCATCTCCCTGTTGGAGCGCAAAACCCTTCCTTTGAACCCTGCACACCCATCCCTGCATAGATGCATGACCAAATTATCACCATAGCCATCTGATTACCCCAGGACATGTGCCTGGTACAGAAAATTTACAAATCCCTGCCAAAACATAATTCTGCACAACTGCAAAGCCATTCCATGCCACAGATGCAAAAACACATTTTTTGCCAGGATTTGACATCTGTGACATACATGAGGTGTGGTAATAAGAAGGTTATATTGAAAATCCGGGGTCAAAATATTTAACATTTCCTTAGTTACAAGTGAGCATGCCGAAATTGCAATTAATGGTCATAACTTTACCATTGTTTCATATTTTCACCCCAAATATTCAACATGGTCTTCTTATCACACCACCTCATAAATCCCATAGGTGAACATTTTTAAATCTGTGGCAAAGGCCATTCTCTGCCACAGCTGCAAAGACACATTTCAGACAGTATGTGAAAAATGACAACTGTACTGCTCATGAGGTGGTGTGAAAAAAATGGCAATGTTGAAGATGTGGAGTGAAAATATTAAAAATTGCCAAAGTTACTTGTGTGCGTAGGAAATTTTCAATGACCATGCATATATCAGGCATTTCTAGGTATTTTGCAACAGATTTTCAACATTGGCTTTTTGGGATTCAGCCTCATGACCACTGGCGCTGTCATTTCGTTATTTGATCCCGAAAGGTGATTTCACGCAGCGACCACAAAACTACCTTATAGGCCTGAATAATGAGACAATAGTGACAGTGTCCATGAGGTGGGGTCCCAAAAAAGCCCATGTTAAAAATTTGGTGCAAAAATACTGAAAAATGGCTGAGACATCACTATAAGTTCAAAACGCTATTGAATGCCATTATGTGACACTTACCTTGATCCGTCAGTTCATGGCTCGGCTTTGAAGAGTGCAGAGGTGTCCTGGTCCACAGAACATGACAGTCGATGACCTCAGGTGGTAAGTATAGGGCAAGGGGTGGTGTAGGGTGGTGGGTGCTCAGTGAGAGGGTCAGGATGGGGGAGCAAGTTGGGGAGATGATGAGGGACCATTTTCTTTTTTTCAAGATTAACAAAAAAAAATATTTAAGGGACTGTTTTCTTTTCTAACAGGTACATTTAAAACAATATTTTGGGACACAGGGGGGTGGGCTCCCCAGTGTCCTACAGTAATTTGGATGGGTAGGACATAACTAGGAACACTGGGAGTGGGCTCCCCAGTGTCCCACACTGGCAGGGGGGTTCTAGTGCTGGCATGGGGATTGGGCAGCCCAGTGTCAGCAAAAACATTTTGTTTTACAAATAAATATTTCAGGATACTGGAAGTGGGCTACCCAGTGTCCCACACTGGGGGAGGAGGCACAAACTACTACACACACCAATGTCTGTAAGCTATGTCAATACAGATGCATGTTGTACAGGCAGGGAACAAAACACAATCTCCTTTATTAACATATGAATTTGCGCATAAGCTGTCAGTACCAACCATGTTACTTGTTAACTTTTTTGCATGCTCTGCAACTAGAACTGAGAAGACGTGGTTTTTAAGAAATGGACCAAACTCACCAAAACATCCACACAGTAGCCTCGCCTTCCAGGGCTACAATGTGGACATTTCACATCATAGCCCCAGAAGGGGCAATCTGGCTGTTAAGAAAAATCTTGCATTGAATGTGAGGGAAAAAAGAGCTGTACACTGTCTCTCTTTGTATGAATTTGTACCATTATGTGAGTGCAAACTGGAGCAGAAAGCTGCAGGGTGGAGTTATTTTATTACCGAACGCTCCCTTTCCTTCTCATCTCAGTCAGCGCTAATGCTTTGGTGCCTCTCTTAGATGTTTGCAAGGAGAAAGAGAGAATAAACTAAACTTTTAGAAAGTGCAAATACAATATTAAAAAAAAAAAACTTTTAACTAACACATGCACCCTATCAGTGCCTGAGGTGCAGTAAAAGGAAATGGAGCAGAGTGGCCAATTGCTGACAGCAAATGAAACTAAATGAAATTTATTTTATTTTTAAGGCACCGTAGTTTACCACTAAACATGTAGTTTCCTGAACAGAGCAGAGCAGCCAAACACGGGCAGCAAATGAAACTACAAGCTGCTCTCCTGAACTCCACTATTTGTTCTTATGAGGTATTAATCCCTGCAATAATGTTGGTTAATGCCATTTCTGTTGCCGAGAAAGGAGAGAGAGTGAGACAGCACACTGTCTTCTCTCACTCCACTCAGCAAGCTGAAAACTTAGCACACCTTTTATTTTTTTTAATTCAATCTGGCTGTCAACAAAAATCTTGCATTTAATATGAGGGGAAAAAACAACTGTGGACAGTCTCTCTTTGTATGAATATGTACCACTATGTGAGTGCATATTGGAGCAGAAAGCTGCAGGTGGGAGTTCTTTTACTACCCACCGCTCCCTTTCCTTCGCATCTCAGTCTGTGCTATTGCTTTGATGCCTCTGTTAAACATTTGCAAGGAGAAAGTGAAAATAAAATAAATGTTTTGAGAGTGAAAATATGTCTCGAATCCTGTCAGACTGGTTAGGGAACTCCTTTGCACTCCAACGGGGCATGAGACAAAGATGCCTGCTCTCTCCTTTTTTGTTTAATCTTTATCTATAATCTCTAATTTATCGACTGCAACATAATCCGGAAATCAAAGGAATACCAGTGGATCCAACTAGATAAGTCCTTTCAGTGAATGCAGATGATTTCCTCCTTCATCTGGAAGACCTCCTGCACTCAGTACCAGTTGCCTTAATTGAAAGAACTAACTTTGCATCCCTAACAGGATGCAAATTGAATAAGCAGAAAACCAAAGTTCTGCCTCTTAACCATTTGTTAAATAAACAAGATATCACTTCCATGGGGCTACTGTGGCAACCACAGCACATTACATATCTAGGGATCTGCTTTAGCAAGACTTCTTCAAGTCTACCGAAAGAAAATCTTACTCCTCTCCTATCCTCCATACAACAAGACCTTAATAGGTGGACCTCTCTCCCTTTAATGTTATGGGGACAGATCAATGTGATTAAAATGAATGTGCTCCCACGGGTATTACACCTGATGAGTATGTTAAATGTCTGTATTCCCAAATGATGGTTTAATCACCTCCAGCTATGATTATCACCTTCCTCTGGCAAGGCGGTTCAATTCGGCGGTCTTATTTTAAACTCACGTTGCCCAAGGTTAACGGTGGCCTGCAACTGCTAAACCTCTTTTTCTATTATGCAGTACTACATTATAGCAAACTAATCTGGTGGCTAGTGCAACAGCAAGACCACCTTATGGGATATAGCCCTACCTGGGTCAAAATAGAAAACCTTTTATGCAGACAACAAGGTATAAACCTTAATAGCTTGCCTTACACCAAATCATCTTTGCTACTTCACAATCTCCAGTATACTCCACTATACTGGTCTTTACAGGCAATAAACCAATTGAACATTTATATGGGCTGGAAATGGGATAACGCAACTATTCAACCATTATTAGGTAATCCTAATATTTTGATCACAAACTGTCTGGTCCAGAAGTCCTTCTTCCCACAATTAGTAGGTCTTTCGGTTCACTCTTTCTTGGAAGGGGATAGGTTAATTCCATTCATCACAGCCTGCTCCAAACTTCATTTTACTTCCTCCATGGGCTTCAAATATTGTCAGATAACCCACTCTCTTTTCCAGTTTTTTGGCTCCTAACCATGGGAGATCTGGACTCCGCAAATACCAAACTCTTTTTCAGTGCTTGTTTCTCTAGACCTGAACACTCTGTCAGGTACCTGTTACTACTGGCAACAGACCCTGTCTCTTTCATGCAATACCGATCAATGGCAAATGACATGGCATCAGTTACATAAATTTCTTAAACAAGATAGATTGCACATCACACAGTTCTGTATCTTTAACGACTTACTGTATATAGTACACTTGCAAAATTATTCAAAATGGCAAGGCCCCATCTTACCACTGCATATGCTCTTGCAAGGAGGATGGATCCCTGAAGCACATGTTATGGGTTTGTCCAGTTGTAGTTCACTTTTGGGAGAATATCAAACATTCCCTTGATCCCTTGCTGGGATTGGAGGATCTATTTACCTCAGGTATTTGTCTTGCTGGGATATATCCATTTGGTCTACCCAAGGTGCACAAAATGCACATGATGATGATTAGTATAATAGCCAAATTAATTATACTCAGACATTAGAGGGATACCTCTACACCACATTTAAAGGAATGGAACCAGGAAATTCTGTCCTCTTTAATGATTGAAAAGTAAATTGCATTATTACAGTGCTGTATGCACCATTACCGAATCCACTGGGAAACCTTATTTATGTCATTGTCCCTCTCTTCTTAATGGTTGCCAAAGATATGCATTCTTAACATCATTAGCTTCAATGGATGACTTGCTATTGGCTCATCAAGCAATGCCAGACACTTAATAGCTCTATGTTTTTGTTTTATTCTCACGTATGTTCCAGACCTCTAGTAGACGGGCAAGACAGTGCAGCTTCGGGATGGTATACTGAGCAGGGGGGAGGTTTTTTATTGTTCATTTATTTTTATTTTTTATGGGTTAACTGTCAAAGTCACGTCTGGTTAATTATGAAGTGTTATTGTTGGTTTTACTTCTTGTGTTTGTCATCTCTGTTTGAAAATCTTAATAATGTTTACTTGATTAAAAAAGGGAGTAAAAATACATTATACAGTATATACAGTGGGCTAGATATTCAAACTGCGCCCAAAAAGTGCGCAGTAGCAGGAGCAAGCACAAGTCCATTGCGCCCATGTGCAATAGATGCGATATTCAAAAAAGGAGCAAGCCAAATTGTGCTAACAGCCAACGTCTGAATATCGCACAACTTGCACCATTGCGCAACTAGAAAGGGGAAGCTAAGCAGATACGATGCGCTATGGCGCAACAAGGGCTGCCCAGCTGAGCAGCCCAGAGGTGCCATAGCACAAGCAGGGAGCCTCCCCAGCAGCAGAGCAATGGAACTGCACAACCAGGGAGGTAGGTAGGTGCCTACCATCCATGCCACAGATGGGCACAGGAACACACTGCAGAACTGACAATGCACCCCCACACCCCAAGCACAGCACAACTGGTGGAGGGATGGAATATCCACCGGCCCATGGGGACAAGCAAACAAAGCACAGCTGGGCCATGGTGCCCCATCACACCCACCGGCAAGCTGAGACTGCCACACAAGGAGGGCGGACCACCCCATGGCACAGCAGCCCCCCCCGTGCACAGCACACCCTGCACCATGACCCCAAGACACCCCCATGCGCAGTGACCACCACTGCAGGAATCCCCATGCATACCACCCCCCCCACTGTCACACTGCAACCTTGTGTACCACAGAACCATACAAGCCAGACCCACCATGAGCACCCAGCAGTGGGTGGCAGCACACGGCAATGCAACAATGGCAGACACAGTGCCAACACACAGAATCCCCCTGAGGCACAGCTGAGAGACTGAACATGTGTCGCCACAAGAGGTACCCCACACAGGAAAGGGCATGCCCCTGACACCACCGCCATTGATACAGCACCCTGCACAGTAGACAAGTGTCACAGTGCGACCCACCACGAGCCACAGCAGCCAGCACAGACACCCACAGTGGTGCGTGGAAGCATGCAGCACACCAGATGCAACACAGTGCAGGGGCAAACACACACCCATACCCTCGGGGACACTAACACAGGGATGCAGTAGTGTGGCAACCAAGCCCCCAGTGTGGGCCCATGTAAACTGTGCACACACAGCCTGCAGTCCACCATGGCACAGGGGTGACACCCACCCTGTGCATGAACTGTGGCCCTGTATGCCACCAGCATATGCCTGGATCACAAGTCACAGACAGTGGTGCACAGCTCCTGCAACACACACAAGCCATAGCATGGAGGTGAGACAGCAACTGCGGAGGCCACAGTGTCACCTGAGGCAAACATGCACCACACCAGTGACAGGAGGCAACCCAGCATTATGACAGTCACAGTGGATGACTTGCAGGGACAGCCACCACTGACAAGGCAGCAGACCTCGCAGGCCACAGACATGCAAGGGTGTCAGCTGCACAGGTTGACAGGGGCACAATGGACACAGAACAGGCACCATGGACCACTGCACACAGTAATGCAATGCACAGAGAACAACACACACACCACAGGTACCGACTGATAGCCACTCCCACACCAGAGACACTTCTCCACGCACACACACACATACCCATGACTGAACCACCCCAGATGCCATGCACACCACTGCAGCTGAGCACCTATAGCCAGCTGCAAATCAGAGACCACCACAGTATTCATATCAAAATAACTGTATTAGAAAATATATAACAACAACAACAACTATATACAAATATGTACAAACATGTGGTGGAGGGACAGGAACAAGGTGGGGGTGGGTAAGGGGCAGGGGTGAACAAATGGGAGAGGGAAGGCGGGGTGTGAGGGTTGGTCAAAGGGGGGAGGTTGTCTGTGGTCACTGGCGGCCAGCCTGGCCCTCTGCTGCCTGGGGCCATTCCCTGGGTCACCTCATCCTCCTCACCCCATGCCAATGAAGATCCTTCAGGATGGCAAGGGACTCTTGTGCCACCCGCACAAGATCCTGGATGGACCGCTCAATTCACAGGATTATCCGCACACCTAGGACAAGGGATCAGAGTCAATGGGTGTGACTGTCCATCCCCCCTGCAGCCCACCCATTATGCATGGCATACAGCCATGTGCCACGCTCCTGTGATGGTGTGCACCCACCCACAGTGACCATGTCCACAAGACATGCCCAACCAGGCAGCAACAGCCATGTGTACCACTGCACACACACACCGCCCATGTCCAGCACAGCACAACCAAGGCCGTACAGTAACGTGGCTATGCGGTGGGCAGGCAGTGCCACAGCCATGTGCCCAGTGCATGCATGGACCACCATTGAAGCACTCCCAGACATGCAGTGCCACTGGACAGTGCTGACTGTCACATGTCGCGTGCATGGCAGTGGTGTCCATGGATGGTGGCCATGTCCTGCTTCCCACCCTGTCACACAGCATGCAATAGCAATCATGGTGTCATGGCACTCACCCTCATCGGGTTGTCGCTGGCATTGGGGTTGGTCCCCGACATGCCCCCGTGCAGCGTCCCCACCCTCTGCTGCTGCTCCGTAATCCTCCTCCACTCGGCCACTCCTGTGGGAGACAAAAGGAGAGAAACACATCAGTACAAACCCAAAGCATATTCCCCCTGCCCCAATGTGTGTGCCCACCCACCGAGCCAGACCCATCCATCCCATACCCTGTAAACACCACCACAGCCAACCCTAGACCATCCCTCCCCTATGTGCTGGACACATAAGACAGTGTTACCCATATGGACCATACAAGTGCGTAGACATATCACCCACCTGGACGAGGCACCATGCCCCTCCTGGCACGCGACCGCAGACGTGCCAGTAGCTCCGGCTCCCTCCATCTCAGGTCCCCATACCAGTGCCTGCACTGCTCGGCCGTCCTCCTGTGGCCAGTGGCCGCCTCCAGGTCAGTGGCCACCTCTTGCCAGACCTGGGTCCTGGCCCTGTCCAGTGGTACCTCAGCAAACAGTGGGTCATAGTGTGGCTCCACAGTGGCCACAAGGTTGGCCAGCTCAAGGGCACTCCACTGAGGGGCTCTCCTGCGTGCCATCTCAAATGCTATAGTAGGCAATATGGCACTCCGCAGTGTGGCAACCCCACGTGGAAGTGCTGCGCAGTACATCGCCGCCATTCCCTATCGCGCTGTCGGTACAGCGCCACCATTCCCTATCGTGCTGTCACCAAACAGCATGATAGAGCTGCAGCCATGCCAGATGTATAGCACCAAGGGGGCAAAGGTCGGGCAAAGGGTCATGGGTCTCTGGCGCAAGGCCACGCACAGCACCATCGGACGTCTATGCGTCTAGCGTGATTGGTTTCCTGTGTGCCATCGCCACAGCGAACTATTGCGCAGTTTTGCCACAGCACCATGTAGTGACCCTCGCCGTAGCACCACTGGCACAATGGTTGCTGTGCCCTGAATTGCCTACCGTGCACAGCACATCATCAGCACGGCAGACACCTGCGTAAGCTACCTGGGCATGCGCAGTGCGGTGTACTACGCAGCCACAGAACTGCGCCATTGGCTCAGCACATTCAACACAATTGCGCAAAGCGCAACAGCGCGATATTCAGCCATCATATGCAAATCATCCGATCAGCCATTCAATGGTGCAGCAACGCAATTTGCATCTCATTAAAATTGCTCCACACCTAATTTGCATGGATTGCACTATAAAAATGTGACGCTGTTCTGCAGTGGCCATATTTGGTTACTGCAGTTTATAGGTGAGTTGCATGCTGTGTGGTGTTCTGGACTGTGGTCTCAGGGACTTGCTTTGTACTGCACAGTCACAGGTAACCACTGTCACCCATACAGGCTGAAAAATGACCGAGCGAGGACTGGGTGAGGAGGACGATGGTGGGCGGAAGAGGAGGCCCAATTTTACTAAGGCCGAGACAGAGGCACTCTTTGAGGCCTACCTGGATCAGGAGCCACTGCTCAGTGGACGGCGGGGCACCCCTCAGGCCTGTGCTGCTACATGGGAGGGGGTGGCATGTGCCGTCAACCTGCACGGCAGCCACCAGCACTCTGTGCAGGAGTGTAGAAGAAGATGGGTACCCGACGGGAGGAGGGTGAAGAGAAGGTGGCTGCCATCAGGCGGCACGTGCTGCAACAGGTGGGGGCCAGCGGAGGTGGTGCAGCTGACTCCAGCAGAGGACAGGCTCGCTGCAAGCATGCAGCGCCAGTGCCATTGAGGCGTTCAGGAGGTGGCTTCCAGACAGGTGGTAGCCCATCACTGCATGGTACATCATGGTCTGTCCGGGGGGGGGAGGTAGATCACATGCACTAACGTGTCCTTACTTTCTGTTACAGATCCTGTGCATCTGCAGGGGTCAGTGGTGGAGGGCCTGTCCACTGCGGACAGCCATCTGGAGTTGGAGGAGGGACCATCCACCTCTGCAGGTAGCTGGTGTGCATTGCAACAGTGGGTCCGCCTGGCTGTCAACACTGATGTCGTTGAGACAGGTGTGGGGGAGGCCCTTCCTGTGTCTCAGCGGTCTGGCGTCCAAGCATGCCAGTGCACTGTGGCTGTGGCACAGACCTGCACCATTGATGATGCAATGACCATTATGGGCAGTGACATGTGTGTGTCATGGAATGGACACACAGCAGTCCAGCTCACGCCCATGGACCTGGCTGGTTCCGACGTGTGTGCCAGCATGTCAGCACAGTCTCAGGCTGTGCCTGTCAGCACCGGTGGGGCAGCACCGGTGGCTGGTCAGGACAGTGGCACTGTTGTGGCTACAGTGGTGGAACAACCGATCCCTTGGGCACAGCAGGCAGAGGGGCAGCAGCAGCAGTCACCCACCGGGACTGGGGGTACAGGGTTCAGCGGTGGTGTCTGTGCACCGCCTGTGGACTTGCCCATACCTGGTCCTGGTGAGCAGCGCCCATCCTCAAGGAGTGCTGAACATCAGACCCTTCCATACCCTGAGAGACAGGTTGCCGAGGTGGCAGACGACCTCTTTGATGAGCACACCCGCCTGCTGCAGGCATCAGTACAGCAGAAGATGCGGCTTGCAACACCCATGGAGGCACTGTGTGTGGCTCTGGAATGGGTCGAGGAGCGACACAGCAGGGACACCGATAGGATCCTGTCAGGGATTGACCATTTGTGGGTGGATGTGACCGCTGCCATTGATAGGCTAACACAGGCATTGGTCGCTGTCCTGGCCACAATGGGCACACAGTCAGGTGCCCATGTGTCACTCACACCGTGCAGTTCGCTATCCACTCCCTGTTCCTGGTGTCATGTGACACCCACCCTGTCGACGCCGGGTTCGCTGTGGGCATCCCGAGCACTCCTGGTGCAGGTATGTTCGGTGTGCTGCAGACACCTGTGCGGGCATTGTCACGTTCGCGCAGTGGAACCCCTGGTGGACCATCGGTGCCACCCCATGAGGCCCGTGCTCAGCCTGCCAGTGCTGCTGGGTCTCAGCGGGGCCACCCACGCATCCGAGGCGGACGTGGCACTGTGCCGCAAGACTGATCTGTCTCCCAGTGTGGGCTCTGTCTGGTGCTGCCCTGTGTGCATTGTGTGTTTTGGTGGGCAGTGCACCAGTGGGTGCCCAGCCCTACACGCAGACACACGGACCAGCTGCACACCCTCCCGACTGCTGTCCATAGGTGCGTGTGCATGATGATGCCTGCATTGCGCTGTACACCAAAGTGCGATGGTGCCCAGCATCTGACACACGCACATAGACAGTCAGTGGACGTGGTGGCCTGTGGACATGTGTGTTGCTACTGTCTGTGTTCCAGCTGTTTTGCACCTGACCCCTGTGCACTTTGTGCCTATTATGGGTGCATGTGTGTGTGTCCGTCCATGTGGCGTGTTACTGTTCACCCCTCCCTGGTTGTATGTGTGTGCTTCTGTGCCCTGCCACTTCCCTTGCCGTCATGCACCCCTGGTGTGTTTCCATGTGTGTACGTGGGTTGTGCCCTAGCCAATGGTGGTTGCACATGGCCTCATGACTTACCTGTGTTGGCTGAAGTGCTCCTCTGTGATGGTGTCCCGGTGCAGCTGGGCCAGCCGGATCAGTTGGGGGTCCCGTAGTCCAAGGGGGGGCTGCCCATCCCCATCATCACCGGCGTCACCGTCATCCCCATCGCTGTCCCCCTCTTCAACCTGTATGGCTATCCCACAGTCTTTGGCCATGTTGTGCAGGATACAACAGGCCAGGAATATCCCACAGGCCTTTGAGGGGCTATACTGTAGGGCACCGCCAGAGGTGTCCAGGCAACGGAAACGCGCTTTCAGCATCCCAAACACCCGCTCAATGATGTTGCGTGTGGTGGCATGTGCCTCATTGAAGAGTTGCTGCGATGGGGTCGTGGGCCGCCGATAGGGTGTGAGCAGCCAGGGATGGAGTGGGTATTCACTGCCACCTGTGTGGAGATAGTGGAGGTTAGTGTCTTGTTCAGGCTCAGACTGCCCCAAACCCTGTGGCCACACCATGGCACCTGTGTAAACACCCCCTTGCACGTTTGTCAGTTCTGCATGCATACTCACCACTAGATGACCTGTGGGGATGTCCCCACTCTCAAATCGATGGCACAGTGCCGACTGGTACCAGATGAAGGAATCATGTGCTCCCCCAGGGTGCATGGCACAGACACTGATGATGCGCCCACTGGCATCACACACCACCTGGCAGTTGACACTGGCATATCCATTCCGATTCATGTAGGCAGCCCCATCGGGGCCAGGTGGCATGCGAATGGCCACATGGGTGCAGTCTATCGTCCCTAGCACACCAGGCATATGTGCTACCCTGTGGAACTCCTGTATGTTTGCTGTGTGCTCCGCCGCGGTGCTGGGGAAATGGATGTACTCCGCAGCATGTGGCAGCAGTGCACTGAGGAATTGGGTGAGGATTCATGACGTGGCCGGCTGTGTTATGCCTGTGGTGTCCCCTGTTGGTCTCTGGAAGGTACCCGTGGTGAGCAAGCACATGCAGGCTGTTACCTTTGTCTCCACTGACAGAGCATGACTCCGTCGTGGGCACTGCATCACATCACTGCACAGCTCACAGAGCCGCCTCAGTATTGCCCTGTTCAGGTGGTACCAGCCCACAATCTTGACATCTGGTACAGCTCAAAGCTGGTGTGGGCTTGGTACTGCCTGTTGAAGCGTCCCATGTGGGCCCTTCCAGGCCACGGCCCCTGCGGCATGTCCTTCTCACCCCCTCATTACAGCTTCCATGTGGAAGGTGGCACTGTCCATGTCCCTGGCTTGTGTTCCCCCCAGCTGTTGTTGCTTTGTCCCCCACTATCCTGACTGCTACCTCCACTCCACCGGGTACACCTACTGGCCTCTGCTCTCTGTGGCCCCACACACCTTCCCTTGCCCATATTCTGTTGTCTTGTTTCCCTGGCCTGCCCTCTTTCTCCCTCTTGCTCTGTCTTTCTCCCTGCCTCATGTGGCTTCCCTGTAGCGTTCTTGCGCCTCTTCCTTGCTCCTTTTTATTTTGGCTCATTTCCGCTATGGCGCAACTTCCGCCTGCTCCACTGTTGTGCATTGCGCAAGTCTTTGAACATCGCACTGTGCACTTTATGCATGGTTCCACCCCCTTTGGTTGCACATGCCTTCATTATCATTGCGCTGTTGCTCAGCATGTTTTCAGTGGCGCAACTGCCTCCTGCTGAATATTGCAGAATGGCGCATTTTCTGACTTGCACTGGAGCAACCCTGTTGCGCATTCGCAACCTGCTGAATATCCAGCCAGTATATATATATATATATATATATATATATATATATATACAATATATACACACACACACACACACACACACACAATAGGGGTGAGTGGTAAATGAGTGAGATAAAACAGCGTATCATCCACTGCAGTGTGATATTTTTACCCTCTGTTCTACTGTGATGATATCAGACATTACACACACAGGTCACAAAAGGTCACTGATATCATCACCCTAGGCAGCTTTTCCCTCAGCAAGCAAGAAACACCTGTGCTGTTACTATAGACACAAATGCAGAACCACCTGAGAGGTCTCACTGCTGCCTACAACTAACTCAGTGAGCATTACAAAACACACCTAACCCCCCCAACTTCCAGCTCATTACTGTGATGCTCTCAACTTGATGCAACCAGAATTCCAAACAGCACAGCTTCACAGAACAAACTACTGCCTGCAGCTAACTCAACTACCACTGAAACACACTCTCACTTGTTCCTCAAACTCTGATTCTCACCCATTACAATTACTGTGACAATCTCAACTTCACTGCAGCCAGAATCCTAAAGAGCACAACTTCACAAAACACTCTGCACTCTGCCTGCAGCTAACTTAATTACCACTGAAAACAGTATCAGCTGTTCTGACACTCTGCCTCTCAGCTCATTACAATTACTGTGATGCTCTTAGCTTCACTGCAGCCAGACTGCTAAATAATACAGCCTCACAAAAGTATGTTTCTTACTCCTACCTAAAACTAACTCATTTAGCATTGCAAAACACACTCATGTGTCTCTTAGAGTTTATAACACTGCAAGCTCATTCAGAAAAGCTAACACACAGAATGAGCAAACACATAAACAAGAAAAGAACACAAGACAGCATAACAAAACTTCTGAAACTCTTGGCCCTATTGTATATATCGAATACATGATGGGCAGATTGTGTGCTATGGCAAATATTGTCACTCCTGCATCGTGAGCTTGGATATCTCACTTGTGCCTTCGGCACTTGTGAGATATCCAGAGCTCAGTCTGCAGGAGTGACAATATTTGCCATATCACACTCATGCCCATCATGTATCCCCTATATATATATGTATATATATATATATATATATATATATATATATATATATATATATATATTTATACACAACATATGTTTGGGAATAAATTCATGGATAAAAAGTAGTATCTGAGACAGGTCATGGAGATATCACTATGGCCATGAAGATATCATTGATATCTCCATGTTCCTAAACATCATTCAACTGAAAGTGAAAGTCTGTCACTTTCCATTGCCCCATCTCTTCTGTTTAAACCTGCCCCCCCAAACCACACACACACACACACACACACACACACACACACACACACCTCTATTTGGTTGATCTTGCCAATTATTTTTATCTAAAAATTTAATTTAAGCACTTATCTGGTTGATCTTGCCACTGTGACATTCAGATGAGAATATTACTTTCACTTTCTCCCTTGAAAGTAGCGTGACCGAGGAGTACGAAGATCGAGCCATTAGGAAATTACAGCAGTTCATAGTAAAGAGGTCTATGCCCATTTAGTTAAAACAAATCCTCTGCACTTCTGTATTTCTTTTTGGGAAGCTGCTGATTATATTCAGAAGTCAGAGAGAGAGAGAGAGAGAGACAGAGAGTCAGCAGCTTCACAACAGCAGGAGGACCCACGAGCGTTCGTTGCTATAGCAACACAAACTCACGCTTCCTCCTGCTTCTATGACGCTGCCGGCTCACACTCTCTCTGTCTTCTGAAGATAGTCGGCAATTTCTCAAAAAGTAATACATAATTGCACAGTTTTTTTTTAACTAAATGGGTGCAGACCTCTTTACTATTAACTGCTGTAATCTCCTAACGGGTCAATCTTCATACCACTCAAGTCACGCTACTTTTAAGGGAAAGTAGAAATATGTCTCAACTGACTATCATGATGGCAGGATCAATCAGATAAGTGCTAAATCATTTTACTAAAACAATGGCAGAATCAACCAGATAACATTATTTATATCATTTGAAACTGGCAGAATCTACCATATATATTTTTTTATTTTTAGAACATGTTATCCCTTGTGTTCTGGGTTGTGGTGTGTTTGGTTTGTGTTCAGGGAGGGTTCCATTACAATTCAGCCCAAACATAAGTTTGTATAAACAGAATATGACATGGCCTGGTGAAGATATCATATTTATCTTCACTTGGGAGCCAATAAACATCAAAGATATCTCACTCATTGGCTTACGCCACTCATGAATATCATGATATATTGGCCTCTCGTGAAGATAAATATGATATCTTCACTAAGGCCATGTCATATCCCCTATATATATATATATATATCATAGTATCATAGTGGTCACAAAGCATATATAGACTTTCGTCCTTAACTGCTTGCAAAAATGTATTCTATTTTATCAAATTAATTCACTAAAAACTTGTTACTACTGTAATCATCCAATCTTACCTTAAAAATGTCCAAAGTTGAACTATTAACTATATCATGGGGAAGAGAGTTCCACCTTGAACAACCCTCTGACTAAACCACTGTTTCCTTTTTGAAACAGTGGTTCAGTCAGAGGGTTGTACTATACATAATATATATATATATATATATATATATATATAACTGTTAACTAACATATGCACCCTATCAGTGCCTGAGGTGTAGAAAAGGTAATGAAGCAGCTACAAAATGGTTTATTTTAATTAGGCAGCTTCATGGCTACAGGAGCAGGAATCGTACAGTACTATCAGTATACCACACTGGCAGAGGCGGGGCTTCTACCGCCAACATGGTAATTAGGCACCCTGATGTTAGCAAAAAAATGTTTTTAATATAAAACATGGCTCATCCCCCTTGTAGTCAGTAAAAGGATAAAAAATATCCATTTATTAATAGGTGCCGAGGAATTGGAATCTGCGGTTAGTTTGACCAAAATGGCCAGAAAAGATTTGGCTGTTTTCCATGATCTGATGCCTTTTTTCTATAAAGTAATCCCTCAAATTGCATCAGATGTCGCATAATTTGTGAAAGCTTTCACAAAACAGTGCCGCAATTAATGGTATTATGGAATTAGTTTTGCAGAACTGTGCTGCAATTTACAGCAGTTTTGTAAAAGTAGCATTGCAAATTTGCAACACTACCAATGCCTGATTTAAATAAACATGTTTCCTAACATTATTTAAAAAAAATAACTACAGAATAATGTTCCTCAGGTCCTGATTAGGTAAGTACAACTGTTGGTTTTTACCAAGGGGCAATATTTTTTGAATTACAGCATTTTTTCCCTGTTGCTAACCGAAGCCAAGATGGTATGACACTACTGATCCATTTGCGGCAGCAAAAAGTGCTTTCGTGAAAGCAGAAACTGATTTTGCACAGCACATATAATTTTTCCCGTAGGCTATAATGGGAAAGTTAAAAGTTTAATAACTTTTGAATGGATTAATATTTTTTCACCAAACCTTCAAAAGACACATCTGTGACCCAGACCCATATATCCTAACAATTTCAGAACAAACCACAAAGCCATTTTTGAGAAATGGCATGACAAATGATTTGCAACAAAATGGTAATTTTCACATTTTTTGATACTCTGCATCTTCCCAACAGCACATCCAACCCAAACAAAACTTGTCACATCAAGAGATCTAAGATATCTGACATCACATGAAATATTTTGTGTGTATCAGTCATATGGTTGCAAAGTTATTAAAGTACACAATTTGGGGTTTAACATAGAAGTGACCGTTAAACCCTAACTACCGTGCTAGTATTTTATTTATTTATTTAAAAGTTTTACCAGGAAGGCATACTGAGCGCAGCAAATGCTCGATTCCAGATGCGTCCTGGGGGAGGGGAAATTAGAGAGGACTATACATGAAATATACCATTACATTGATGAAAAATATGCAGAGTACAAGAAACAAGATATACCTGCCACATGGCACGCAGTAGCTAAAAGTGCAAGAATGCCAGTTTGGAGCTAAAACCAGGGCCACTGGTCTCTGCAGTAAGGGGAATACCTATGAGAAAGAAACCCACTGACAACACATATATATTTGAGGCTGATGGCTGCTATAGGGGGCTAGCTGCACGTGTAGGCGGAGAAGAAATGTTGCTTGAGAAGAAGGTTAAACTGCTGTGAGGAGGTACAGTGTTTGAGTGCAGCTGGGAGGGAGTTCCATATGTGAGGCATGTGGTACTTGAAGGCATGCTGACCTTTGGCAGAGGTCATATGAGGGAGTTGGAGTAGCCTGGCGTCGATGTTCCGGAGGGAGTAAGCTGGAGGAGTTTGGGTAGCTAGAATAGTTGTTAGGTAATGGGGAGGGACTGGGTCCAGTATTTAGATATTAACCTTGCACAGTGTGCTGTTCTCCAATCATGTAAGGAAGGCAGATCTAGAGATCTATAGAGGTCACAGTGGTAAGCTGTGGGCGGGCGGTCAAGGGAGAAACGGCAGAAAGAATGGAAAAGGGTATCAAGCCTGGCAAGGGAGGATTTGGAGGCCATGCCATAAACTACGTCCCCATAGTCAAATAGCGGGAGAATCATTTTCTGTATATTGCTTTGCGGGTTGGCAGTGGGATACAACCTCTGTTCTGATATAGGGTGCCCAGTTTTGGGTGAAGTTTTTTGTGGATCGCATCAATATGGACTGAGAAGTCGAGATGTTGATAGAACCAGACTCCGAGGTATCTGAACGAGGTGCAGGTCTTCAAAAGGGACCCATCTAAGGTGTGGAAAGCTGGGGAGGCGAGGACATGGGAGAGCCTTTGCCTAATCCCGAAGGTAAGTGAGATGGTTTTCTTCAGGTTGAGAAACAGCTGGTTGGAGCAGAACCAGAGCTGGATTGTGTTAAAGTCCTGCTGGAGTCTGGCTGACACTTCAGTAGGGGAGGGACCTGTGGCATAAAGTACAGTGTCATCGGCATACATGTGTATGGCCAAGAGGGGGCACACTGAGGGCAGGTCATTCAGGAAGATAGAGAAGAGTAGCAGGCCAAGGACCGAGCCTTGGGGAACCCCTATTGTAATAGGAAAGGGGATAGAGGAGTGAGATTGGATTCTAACTGATTGTTGACTCCCTACCAGGTATGAGTGGAACCAGTTGGTGGCTTCACCTGAGAGGCCGGTGAGGGCGAGTTTGGATAGCAGGAGTGAGTGGGAGACTGTATCAAAGGCCTCAGCTAGGTCGATGAAGATAGCTGAGGTGATGTGCCCTTTATCCATACCAGTGAGGATGTCATTTGTTAGCCTTAGAAGAGAGGTAATAGTGGAGTGCGATTTCCTAAAGCCAACCTGGTATTGAGAGAGGAAGGAGGAGGAGGAGGAGTCAAGGAAGGTGGATAGTTGTCCAAGAACAAGTTTTTCCTGAATTTTAGCTAGAATAGGGAGCAGGGAGATTGGGTGGTAATTACCTGGCGAGGAGGGGTCACCTCCTTTAGGGAGGGGGATGGCAGTGGCAAGCTTACAAACAGCAGGGAGTTTGGTGAGAGAAAAAGAGAGATTGTAGAGGGAGGCCAGTGGAGTGGCGATGTCCATGGCAGATAGGTATGTCATCCTGGAGTCGAGGCCAGAGGGGATTTACCTTTGGTTGGGTTTAGTGACCGCAGGGCTGTTAGTACCTCTGCTGGGGAGACCAGGCGAAACAAGAAACTGGGGGACCATGGAAGGGGTGGCATGGGGGGAGTGGGATCGTGAGGGTGTGTGGGTTTGTGGGTAGTAGGGAGGAGGTGCAGTTAGTGAAGAAAGTGTTGAGAACTGTGGCCACTTCACCTGCATCAGTTACCATGGAGCCAGCAACATTCAGGGCAGGGGTGGGTAGCTGGGAGAGGGGAAAGAGTAGCAACTTCATTGTCTTCCAGAAGTTAGCTGGGTGGTCAAGGTTTGAGTGGAAGGAGACCTTGAAATAGTTGGCTTTAGTCTAGCGAATTATCTGGATGCATGCGTTGCGGAGTGTGCGGTAGTGTTGGAGTGCTGCTTGTGACTCAGTACCTTTGTAAGATTTCCAAGCCTTGTCCCTAGCATGGAGTTGATCTATAATGTTAGCGTTTATCCAGGGTAGGTGGGCGCCTCTTACCCGGACTCTTCTGAGAGGTGCATAGTGGTCCCAGATTGTGAGAAATTTAGATTTGAAAAAGTCCATGGCCGAGTCAATGGTGGAGGCATGTTGGATGTATGACCAGTCAGTGTTAGATAGCTCATTTAGAAGTACGGGAAGGTCTAGTGATTTGTAAGACCTGGTGAGTAGAGTTCATGGGGGAGGGTCTGGGGCTGGAAAATTTTCCTTATTATGTAAATCATGTGGTGGTCACTTAGGGAATCGGGTAGGAGACCAGCTTTTAGCACCCGATGGGGGTGGGTGGTGAGGTCCCAGTCAAGTAACAAGTGGTTTAGGGATTTATGGTTTTGGTGGGTGGGTTCTGTGATTTGTTGGGAGAGGTTTAGTGCAAACACCTGTTTTCTGAGCTTGGAGCTTGTGTTCGAGAGCCAAGGTTGTATAGTTCTCCCCCTGAGGCGAGTGTTTTTAGTGTGCCTAGGTGTTCTAGGATGGCATGCTGGGGTGTACCAGGGGAGCAGTAGGACCCCACTACATATAGTGGGATGGAGTGGGGGAGTGATATTTTGAGTAGGAGTAAGTAATGGGATGTGTGGGGTTGGGGAGTTGGACTAGTGTGAATTGTAGCTTGGTGGAGATGAACATGGCAACACCCCCTCCCTTCTTGTTCTCCGGACGGTCATAGCGAGTGAGTGAATAGCCAGGCAGAGATAATTCAGTGTCCAAGATATGGAGTTTCAGCAAAGTTTTGGTGATTATAAGGATGTCAGGGTGTACGGTGAGGACGTCTGGTTGTAAGGTGGTAAATTTATTCAAGATGCTGCATATGTTAAGATGCATGATTTTTAACCCCCGTGATAACTGGAGATTTGGGGAGGAGATGTTGTTGAGTGAGGCAGGTGGCCCCGGGTTTGGTTCAACGTCCCCTGCCAGGAGTAACAGTAGTGATATCAATTGTTTTGCTACGAGCGATGCCCATCTCGCCTTGTGGGGGGTTGATAACCGTTGCGGAGTTACTGAGAGTATGTTAGAAAATGACGACTGTAAGATTGACTGCCCAGTATGGAAGGAGGGTATCAGGACAGTAGCACCTAGGTCCCAGTTTGATAAACTGGCATGTGGAGATGGGCTGGGGATGGAGGTAGTGTGGGGGGGGGAGGAGTTGCCAAGTTGAATTCTGTAGCGGGGGAATAATGTGTATCCGGATAGGTGGCAGGTGGGAGTGATGTTAGGGGGATGAGTAGACCAAGTAGCATAATTTGCAGTGGCAGCATTACGAAATGCGCTGGTTTTTATGTAGCTGGGAGAGTGAATGGGAAAGTAATAGGTGGCCCCTAGTATCGAGCTTGTATAACCTGCAGATGCAGAAGTGAGCTGATTGGTTATTTTCATGTCACACAGCCTATATAAGACAGTGCTCCCCAAGGGTGGTGGCTGGGGTGGTGGGGCAGCCAGCCCGTATCGCCGGTGGGGTCCCAACCGCACAGTTGCAGTAGCAGCTTATAGTGGAAAATACTGCTCTGCTGAGGTTTTCCATTAAAGTGTCCCACTGAGAATGCTAAAACACTGTGCCTTCTTTGTAAAAATGGCTGTGGTAGAAACTATTTTCATTGCTCTGCTGACCAATATTTTGAAAAGGGCGCCAAAAGGCGCAAGTCCTTTGTCCCCAACCGCACGGTTGCAGCAGCAGCTTACAGTGGAAATGGCCACCCGGCCTTTGCAAAAATGTTCTCGTACCTGCAGCAATCACCGGTGCAAATCGGCTCCATTTTTTGGGGGGAGGGCAGGACACTCGATGGCGCTCACGACCACCAGCTGCAGCAATCACTAGTGTAGATCGGCTCCATTTTTAAGGGGAGGGCAGGACACTCAATGGCCCTCTCAACCACCAGCTGCAGCAATCACTGGTGTAGATCAGCTCCGTTTTTTGGGGGAGGGCAGGACACTCGATGGACCTCATGACCACCAGCTATATCTATATCTATATTCATGGCAAAAAACTCTGTTTAATGCATCAGTTAGGGTTATTCCACAGCGACAAAAGCGAGGAAATTTGATGTTAGGGTTCCCCCCCTGCCCCCACCAGCAGGCATTGGGGTGTGCGTTGGGGTCATCAGTCCTAACTTTCACCCCATCCCATGTGCAAACAAGCTGAAGTGGTGCAGTATAGGAGAATGGGGTGAGAGTTAGGACCGATGACCCCAATGCACACCCTGATGCCAGTTGGTGGGGGTGGGGTGGGGGTGAGGTGCAAGGGGGTGGAAATCCTAACATCAAATTTCCTCAGTGTATTTATTGCATTTATAACAAATCCCTTGTTTTTAGAGATAGCTATAACTTATTTTTGTGTGTTTTGTACATTGTAAAAGTTTTTTAACTGACACAATAAACTGTGATGATGATCCTAATATAAAATCTATAATTTATAAAACCATTATAAAACTTTTTCTTGTATAGATCTCTAAAAAGTATTTACAGATTTCAGAAGTACATTTTTTCCTGTTTAAAATGATGTTAGTTTGGCATACCTGCTATCATTAGAACTGTCTAAATTTAGCAGATCTTCTTTAAGACAGGGGTCTTCTTTGTTTAAGGTAAATGAACCATGACTTCATGTTACTTTGGAGTTTACCCAGAAGGCGTACAATCTACGCAACTAGTTGTTTTTGTTAGATAACCACTTCACTCTCATTTCATTAAAAAGGTGGCAAGGTCAGCTTACTATAGACACCAAACTTGACAATATATTTTAAACAGTTTTGGGGCTACAGATTTTTGTAAATAACTTACTCTATACTATGCTGATATGTTTAAAACTTAGTCACTAGGCAGGTTCATGCATTTCCAATAACCTATAATTTTGAAATGTATCAGAGTTTTTCCATATTTTCTATAAATAAAAGTCTTAATTTCTTAAAGCCAGTCTAAGTCTATGTTAACCTCTGAGATTTGCTCTGGCTGGTACTGAAAAACAGGGTCATACATTATGTCATGTTTCAAGCTATTCTGCTACTAATTGGAAGAGGCCATACAATTTAAGCATACTGTCCTGGAGACATTTTTTTTCTAAAGTTGTCCCTGTATGCTACATTCCCTTTTGTTTCATTGCATCATTTCTCCATTTCAGTATTCAAGCCTTAAGCAGCATTGTCCTTGTTTTAGAGTTCATTTAGACATTAATTTGACCAGAAACATTTATAGTACTTAATAATTAAGCCAATATAAGGATATAGCATAGCAATTAGGAATATAATAAAATTATGATAATAAAATATTTTAATCAAATTAGTTCTGTTCCTACAACTACCCAGTCTTTTATTCTCCAGTAACCTTCCTAACAATTTACTCCTCTGTTTGTAGTATGAGGGACAAACAATTACTGCATGCGAAAGATCCTCAGGGATATTATTCCCATAAATACAATGATCTGTAACTATTTATTTTGATCTTTGTTAAATCGTTTATCCAGAATTTTATTTGGAAATTCACCAAATCTGAATTTTGTTAAAATCCTTCTTATTTGTGGGTTTGACATTGCTATTAGATAATATTCTATCGCTAGATTCTGGAATAGTGCCAGAATAGAATGGAATTTATCATTTAATGTAGACATCAGTTCCTGTCCATTTATATACAGGAGACTTTCTTTTAACAAGGACTATAACTAATTAAAATTGTTATTCCCTGATCTGCCCAGTTCCATGAACATCTATACCTTATACTGTTTAGAATATTTTGAATACATTTTAACAAGGGTGTATTACATTTAAAAAAAATCTAATTTTTCTTGCAAGCAGATTTTGACTAACCATCTTTAGTCTGTCCTTGTAAACAGTAATTTAATGATTTCCAGAGTGCCATAGCCTTTACTGAGGGCTGCTCTAGTTCTAACTTCAGGCTATATCCAGGGATATTACTTCAGAGACAGGTGCTGCAAGTTTCAGAGGAGATGGATGCTGCTACTAGGGCAGCCAGCCCAAAAGCTCATACACAGAATCAAATAATAGTGCACTCTCTTGCAAAGAATCCATGGACTGTAGGAAATGAGACTCAAAATGCTTTATTTCATGAAATCAAATTTAAATTTATACTGAGCTGAAGCACTGGGGTAAGGTCATGCTGTGGGCATTAAATCCATAGAAACCAGCACTGACCACAATCCGAAGTGAAGACAAGATAATTTATTCTTGTGACAACTCTTGTATAGTTCAGCACACCACACCTAATGCAGCAGCAGTGAAACCCACCACTAAATGCCCCGACCAGTTGCACGTATGTGCGCTCCCTCAGGGAGGACCAGCCTCCCTGAGGAAGTGTGCATGTGCACAACTGGTCAGGACATTTAGTGGTGGGTTCAATTGCTGCTGGATTAGGCACGGTGTGCTGAACTTGTATATACAATGGTTGTCACAAGAATAAATTATCTTGTCTTCACTTTGGATTGTGGTCAGTGCTGGTTTCTATGGATTTAACATGATTTGGATTTTACCTTGCATGACTGATACTAGAGCTGTCTTCCATGGACTTGTCATGCTCTGTGTATGCGGACTGTTCACTGGGGTTAATTATTGGTATCGTATGAATTGCAATGTTTGAGGGGCTGTTCAATTTTGATTTCATGAAATAAAACATTTTGAGTCTTATTTTCTACAGTCCATGGATTCTTTGCAAGAGGAGGGCACTATTATCTGATTCAGCTTATAACCAGGGATATAAACAGGAAGACTTAATAGCTTTCTATAAAAATAACTAAATGGTCTTTCTATTTTATCCCCGAATGTGTATTCCCAGATTTCTGGTCCATAAAGCACCTGAGTCATTGCTTTAGCTTGTAATATCCTCAATGCTGGTTTTATTGTGTTCCCTCTATAAACATTATTGAACCTAAAGATGCCCCCATAGGTCTGCTTATACTATTTTTGTACTATGGATACTTGTCATGCCAGGTTAGGTAATTATTAAAAATCATTCCCAAGTAAGTATAACTGTTAACTATTTCCAGCATAGATGTCCCAATATAAAAATGTGCATTTTTCCTAAAAAAAACTTTTCCTATTAATCATTAATCAAGATCATTACAGCCCTTTTCCAATCTATTCGACTGAGTTTGCAGACCATGCTGAGTTAAAGAGATTAAGCAGGTCTCATTCAGAAAAGGATAGGAGGGCTCTAACACACACAAAATGTTGACTAATCCTCTCCTGATGTAAAAATATTTATTCTTTATTTAATTCAGCCCATAACCTCAACATTTCATCAAAGAAGTTGGCTTAATCAGGAGATGCCTTTAAGAACCTTAAAAAAACATACATACAGTCCAGATTCCTCCATGGTTAGAGTATTCATGTGCATTATTTAGGAGTATGTAGCTTCAAGAGAAGTAGAGGATGCAATAAGTTCCCGAAATTAGGGTATTGCGTCATCTTTAGCAGCCAGTCACTTAGATAAAATGCAAGACGCCGTGGTATGTTAAGAAAGCACATGAAGAAAGGCGATATAGTGAGGAGCTGATGGTGGCTTAAGAAAAGGTAGGAGTTTACTGAATGTTTGTAATAGACTAAGGATTGGAAAATCTGTTCTTAGTTTTGAAAGAGATGAGGGTATGGCATGAATTGTTCATATTAAGCAATAAATGAGGGACAAGTAATACATAGATAAAAGCCAAGTTAAAACTGAAGTTAGAAATGCTTAGATAAACAGAAGTAGGCTTTGATGTAGTATGAGGCTGTATGAGACAAGGAAGTAGTAAAAATAATGGAGATACTGTTAGGGACGTGATTTACTGACATGAAGTGTTTGTTATAAGTCTAGGGCTGGGTTTTACTGCACCTATGGGGATCAGTAGACAGCAGTGTGCTTTGAGTGGTAGATGCTGCAGTCTGAGTGCAGAAAACTGGTAACATGCAGTAGATATTTTGTAGTGAGCAGTGCTTATAGTATGGGCACTTGTGTGGCAGTATGATTAGTCAGTAGTGGGCTTAAAGAAGTCTAATTCCTGTTGTGTAGGATGCTATTTTTGTATTAAGATAGCGGTTGGTTGATGTGGAAGGAAGGAAGAAAGAAGGGGGATTAGCTCTTTTGGGTGCTGCAAATGCAAGAAAAAAGTAAAAGAAGACTAACTTTTAAATAGCTTGGAGAATGGATGTTTATGATTATGAACATTTCCTAACCCCCTTCCCCATCTAATCCTTCCTCCCTCCTTTCTGTACATATGTTCTAAGATGTCAAAATATTTTATTTGCAGAGCAACCACTGAGTGGGGCCTTTAAATGAAAGGCATTACAACACTAACAGTACTTTGAGGTTGAGAGGAACTGTAAGAATGAATATAAGGTAAATAGCTATAGACTCTTGTTATAGGGTGGGTCTACAGGTAGACAAATAATGTACACAGACGCAGCTTGTAAGGTGCAACCCACTGAGAGCATCCGTTTCATCTCTGGACATGTATCCGGCAAACCAGGTAATAATTGAACCCCTGTTTGTGCTGCCATATTTCTGGTGAGGATGCCTTGTGCCAGGCCACCCTCCACCATGTCTACTTTAGGCACTGGGAAGTACCCGCCGCAACACCTCCCTTCCCTGGCAAGGCGTTGCAGGTAGTAGAATCCCACTTCTGGCACCAAATGTTATAGGTTGGGTCTACAGGTAGACAAATGATGTACACAGAAGCAGCTTGTAAGGTGCAACCCATTGTTTGCTTGGTGAGATGTTTATTAAATTCATAAACAGACTTCAGCACAAAAAAGTAAAAATAAATACAGAAAACAAAATAAACAAAATAACAAACATTCAGGATGTTTCCAAAGCTTCTTTTCACTCACAAACTGGAACTTTCCTCTAGCTTGGTCAGGAGGCACTGACCTTCTCTGTCCATTTCCATCCTCACTCTCTCTCTATCCAACTAACACTGGGAAAGGTCAGGCTTATAGACCCACCTCCTGATCAGGTGACCCAGTATTCTTTTGGAACAAGGTAATATCAATGAATAACCTTTCAAAATAGTGTTCATTAGCATAACCTTGTTTTATACATCAATATAAACTTCCTTTTGAGCTTTTTATACAATAGAAACTCTGTATAAAGGATTTGATACAGACAACAGTCACCTAACATTTGATTGACAGTTTGCTCTCTTTAAATATAGACCACTAGGGGCCGCTCACTCTCTATAGTGGCTCTCATTCTGCTGCAGACCTGCTAGCAAGCAGGCCTCCTCTTAACTTCCAAGGAGCAGCTCAGCAACAGTATTCTGGTAACTTCCTTGTTTGTTTAAATGTTTCAATTCTTTCTATGTTTGCAGTAACAAAACCTTCTGTGGTCTACTAAGACACAGGAGTGTTTAAAAGACAGAAAAACTGTAACTGTTTCCTCCTTTTACAGGTATTTGCAGCACAGGAGTTAGTTTGGCTTTAATTGTGGTTTGAAATCTCCAAACATATTTTTAGGGGTAAAACAACTGGCTGCAGCTCTGCTCTGCATTTCCTTTAACAGAAACAGCTTTTTAACAACAGAGACTAGGCAACCTAACTCAGCTATTCCTTTTGCTTCTCAAATAGCAGCACCAAACTGTGTTTTTAAAACACAGAGTCCAGCCAGCAGCTTAGTCTCTCTAGCAGAGACACTTTTCTAACAAAAAGAGGAGTTTTCCATACAAGTGCTAGCTTGGCATTTCTGAGCAGGCATACTGTTTTAGGGGGATTTATTTACACAATAGAAGCTTTTCTATCTTTACATTACAGGTACCTGCAGTTTACAAATGCCTTTATTCATAATGTGCTGCTTGTGTAACAGAGTTTCTTTTACTTAGGAACTCAGGGCAACATGAATAGACAAGGGGATCAGGAAATGAAGAGAAAATTAAACAGCAGGGATAAGAAAGGGAAGAGGGGGTTTTGTAAGGAGGTGGCCTGCCTCCATACAGAACAAGCATTTGTCAATGCCAAATGTTTGCTTGCTGGCATTGGCATTAGTAGTGTAGGAGTTAGAGAGCTGCATAATAGGAATGGCAGTGAAGTATTGAACTGAAGCCAACCCTGCCACCACCCTGCAGAGACTGACAGGCATTGGGGTGTGCCTTTGGGTCGTCAGGTATAACGGCCACACCATTTCACCACACCCTACCCTGCAGACACTGACAAGTGTCACGGTGTGCCTTGGGGTCTTTGACGCTAATGCTCACCCCATTCCATCAGAAAATACAGTGAGATGGGTCCTGTATAGGAGAGTGGGTGAACTTTGGTGACAAAGAGTCCAAGGCACACTTTAATGCCTCTCACTGGCTGTAGGGCATGGAATGGTATGAGCATTACAGGCGAGAATCCCTAGTCACACCCCTGATGCCTCTCAATCTCTACAGACTGGGGTGTTATGGTCAGAAACCCTAATGCCTCAGGTGTTCATTGGCATTTTCACTCCAAATTTTCAACATTTTTTTTGTGACCCCCACCTTATGAACAGTGGCAATATCAGTTTGTTAGCGGAAAGCTGATTTTGCACAGTGACTATGCCATTTGGCACCACAGGTGCGAAAACACATTTCGAACAGGATGTGAAAAATGGCAGCTGTACTGTTCATGGGGAGGTGCAAAAAATGGCAGTGTTGAAATTCTGCAGTGAAAATGTTTAAAAAACTGGTGAAGTCATGAGCGTGCGTAGAGAGAATGCGCAACGCACACCCATAATGCAATTAGTTTGGGAATTTTTTTATAGCAGATTGTCAACACAGGGATTTTGTAACCTCTGCTCATGAACAGTGTCACTGTGATTTTCTTAATCTGTCCCGGACCGTGATTTCCCACAGCGACCATGCATTTCTGTGCTGGAAGTGCGAAAACACATTTTGGCCATGGTGTGAAAAATGACAGCTGTAGTGTTCATAAGGAAGTGTGGAAAAATACCAGTGGTGAAAATCTGGACTGAAAATATTAGAAATCCATGAAGTTACGATGGTGCATGGAAACTGCACAATGGTCGCTCGTAACACAGTCATTTTAGTGAAGTATTTCACCAAATTTTTAACATAGCCATTTTAACACCTCTGCTCATGAACAGTGTCACTGTAATTTTCTTAATCTGCGCCATTGTACGCTACATGGGCGGAAACACGTTTTGGCTGAGATGTGAAAAATGACAGCTGTACTGCTCATAAGGAGGTGTGGTAAAATGGCAATGTTGAAAATCTGGAGTGAAAATATTGAAAATTTGCGAACTTACGAGCGTGTGTAGGAACAGCACAACTCATGCTCATTAAACAGTAATTTTTGGAAATTTTTTTCACCAAATTTTTAACATAGCCATTTTAACACCTCTGCTCATGAACAGTGTCACTGTGACTTTCTTAATTTGTCCTGAATATTGATTTCGCACTCCGACTATGCCATTGTGCACAACATGCGTGGAAACACATTTTGGGTCAAATGTGAGAAATGACAGCTGTACTGCCAATATGGAGGTATAGTAAAATGGCAATGTTGAAAATCTGGAGTGAACATATTGAAAATTTGCAAAGTTACTAGCGTGCGTAGGAACTACGCAATGCATGCTCGTAAAACAGTAATTTTTGGGAATTGTTTCACCAAATTTTCAACATAGGGTTTTAGCTCACCATAATCAGACACTGTCATTGCAGAATGTCCCAAAAGGTGGTTCCATGCAGTGACCACAAAACCACCTTTTGGGGCCAATTAACGTCATGACAGTGACAGAATTCATGAGGTGGGGTCCCAAAAACCCCATGTTGAAAATTTGGTGAAAAAATTCCCTAAAATGCCCGAGATAAGCACTAAAGTTGAAAAGACCCTATTTATTACGTTATACAGCTTACCGGCATTTTCTCAGTTCGCGGTCGGCTTTGAAGAGTGCATACGTGTTCCCGGTCCACCGAAGATCGTCTCGCCAAGCTCCGGAGGTAAGTATGGGGTGAGGAGGGGGTATTGGGGGGCAGGTTGCGCAGAGGGTGGGCACGGATGGGGGAAATTGGGTCAGAACAGTCAGCGAGGGAAGTTTTTTTTCTTTCAGGATTCTTCTTTTTTTTTTTTTACTTAGATGACACAGGACTTGTGCCACGCTGGGGGAGGCTCCCAGCATGGCAGCTGGAAGGCTGTTTGGGGGGCCATGGAGCCGACAAGGGATTGGGCACCTCCATCGGCCATACGATCTGTTGCCACGCTGGGGTGGGCTCCCAGCATGACACCCTGTAGTCTCTTGGGGGGGACAGTGGAGCCGACAGGCGATTGGGCACCCCGTCGGCCATATGATCTGTTGCCATGCTGTGGTGTGCTCCCAGCGTGGCATCTGGAACTCTGTTGGGGGGAGCACAGCACAGCTGATGGGGGATTAGGCACCCCCTTTGACTATACAGTGTGTGCGTGGGGGGAAGCACAAGCATGCAGTATGCGTGTGTGGGGGGGCGGACATGAGCACATGATATCTTATCGCTGCTCACTGAAGCGTAGTTCTCCCTTTCAACTGTACGGCCACTGCATTTTCAACTGCTGTCATAGACAGCTGCAGCGTTCATTGGAGAACCGCGGCCGTGCCTGCAAACACACTGACTGAATTGGAAGACGGGTGCCACACCTCCGAAAACTCAGATGATGGGACTATGTTTCTTGCACATGCATGCAAGCAAACATAAAAATAGGGACAGCATAAAGAGAAACAGGAAAGTGGTTGCAACCAGAGGTTTAAGAGGAGGAAAAGGTCCCAAGTCTTAGTGGCAGGGACAGACCCTGTCACAACTCTTAACAAAAAAAATATATTTTGCACATAAATCACACTGCATACTATAGCCTGTACAAAAAGTATATGTAGCTATAGTAAGGCTGATATGTTTTAATTGGGGAGGGTGGGGGTAACGTATAAGTATTATTGCATTATGATATTGGTGGATATGGGGTTCTGATGTGACTAACTAAGAAAAGTTTTGTATTTGCCAAATATTTGGTTCTTGGTGTTTCACACTTGTAAAGAGGAGTATTTGTATGTGACTAACTGGTTAAAGGGTTAGGCTAATTAACTAACTGGTGTGTTTCATTATAGAATGAAAAGGTTCTATGAATTATTAAATAAAGCACAAGAACAGTGCAGAGTGAGTAGCGAAATATGTCTCAATAGAAAGTTTTTTAATATAGTGAAACATTTTGTATAGTTAATTTATGTGGACATGCTACTGATTTTTGTATGTTTGTATATTTTTTAAGATTCTTAAAGACATCTCCTGATGAAGCCAACTTCATTGGTGAAACATCGAGGTTATGGACCAAATTAAATAAAGAATAAATATTTTTGCATTAAGAGAGGATCTGTCTACATTATTTGTGTGTTTGCGCCCTCCTACCCTTTTCTGAATGAGACCTGCTTATAATTGAACATATCAGAAATGGCAGCAATGCTACCTTTTTTCTACTAGGATCATTTCCTGTGAAATTTTCAGTATTTTCTGGGACTTTGTGGGTTAAAGAGATTAAGACCAGGTTGTCTGCATAAGCTAACAATGGGCAAGCTCTAATTAATTATTTTTGTAAATGAATATTGAGAATTATCAAAGGTATTTAGCAATTCATTTTTGTATACAGTTTGTTAAAGAGAATAATTGCAAGGACACATCCCTGCTTGACTCCAGTGTTTATCCCTATTTTCACAGTCAGATTTCTTTTGAAATCATAACAGATCTTAAACCAATTACTCATATACTGTAGTATTCAATAATAATATTTATTAATGAATCTTCCAGGCCTATATCTTTAAGTTTTTTACCCAATAAATTTTGATTTAAATAGTCAAAGGCTTTCTTAAAACCTGTGAAAGCCAAATATACTGTTTGCTTTCTCATATGTGCATATTTTTCAAGGATATGGTGCAAGATAAAGCATTGAGTTAAGGTAGACCCTCCTTTCCTTTTTTTAAAAACTCAACTTTATTATATAAACAAAAAAGTCACAGTACATGTGAAATCATTGGGTAATTCCATGCAGATACAAATGACTTTCACTTTGTAGGAATTTTACGTTCTTTCTCTATGTTGTATCTTGATAGTCATTAATACAAGATGTTGCTCCCTAAGAGTAGCTGCTTCTCCTGTGATGTGATTTAACATACTGGCCCAGATATTCAAAAGGGTTGCGCTATGTGCAATAGGGTTGCTCCAGCGCAAGTCAGAAAATGTGCCATTCTGCTATATTCAGCGGGAGGCAGATGCACCCCCAAATCATGCTGAGCAAGAATGCAATGATAATGAATGCATGCTCAACTGAAGGGGGAGGAACCATGTATAAATGGCGCAGTGCGATATTCAACAACATGCGCCATGCACAATAGGGGAGCAAGCAGAAGTTGCGCGATAGCAGAAATGAGCCAAAATAAAAAGGAACAAGGGAGAGGCACAAGAATGCTACAGGGAAGGCACATGAGGCTGAACTCTAGCCACACAAACAGAGCAGAAGGGACACACAGGGCAGGACAGGGGAAAGGGCACCCTGAACCCACAGGCACAGGGAAAGTGTGGGGAGCCACAGCCAGTGCAGAAGGGGGAAGTGCCACACAGCACTGAGGCCACCACAGGAAGGTGTTCCCAGTGCAGGAGAAATAGCAACCAGGACAGCGGCGGAAACACAGAAACAGCTGCCAGGGAGGGGGAACACAAGCCAGGGACATGGCCAGTGCCACCATCCAGATGGAGGCAGTAATGAGGGGGGTGAGAAGGCAGGCAGCAGGGGGGCGTGGCCATGGAAGGGCCTGTTGGTGGTATGCCTCCAACAGGCAGTACCAAGCCTGCACCAGCTTCAAGCTGTACAGTGATACCGAGATCATGGGCCAGTACTGCCTGAATCGGGCAATTCTGAGGTGGCTCTGTGAGCTGTGCAGTGATGTGATGCAGGCACCCACACGACAGAGCCATGCTCTGTCAGTGAAGACTAAAGTGACAGCTTGCATGTGCTTGCTTGTCATGGATACCTTCCAGAGACCAACAGGGGACACCACAGGCATCACCCAGTTGGCTGCGTCATGCCACCTCACCCAATTCCTCAGCGTACTGCTGCCACATGCTGCAGAGTACATCCATTTCCCCAGCACACTGGCGGAGAGTACAGCAAACATACAGGAGTTCCACAGGGTGGCACATATGCCTGGTGTGCTAGGGACAATCGACTGCACCCATGTGGCCATCCACACACCACCTGGCCCCAAGGGGGCCAAATATATCAATCGGAAGGGATATGCAAGCATCAAATGCCAGGTGGTGTGCGATGCCAGGGGGCACATAATCAATGTCTGTACCACGCACCCTGGGGGAGCACATGATGCCTTCATCTGGCACCAGTCGGCACTGTGCCACAGATTCGAGAGTGGGGACATCTCCAGTGGCCACTTAGTGGGTGAGTATGTAAACCATGTGGACAAACATAGAGCTTGGGAGGGGCATGGTCAGAGGTGACATGGGTAGTGGCCTACATGGCCCAAGGCAGGGCGACGCTGATCACCAAACTAACCTCCACCCTCTACACACAGGTGACAGTGGATACCCACTCCATCCTTGGCTGCTCACACCATACCGGCAGCCCACGACCCCATCGCAGCAACACTACAATGAGGCACATGCCACCACACGGGCGTTCGGGATGCTGAAGGCACATTTCTGTTGGCTGGACACCTCCGGCGGTGCCCTAGAGTACAGCCCCTCAAAGGCCTGCAGGCTATTCCTGGCCTGCTGCATCCTGCACAACATGGCCAATGACTGTGGGATAGCCATACAGGTCAAAGAGGGGGACAGTGATGGGGACGATGAGGACGCCAGTGATGATGGTGATGGGCAGCCCCCCCTTGGGCGATGGGACCCCCGACTGCTCCGGCTGGCACAGCTGCACCGGGACACCATCACAGAGGAGCACTTCAGCCAACCCAGGTAAGTCATGGGGCCATGTGCAACCACCAGTGGCAAAGGCACAACCCACAAACTTGCATGGACACACACCAGGGGTGCATGCTGTCAAGGGAAGTGGCTGAGCATGGAACCGCACACACCGCCAGGGATGGGCATGGTCTAACATGGCACATGGTCATACACACACACACATACACACTTCACAAAATATGCACAAAGGGTAGGATGCACGCCGACCCAGACCACCACCCCTAGCCACACACATGTCCACAGACCACCATGCCCACTGCCTGTCATTGTGCGTATGTCAGACGCTGGGCACCATTGCACAGTGGCATACAGTGCAACGCAGGCATCATCATGCACACGCCACGGCGGACAGCAGCTGGAAGGATGTGCAGATGGAATGTGTGTGTGCGTGCAGGGCTGGGTACCCCACCCATGCATTGCCCACTGAATGACACAACGCACACAGGGTAGCATCAGACAGTAGCCATGCTGGGAGACAGGTCAGTCACACGCCACAGTGCTACGGCCACCACGGATGTGTGGGCAGCCCCACCGAGACCCGCCAGCATTGACAGGCTGACCACTGGCCTCATGGGGTGGCACCGACGGTCCCCCAGGGGTTCCACTGCATGAACACGACCATGCTCGTGCAGGAGCCTGCAGCACACCGAACATGCCTGCGCAAGGCATGCTCGGGATGCCCACAGCTGAACCCGGTGTCAACAAGGATGGTGTCACACAACCCCGGGAATGAGGGGTGGACATTGCACGGCATGGTTTCTGCGACGCATGGGCAAATAACTGTGTGCCCATTGTGGCCATGACAGCTGTGAATGCCTGTGTCTGCCTGTCAATGGCAGCGGTCACATCCTCCCACAACCGGTCCATCCCTGCCAGGAGCAGAGTGGTGTTTATGCTGCACTGCTCCTCTGCCTGGTGCAGAGTCACACTGAGTGCATCCACCGCCATCACAAGCCGCATCTGCTGATTGACTGATGCTTGCAGTATGTGGGTGTGCTCATCCAAGAGGTCATCTGCCTGATCGGCATGCTGTCCCTCAGGGTGTTCACAGCCCTGATGCTCATCACCCCTTGAGGGTGGGTGCTGCACACCAGGGCCAGGCCTGGGCATGTCCACAGGTGGTGCACTGACACCATCCCCTGACACTTTACCCCCATGGCCATTGGCCGACTGCTGATGCTGCCCCTCTGGCTGCTGCTCTCCAGGGCTCAATGGTGCTGCTGCAGTGGCTGCAACAGTCCCACTGTCCTGGACACACACCAGTGCTGCCCCACTGGTGCAGACAAGCACAGGATGGGACTGTGATGACACGCAGGCCTCCATGGCAGCACCACCCACAGCCATGGCCGCGATATCACCTGCTGTGTGGCCATCCTGTGGCACACATTTGTCACTGCCCATGACGTTAGCTCCATCATCATCGGTGACGGATCTGGCAGCAGCCTGAGTCTCAACATGCTGGCATCCATGGACACTGGCACACTGGGACATGGGCAGGGCCTCCTTCGCGACTGCTTCACCAACTTCAGTCTGGACGTCCAGGCGGGCCCACTGCTGCTCTGACCCCCGTATTCCTGTGGAGGTGGATGGGCCCTCCTCCATCTCCATGTTACTGGCCTCAGTGGAGAAGCCCACCACCGCTGACCCATGAAGACGCTCAAAAGCTGTAAGGGAAAAAAAGTAGCATTACTGCATGTGACCTACCCTGTCCCCCCCCCATAGACAGACCATGACCTACCATGCAGTGACGGGCTATCACCCATCTGGAATCCACCACCCGGAACACCCTCAATGGCACAACGCTGCATGCTGCCAGCAACCCACTCTTCCTTTGGGGTCAGCCGTTGCACCTCTGGCTGTCCCCTACTGGCCACAGACCATGCTTCCCTGATGGCAGCCACCTTCTCTTTAATCCTCCGCCTGTCCGTGCCCATCTTCTTTTTTGCACTCCTGCATGGAGCGCTGGTGGCTGCCATGCAGGTTGACAGCACACGCCACCTCCTCCCATGCAGCAGCACGGGCCTGTGGTGTTCCCTGGCATCCACTGAGAAGCAGCTCCTGGTCGAGGTAGGCCTCAAACAAGGTATCTGTCTCGGCCTTTGTAAAGTATGGCCTCCTCTTCCTCCCACGACTCTGTTCCTCTTCCTCCACCACACGATCAGTCATGATTCATCCTGTGAGAATGACAGGTGTTACCTGTGACTGTGCAGTCCCATGCATGTCCCAAACACCACAGTCCACACTCCCAAACAGCATGCAACTCACCGCAATAGACTGCAGTAACCGACTATGGCCAGTGCAGCCCAATGTCACATTTTTATAGCGCAACTCAAGCAAATGAGGTGAGGCGCATCTTTAAGTGGATGCAAATGCAGTGACTGCACCATTGAATGGCTGATTAGATGATTTGCATATGCCGGCTGAATATCGCACTGTTGCACTTTGCACAGTTGTCTTGAACGTGCTGAGCCAAGGGTGCAGTTCTGTGACATGCGCAGTACACACCTAACTGCACATGCCTGGGTTGATGACTCAGGTGCCTGCTGCACTACTGATGCGCTGTGCATGGGAGGCAATGCAGGGCACGGTCACCATTGTGCCAGTGGCGCTACAGCACTGTTCACATATATGGCGCTGTGGCACTGGGGCATCGTAGGTGCACTGGGGCAACAGCGCTGTAGGCTGCTACAGGAGGTGGCACACAGGCACCCAATCACACTACACGCATTGGGTTCCAATTGCTCTGTGGCTGTCCATGCGCCAGAGACCCTTGACCCTGTGCCCGACCTTTGCTCCCTAGCGCCCATGCATCAGGCATGGGTGCACCACTATCATGCTGTTCGGGTGACAGCGCAATAGGAATGGCAGACTGTACTGCGCAGCATCTGCATGTGGCAGGACCGCGCTGAAGAACACCATTTTGATTAAACCAGACAGCAGAGATGGCACGGAGGCATGCAGTTATTTGGAGCCAGATTGAACTTGCCAACCTGGTGGCTATAGTAGAGCCCCATGCTGGGGCTTTGTTTGGAGAGGCACCCCTGGACAGGGCCAGGAGTGTGGTCTGGCAGGAGGTGGACGATGCCCTGGAGGAGGCCACCGGTATGGGGTGAATGGCGGAGCAGTGCCACCACTGTTATGGGGACCTGAGGCGCAGGGACCCGGACCTGCTTGCTCACCCGTGGGCACGTGCCAGGAGGGGCATGGTGCCACGGCCAGGTAGGTGCAACATCCATACACTTTTATCGTCCATACGGGTATCATGGTTGCATGTGTCTGGCACATGGGGGGTTGTCCGGTGTTGGCCATGGTGGTGGTACCGGGGTGTGGGGTGGATGGGTATGGCTGTGTGGAATTGCACACACATGGGGCGGGGGGACTTTGCTACCAGATTGTACTGATGTTCCTCTGTCCATGTTTGCACCTTAGGGTCAGAAGAACGCCGGCAGACCAGGGACCGGAGGCACCGCATGGAGAAGCAGCAGGACAGGAGGGGTGATGGTGGTCCATGGCATGTGGACCAGCCTTTTGATGGTGAGTGCCTTACATCCATGAATACTATTGCATGCTGTATAACTGGGCGGGCAGTGGGGCATGGCCACCATCCATTGACACCACTGCCATGCACGCAACTTGTTACAGTTAGCACTGTCCAGTGGCACTGCATGTCTGGGAGTGCATCAATGGTGGTCCATGTGCACTGGGTAATGGTTGTGGCACTGCCTCACACCACAGCCAAGTCACTGTACGGCCATGGTGGTGCTGTGCAGGACATGGGCGGTAGGTGTGTGCAGTGGTCCACATGGCTGTGGCTGCCTGGGTGGGCAGGTCTTGTGGACATGGTCACTGTGGGTGGTGGCACACCATCACAGGGGTGTGGCACATGGCTGTATGCCATGCACAATGGGTGGGCTGCAGGGGGATGGACAGTCACACCTATTGACTCTGCTCCTTCGTCCCAGGTGGACGGCGACTCCTGGAAATCCAGCAGAGTCTACGTGAGCTGCTCCAGGTGGCAAGGGAGACCTTGCAGCTCCTTCAGAGGATACACCACCACAGGGTGAGGAGGAGACGGTGGAGCACACATCGGTGCCATGAAGAGGAGGACCAGGGCGGCCGTTGATGTCCCCATGCCCTGACTACCACCTTTACCCCTTTGACCCACCCTCACACCCCTTATTCCCTCTCCCATATGTTCACCCCCTGCCCCTTACTCGCCCCCACCTGTTATGTGGCCCTACCTCCCTTGTAAATAATTGTATATGGTTTTTCGTTACATCTTTTATATATATGCATTTTGTTATGACAACTGTGGTGGTCTCTGATTTGCAGTGAGCTACAGGTGCTCAGCTGCAGTGGCATCAGGGGTGATGCACTCATGGGTGTGTGTGTGTTTGCAGAAGTGAACCGCCTATGGTGTGGGCAGGGAGATCAGTCACTGTCTGTGGTTTGTGTGTTGTACTCTGTGCACTGGATGTCTGTGTGCAGTGGTCCACGGGGCCTGCACTGTGTGCATGACACCCCTGTCAGACCATCCATGGCCTGTACAGCTGACACCCTTGCATGTCTGTGATATGCACAGTCTGCTGGCATGTCAGTGGTGGCTGTCCATGCTGGATAACAACTGTACCCGCACAATGCCAGGTTGCCTGCCATCACCAGTATGGTGCACATCTGCCTCCGTGGCACTGAGGCCTCCGCTGTTGTTGTCCCCCTCCATGGTGTCGCTTGTGTCTGTTGCAGGGGATGTGCTCCAGTGTCTGTCACGTGTGCTCCGGCAGCATGCTGGTGGCATACAGCTTCATGGTGCCTGCGCAGGGTGGCTGGCACACCTGTGCAATGTAGTGGTGCTGGCCGTGTGTACACGTCAGCCGTGGCCACACGCCAGTGGCTTGGTTGACCCGCTACTGTGTCCTTGGGTATGGGTGGGTGTTTGTCCATGCACTGTGTTGCATCCTGTGTGGCGCATGCCTCCATGCTACACTGTGAGTGTCTGTGCTGGCTGTTGTGGCCAGTGCTGGGATGAGATGTGTCCTTGGGAGGGTGTGCAGGGTGCTGTACCACTGGAGGTGGGGTCTGGGGCATGCCCTGTCGCATGTGGGGTACCTCGTGTGCTGACGCATGGTCGGTTTCTCAGCTGTACCTTGGGATGGACGTGCAGAGCGGCACTGTGTATGCATCTGTTGCATTGCTGTATGCTGCCAGCCACTGCAGGGTGCTCATGGTGGGTCTGCCTTGCATGGCTCCATGGTGCACAGGGTTGCATTGTCACAGTGGGGGTGGTGGCATGCATGGGGTGTCCTGCACTGTTGGGCGCTACTCCTGGCCAGGGTGTATGGGGATCATGGTGCAGGGTGTGCTCTGCATTGGTGGGATAGTGTGGTACAGGGTGGTTGGCCCTCCTTGTGTGCCGGTCACAGCTTGCCAGGGGGTGTGCTGGGGCACCATGGCCCAGCTGTGGGTTAGTTGCTGGTATCCATGGGCCAGTGGTTATTCCAGCTCTCCCCCTGTTGTGCAGTGCATGGGGTGTGGGGGACGATGTCTTTTCTGCTGTGTGTTCCTCTGCCCATCTGTGGCATGGGTGATGGGCCCCTGCATCCCTGGTTGTGCTGTTGCATTGCTGCCCTGCTGCAGGGGGCATCTCTGGTTGTGCTATGGTGCATCTGGACTGCTCTGCTGAGCATTCCTTGTTGCGCTATGGTGCATCAGATATGCTCAGCTTCACATCCCTAGTTGTGCTATGGCACAGGTGGTGCGATATTCAGTCGTTGGCCGTAGGCGCATCTTGGCCTGCGCAGTTTTTGAATATCGTGCTTCTTGCACATGGGCGCAGTGGACTTGCACTTGCTTCTGCTGTTGCACACTTTTTGGGTGCAGTTTGAATATCTGGGCCACTGACTTTCTTCACTTCCTGAGCTATTACCCATGTGGCTAACAATATTAAGGCTGCAACCTTCATCAGAAAGGTAATAAAAGAAAAACTATTTAAATAGCTGCTGACACCATCTGGCCAATAGCGCCACATTGCAGATTTAAAATAACCACATCCCCAGTAAACCACATACCAAAAAGTAGATTTCTGTGTTACTTCATTTTAAAGTTATTAGCCATTTTGTAACCCTGATTTCACTATCTGTTCAAAAAAGCATGTTTCAGTGAAGAGCTGCTGATGTCATCTAGGTACCTTACAGTCTAGTATTTCCTGTCAGCAAGCTTATAGGACCTGTTTCTCTAAAGTTGTATAGATCATGTGCAATGGTTTTCATAAGTAAACCAGACAGCATGAGTTAGTAAACATTGCTTTAAAAACTTGGTGTGTCAGGCTTTGAAACAAAACTGCCAATATTTTGTCTGGGTACCTTTTTATTGAGGTCCTTTTTTCCTGGGTTGCTGAATGCTGGGTCATAGCACACTGTTGAGAGGCTTGCAGACTGAATACGTTTCTGATGTGGTGAAAGGCTGAGCTCATTCACACCTATCAGTCAATTGAGGCAACGTCTAAGAATGGCAATTTAAAACAATTATCCCATCTCCTTGTCAATGAGGTGGAGACACTCATCTATGAAGTTTGATTTAACTGCAGAAGCATACAGAGCTAAATTCTGTAAGCTCAGGAGAAGCCCTGATATGAGCTACGAGGAGCCAGCCACGAAACAACGTCAGTTTTTGAAACTTTGGTGGGAAGGAATTGAAGCAAACTCTGTAGATAAATTTGAAAATGCTATTTTTTTGGAACAGTTTTTTGGGCATGCCCAGCAGAGCTGAAAATCTGGCTGGAGGACTGAGATCCCAAAACAGTTCAAAAGGCTGCTGAACCCTCGGACCACTATGCCAAGAGCAGACCTGTTCTGAGAGTGAATGGGGCAGATGTGGTAGCACAGAAAGGGAAAAGCATGCCTTCATGGCAGCTAAAACCCTCACTGCCTCCACTGAAACCAGTTTGCCCCAGGTTTCAAAGAAAAGATTTCTCTGAAAAAAGAAATGAATGTTGGGTTTGTAAGGAAACTGGGCATATTGCCAGACAGTGTCCTAAAAGGGCAAGCAATACACAACATGGGGCTAGGAAAGAAGTAGGTTGTTTGTGTGTCCCTGGAAGCACGCCTGTGAACATGAAGGAACACGTGCACCCAGTCACAGTGAATGTTGTACAGACACAAGGATTAAGGGACACAGGGGCATCCCTAACATTGGTAGAGCTGGTAGAGCCTGGTCAGCCTATACCCAATGAATTTGTAACTGTACAATACTTTTCTGGTGAGGAGAAAACATTGCCAGTCGCTGGTGCTTTCCTAGACTGGGGTGAAACAGGGGGAACTGAGCAACAGGTGGCTGTAGCCAAAACCTTAGCAGTGGACATCATCCTTGGCAACAATCTCAAACAGGGGTTGGTGTGTGCAGTTACCCGTAGTCAAGCAGCAAGGGAAAATTGTAGTTCCCTGGACCCCACAGAAGCTATTGTGGAAACCACTGAGAGGCTGGTTACCCAGCCTGTGTCTTCTGATGGGGAGACTAATAAAAAGGGGGTAGAAATTTCCCCAGTAGCAGTTAACCAAACAGCTGCAGAGAGTTACTCCAAAGAAGGATGGGTTGTCCATTGTCAGAGAGTTAGGAATGACAGTGATCCTGAGTGACCTGACACTAGTGCTAGGGACCCTAGTTTAGAAACTGAAGGGGACCTGTCCCATGCCTTGGGAATGTGTAAGGAGTTTGCAGCTGCTCAGAAAAGTGACCCTAGTCTAGAGAAGCTGAGGCCTTTGGCCGACTCTGACGGAGAACAGGGAGGTGATGGTAAACATAAAGTTTATTGGGAAAATGGACTGATGTATACTCAGGCTGTGAAGACAGAGGGAGGGGTGATAGGCAGGCAACTTGTTGTTTCCCAGGAGTACCATGAGCAGTTGCTCAAGACTGCACACGATATTCCCCTATCTGGTCATCTGGGAATCACGCACACTATGCAGCGGATGGCCCAGAATTTCTATTGGCCCAACTTCACCCATCAGGTGAAGGAGTATTGCAGGTCTTGTCACCGGTGTCAAGGAATAGGGAAGGCAGGTAAGAAGACCCAAGCCACCCTAATTCCATTGCCTATAGTGGAGGAGCTATTCCAGAGGGTGGGAATGGACATTGTGGGACCTTTAGATACCTCCAGCTCCTCCGAGAAGAGGTTCATCCTGACTGTGGTAGATTATGCCACCCGGTATCCAGAGGCAGTCACCCTATCCTCACTGAGGACAGACAAAGTGGCAGATACCTTACTTGGGATTTTCTCCCATGTTGGGTTTCTGCAGGAGGTTATCACCGATCAAGGGGGTTCCTTCATGTCGGACCTGATGAAATGTTTGTGGAAGAAGTGTGAGGTGGTGCAGAGACACACAACACCTTATCACCCGCAAGCCAATAAGCATATGGAAAGATTTAACGGTACCCTGAGGTCAATGCTCCAAGCATTTGCTGAACAGCATGGGAGGGACTGGGAGAAATACCTTCTCCACCTGTTGTTTGCATACAGGGAGGTGCCCCAAGAGTCGACAGGATTTTCCCCTTCAAACCTTTATATGGATGCCAGGTACGTGGGCCCCTAGACTTGATCCGGGAGGACTGTGAAGGCAAGCACTCCACCCAGGGAACTCCCATAGTGGATTACGTCCTTAGGTTTAGGGAAAGCCTGAAGGAGCTTATAGGGACAGCCCAGAGCAACCTGGCAGCTGCTCAACAGAAACAAAAAGTGTGGTATGACTGCAGAGGCAGAGCTCGCTCATACACGGTGGGCCAGGAAGTCATGGTTCTTATTGCGGTCTGGAAAGACAAGCTGCATCCTGAGTGGGCAGGCCCATACAAGGTAGTTAGGAAGGTAAATGACGTGAACTATATCATAGAATTACCTGACAGAAGACAGACAGAAAGAATGTACCATGTCAACATGATGAAGCCATATGCTAATAGGGCTGACATGGTGTTTGCAGTATGTAGTCCTGGGAAGGGGATGGACAAAGGAGACCCCCCTTCTGGACTTGCTGGAAGAAAGCAAGTGAAAGTCCTCTGTGGAGGCAGTTAAATTGTCTCCCCAGCTGGCCCCGGACAAGATCCAGGAAGTAAGGGCAGTTTTAGCAGACTTTGCCCCACTGTTTAACACCAAGCCTGGACTAACCCCCTTAGCGACAAACGATGTGGAGACAGGGACACAGACGCCCCTATGGCAGACAGCATATTGGGTGTCAGAGGCTGTCCTAAAGGACATTAGGAGGGAGGTGGAGGAAATGCTGGATTTTGGGGCAATCCAGAGATCCCACAGCCCCTGGGCCTCACCCATAATCCTTGTGCCCAAGCCAGATGGCTCTACTCATTTCTGTGTGGACTATCATGGACTGAATGCAATCATGAAGTCAGATGCCCACCCGATGCCCCAGATGGATGAAATCTTGGACAAGTTGGGAGGGGTGACATACCTTATGACTACTGACCTGACAAAGGGGTATTGGCAGGTTGAGTTAACTGACAGAGCTAGGGAGAGGTCAGCCTTCATCACTCCGATAGGCTTATTTGAATTTAAAGTAATGCCTTTTGGAATGAAGAACACCCCAGCCATTTTCCAAAGGTTGGTGAACCAGGTGTTAAATGGTGCTGAGAAGTATGCCGTGGCATACCTGGATGACACTGCCATCTTTAGTGCTAGCTGGGAGGAACACCTGTCCCACCTTAGGGAAGTGCTTCACAGGATACAGAGGGCCAGGCTCACTGTCAAAGCTGAGAAGTGCCAGGTAGCCATGGCTGAAGTGGCATACCTTGGGCATGTTGTAGGCTGGGGACAGCTGTGTCCTAACCAAGTAAAAATAGAGGTGATCAAGGCATGGCCCAGACCAGAAATGTAGAAGCAGGTCAGGAGTTTTCTCAGGACAGCAGGGTACTGTAGGAATTTTTTACACAATTACAGTGCCCTGGCTGCTGCCCATCTGACCTGGTAAAGAAAAAGATGCCTAAGAAAATTACCTGGGAACCAGCATGTGAAAAAACCTTTACCAGACTGAAGGAGGCACTGTGCAGTGCTCCTGTGTTGACAAGTCCTGACAATAGCAGACCCTTTATAGTCCAGACTGATGCCTCAGATGTGGGTATTGAGGCAGTACTGAGTCAGACATCCAACCAAGGGAAAGATCACCCTGTAGTGTACCTGAGTAAAAAGTTACTTCTCAGAGAGCAGGCATACTCTACTGTGGAAAAAGAGTGTCTTGCTGTAGTGTGGGCCCTAAAGAAGTTAGAGCCATACTTATATGGGCAGCATTTTGAGGTACAAATGGACCACAACCCCCTGGTTTGGCTGATACAAATGGAAAAAATTAATGGTAGCCTGTTAAGATTGAGTCTTACCTTGCAAGGGTATGATATGATGATCTTACATAGGGCTGGGGCGACCAATCAGAACGCCAATGACTTGTCGCATGTATATGAAGAGTGAACTGATTTCAGAAGCTCATCCCATGTATGGGATAGAGCCCCCAAATTCAGTCTAGGTGAGGAAGACTGTGACACTTTGCCAGCTAGTTATGATTGTTCTATGATATTTGTAATATTGAATGTGGTTTGTGAGTGTCTCACATGAGACATCCTGTGTGCCATGGAAGCCCCCCCCCAGGTTTTAGTAAGAATAACAGGATATAGTAAACCAGGAGGTCTCTATAATGTAATTAACTTCCTTGAGCAGTTGCATTTTATAGCTTTTTTTATGACCTCCTGCCTCTGAAGCTGGGAAACTAAAATATACATTTTATGACTTCAGATAAGCTGATTCCTGTAAAGCTATATTGCACCTAAGTGAGGTGTGGCAGAGTTGTATAAAATCATTGATGTCCTTGGGGGGGAAAAGGAATCACATACGATCAAAGAGGAAGGGCTTGATTAAAGACTGTCATAATTTCGGAAATTGGTTTTTGTTGAAGTCACAGTATTTAATATACCTCCTGCTAGGACATCCTGTTTTGTATATTTTTTATATTCAACAAGAAGGAGCTAGATGACACACACAAGGGGTGGGAGAGACATAGTTTAAACTAAGACTTGTGCCTGTTCCTTGTGACATTTCTTTTTGGACCCTTAAGAGACAAGATCTCTGCTCTAACTTAAGCACTGTAAAGAGGTAATACATTTGATAGAAAAAGTCTGATTGTATTGTGGTAGGAGTTTATGTTTTGTACTTTAACCTTGTTCTTTTAAGTGATTGTCTGCGTTTTGATGTAGTGTTCTGTGTTTACATTTTACATATTTTTATCCATTTTAGTAAAAATATTATTTTGAAAGACTGCCTGGGTGTGACTTTGAAGTTCTTTTTACATGTGACGTATAGAGGATTAAGACTGACAAAAGCTGTTCAAAGCTTGATGGTGTTACTAAACTGGGAAAAGGTAAGAATATACCTAAGGTCTTTTATAGAGTTTTAAGGGATCACTTTCGGATACCTGGTTAGGTGCCCTTAGGCGAAAGATATCTGGCATCCCCCCAAAGAGCAGATTATCTAAGCCTGTACATTTGGGTATGCTAGCATAAGGTTCATAGTTTGAATCCCCCCAGAACTTGAGACCAAAGGTGATTCTGATCCACAAGCAGACAGGAGGGTTACCCTGTCTGTTACCTGTTCACATTACTGTGCTTGACACTGTGGAAGCAAAGGGCCTGACCTGCTGAGTGCATTTGTGACACCCATAAGCTAATATCCACTTTATGTTAATCCATGGGAATGTTATTAGGGCCTGGTGCTTTGTTCCAGTTAACTAGTTGTAAAACCTTCATAATTTCATCTTCATGAACAATAAGGGTATGTTGGTTATTTGAGGTCCAGACATTTTCAGTATCAATTGCCTTATTAAAGAAAAGTGTATGAAAGTGTATGATAGTAGTGTTCCCAAATATCTGGATGTATGGTCTAGTCTATATTATCTTGCCAGTTTTTATTTCCAACGGCAAGTATTTTCAAAAGTGTCTTGCTGTCCCCATTAGTAACAATGCATAACATTTTGTCCCAAAGGATATTTTAACATGAAACTTCTTTACAGTTCGAAAACCTTTCATGCTCTATTAGGGCTACATTAAATTGCTTGTTGCCAGTCTGTTTTGGTTATTTTTAGTTTTTCTCACCAACTTATTCAGTCTTTCCCTCTTTATTTTACAGTCTACATCATACCAACCCACCTTAAGTTGTGTACTTTTTCTAGCTTTATAACAACTGGGCATGCATTTTTCAATTATCTTAAAATACAGCTCTTGCACCACGTTAGAGTTTTCTTCTTATAATATAGTCCCCCTAATTGTTTGACATTCAGAAGTATACAGTAGTAACAAGCAATTCTGTACTATTACCTACACTGAACAGTCTTTTCCGTATTAATTGTGGTTCATTTACAAAGCCTATAGATTGCTACTTGAGCAGCACATGCTTTCTTAAACAGAATGCTGATATGCTGTGTTTTATCCACTTACTCATGCAAGTGCAATGAATATGAACTTAGTACTACCTGCTTACAGAGATTTTTCCTTTACACTTGCCAGGAAGGTTCATCTACAGTTTAAGCTCCAAATCTAATATAAGGTTAACAAGGATTATGCAAAATAGTTCCATGAAGGATAAACATAGAAACTCTAACTCATGAGCATAGGAAACAATGGTTTATGTATGCATTTTTACCAGGGAAATAAAAAATGTTTACATGACCATTAGCATTTTAACATTACATGTTGTATTATGAATAAATATCTCAGCCATTTAAACATATATATTCTAAATATGGGGGCAGTATTCTGAATAAACTGTGGATATTCCAGTAGTATTCCAAATACTAGTGGAATACTAAATCCTATAAACACGGCATTCTCAGTATTTGGAACAAGTACAATAGAAAGGCCACCAGTCATTCATAAAAGGGTATACTAAGCATGTCCAAAGCCAACCTTATTTATGTTACTGAGTTACACGTAAAAAAAAAACAACTACTAAATGGAATATATATTCCGTTTCACATAAATGCAGTATTACTAAAGCCCATGTAAACCTACTAACAACAGAGATGGGAGTATTTCACTTACAAGGTGCCCTAGCACAGCAGCTGTAGAGTTGCAATGGGTTTCAAATATGACATTACTATATAAATAATTTAATAAACTCAAGAAATGGTCATAAACATTCCAATGTGGATACAGCCATTTATCCATTAGAAACATTTTTTTTAAACTTATCAGGTAAGCCTTTTTTTTAACAAGCAGGTAGTGTATCCCATGTTAGTTGTCTTCTGTAGGTGAAAATATTTTTGTCACTGTTGCATTTTTACCCTGGGAACCTGTTTTATACAACAACAGGTGCGATACATTTTCCTTGATAAATTTATCATACTATCTAGCCTCCAGATAAACATTTATCTGGAGGTTAGATATGTCACAGTCACATTCCTTGACCTCAGCACAGAACAAGAATCAACCAGAGAGCAGCTATCACAATGCTGCTGACATCTTATGAAATGGCTTGTAAATTTAAAGGCATCTCATTGGATGGCAGGTGTGTGTTAAAGTTTCTAACACACACAAGCTAGATCAGGTCATGCCAGCTGGGCACTGATCCCAGTAGAATGCCAATATAGAACGTTAAGAAAAGTAAAGTCAGCCATCTTGTCTAATGCCATCAGTAACTAAGAATAGTCAGAAATAATAAAATTACAGGCCACCATGTCTGAGACAAATTTTGACATCAGTTTTACTGAGGAAGACCTACTTCTGTTCCTCGATCCTCAGCACGAGCCAATAGAGCCAGAAATAGTAAAACAAGACATCCAGTGCTCCCAATCGCCGACTAGCGAGGAGACTGTGAGTAAATGTTTTGAAACGTTAAGCAAGGATCAATTAGACAGCCTAGAACTTCAAAAAAATGAAAAAAATACATTAAGAGCTACTGCTTGGGCACTTAAAGTAATAGGCGAGTGGTCAGTGGCAACAAATACTGTAATAAACTGGAAAACAGCATCTAAAGCTGAATCAAACAGCATATTCAGAAAGTTTTATGCAGAGTCACGAACCACCGCCACAAGAGTATGCAATATCCAGCTTTTGTGGTCACGGTTGCCATTGAATAGGTACCTGGGTTCCGCTGCTGTGGGCCGTCATGAACATCATAACTGACAGTGAGTTTAAAAGTAGTAACGCCATGTTTACAGCAAAAATGAAAAATTACAGGCGTGCACAAAAAGACACTTCACAGCACCATGAACCCCTCACAGATGCTGATTTATTCAAACTAAGAAACTCCCCAGCACTTTCCCCCTTAACCGCACCTGGCTTAGTCCAAAAAGTGTGGACTGACATTCAAATCTACATGGCCAGGCGCGGCAGAGAAGGACTCCGATAACTAAAGCCTGAACACTTCACACTGTAAAATGATGAAAACGGCCAAGAATACATAATGCTCAATTTCAACGAGCACACAAAAAACCATGGGAACCTGCTAGAGAGTGACAAACAGGGACACAGGGGGTACATTTACTCACAGCCTGGCAATCCCCTGTGCCCTGTTCACAGTTTCAAACTATACATCTCAAAGCTCCCTCCTGAACCCAAGGCTCATACATGCACCTCGCAGACTTACCACAAGAAAAGTTAATCAGCAAAACAGTTCGGAGCCAGTGGGAGTTAATTACCTCGCCACCATGATGCCCCGACTCAGTGAAGAAGCATCCCTCAGCCGCCGGTATACAAATCATTGCCTCCATGCCACTGCAGTCCAGCTCCTCTCAAATGCTGGCTTGGAGAGTCGGGAAATAATGACAATCACAGGCCACCGCAATGAATCAAGTCTCCACATTTACTGGAGACCTACACCAGACGAAAGAAAGAAGTGGTCTGATATCCTGGCACCGAAAGAAACGTTCAGCCCATATCAAAGCGAGTAAATTTTGTCTCTGGCTCCATAAACCGAAGTGCTCTCCGTATGCTAGAAAAACAGGAAATTAGGTAATTTCCTGAACATCAGTGCCCCACCAACAGCGCAATCTGCAGAATAGGAAAACCCTCCCACCAGCATTGAATATGGGAAGCAGCAATATCCAATCCTAAGAGAATCAAATCTGAGCAGCCTCGCAGCAGCAGAAGGCAGTCCAAGCGTGCAGCTCGATAGAATCAACATGAAGCATTGCCAGCTAACTTTCAATGGCCCCGTCTACTTTGGCAAATGAATCCGAACAAACTGGTAAAAAAAAAAAAACGTAAACGAAAGTTTTAAAGTGTTATCATAAAAACGTTACTCTGTGTTACGACTTTGACAGTGTTGTAGTTTCTCTACTTTCTGACAGTTTGTAGTTTCTAGCCGTGTTGCAGTCTATTAATTAACTTGGTTGCTAGTGGACATCATTGCACTATTCTGATAATTAACTTGCTTGCTAGTTGATGTGTTTCTACTTTGTGCTGAATCTAATAACACATTGAAATTAATAAAATGTACTGTTGGATTCATTTGATGTAAGCAAATGGAACTATTTTTCAAAGGTGTGTTATCTGATGGAATAAATTGAATTTTATGCAAAACAAACCAATCTGTATTTTTAATTTCATGACAGTAATTTACAGGCCATTTCCATAAGTGCAATAAGCCACAGAAGTGTGATGTATTGACACTTTAACACACGGCTAGGAGGCTAGAGACACTCGGCCATTGGCCTCGTGCCTCATTACGCCTCCTAGCCGTGTATTAAAGTGTCTAACACACACCCTTCTGTGTCTTATTGCTTACATAATAGGCCTATGCAGCACTGAAGCCAGCAGTTCAAATCACAGAAAAACAGAAAAACCTTCACATGAAAAGGTGATTTAAAAAGTTATAACTGTTAAACTGATTTTGTATAAATTGAATACACAATGGCCTGACTCAAAATACACAGTTCATCTTGTGAGGGGACACAATTTTCATAACTCACTTGTGGCTTTGCCACTCATGAGTTAGGGTCTTGCCCCACTCATACATGGAGATAAATGGCATATTTTGAGTAAGGCCATTATGTGGCTCCTATAAGCACACTCCAGAATAAATGAAGAATGGGAGGGGGTGGGTTGGTGAAAATGGTGGCAAACAGAAAGGAAGGAATGGAGATGTAATGGGCCACTAGGACACTCACAAAATCAACATCAGATATTTATGGCCAGGAAGACACGGTGGGCTGCATGCCCTTTTTTTGCCGATCTCTGTATTTCTATCAAAGGCCCTGATTATAAACTGATTGAGAATGAAAAAGGAAAACACAGAAAAGGTAACTGCTCACACTGGTGCAGGCCCCGAGTGTGAGAGCAGGGCGGCCTGCCTTTTAGTAGAACCCATAAGACAAGCTAAACTCACACTCCATGTGGAAAACACTGGATTGAGGCATACATAGCAAGTAGCATGTAAGTTTTTTAAACTTAGGAAAACAACAAACACACAAGGCAATCCATGCAGTGCAAAACTTGGTGCAGACTGCTAAGTCCAATTGCCCTGGTGTTTCATTTGTTAGAATTCTATCGGGGGTGAGAATATAGACTAGAGCCTTCCTTTTGTAGCTCGCTGTCAGTCAAAGTAACCAATTAAGCAAACCATTTTATATAAAGCATAACATTTTGTTACAAACGTTAGCATACTCGGTAAGAGCTATTGGTTCTGGAAGGAGTCAAGCAGACACCTGAATGATAACATTCAAAAGTGTAAACTACAGTTTCAGCGTAAAAAAGTGTGTAGGCTTAAATAAATTTAATATCAAAAAGGTGGGGTAGTTTGAATAGCAGGCAATGCAGACTATAAATACAGTAACATTATATATAATCATGCAGATTCAAAATAAGGCACAAACCACTGAAAGTGGGTTTACTTGAAATAAATAAGTTTCGCTACCATGGTCTAAAGTTCACTGAAAGCTAATTGTATAAGTACCTACCAAATGGTGGCTCAGACAAGACCTGGTACAATAAAACTGGCAGAGGAAATAGAAGAGAACTAAATGGAGGACAGGTGAATGATTATATTATGATCTTCCCTCAATCCAGTTTTGGCCACAATTGGCTTGGTGGGGGATTTGCCAGCTACTAGTTGCTATCCTCCCTGTAGAAAGAAAAAAGAACAAAGAACAACATTAACAAAGGGCTGTAAAACAAATGTCAGGAAAGGAAAATAAATGGGATTGGAGGGAAAGGAAAAGGGTGAAAAGTTTGTGGAGGGAGGTGGGGGAGGGTTGGAAAAGAAAAGGAAACAAGGGAAGGGGAAGAAGAGGATGGAGGCATGAGCAAGGCCAGACACTGGAGGAAGGGGAGATGAGGGAGGAAATGAGGAGAGGAAAAGATGGAGGAAGGATATGGGTAGGGAATGGTAACAGTCCAACCCAGATTATCCGAACCACATGGGGGACACCCAATTAGTTCGGATAATTGGGAGATCAGATAAATGGGAGTTAGCATAGCCGTAATACAGGAAAAGTGCACTGAGCCCAGTAATGCCAGAAAAAAAATCTTTATTTAGAAAACATGTTAAAAGTTTATTTTTTTGCTCTTTAATCAATAAATTTAGTGCATTTTGCTCCTTTCTTTAAAATAATCTATTATGCAAGTTTGCTTTTTTTGGTCTTGGGACTTTCGGCAGGCTCTTTGTGACATCGCCTGCAACAGCATAACCTGCACCAGATCATGATCCAACTGGCTCTCAGTGTATTGGATGGATTGGGTGAACAGTTTCACAGGCTCAGAATGTGAGAGCACAGTTGCATCGGGGCTATCATTTTCCTTAGCATCTGTTTCTTCACCCTCAGCATCTGCTGCCTCCTTCTCCTTCTGCACGAACTCAAGAATGGTATCCTCGGACGTGTGTTCATGCCCCTGCAGGAGTAGTGCTGCCATGTTAACATGTTTAAAGCAGCGAGGCTGCCTTGACTTGCCAATCAGAATCAGCTTTAGTTTGTAACTCCCTGAGGCATTTACACATCCAGGATGGTGACCCGATCTTTAGCTTTTTTGTGACCAGGGGCATCCTTCTCACCACTATGGGCCAAAATCCTGTCCAGTAAGCATCTCCAGAACAGCCTCATCTTGTCCACATTGTAAATCTGATCCAGGATGAGATCAGTGGTTTCAATGACTCACAAAAGATTTTCAATAAAGGGCGAAACCTCCTGCTCAGCAGCGCAGAGCCGCTCGCCACAGACTCGAAGCTGCCTGATCCCATGGCACCGCTTAAAGCGGTCAAGCCATCCCTCACTGGCAGCAAAGGGTGATGTGTTACCTAGACACTTGTGGAACATAAGCACTTTTTCCTTGAGAAGAGGACCAGAGATTGGTGTCCCCTCTCCAGCTCCAACTGAACCATAGATACAAAGCGGAATCCCGCTGTTCATTCTTACAGGTGCACATATTTTTCCAGTCTTCAACACCAGAGGCAGTGTCCATTGTCAGAGCAAAGTTCCAGAGCTTGTCCTTTGCTCCTTTAATGTCTCTTATGGTTGACTTCCCCACTCCATACTCGACTGCTAGAATGGCTGCCCTTTCACCATTCTCCAGGCGCTCCACAATCCTAAACTTCTGGGCAACATTGAGAACAACTCTCTTTTGCTTGCCTGCCACTGCTGCTGGTGAGTAACAAACTGTGAATCGAGCTGTGAATCTGTAACTTTGAAAGTGCTCACTGTTGCAATAATGTATAAGGGGAAGGAAGCCGTTCATGCATGACAAGTATCATTATGTTGCTGCGCATCATGTATCCTGTGTACTGGCTAATAAAGTATACTAAATTAAAAAAAAAACTTTGGAAGTGCAATTGTTAACAGGGGCCAGGTGACACTGCTTCAGACGTCTACTCTATTAGTGATATTGATTGAATGAATGAGCCATTGTTAATAGGGGACAGGTGTTAATCATTTAAGCTGAGCTTGTGAAGCTTGTTGATTACTGCCACACATCAAACAGAGTAAAGAAAGAATGGACTGCAATTACAGTGCAGCATTTCAATGTTACAGTCCAACCTCGATTATTAGTTTTATTACTGTGAGCTTTAGGGGGGACACATACCATGTTCATTAGAAAGGGAGTTTGGATGAGCGGGGATCAGATAATCGGTGTTGGACTGTATCACTTAGAGTTCAGATAATGTAAAGTCAGATAGTACTGCCTAACAACTCCAGTATTAATATGACTGCAGCATAAAATAAAACATAAAATTCAACACTGCATATTCAGAAAGTAACATCAAGTATATTAGAGAAATGATTGTAGGTCCCAATCAGTATTAAGACCATTTGGTCTCACAGAGTTTCAACTGAAAATCCAGGAACTCTCTCTCTCTTTACAGTAACCTGGTTAGTTTGTCACTATTACAGTTACAAACCTTTTCACATTCCACTGGAATACCATCAGTGTTTTTTTTTTATGTTACTTACATGTTCCTGTAGGCACTGCTTAAGTGGTCTAATGGTTCTGCCAATGTATAGATTAGGGCAGATACACCACTGGGGAACACACTGTGAAGTTTGAAGTGCATTTAATAAAGCCCATCACTTTAACTACCTTTGGGTAGCCTTCTAGTTTAAAGGTATTCATCTGGTTGCAATATCTATAAACATTGCAATGACCACAACAAAATATACCTGGCAGGGGGAGGGAGCCAATTTGGGTATTCAGTTTTTATTCTGTTGGGCCTGAACTAACTATGTGTAACCCCTACCAGGTCTGCCGTTTCCATCTGACAGCAATACCAGGTGGGCTGGGTTCGGGGAGGAATATGTCACTCGGCACATAGGCTAGGTTTGGCTACTCTGCACAGGGGCACCCAAGTAACTCCGCACAAAGGAAGCAATAACTGTAATGTCCAATACCAGAAGTGGGATTCTAAAGTGTGGCTTTTATTCACATCCAACAGAATAAACAAAGCATAGATGGACCCCCACGGGGCTACACTCCTGGTAATGCAGATTTAAGGAGACCAGAACGCATCCTCATCACTTTAGCCCTCAGGCTCTGAAACACACTGGGCACACAGCCCGAACTTGTAGAGCTGCTCTGGGTTTTCCCTGGCTCGGCTCCCTTGCCAGTCACTTGGACACTTTCCATATATCATGGAAACATTTACTGGTGGCTCCCCAAACCACCTAAGAGCACTTCTGCTCCATAAGGGAATCTTCCTCATTAATCCCATGTCTGGGTACTTTCCTCAGGCACTGGCCAAGTACCTGAGAGAAAGCAACGGGTGTTCCAGAGCAAATCTGCAGAGGTGAATTTGGTTATTACTGATGGGGGGTCTCCCACCTCTCATTCCCACAATTCATACCCGGCCATTTCTCTGGACTGTAACACCTCATCCTTTAAAACACTTTGCTGTGTAGATTCTTGCTAAATGTATTTCAGATTCAATCTACTGTTTTTTCATCCCATTAGTGCTGGACCTGAACATACTTAATAAGTGGCTTTGTCCTTTACTTTAGACCCCCCACAGAGTTAAGCAGTCCACTCCCCACATCTTCCAAACTGTACTTAGCTGTCTTTTCCTGACCCCATAGTATCAGTCCCTTTAGTTTAATCTTGATGCAGGTGAAAACACATGGCCCTTTTGCAGAGCGAACTCACCCTTCGGTTGCAGGTGCCCCGCAGGTGTTTCCTCCTCAAGGAACTCTCTTCCAGAGCTTCTGGTGCATCAGCACAAACTTAAACAGGCAGCTTCTTTCCCTTAGCCGGACCAAGGGGGTTGCCCCTGGACACAGGCTGATACCTTCCCCCCATCCCCGCAGGGACAGGGCCCTGTACCATTGAAAGCGGTCTCCACCACTTCAATTTGCAGTTATTGTGTTCCTCTTCAGATGGAAACACACACCTAAAAAAACAGAAGTAGCTCTTTAACAGAGCTTAGAGATCTGAGGGCCTGCACTCAGCAGAGCACCTCTGCTACACTCTACAGACTCTCTCTCAGACTGACTTCAAATTTCCCAACGTTCTACTCTAACCTCCAACTGCAACATTCCAGTGTGGCTTATGCAGCTGCGACAGTTCTAAATGATGCCATCCCTCAGTCTCAGCTGAGACTGAGAACAGAGTGAGACAGTGTGAAATCCATTTCACTGGAGTTTCACAAGCTGCCTTCCCTGCCTACCACTAGGTCTTACTGGGATTCAAGTAACCCCGGGTAACAGGGGGGTTACATATGTATCAGTTTGTCACCTATGTATATACTGACTGAAATGGAGCAGGGGTCTCTGATTTGAGAGTATACAGTTCATTATTTTCAGAAGGTATCAGTGGGGCATTATGTATCACAATGAATACTGTATATCCGTATGTACTACATTTCTCAAAAATATGTTCAAATAATTTATCTTTCAACACTTAGCCATGGAAAATACTCTTCAAAATGCATGAAGAATGTTTGTGATGCAAATTATGGGAATGTTTTCCATGGAATGGAGAAGACTCAGGGGAGACATGATTACAGTGTTCAAGTACTGTATCTAAAAGATATAAAACCATAAGACGAAGTACTGCTCTTCAAAATGCAGAAGGGTTAAAGGGCAAAGGGACACAATGTCATCAAAGGCAGGAAGATTCATTGGAATCATCAGAAAGTACTAGTTTACAGAATGAGCAGAATGGATTGCCGGAGCATGTGATATCAGCTGATACTGTAGTAAGCGTGAAGTTCAGGCCAAACAAGTACTTTGAAGACAAGTGGGTGATGATATTTCTGCTGAGCAGGTGGAAGGAAGGAACTCAGTGGACCACTGATCACCCTCAAATGTATATGTGTGTATTTATGCATGTATGTATGTATTTCTGTAGTGTTTCTCATTGTTAATGGGTAGTAATTGCAACTGGGTATTGTGCACCCCTACTAAGGGAAATGGCACAGCCCAAAGGTTCAGAATGCTGTGCATATTAGGATTCTGGACAGCAGCAACGCTCCAGTCTTAGCTGTGCCACTGATGGGGAAACATCTTTTAAACTTCTCTGAAAAAAAGATCGGCCTTTAGGCCTTGGGGCTGCAATTCTGCATCGCAAGCTGGGGCTTCCTGGTGACAGAGAGCACTCTAAATTAAAATTGTGCCTGTTAAGCATTGGCTTTCAAATTGGCTAACCTGCTGTCCACATTTTCCACTGCTTGTGGGGGCCACACATGTCTCTTTGTTAAGGGTCTTTTCCTAATTTGGTCTCCCGTTTTCTTTTTACAGTATAATGTAGTTAAAAAAAAATGTTGCCACAGGTAAATACCTCTTTTACATTTCGTAGTTAAGTATAGAGCTTCTCCGGGGGTTCCCCTTTCCATTTCTAAGTGTCAGCTCCCCCATCCCCAGTATTTAGGGTCCTGTTCTCCTTTTTCTTCTTAGCAGGTAATTGTCCTGAGGGAATTTCCCATTTAATCTGAGTCATGTTTTTTTTTTTTTAAGGGACATCACCCTTTTAATTTTCCCAGAAAAGTCACTCCTCTCAATTGTCCCCGAGTTTTCAGGGACGTCCCTGTTCTTGTTCCCTCAGAGTTCTTCTCTGTCTCTCCTAAAAACCTTGCTTTTCCTGTCCCCAAACTGTAGGGATTTGGAGTGTGAAAGTGTGACAGCTGTTCTGTTTTTTTGTCAGAAAGGGCTTTGCAGTCAGTGCCTAGGTTATTTTGGCTCTGTGGGTTCTATTTTTGGGGATTACCTCTGATTTTGACTGGTTGCCTGTTCATCTTTGACCCTGTGTCTGTTTTGCACCTCAGAAGGTTTGCAGTGTGCTTTGAACTTTTTTTGTCATTGATTATGGGCTTCCTTCAGTTGTTTTTTTTTCCCCCTGTTCCCGCCATTAGAAGCAGTCAGACGCGAGCTCCTGTTTTTCCCCAATGGTTTAGAATGGTCCATTCACATGCCTGTGTTGAGCACACACCTCCCTCAGGTGTGCCAATACCACCCACAATATGGTGACATCACACACACACACACACACACACACACACACACATCTGCACTTCTACAATAGGAGATGTAGTGGCTCTTCTCTGCAATGTTTGTTTTTTTCCTTCCAGTGCTTTAAAAACTGGGTGGCTCATGTTCTCTCAAATGTGCAGAGAAGCCAGCAGTAGGGTGAGTGAGCTTGGGTTGAGGCAGTCTGAGACTGCCAGCAGTTCATTTTTAGGAATGTAACTAATGCTCTGCATATTTTTTCATGCCTTTAAATTTACATTGCATGACTCCAGTGTAGTCTTTAAGTTCTTCTGGCAGCAGGCATGGCTGATTGGAAGGTAATTTATACTTGGTTCGTAATTTAACCCACTTTGATTCTGGGGATCGCAGCTACAGGGTCTGGCAATGTAGCCTAGAGGTTAGAGTATTGAGCTGTCAATGAACTTGGTACATTCAGCAGACCTGGGTTTGATGTCCACACCTCGACATGCATACTGTGTGACTCTGAGCAAATCACTTACCCTGTCTAGTGTTCTGGCTCACCCCAAAACAGGCAGTTGTGACTAGAAGTCTTACCCAGTTTCCAAAGAATAATAAATAAATACCTCCTCTATATATTTTTTATTTATATCTATTAACATTAGCCCATTATAATGGAACTTGGCAGGGCTATTTTTTTATTGGCACCATGGCATGTCGGAGACCACTTTCTTTAAAGACATGTAAGACCTGCTAAAGGGTAATGAGATTCTCTCCCATAGGTACTTTTTATCACCATTGTGTTCCTCAAGCTAATATGTGTCTTGCAGTTCCCCCAAGCTGGACCTCAAAACTGGGGGGGAATGCACCTGGTGTACCAGCTGGCAGTGGCAAGCAGAATTGAGTAAATCATTATTCCTGCTCGTAGGAGAGCTTTTGGGTGCTGATGTTCTGCCAGACATCCCTGCATACACACACAACCCCAAAATTGGGCCCCTCAGGTAGGGGGGCCTACACAGGTATGTCCAGGTGCTCTGCAGCAGGACAAGGCTGCCTTCTCAGATTTGCAGTCAGACCCTGGTCCTGCCCTAATGATGGTCAGTATGAGGATTTTGTGGATCTTAAGGAATTTCCTGACAAAAATAAGTCACTTTATGAGGAAGAGGGTGATCCCTGTGAGGAGGAAGAGGAAGGGGAGTGGACAGAGCCGAACAGGATTACTATTCCTCCCCTGTTTGATTCCAAGTCTATGTCCTACCCAATATCTGTGGCATATAGGTCTTTTTGGCACAAGGAGGTGCTTGGAGGCATGGACATCAACCTATTCTGTCTATGTCCTTCTCCTTTCCAAACAGAATATCTGGCAAAAACTAAGGTGCAAAGTTTTTCCCTTTTTTGCAAGAAAATGCTCGTGAGTAGGAAACTCCTCATCTGGTGGATGAAGTGGTTCATAATTCCATCAGATACACCGCTATTCCTTTGCAAGGGCCCTGGGCCCTAACAGATTCACATGTCAAATGAGTGGCTGCTGCGTGCAGAAGAGCCTTTGCCTCCAATGACGTAACCTTCAGCAGCTCCTATGTCTTTCTTTATTACTGCTAGAGCATTGAACTTGGGGGTTACAACCCTGGGCAGCTTCTCCCCCGGATTTGGGGGGGATGAGCATTTTGTGGTTGTTTTCCATGGCCTCCACCTTCTTAAGGGGCGCCACAGTGGAAATAATTTGTGCATATCGTCTCACTCAGCCTATCATATTGTGTCAGCTATACAAGGTGTGTGACTTCAGCACTGAGTAGCTGGTCAGGTTTCAAGACCAAGCTGTTTATCTTAGCCTTCGAGTTAGGCTTGTTGTTTGGTTTGGACCTGGATAATACTCTGAAGGATAATCAGGATAAAGGGCCACCTTCCAGTGTCAAAGCAAAAGCAGAGGCTGTTTTTATCTCCAGAAGGTCAAGAAGGCATCTGTCAGAGGCAGTTCCAAGGGCGATTTCATCCTTTTTGGAACTGCGGGAACCAGTTGAGTAGAAGAGCCTACTCTGTTTTCAATAGTAATATTAGCAGAGGAACCCTGGTCCAAAGACAAAAGGCAGGCACAGGGCGAGAAGTGAACTCTTCACACTAAACGCATGCGGGCCCATCGCTGCCTTACTTCCCTTGGTAGAAGACTGCACAATTTTTTCTCCCTGGATGGGCAAAGATGGCATCAGACACTTGGGCTTTGGAAATTCTGGCCTTAATTTATACAATAGAGTTTTTTGACAATTCCATCAAAGTGGCATTTTTCTGCCATTCCCGGTTCCAAGGCACTTCATGAAAAAACAAGTGGTGCCCCTAACCCTGGACTGCCTCTGTCATTTGGGGCTATTGTTTCCACACATACCCCAGCAAGCAAGGCCAAGGGTTCTACTCAGTGTATTCATAGTTACCAAGATGTTCAGGGGTGTTCATGCCTATCCTAGATATGAGGCTCCTAAACAAGTTTGTTCACCACACGACCTTCGGATGGATTCCTGTGTTCAATCATCTGGGCTATCCAGCTGGGGAATTATCTTTCTTCCATAGTTCTGAGGGTTATATATCTCCACATTCCCATTTGACAGTCTCATTAGAGGTTCCTCTGGTTTTTCAGCCCTGGGACAGAACTTCCATTATGGGGAGCTTCCTTTTTGGCTGATTTTAGCCCCTATGGTTTTCTCAAAGGTGCTCCTAGTACTGGTACCTCATTTCCGACAGGAGGGACATCATGTCTGCCTCTCCTGGTCAATATGCTCTTTTGAGCATTGGCAAAGAAGTCAGTGATCTGGCCTCTGAAAGTGTTAGATTTTCATGGCTTGATTAGTGAATCGGAAGTAGAGGCGGCTCAAGGAGGAGGGACATGCTGAGACAGGCTTCCATTTTCCTGCTGTGGTTATAAGAGAATCTTCTCTTTCTGTCAGTAGTCCTCTTGACTGGGGAGTTGTCCTTTCAGACCTACTGGCTAAGCCACAAATGTTCATCCTATGGAGTGGATGTTGAACCCAAAAGCGTTTGACCTTCTGTGTCAAAGGTTTGGTCGTCCTCAGATCAGCCCGTTCGCCTCTACCAAAATGCTCATCTTCTATGGTTCTTCATTTGCTAACAGTGTCCACAGGTGGAAGCAGTGGTTGTCCTGTCACAAGACAGGATTTTCAGCGGTGCATATGCCTTCCCTCCCCGCCCCTGCTCTCAAAGATCATTCGCAAGTGGGGCACTCAAGAGAAAGTCTTCTTCTTCTAGTAGCTCCAGAGTGGCCCAAAAGGCCATGGTTCTCAGTCTTAGTGAACCAAGCTCTAACTGCACCATTTTTTGCCTTCTAGTGTGGGGGAACTTTTCTCATAAGGCCCCTTCCTCTCCACACCTTGATGTGAGTTCTGTCTGCAAGGTGTCTTCCCCCCCATCACCATCATTTCACATAACCACCAGTCCCATGTACCTGTCCCAGCCCTCTTTAAACCCATGGACAGTCTTTGATCTTACTAATTCACTTGGTAGTCTGTCTCAGTTGTCCACCACCCACTCCATGAAATGTTACTTTTTTATATCCCTCCTAAATTCCTCCTCCCTCTCCTCTACCTATGATTAACTTCCCCCAGCTATCAAATCTCAATTTTCATGTACTACATGTACCTGTTGTACTGATTTGCCTTACAATGGTTATGATTATGCTCCTTTGATATACAGTACTATATTGTCTCATATGACTTCTGTTTTTGTAATGCTGTTAATACTGTTTATTTTTTCTCCTCTTGAACTAATTCCCATACTCCTCACCCCAAGATGTACTGGACATGCTGGAAGTACACCCTTTGCTGACAGAGAGGAGTATAAACGCCTAGCTTTACCTTAAAGGTATATTTATATTTTTCTTCATACTGTAAGTAGCAGGGTAAGTGGGGAGGAAAAAAAAGAGACTTTTAGGCAGTGTTTGGTGCAATTTGAGACTTGTATTTAAAATTGTAACAGGTAGTGTGGGAGGAAACTAGCTCAGGAGGTTAATCTTGGGGCTGAGTAGATTCAGGAAGCCCTAAGAATCAGGTGTGTAATTGGGGGTGGAGCTGACAGAGGCTTAGTGCCTTCTAACAAGTGGACTATAAAATATTCCCTTGCACAGCATGTCCCAGCATGTTCATGTCCCAGTAAGTGAGTGGAACAGCTACTGGTGTCTTAGGCATCAGCAGGCATCCACAGGAGGCCATATGAAAGTAGGGGGCTCTGCCAGTTGGCTGTGGTACAGTACCTGGGCACTTCTGCTGTTGCACTCAATACAGGGAGAGAGTAAAGGGTAGAAGGCAGGTCACTAGTGGGAATATGAGGGACACCCTATCTAGGCTAAAGTGAAATAAGGTCTCTAGAGGGGCATGAAGGGAAACAAATCTAAATGTAGTAAAAAGGCAGAGGGGAGCAGGGAGGAATTTAAAGAAGGCAGTATACAGGAAAGCAAGGGTAAAGGAGAAAATCAGAAGACACACTATCTGGGGTAGGTTGACATAGGAACAACTGCTAGGAGATTCAATGGGGTAGAACCAAACATAAGGACAGAGTGCAGTAAGCAGCAGGAGGGAGAACATATAGCCAGAAATGCGAGTGGTGTAGTGCAGTGGCTACAGAGCAGCAGTCTTCTGGAGACTGAGGTGCTGCCCCATATGTACGCTCATCTCTGGGCTGAGGGAGAAGGTCATTAGATCCAGGCCATGCTGATCAGGATCTAGATGGCCTTGTTCCTCACCCAGGGGCAACCAAGTCAACTGCCACTGCACCAGAGGATGCCTAGGGGAAGAGGGCTGACTGGACAGTGATGGGCTCCAGAAGGGTGGGTGTGGCAAGGCAAGGGAACATTCCTCTACCAATGCCACAATGCAGCTCCTTCACTGTTCTGGCAGGACAGGACTGCCAGAAGGTGGCATCCGTAGTAGTGGCAGGGGAGGATGAGGGCGTCCTCTGAAGGCTGAACCCAAGGTGGGTGGCAGAGGACCACAGCAGAAGAAGAAGCAGCTTCTGGTGGGGGACTCAATCATTAGGGGGATAGATTTAAGAACAGGGAGAGTGTGAAGAGTGAGTGTGAAAAAGGACATAAGGTGCCTACCTTGCACCATAGTTCAGAGGGATGGTCAATTGATTCTAAGAATCGCTAGGGCAGCAGGGTGGGGAGGGGAGTGGGATGTCACTCTCCACCTGAGGACCAATGACCTATCTAGAAATGCATCTGGGGTTGTCCAGGGGGATCTCAGGGATCTCGGGAGGGGTCCAAAACAGGTAGTGTGCACAGTGGCCTTCACCGAGGTGCTACCTGTATATGGCAGAGGGGAGGACAGTTAACTCCACATCAGGAGATTCAACTTGTGGTTGAGGGAATGGTGCAGAGAGGAGGCATTTTACTATCTTGGGGACTGGGGACCAACCTGGGAAGATGTGAGCCTGTACAAAGGTGCTGGCTTGCATCCATCTAGGAGAGGAACTGCAATCCTCAGTAGATGGTTTAAATGTTATTTTGATGAACATTTAAACTAGCTGTTGGAGATGGCAGAGGGACAGAGGAAGGCATATACTGCCCCCCCTCACACACACACACACAAAATGTAGCAGGATGGCAAGAGAACCTTAAGGGAAGAACTCCCCAAGGGAACAGGTTCAAAGCAAAAGAAGGGGAACTGCAGACAAAGGGGCATAGAAAAAAAACATAGTAATATGAAAGGTGGAAATGAGGTAGGGCCAAAGGAAGGAAGGGGGTGCAAGCCAGATGGGAGAAAGATGTGGACAGCCATGTATGCAACGATAAGAAGTCTTGGAAAATAAAATGTCAAATCTTGATGCTATCATGGTGGAGACAGACCTGGAGATAGTGGTCATCACTGAGTCATGGCCACAGGAAATTACAACTGAGACATGGCTATAAAAGGATACATGCAGTTCAGGGAGGATTGGGAGGGGAAGAAAGGTGGGGAGGTGTTGTGTTACATGTCAAGGAAGACATCAAGGCAATAGAAACCATATGGCTAAACAATGGAAAAAACTCGACTGACACATAGTAATAAGTCTGTGCTATAGGCCGACCTCCTGTGATGATAACACCAACCAAAAAATCATAGAAGAATTGACTAGGGCATGTGAATTGGGCAGGACAGTATTTGTAGGAGATTTCAACTACAGTACTATTGACTGGAACAACCAAACCAGTCACACAAAACAGGGTGATATGTTTCTTAGCACATGCACTGAACTTAACCTAGTTCAATATGTATCAACACCAACAAGAGGGGAAAACACATTTATTTATTTGTTTATTCATTTTTGGTTATGGATAGGTGCACCAGACATAAAAAATGCCTATTTTCAGGCACGACCCGGGAGAGTACAAAGACAGTGTCAGTGACTCAGCAGGTTGCACACCCGCCTCTGAGGCTGGAAGATCAGAAGGCTGTGAGTTCTATCCCCACACCAGGCACCTGGGTTAAATTCCAATAGTGACACTGTAGTGCAGTATGAGGGGGGTGCTGCACTCCTGAGGTGCAGTCTTTCGGATGAGACGTTAAACCAAGGTCCCGTCTGCCTGTTCTGGTGGCTGTTCAGGTGAACATTAAAGATCCCATGGCACTTCTAGAAAAGAGATGGAGAAATTTTTATTGCAATTCAGATCCAACTAAGAAAATAGTCAGGTCCATACATTCATACATAAACAATAAAGGACACATAAAAGCAAAAAAAAAAAGAACACAACAATATTTCCTAATACTGTACTCTTAAATAATCCAAACCATAAGATTTTCAGTTACATCAACCAAACTGTGCAACGTAAAACAATCACCCATAAACTTCCAAAGAAGGTAGTACCAGATACTTTACTTTTGTTTTCCCTCATTCCACTCAATCAATACCTTTCCATAAACGTGCCTAGATATAATCCCCCCAAAGCACTGTCTCCACCTCGTATATTCCATCTAGTTCTGCCCGAAGCTTAAACATGATGTCATTAATAGTAACTACTTCCCCTTGTAAAAGACTCTGGCATCTCACATGCCAGATAGCCCACTTAATGCAGGCAAAAATAACAAAAATAGTATTCTTGTTCCACTGCAGCCAAGGCACTGCTAGCTGACCATAAACCAAGGTTTCATACGTCATTCCTGAGAAGCAAGTGGCATTCCAGAAGGCATCCAGCTGTGGCCAAAAAGATTTTATAAAAGTACATTCGAAAAACAAATGTGACATAGTTGCCACCTTCTCTATGCATTCCGGAACTAGACACATGCTGTCTTGAGTTGATTTGTGTTTATGATTTCCTCACACATTCAGTTTTCCATGCCCACAAATCTACATTGTGTCTTGCATTTTCTGAGGGATTCAGGGTTCTAACATACAACATAGTAGTACTGAAATATCTATGGAGGGGTTAACTTTGAACAGTGGCACCTCACAATATCTTTTTTTAATTATTGTAGCATAAAATTGCTTATGGGTAACCCCTATAAACTATCCCATCTCAATTTCCCATAATCTGATGTATTTTAAGCATACCTGTATGTGTGTGAGAAGGCATTTCCCCTCCCCATGCCATTTCCCCTGACCCCATGCCATAAGGAACTTATCTTCCCAGAAACGCATGGACTGTACTCCAATCCCTTCTTTTCCCAATATTAAAGACCAAATATTTGAAAAAACAAAATTCCCAAATAATAAAAAACAAAGGTCACACCATATTTAGGCCACCATCCTTCCATGCCCAGTATGTGTGGCTACCCCATACAAGAGAAAAAAACAAACTCATCATTTTAGAATGCATGCTAAAAGGAAGGGGGAAAACGTGTGAGAGGTATAAAAACAATGGCAGTATGTATGACCTCAGTAGAAAAATTTCCTTTCATGTCATTTTCCAGGCCTTCTACTTCTGGATTTTAATGCTGCCGGCATCCTAGATATTGTCCCAATTACTCTGCACTGCTGCCTGTGATCCAAAAAAGATTTCTAAAATTTTTATTTTCCCTTTGTATATGGTTATTATAAAATGCGGGTCTTCACTTACCTGTCCCATAGCTAAAGCCTGGCTTTTCATTTTATTTATCTTTATACCTGTTTCCTGCTGATGGTCTTCAAATACCTGGAGGGCCTGAAGACCAGAGGGCAGGTCTGCCACCAGCAGAGCACAATCATCTGCATGGAAGACCAAGGGAGGGATAGTGAGGCTTAATAAAGGGGAGGAAGGGTGGGCAGAGGGAGACTGTGAAAAGGCAGAGATACTAAACAAATATTTTTGCTCAGTATTTACAAAGGAAGAGGGGGAGGTACATAAAACAAACAGTAGTAACACGCTGGATACAGAAGTTGATACCGGCCCCTTTACAGAAGAAAGGGTTCTGAAAGAACTCTTAAAACTGAAGGTGGACAAAGCAATGGGGCCTGATGGGATTCATCCCAGAATTCTAAAAGAACTAAGGGTAGAACTAGTGACACCACTGACTACCCTTTTAACAAATCATGGGAGGACGGGTGGTACCCGAGGACTGGAGGAGGGCAGATGATTCCCCTTCACAAAAGTGGGAGAAGGCAGAAGCAGGAAACTATAGACCTGTTAGTTTAACCTCAGTGATAGGGAAAATGATGGAATCACTTCTAAAGGAAAGAATTGTCAAGTAACTAGAGGCCAGAGGGCACAGGACCCTAGGCAGCAGGATTCACAGCGGAAGGTCATGCCAGACAAATCTGATAGATTTCTTTGACTGGGTGACCAAAGTAGTAGATCAGGGAGGGGCTGTGGACATGGCCTACCTAGACTTTAGCAAGGCATTTGACACAGTCCCACACAAAGATTACTATACAAGTTAGCCAGCCTGGGAGTGGGTCCCAAGATGACAGCCTGGGTAAAGATTGGCTGGAGAATAGGACACAGAGTAATAGTAAATGGAGTCCACTCAGAAGAAAGGGAGGTTACTAGTGGGGTACCGTGAGGGTTCAGTATTAGGATCGGTCCTCTTCCAATGTCTTTATAAGCTGACATTGCAGAAGGACTGAAGGAAAATATGTCTCTTTCCAGATGACACTAAGATCTGCAACAGAGTTGATGCACAGGGTGGGGTAGAAAGGATGAGAAGGGACTTGGCAAGGTTAGAGGAATGGTCAAATGTATGGCAGCTTAGATTCAATGCTAAGAAGTGCAAGGTAATGCACCTGGGAAACAAAAACCCTGGGGAAGAGTACACATTGAGGGGTGAGATACTAACAACAACAAAAATGGAGAGGGACCTGGGGTAGTCATATCAGATGACCTAAAGATGGGCAAGCAATGTGAGAGGGCAGCAAGGAGGGCTGGGAGGATACTGGGATGCATAGGGAGAGGCATCACCAGTAGAAAACAGGAAGTTATTATCCTCTGTACAGACAGCTGGTGAGACCCCATCTGGAGTACTGTTTGCGCCTGGAGACCCAATCTCTGCAAAGACATAGACAGGATGGAAGCTGTCCAGAGGAGGGCACTAAAATGGTGCAGGGTCTGCACCGAAGACATATGAAGAGAGACTTAAGGAGCTTAATATGTATAGCCTCGAGAAAGGAGGGAGAGGGGACATGATAGAAACTTTCAAGCACCTCAAGGGAATCAACAAAGTCCAAGAGGATAGCATCTTTCAAAAAAGAGGTGTGCAAGAACAAGAAGGCACAATTTGAAGATGGGGGCGCTCAGAGGTAATTTAAGGAAGTATTTTTCACAGAGAGGGTTGTGGATGCATGGAGCGCCTTCCGAGGAGGTTGTGGAGTCAAAATCAGTGATGGAATTCAAGCATGCATGGGATAGTCATAAGGCAGTTCTGGGGGTTGGGGGTAGGAAGAAGTAGGCTGCTGGTTAACTAGGATCTGCAGCTTATCCAGTAGGTAGGGAAATGGGCAGACTGGGTGGGCCAAGCGGTCCTTATCTGCCGTCAAATTCTATGTTTCTATGTTTCTATATGCAGTTACTTTAGGTATGATTGCTCCTGACAGGTGTCGAATGGGGGACACCATCTCCTGTGCTTCCACTTTCCTCAATAGAGGATCCAAACTAAAGACATATAATAAGGGGCTGAGGGGGCATCCCTGCCTTACCCCTTTCTTAATGTACATAGGGAACCCAAGAAGTCCTTAAATCATAGGTCCTACTTGTGCTTCCTTATACTAAAGTTGTAATATGGCTATAAAACCATCTGGAACACCATACCTTGCCAAGTTATCCCACAAATATTCATGCTTGACTGCATCAAATGCAGTTTCTTGGTCCACCGTTATTAGATAACCCTCTGGATTCATCAATAAACCTTACTCAATCACCTCTCTAACCAAAATGAGATTTTGAATAATGTTTATTTCAGGTATTGCACAAGTCTGCACTTCTGATATAACTTCCTTTGCCACTTTTGCCAGCCAAGCAGTGATAATCTTAGCCAAAATCTTGTAGTCGGCCGTCAATAAATTTATAGGCCCCCAATTATTAATATCCCTATTATTCCCTTTTTTATATAAAAATATCATTATCCCTTCCTTCATACTATTACACAGCTCCCGTTTAAGCAAAATTGCCATATACACTTCTGTTAATATTGAGGTTATTTGATCTACAAAAGATTTATAAAATTCATTGGGCACACCATCACTACCTGGCGAGATATTAAGAGACAATTTCCCAATAGCAGTTCTGACTTCAAACTCAGTTATAGGCTTCAAGACCTGTGTCACCATCTCAGCAGGTACTTGGGGAAAGGTCAAATGGTCTTTAAAGGAACCGGAGACCTTGGTTCTCCCCCTTTGAAAACGCTCTCTAGTATACTGTTGCACAATCCGCTGCATCAAAGCAACATCTGTCACCAAAGTACCATCCACTTGTTGTAATTAGGTCATTACCTGTTGTCCTGCTCTATTGGCTGGGGTGTTATAAGGGTTAATGTGTGCCTTTTTGCCACAAGTACTGAATTTTTGATTAAAAGCCTTTGTATGCTCCTGTGCCGCCTGATAGGTATACATTTGGGCTTTTATGCTTTTAATTAGGCCAGTTAAGTCAGTCCCAGTTTCTCTCATTTGTGTAATAAATTTTAAAAATTTTGCTTAAAGTCCCAAGTAATTAATATAATTTTCTTTAGCCTTCCTCGTAGATGTGATAATCATCATCTCTTTTAGTGTCTTCCCGCCACTCCCTTGGGTCGTTGTACAGAAACCGTATATCATGCCTTACTTCTAAAAGGACCAGGATGTCTTTTATTTATTTTTATTTATTTATTGCAATTGTTTCACCAGGAAAGGCACACTGAGCAACAAGATGCTCATCTCTGGTGCAACCTGGGGGGAGGGGGTACAGATTATCCAGTGAACAATTAACAGAAACAAATACAAAGCAGCATAAGGATACATGATTGCATGAATCTACAGGCAGCGCACATTGAATGCTTAGGATATTATAGTAACAAATAACAATTTTATGACAAGAAGCACCAGACAGGGTGAATTAGCACAGTAGTAACAGGTGTAAACAACAGGGGACGTATATCACAGTTATACACAGTACTCAGGGCAAAATAGGCCCAGGACATGAGTGCATGAATACATAAGAGGATGTGTATCACAGTTTTACAGTTCTAAACAGTACACAGGGCAAAATAGGCCCAGAACATAAGTACAAGGTTGGGGTTATATGCCAGCTTCTGTAGCAAGGATAAGGCCGCTGGCCAGGCATTGGGGAGGGGAGCGTGGGGCATGGCAGGTTCAGGGACAGGAGCAATTTGTAGTAAGGAAGTTTACTAGGGTGGTAGACAGGAAGTGGGAAGAGGAGGAGTGCTGAATTTGCAGTGGGAGGGCATTCCAGAGCTTGGGTAGCCAGTGTGAGAAGGCAGCTTGACCGGCAGAGGTCTTCCGCCTAGGGACTGAAAGTTGGCGGGAGTCACTGGATCTAAGATGATGGGGGGGAGGGCATCTGTGAGCATGGTGGCAAGGTAGGAGGGGATGGACCCGAGCCATAGGTTGGAGACAAATTTAGCACAGTGAGAAATGCAGCAGTTTTCGAGGGATGGTAGTGCCAAGGCTCAGTATAGGTCACAGTGGTAAGTGAGGGGAGAGGCATTGAGAGCAAAGTGGCAGAAGGCATTATAAAGTGTGTCCAGTTTAGATAGGGAGGACTTAGGGGCTACATTGTATACAATGTCACAGTAGTTGATGGGGGGGGTATCATCTTCAGGACCAATTCATGTCGGTCTCGGGAAGGGAGGCTGCTGCAGTTCCTATATAGTGCACTGAGCATTGGGCATAGTTGTTTTGAGATAGTATCAATGTGGTCAGAGAAGGAGAGATGGCTGTCGAGCCAGACCCCCAAGTAATGGAACAAGGAGACGTCTTCAAGTTTATGACCATCCAGGATAGTGAAGTAGGGAAGGGAATCTGGACAGGCGTTGTCATGTGCCGAAGGTCATAGTGACAGTTTTTTTTGCATTTAGGGAGAGCTGGTGCGAGCTAAACCATTGCTATACCTTATTGAAGTCAGCTTGGAGGTTTGATTGTACCACATCAGGGGCGGAGCCCAAGTAGTAGAGTACAGTATCATCTGCATACATGTGGATTGAGAAAATAGATCAGATGAGTGGCAGGTTTTTTAGGAATATAGAGAACAGAATGGGACCAAAAATCGACCCCTGTGGGACACCAGTAGTTAAGGGAAATGGGGGTAGAGATCGCATTAGAGACTCTAACAGACTGAGTTCTATCAGAGAGGTATGATCTGAACCAGTTTATGGCAGCGACAGAGAGACCTGATTCAACAAGACACGAGAGCAATATAGGGAGGGAGATGGTGTCGCAGGCTTTTGCAAGGTCGACAAAAATGGCTGAGGTGATCAGTCCACTGTCCATGCCTGTCAGGATAGTGTCTGTAAGCCTTATCAGACAGGAGGTGGTGGAGTGTCCCTTCCTGAAGCCTGACTGGAATGGCGTGAAGAATTTGGAGTCAGTGAGGAAGGAGGTAAGTTGGGTGAGCACAAGGTGCTCTTTTCAATAGGAATCTATCTGTTAAAGGGATACATTTAGTTTCCAGTATCCCTTCCCATCCTAATATGCTGGTCCGCCCCTAGAGTAACTCTTACTGCAAAGTGATCAGATACTTCCATAGCAACAACAGTTACAGTTGCTCCTGTTGTTCTGTCTGGAAGGAACCAGAAGTCAATTCTAGTTAATAGGGTACCTTTGTAGAATGTATGTGTGGGATGGGTATCTGACATGTCATAAACATCTTTTAATCGGTTTCTGGTTAAGATGTCCTGCAGCAGGTTCGTGTCACAATATACCTTCCCCACCTTCCTACCCCAGCCCCTTTGGGACAACTCACAGTTAAAATCCCCGCCCCACAATATCTCATTTAAAGTGTCTAGAAAAGGTTCTATCTCCATAAAGCTGCTCTATCTGACTTTGACTGTGAGGCATAGGTATTTATTAATCTGAAGGTAATCCCTTCAAGTATCACATCCATCAGCAGAACCCTGCCTGGAAAAACATCAAGAATTTTTAGGACTGAGAAGGAAACATCTCAAAACAAAATACCAAGCCCAGAACACACATTTTCCCCCACTGACCAGACTGAGGGAACCCCACGTCAATCCACTTTAGCCTGGTCTATGTCAGAGTGTGTGCAGTCTAGTGTCTTGCAAAAAAATTACATTTCTATGCTCCATATGCAGCATAGTAAAGGTAACTTGTCTCTTGTTCTCAGACTTAATGCTATTTGCATTTAAAGATATCGAGTTGAGATACATCAAAGAAAAAAGAAGAAAGACCTTGAATACCCTAGTTATGAAAGAAACAACAAAATTCCCCCTTCACTTCCTTTTTTTCCTTTTCTTTGATTTTGCTTTCTCACTGGAGGTGTCTCACTAACTATTTCAGGTTGAGAGGAGGCTACAGAAGAAACTTCAGAGCCTCATCTGAATCCACCGACTCATGATCCATTAGTACTTCATATGATTTTTGAGTTGGGATCGAACCTTTGCCTTCACATGTGGTGGTGGCAACCTGGGTTGTGATATTGCCTTTCATCTGCTTACCCTCTGAAAGGAGGGTTCTGGAAGAGGCACTGGCGGGGGCATGTCCCCCTCCTGGAAGTTTATATTTGGCCACTAAGCCGAGCTTCCCATGGGTTCAACTGTGATGCCTCTGACTTTTTGAGGTCATATCCTCCCACAGGACTGCGGAGACTGATTGTGTCTTATCCTCTGAAGGGGGGTTCCTAACCCTAAAGCAGGCGGTACCTCCACAGACATGGAGGGTGTACCTGGAATTTCCTCTAGGGTACAAGGTTTTCCTGTAGAAGGCTTCCCCACTCCAGGCCTAGTGGATTGCTGGGGCCATGGGTTTGATATCTCAGGGTGAGTGATCTATTTGTCCAGTTTCATGCGTCCTTTCTATGCTGTGGCTACATATACGTCCTGCTCTGCTCGTACTGTTTTATCCAAACTATTATATGATGCCCAAGCCCATGAGTGAAAAGTACAGCCCTGCTCTACACATAAGTTACATCAAATTGGTCTGGGACAATGAACACTAGCATGCCCCAGTTCCCCACAGAACACACATTTCAGCCTAGTGCTCACGTTGCCGAGATGACCTACATTCCCACATTGGTAGCAGGCTCAGGGCTGACCCGCACAAAACAAGACCCCCCCTGTCCCTACTCAAAAATAAACATTTTGGCAAGTGTTTGGTCACTCCATTCTCTTGTTTTAGGGTGACTTTGTATCGTAAACCACCTGTCCACAACTGCTCATCATCAAAAATGGGCTTAGGATAGTCATTCACAGTACAATGATGTTTTAGTCAACAAGTAATATCCGCAATGTCAACTCCTAAAAGGAATGGTGATGCGTTTGAAGGAGGGGTTTTGTCAATGGAATGACCACAAAGGGCTATGTTCTTTAACAACTGGTATTGTTTCCAGAACTGTTAAAAGCCTGCCGGGTGTTTGAAGCTTACATCATAGAAACAAAGACTTTGTCGGCAGATAAGGACCGCTAGGCCCATCTAGTCTGCCCATTTCCCTACCTACAGGATAGGCCGCAGATCCTATTTAACCAACAGCCTATATCTTCCTGCCCCCCACAAGAATTGCCTTATGTCTGTCCCATGCATTCTTGAATTCTCCCACAGTTTTAGACTCCACAACTTCCTCAGGAAGGCTGTACCATGCATCCACTACCCTCTCTGTGAAATAATACTTCCTCACATTGCCCCTGAACCACCCTCCTTCTATCTTTAAATTGTGTCCCCTTGTTAACTTGCAAGTCTCTTTTTCTGAAAGATGCTACCCTCTTGGACTTTGTTGATTCCCTTGAGGTACTTGAAAGTTTCTATCATGTCCCCCCTCTCCCTTCTTTCCTCAAGGGTATACATATTAAGCTCCTTTAGTCTCTCCTCATACGGCTTCTCTTGCAGACCCTGCACCATTTTAGTTGCCCTCCTCTGGACTGCCTCTATCCTGTCTATGTTCTTGCGGAGATGGGGTCTCCAGAACTGGACACAGTATTCCAGATGGGGTCTCACCAACTGTCTGTACAGAGGGATAACAACTTCCTGTTTTCTGCTGCTGATGCCTCTCCCTATACATCCCAGTATACCCCCGGCCCTCCCTACTGCCTTCTCACATTGCTTGCTAACCTTAAGGTCATCTGATATGATTACCCCCAGGTCCCTTTCCTGTTTTGTTGTTGTTACTACCTCCCCACCCATTGTGTATTCTTCCCTGGGTTCTTGTTTCCCAGGTGCATTATTGCACTTTTGCATTGAATCCTAGCTGCCATATGTCAGACCATTCTCCAACCTTGCCAAGTCCTTTTCATCCTTTCCACGCCTCCTTGTGTATCAACCCTGTTGCAGATCTTTTGTCATCTGCAAAAGGCATACTTTCCTTCAGTCCCTCTGCAATGCCACTGATGAAGACATTAAAGGACTATGAACCCAATACTGAACCCTCACGGTACCCACTAGTAACCGCCCTTTCTTCAAGTGGACTCCATTTACAATTACCTTCTGTGTCCTGTTGTCCAGCCAATGTTTTACCCAGGCTACCACCCTGGGACCCACTCCCAGGCTGGTTAATTTGACTTATAATCTTTTGTGTGGGACTGTGTCAAATGCCTTGCTAAAGTCTAGGTAGGCCATGTCCACAGCCCCTCCCTGGTCTACTACTTTGGACACCCAGTCAAAGAAATCTATTAGATTCATCTGACACGACCTTCCCACTGTGAACCCATGCTGCCTTGGATCCTGTGCTCCACTGACCTCTAGGTACTCAACTATTCTTTCCTTCAGAAGTGACTCCATCACTTTCCCTACCACAGAGGTCAGACTGACAGGTCTGTAGTTTCCTGCCTCTGTCTTGGTCCCACTTTTGTGAAGGGGAATCACATCTGCCTTCCTCCAGTCCTCGGGTACCACACCATCCTCCCATGATTTATTAAAAGAGTAGCCAGTGGTTTCACTAGTTCCTTCCTTAATTCTTTTTAGAATTCTGGGGTGAATTCCATCAGGACCCATTGCTTTGTCCACCTTCAGTTTTAGGAGTTCTTGCAGAACCCTTTCTTCTGTGAAAGGACTGGGATCGACCCCTATCAAAAGTGCTTCTGTTAATTGGATTAGGCACTTCCCTCCTCTTTTGTGAATACTGAGCAGAAATATTCGTTCAGTATTCCTGCTTTTCACTGTCCCCTCTGCCCACCCACCGTTTATTCTATTCAGCCTCACTATCCCTTCCTTTATCTTTCTGCTCGCTGATGTACCTATAAAAGGTTTTATCCCCTTCTTAACTGAGTCGGCTATCTTTTCCTCAGTTTGGGCCTTCTATTCTGACTTCCCTCCCTGCTTCTTTCTGCCTTAACTGGTACAGCTCTCTGTCCTGCTCCTTCTGTGTTTCCTTATACTTCTGGAATGCTATCTTTTCTTCCTGACTTTCACAGCCACCTCTCTTGAGAACCATAGTGGCTTTTCTTTTGTTTTGATTTGTTTATTTGTTTCACACAATGGCTTGTTGCCTCTGTGATGGCAGTTTTGATAATTCCCCATTGTTGCTCCACACCTCCTTCTAGCCTGTTTGCTAGTGCTTTTCTGAGGCACTCTCCCATCTTGCAAAGTCAGCCCTCCTAAAGTCCAGTACCCTCACTTTTGTATGGCTTGACTCTGTAGCTGAGTTTAAAGTGAACCACACTGTTTGATGGTCACTTGTCCCAGATGGCAACCCACTTCTAGATCTGAGATCCTCTCACTGCCCCGTTGAGTGCTAGGGTCTAAGATTGCTCCCTCATGAGTGGGTTCGAAACTAGCTGTCTAATGCCTGCCACCTGTAGGGCGTCAAGAATGGCCCTGCTCTTGGATGTCGCTGCGGCAGATGTGCTCCAGTTAACATCTGGCATATTCAGGTCTCCCATCAACAGTATCTCCCTTTCTCTGCCATTCTAAGAATGCCTTCCATCATATCCTTGTCCATTCCTTCCCCTGACCATGGGGGTCTGTACACTAACCCTGTGCGGATTGTGTGCCCTTTCCAGTCTCCAGAGTACCCACAGTGCCTCCCTCTCCTCCCTGTTTACTCTTTTGTTCAGTTGCTTTTATCCCTTCCTTTACATAGAGAGCTACTCCCCCCTCTTCTCCCCTGCCTGTCTCTCCTGTAGGTTATGTACCCTGGTATGTTAACATCCCAGTCATGGTTCTCTGTGTACCATGTTTCTGTGACTGCTACGATATCCAGGCATCCCTCTTCCATCAAGGCCACCAGCTCAGGGAGCTTGTTGCCCAGACTACGGGCATTGGTACTCATTACCCTCCATTTCCTGATGGCCTTACCCCTTTTGCCCCATCTCTGTCCTTCTTGCCTTTGTCACTTTCTCCATTTACCCCAGCCCTTCTCCCTATCGAGCACCTCCATGTTGGTGTTTGCCACACTTACTACCGTGATTGTTTTGGGGCTAGGATTTCCTGCTTCTTTCCAGTGCCTCCTTGGCTAGTTTAAAGCTTGCCAATGAAACATTTAAACCTATCACCTAGGATCCTGGTTCCCTCCGGACAGATGCAGCCCATCATGCCAGTATAGGCTTGCATCACTCCAGGTGGACCCCAGTCCCCAATGAAGCCAAATCCCTGAGCTCCACACCAGTTTTTCAACCACTGATTGAATCCCATGGTACGGAACACCCTAGCCTCTCCTATGCCATAGATGGGTAGCACCTCCGAGAAGGTTACCGTGCTTGCTACTTGACTAAGGCCCCTCCCCAATTCCACAAACTCTTCCTGCACTTCTCTAATCCCTTTCTTAGCCAGGTCATTTGTCCCTAAGTGGACAATGACATCCAGCTCCCTCCCCTGTGCAGCTGCTCCAGCAATCCTGAGGATTCGCTCCCTGTCCCTCCAAGCCATGGCGCCAGGCAGGCACCTTACCTCCCTCTCCCCTTCCTTGCCCAGTTCTACCTTCCTAACAATGGAGTCCCCACCAGGAGTTGTTTCCTTCCCTGCAGGGTCCCCTGCCACCCTCCTGTGGGTCTCCTTTGTAGGTTCAACATCCTCCTTGGTCTCACTGCAGGTGCCTCCATAGAGGAACCACACTTTGCCAGAATGGCATAGGAATTGAGAGGTACAACTGGAGGGATATGCCTCTGTTCCACCACCCTCACCCTCCCTGAGCCCACTGTGGTCCAACCGGCTCCTCTTTCTTGGCAACCTCTGGGGCAGCGGCAGTGGCACTGGTGGTCCCTGGATGGAAGAGGAGGTCCCACAAATCCTAGCCAACTCAGCCTGGAGATGAGCAACCTCCTCCCTCAGCCCAGAGATGCCTGCAGATGGGACAACACCGCATCCTCCAGAACATCTCCCGGAAGACTGCTGCTCCACAGCCACTCTTTCTCCACCAATCATGTCTTATTTCTGGCCCCTTAACTGTTTGCAATCCTTACTCTTCCTCTGTTTTTTCTCTCTCTCTCTACTTTCTGCCTGTGTGCCCTTTAAGCTCCTGATTGTCCTGTTCTGAGACAAGAATATCCTATATTTCTCAGTAGACCACTTACTTGTTCAGAGGCAGACCTCCAGCAGCTAGAGGGCGGAGGCTACTCTTGCCCTTCTAGGATGGTGGGTCCTTGGTGGTTCTGTGATCACTCACTTCTGCCCTAAACAGGAAGTTCCTGTTGTCAGTCAAATCCTGTGCCTATAAAAATAGAACTAGCTTTGGGTGGGGGGGGTGGAGGAGAGGGAAGGAGGGCAATATAGTCCCAGCAGAGAAGTTCAGTCACACAGCAGTCCTTTCTCCTGGAGTCTTCTGCCAAGCTATTAGCAGAATCTTTCTAAGACAGTCTTTAAATGTAGCTTCCTTCTAGCTAAGCCACTCCCCCTACTTACCAGATCTTTCTATAAGTAATTTAAACCTCACAACAGTTAAGCCCTTTCAGCCACCTGAGATTTACACCTAGATGACTTTTCAGTTACCCATTCAGTTCAGTTAACCCAAACACACACTTTTTTTTGTTTTGTTTTGTATGTTAGTTTTTTTACCCTAAATTAAAGGTCTAAATACAAAAGTTCTTCTACTTTAGTCCCAGCAGAGAAGTTCAGTCACACAGCAGTCCTTTCTCCTGGAGTCTTCTGCCAAGCTATTACATAAATTGTGTCCCCTGGCACGTGGATCAAAGCGTAAATTTCATAAGTGTAATATTTCATACTAGTATTTAGAAGCGCTCTGCCTACAAAGAGGTGATATGGAATGTCATCCATATTTTTTCGGTATCTTAAAAGTACTGCATTCCTGCGAATAGCAGGTTCAGAAGCCAATTTCATAGTCTCTGGAAAGAGACATTCTTTTACATTGGTGCTTCATACATTTGTTCTTTGACCACCTTCCTATTCTGTGGCTACCCGGTGGACCCTTTGATTAGCTTCCTCTGGGGTTTCTAAACTAGGAACGGCAGCAGGATGATTTATATTCAGGGGTTCTGTAGCTGTAGACCCATCCTCCTGTAGTGGGGCTTCTTGCTCTCCCCTTTCTCCCTCCAAGACCCTAATATCAGCTCTTAGGTCTTGGGTGTTGTTTTTGGCCTGGTGCAGATCCACAGCTCCACTAGGCACAGTCTGGTGTCCCTAGGGGAAGTGAAATTGAGGCAATTACTCTCTTTTCCAATCTACTGGGGCTTTCAGGTGTAATATCCATGGGACTTATTTCCTCTGCTCCAAAGGGCTTTGGCAGATTCGGGTCCCACCTTTGCCCTGTTTTAGCCCACCCAGCATTTTGAAGGGCTAAGCATATCCACTCTGGAGTGTCTGCTGGGACAGTAATAGAAGAATTGGTAGTCATTTGAGGGGATAAGGGCATTTCCCCTTGTCCCACTTCTCTTCTATTTATTTTACCTTTTCCTTTATTCTTTTCAGCCAAAACCTTACGTGTGGTTGCTTTTCTTCTCAGGGCAGTTAATAGAAACTCCGATAGAAAAAAAAAACAGGTTGTGGCAGCAAGAGAGGAGCAGTAGCTCCTGACCCAGCCTCAGCTGAAATACCCAGTTCTGCATTTTTTAGAGTATCATCGCAATGAACACCCACCTTACTTTCCCCTTGCATGCTTCTGAAAACTTCTCCAAAGTGCTCCCAATCAGAGCCACAACACTTGGAGAGCAATTTACCTGTGGCTCTGATGAGCTGGCTGTTGCTTCTCTGCCATCTGGAATCATCATTAGGTCCTCAGGCGTAGGTGCGCCAAGTGTGACTCCCCCCCCTACCCTGTTTCCCGGTGCACTCATGTGTCCATCACTGTTACTGCCTCCCAGTGTTTCAATTCTTGCTGAATTTGGTTCCTACAGTTGGCAAACTTTACTCTTCCTCCTGCAGCATTCATAGCAGGGCAGGGGATGAGAGTCCACCATCACCTCTGGTTATATTCTTCATTTCCTGATTTCGTTCAGCCACCACAGAGTCACTCTGTTCTGTAACCTCCTTTTCACGTTGGGATCCTGCACCCCTTGTCATTCCAGGAAAAGCCTCTAAATTTCCAGAGACCTAGGAGAAGGCCTACTCCTCAGTCTCACACACATCTTGATCCATCACTCTCCAAGGGAACTGGACAAACCACACCAGTCACAGCACCGCCTACCACAGAGTAGGGGAATTTTTTTATTGTAAGGCATAAGTACAAAAAAACTATGACACACTTGTAAAGAAAACACAAAATATAACATATTCAAAACTGAAAGAGAAAAATCATCACAAATTAATTTCATAAGGAGCATATTTAAACATATTGTCAGGTCAAAAAATAGTGGTCAAAATGCAAATATAAAAAAAAAAGAAAATCAAGCTTAGTACAGTATTCATCCTATACTTTCCTTCAAGAAAGGTACTGTGATCCATCTGTCTCCAAACCATAGGAGGTATCTATTTTTTCTCATACATACATTGTTCATGCACCAGGGATTGAATATTTTGAATTACTTGACCAGGAGGTATATACTGTTGTGGAAAAACATATTTACACCTTGTTTGCCATAACACAAATTTTATAATAGTAAAAATAATTCTTACCGTACCCACATCCAAAGGTGTACTATTAAAGAAAACCCCTCCCATTATTTCCTCATATTTTGGGTTATTCCAAATCCTTGTTTTCCACTGAAGTGCTAATTCTGTCCTAAAAGCCATCGCAAAAGGGCAGAAAATAAAGAAATGTTCCATTGTTTCTTCGGTAGTCCTACATGTTTGTCTTGGACACATTCATTCTTCCTGCTGCTTATGCTTAGCATTCCCCTTGACTTGTAAACGCCCTTAACAACATAGCCATGTGATATCCCACATCCTTGGTAGAATTTTAGCATCATTCAGCAATAAAATAATTTTATTAGTATACTGTTCCCCTATTCCTTTAAAACTGGGTTGTATAAAAAGTTATTAGTTTGTATATTGTCATATAACATCTTTCCTTTGGCTGATATAGTGTGTATTGGTTCCAGTTGCCATTTTCTGATTTTTATTAGTATAGGTTTGAAAAATGTGGGTATATTTTTATAACTTGATGGTATTACAGGATGAGATTTCCAATATACAATGAACGGGAAATAATCAACATTCAGCATATGTAACCCACAAGGCAGAAGAGGGTGTCATATTATCCACTATATTGTATTTTACAAAATTACTAAAATAAAATACAATAGGGTTAATGAGATTTAGGCCTCCTTGTTTCACTGAAAGATACAATATTTCCCTTTTTATGGGGTCGAGTCTACTACCCCACACCACCTGAAATATCGAGCTCAAAAGAGTGGTTTCGCAGGCTATTGGTATAGGGTAAAACATACTGAGGTACTGAAAAATGGGTAACAGAAACGTTTTAATTATACAAACTTTCTCTTTTTTTGTCTGCTGCCATTGTTTCCATTTGGCTACTTTTTGTTTACTGATTTCTAGTTTTTCTTCCCAAGTTAATAAACAATTATCTCCCCTCCCAAATTTTATACCCAATATTATAATAGGTTCATCTGTGACAGGTACATTTTGCGATAGTGATAACTTTCTCAGTAGAGTTACTTAAAATGTATCCATGGCATTTGTTTATGTTAAGTGATGCCCCAGCAACTTCTGCATAACATAGAAACATACACAGAATTTGTTGGCAGATAAGGACCGCTTGGTCCACCCAGTCTGCCCATTTCACTACCTAATGGATTAGCTGCAGATCCTAGTTAACCAACAGCCTACTTTTTCCTACCCCCACCCACTAGAATTGCCTTATGACTGTCTCATGCATTCTTGAAATCCACCAGTTTTTGACTCCACAACCTCCTCAGGAAGGCTGTTCCATGCATCCACAACCCTCTCCATGAAAAAATACTTCCTTACATTACCTCTGAGCTGTCCCCCCTCAATCTTCAAATTGTGTCCTCTTGTTCTTGCACACCTCTTTTTCTCAAAGATGTTACTCTCTTGGACTTTGATGATTCCCTTGAGGTACTTGAAAGTTTCCATCATGTCTCCCCTCTCCTTCCTTTCCTCGAGACTATACATATTAAGCTCCTTAAGTCTCTCTTCATACATCTTCTGGTGCAGATACTGCACCATCTCAGTTGCCCTCCTCTGGACCACCTCTATCCTTTCTATGTCTTTGCGGAGATTGGGTCTCCAGAACTGCATGCAGTACTCCAGATGGAGTCTCACCAGCTGTCTGTACAGAGGGATAACAACGTCCTGTTTTCTACTGGTGATGCCTCTCCCTGTGCATCCCAGTATCCCCCTTGCCCTCCTTACTGCCCTCTCACATTGCTTGCCCACCTTCAGGTCATCAGATATGACTACCCCCAGGTCCCTTTCCATTTTTGTTGTTGTTAGTATCTCACCTCCCATTGTGTACTCTTCCCCTGGGTTTTTGTTTCCCAGGTGCATTACTTAAGCAATAAGGCACAACAGGGTGTGGGTTATTGGGGATTTACCCACGCCTTGTGTGGTGTGTCACAAGAAGTGGGTAAATCACCCAATTACTCACACCCTGGAGTGCCTTATTGCGATTATACAATGGATCCATGTGTAAAATAAATTTAAAATAGATTTATTTATGTTTTTTATAAATGCCATTCCTCAGCCGTGGGTTATGCAGGATTTACCCACAGTCATGTGACATGTTTTGTGCTCCCAGGTCACTCCTGTAAAAAAGCTTCCAGCTTAGTGTGCTATACCTGGTTAAACAACTAAATAATAATAATGTTTTGACCAATAAGGTTACAGGATTTTCACACACCATTGTATAATTTGCACTTCTTAGCATTGAATCTAAGCTGCCATACATTTGGCCATTCCTCCAGCCTTGTCAAGTCCCTTCTCACCCTTTCCACCCCACCTTGTGTATCAACTCTTTTGCCAATCTTTGTGTCATCTGCAAAGAGACATACTTTTCCTTCCACTCCCTCTGCAATGTCATCCTAGTATTGAACCCTGTGGTACCCCACTAGTAACCCCCTTCCTTCAGAGTGGACTCTGTTTACTATTACCTTCTGTTGAAATGTGAGACTGCCCGTTCCCCTGATTCTATATTGGTTGCTAAGAGGCAGACATCATCTGCATATGCCATTACATTCATGGACATATTTCCCATTTGAGGGGTCAGCCCCATGATATGTACATCCCCTTGAATGTACCTCAAAACTGGGTCTAGACAAAAAATGTACAATAAGGGACTTATATGACAGCCCTGTCTAACCCCATGCTTAATTGGAATGTTTGACCCTAAATAACCATTAACTAGAGGGACAGTTAAGGCCTCGCTGTAAATTTTCCTTATCCATTCACAGAATACAGGTGGGATTCCATAAGAGTGTATTACGGATAATAAAAAGGAATGTGATATTTTGTCAAAGGCTTTTTCCTGGTCCATTGACATGATGTATCCATGTATTTTTATCTTCCTTTCCTTGCTCCACTAGTTCTCTAACCAAAAGTAGATTGTATACAATATTTCTTCTGGTACTGAACATGTTTGTGACAGTGAAATTACAAAAGTGGTTGCTTTTGCTAGGTGGGATGTTCATTTTTTCATTAGGGTCTTAAAATTCGTGTTTAAGATACTCAGGGGTCTCCAATTATTGAGGTCTGACCTATTGTTTTTCTTATATATGAATATTTCTATTGCTATACAAAAATGGAAATCAAATGTGGCAGATGATAATGTCTAATTAAATATTACAAATAAAATTTCCATCAAATCTGTACTAAATTTTTTATAAAATTCTGATGAAAGACCATCCAGGCCAGGTATATTATTTTTCAGACTTCTGATGGCTTATTTAATTTCTTCTTTTGAGATAGGGGACACCACGTCCTTTTGTACAGTCAGTGGCAGTGATCCTAAACATATAAAATGTAAATATTGTGTGATATTTTCTTGTTCTATGAGGGAACTGTATATAACTTTTCAAGGTGAGAATGTACTATCTTTAACACCTCGGGGTTATATGAACCACTATTCCATTTTTTGAGGTTAAAGAAGATATTGTCCTATCCTGAACCCTTGTTTTACAACTGGAGAGAATATCTCCACATGTCATCTTTCCAGGTGTGCACATCCTGTGCTCCATTAACAGATATGGCCCTATCATACTGGAGTTTCTCTATTTTCTTTTTTATTTTGGGGATTTGTGATTAAAAAACCTCTATGTCCAGAATTTATTAAGGAGTATAATTTTGCTAAATGTCCTTGGAGAGTAAGATATTTTTTATATTTTATAATATTGTCTGATTCTGCATATTGCATAATGTGAGTTTTAACCATTTTTTTGGTTTCAGACCACCAAACACTGATATCTTCTGTTAGACCTGCTACTGTCATTCTAGCTCTTAGTAAATCCTAAAGTTGACTAGTTAATTCCTCATTGTCAAAAAGCATTTTATTAAGTTTCCAATAGCTTTTGCCTATGGGTGTTTTTTCAGTTAAATCTAAAGAGAAGGTTAAGATGGCATGATCTGAAATGTCTAGGGGGTGGTCTTAGCTGTCACAACTTCAAGATATTGTGAAACAAATTTAAAAAACCAATACAGGTTGCATGATTCCCTTGAAAATATGTGTGTCCTCCTTGTTTATGTAATGATCTGTATGAGTTGTTTGCCATGTGGATGATTTGTTGTAAACTATTAGTGTCACAAGATTCTTTTGGCTTTTTGCTCCCCTATCATCTTTAGATAGTACACAATTAAAATCCCCACCCTATAATATATGTTTTGTTGTATGTAAATATGGTTTCATCCTATTAAATAGGTTAATGCTACTGTTTTTTTGTTTGTGGAGCATATACTGTATATTAATAACTCTCCAGGCTGTGTTAGATTTGAAAAAAAATCAATCAATATTACTTGTCCTGGTAATATTAAATGATTCTAGAAATCTTAATATCTTGTCCACTGAATAATACCCCAACACCATCACATGCTTCTGTACCATAGGTAAAGTACGATGGTCCTTTACACCATAACTTTTGTGCTATTGTCACTAGCGAGGTGGTGTTCAGCCTAATGCCCTGCATGAAACACACATAACAATTTAAATTTTGTAGGACAGAAAATGTGATTAATCGACATCTAGCATTTTTAATGCTATTAACATTAATAGAGGCAACAGACAATGGAGCAGTGTCAGGTCTCATAAATATGTGAGGGTCAGGAGGTTGTCCTCAAATGTGTACTTCACCTGGTTTGAGTGCCTAGGCGCTCTCTTCTCCTGGTATCAACAACAGGAAAGGATGGAACATCATGCTCAGAATCAGAGGTTTGGACATGTTGGGAGGAAATCGTAAAAGAAGAATCCATGTCCTCACTGGGGTCTATACTTCTGTTTCTAGTGACCAAGGCTTCAAACTTGTTGGAGAGCAAGATGCTTTGTGGAGAGGTAAGTTTTGGCATTTTGAATTTCAAAGTCTGTTGTCTGAGAGTTTTTTTTTTTTTTTTTGAGACTACTGTCACCTCGGGGGGTGGCATAGCAACCTCAGGAGACAGGTTTTCTTGGGGTAGAGTTTCTTCTCTAATATCTGCTGGGAGTGATGCTGCAGCTTCAGGATCCTGGGGTACAGGTACTGGATTCTGTGCTGCAGCCAGGGTCTCAGGTTGTTGTTCCTGAGGGTTGGTATGCTCTACTATATCACCCTGGTCTAAGGGGGATTCCTGAGTAGGGATTTGTTTTTCTTGATTCTGGGGAACATCAGAAGTTGCTACATTTGTACTTTCAGCTGTATTTCGTGCTGCTTCTGTATCTTTTTTTCTGTGCCTCAGTTAGAATCATGGCCTGGTCAGACCTATCGTCCCTATTGTGTGTAGCTCCCAATCTACACTGAAGCTTACTGGCACTGTCTCTGTTAACCTCTTTAAAAGGCTTGCTGCAACCAAAATGAAAGATACTTGCAGCTGCTTCTAAACCTCCTCTCTGTCAATATCCTGCATCGTATCTCTTCTACTTCTGTGACTTAGTCTTGGCCAGTAGGTTTCTCACTAGCATTGGCCCATGACCATTAGTCTATAAATGACAACCCTGGACATATTATTAGTTACCTCCAGCCATCCTCTTTACTGTCCCTTCTCCCCTGCCTACCATGCCTGACCCCCTTCTATACTCACCTAACCTTTTCCTGCCACCCCTTACCCATCCCAGTTTCCCCTTAATTCACTCTGCATTTTTCTTCCCCCTCTCTGTAAACACCTAAATCTTTCCTACCACCCATAGTCCTTTAGCCTTCTAGCCTCCATTGGTCCCCCATACATCAATAATCCAATATCTTACATCATACAGCTGTTTGCTTTCTCAATACCACTTCCCTCTCTATTCCTACTCCCTTCCACCTCTCAAACCTTTCTTCCTACTCTGTTACCTCCTAAGGAAGCACTATATACTGTATCTCCTGTACCCGAATATTATTTCTGTGGGTGTGCTGACACAAGGTTGACACCACCACAGCGAACACCAGCACAGTGACAGAAATCACCTATCTGTAGTGAGTCACTGTGCTGGTGTGCAGAAGACACTGGCGGTGCTTTTCCCAGTGTAGCGCCCCCCCCAGTCCAACTCCTATTCGGAGTTAGAATCCTAGAGACTGGGGGGGTGGGGGGTTGGGTGGTGCAGCCCCCAATAGAAGGCACTGACATCCCTGAAGCTACAATGCCGACAGTCGGCATGGTAGCTGTCGCTGTGGGGGATGTCGGTGCTAGCACTGTCGAAGCGCTATAGTAAAACCACTACTGTGATATTGTTGATTATGCAACTTGTATTTGCTGCTATATGTCTAAGGACCTCCTTGTGAATGAGCTTGCACAATGGAGTTTTCCTTCAATAAACTTGAACTTTAATTTGAATGTAGCCCATGGGCAAGAAAGATAGAAGTGACCAGGTTCTTCACATAAGTTGCATTTGACACCAGTAGGACAATCTGCACTTTGATGACCATACACAAAACAAGCGGTACATTTAATGCGGTCACAGGCTGAGCTTAAATGGGTACATGAACCACATTTAAAACATGTTTTTGGCTGTCCCAGGTAAAAACAATGTCCTCAATCCCAGCCTAAAAACAAGATACTAGGTAGTGTTGTGGTCCTGAATTTGTGCTGCGTAGTCTTACTTTATAGTGCCACCCCCCAGTCCAGATATGTTCTACATCAAATATGGGTTGTGGGGACCCCAAGATCTCCCAGCGTTGCTGTAGCCAATGCGTAATGTCATAAACTGCAACTCCTTCATTGTGGAATAAACAGTAGCAGTTTTTATAACAGAAGCCATCGAAAACTCAGGTATAGACTTAGTATTTGCTGTACTCACAGATCTGGAAGAATGCTCCATGGTAGTGTCTGAGGAATCCAAATGAGGAGACGCTAGATTCTGTTACGGTGAAGAAACTGCCACTAGTGTTTCATTTGCCGTTGTTTCACTCATCTGTGAATTCTGAGGGCCAGGCAGCAGGGTCACAGGAGCAGCAGGGCACGGTTCTGTCAGATAGGGAGTTTCAACTGCGTTAATACTCGCTCCCAGCCGTCACTCTAGGCACAAAACTTCTCATTTACTTGGACTGCCAGCCACCAAAACATGAGACTCGGGAGCTTCAGTCAGCTGTGACTCAGCTGTTCGCAGTGCTGCCACGTCAATATGCTGCATTCCCAGTGAGTCATTTCCCTTTGCCGTTCACGATGACAGATGTAAAATTGACAGTTCTGCTTGAAGTGCTTCTTTTTACAGATGCACCCTTTGTTCTGCTTCAGCTAATTTAAGCAATTTTCGTTTTTATCCAGAAGTTAAGATGAGTATATTTTAGAAGGTACCTTTGTTTGTTTTGCAGTATCAGGTTCAGTTAAAGCCCATTCCATATTAACATCTGAAATTTCTTTAGGTAGTTCCAAATCAGCTGTCATAGGTAATTCAGCATGTTCAGCCTCTAGTGAAGAGGAGGCAGGGAAGGAAGTCATCTCCCCTGTCCCCTTAGCTCCTAACCTTCCTCCTGGACCCACTGGAGTGGCCATCTTGACTGATGACCAGAATCTCCCCCTCTGGTGAGTAGGGGAATTTCCCTGGTGTCCTGGCCAAATTCCTCCCATTTACTCAAAAAAGTACCACCAACAGCTTAATCTGGTTCAATTTCAGTTGGTTACCATCTGTATTCCCCTTCCAGTCACCCCTGAAAAAGGGACTTCTAGTCTCAGTGCGTCTACCAGGTCAACAAAATTAATTAAATAAATAAATAAATACAATTACAGTCTATACAAAGTGATAGAAAACAATGAATGCAAAACAATCATTATAGACAGTAAGAATACATCAAGATACATCAGTACATACAAAAGGGGAAGGGTAAAACAACAAAGCGAAACAATCACAATAATGGCAATACATAATTCAGACAAAAGTAGATAAAAATAGGGTATATTCACTAAAACCAAAAGCATAACAGTAGGAAAGATAAATCATCAGGTAGAATGGGAAAGGGATAGTTAGGTAAAGTTAAGAGTACAATATAAACAAGAGCCAAAGTAGGCATCAGGTAGTAAGTGCAGGAATGGGGCAAGGTCAATGGTGGGTCCGGTAAAGCAAGAGGAGGGAAATCAGTGTGTTCAAGGTGGACAGAAACAGGAGCAGAGGTCTGATTGTCGTAGATGACCTCTAAGGTTAAATCTGGCATGGGTAGGGGCTAGGCAGATATTTGAAGGCAAGGAGTTTCACTGAGCAGGTGCAAAGTGAGAAAAAGATTGTGTACCCATGAGTGTTACAACTGGATACCTGGAGAAGCCTCTGATCACTGGAGCAGAGGGCATAGTGAGGGTTCTGAGGACTCAGTAATAGTACAAGAGTAGGGGGAACACCAGATCATAAGATATTATCGAGCAGAACAGCCAGTGAACAGAGATGGTGGGCCAAGGGTGAGAGCCAATGAAGGCTACTGTAGAAATGGCAGTAATGGGTACATCAATGTGAGGCCAGAACAAGATGGCATATATTATTATATGTAGTGTTCCATTTAAGCAGGCTTGTCTTAGAAGCAATAGCATATGTGACTGAGCCATAAGTAAGGGCTGGTAGAAGTATGCCCTGTGCTACAGCAATGATGGCTGAGGGTGTGAGAGCATATCTGGTTCTGTAGATCAGACCAGTCTTAGAATTAATGACTTTACAGGTGATGGAGATGTGGAGGTCAAAGTCAGGGGAGGGATCCAGAGTGATACCAAGATATTTGAAGGATTGAACATTTTCTAGCAGTGTACCAGAAACGCCAGAGACAGCTAGCAGGTTTTGCAATTTCTTCAGCCTAGGAGCAGATCCAAAGAGCATGGCTTGACTTGTATTGCTGTTTAAGACTAGTCTGTTTAAGGTGAACCAAGACAAGGTCATCAGCATAAAGAAGTGATGAGGACTGAGAGGCATTTTTAGAGATGTTGATGAACAAAAGAGTAAACAGGGAGGAGAGGAGGCACTGTGGGTCACCTTGGAGACTGGAAAGGGCACCACAATCCACACAGGGGTTGTGTACAGACCCCCATGTCAGGGGGAAGGAATGGACAAGGATATGATGGAAGGCATTCTTAGAATGGCAGAGAAAGGGGAGATACTGTTGATGGGAGACCTGAATATGCCAGATGTTAACTGGAGCACATTTGCTGCAGCGACATCCAAGAGCAGGAGCCATTCTTGATGCCCTACAGGTGGCAGGCATTAGACAGCTAGTTTCAGAACCCACTCATGAGGGAGCAATCTTAGACCTCATACTCTCAAACAGGGGCAGTAAGGATCTCCGATCTAGAAGTGGGTTGCCATCTGGGGACAAGTGACCATCAAACAGTGTGGTTCACGTTAAACTCAGCTACAGAGTCAAGCCATACAAAAGTGAGGTACTGGACTTTAGGAGGGCTGACTTTGGCAAGATGGAGAGTGCCTCAGAAAAGCACTAGCAAACAGGCTAGAAGGGGTGTGGAGCAACAGTGGGGAATTATCAAAACTGCCATCACAGAGGCAACAAGCCTTTGTGTGAAGCAAATAAACAAATCAAAACAAAGAAAAAGCCACTATGGTTCTCAAGAGAGGTGGCTGTGAAAGTCAGGAAGAAAAGATAGCATTCCAGAAGTATAAGGAAACACAGAAGGAGCAGGACAGAGAGCTGTACCAGTTAAGGCAGAAAGAAGCAGGAGGAAGTCCAGAATAGCAAAAGGCCAAACTGAAGAAAAGATAGCCAACTCAGTTAAGAAGGGGATAAAACCTTTTATAGGTACATCAGCGGCGTAGAAAGACAAAGGCGGGATAGTGAGGCTGAATAGAATAAGCGGTGGGTGGGCAGAGGGTACAGTGAAAAGCAGGAATACTGAATGAATATTTCTGCTCAGTATTCCTAAGGGAGGGAGAAGTGCTAATCCAATTAACAGAAGCACTCTTGATAGAAAGTAGAGCCCATCCTTTCACAGAAGAAAGGGTTCTGCAAGAACTCCTAAAACTGAAGGTGGACAAAGCAATGGGTCCTGATGGAATTCACCCCAGAATTCTAAAAGAATTAAGGAAGGAACTAGTGAAACCACTGGCTACTCTTTTTAATAAATCATGGGAGGATGGTGTGGTACCCGCGGACTGGAGGAAGGCGGATGTGATTCCCCTTCACAAAAGTGGGACCAAGACAGAGGCAGGAAACTACAGACCTGTCAGTCTGACCTCTGTGGTAGGGAAAGTGATGGAGTCACTTCTGAAGGAAAGAATAGTTGAGTACCTAGAGGTCAGTGGAGCACAGGATCCAAGGCAGCATGGGTTCACAGTGGGAAGGTCATGTCAGACGAATCTAATAGATTTCTTTGACTGGGTGACCAAAGTAGTAGACCAGGGAGGGGCTGTGGACATGGCTCACCTAGACTCTTAGCAAGGCATTTGACACAGTCCCATAAAAGATTATTAGTCAAATTAACCAGCCTGGGAGTGGGTCCCAGGGTGGTAGCCTGGTAAAACATTGGCTGGAGAACAGGACACAGAAGGTAATTGTAAATGGAGTCCACTCTGAAGAAAGGCGGTTACTAGTGGGGTACCGCAGGGTTCAGTATTGGGTCCAGTCCTTTAATGTCTTCATCAGTGGCATTGCAGAGGGACTGGAAGGAAAAGTATGCCTTTTGCAGATGACACAAAGATTTGCAACAGGGTTGATACACAAGGAGGCGTGAAAGGATGAAAAGGGACTTGGCAAGGTTGGAGGAATGGTCTGACGATGGCAGCTAGGATTCAATGCAAAAAGTGCAAATAATGCACCTGGGAAACAAGAACCCAGGGGAAGAATACACAATGGGTGGGGAGGTAGTAACAACAACAAAACAGGAAAGGGACCTGGGGGTAATCATATCAGATGACCTTAAGGTTAGCAAGCAATGTGAGAAGGCAGTAGGGAAGGCCAGGGGTATACTGGGATGCATAGGGAGAGGCATCAGCAGCAGAAAACAGGAAGTTGTTATCCCTCTGTACAGACAGTTGGTGAGACCCCATCTGGAATACTGTGTCCAGTTCTGGAGTCCCCATCTCCGCAAGGACATAGACAGGATAGAGGCAGTCCAGAGGAGGGCAACTAAAATGGTGCAGGGTCTGCAAGAGAAGCCGTATGAGGAGAGACTAAAGGAGCTTAATATGTATACCCTTGAGGAAAGAAAGGAGGAGGACATGATAGAAACTTTCAAGTACCTCAAGGGAATCAACAAAGTCCAAGAGGGTAGCATCTTTCAGAAAAGAGACTTGCAAGAACAAGGGACACAATTTAAAGATAGAAGGAGGCGTGTTAGGGCAATGTGAGGAAGTATTATTTCACAGAGGGTAGTGGATGCATGGAACAGCCTTCCTGAGGAAGTTGTGAGTCTAAAACTGTGGGAGAATTCAAGAATGCATGGGACAGACATAAGGCAATTCTTGTGGGGGGCAGGAAGATATAGGCTGCTGGTTAAATAGTATCTGCGGCCTATCCTGTAGGTAGGGAAATGGGCAGACTAGATGGGCCTAGCGGTCCTTATCTGCCGTCAAAGTCTATGTTTCTATGTTGATGAAAATGGAGACTAGAAGGGGGCCAAGGATGGAGCCTTGGGGTACCTAATATTGATGGTGGAGAGCTCAGAGGAGGTGGAGCAGTATTTAATGTATTGCTGTCTGTTGGAGAGATAGTTGCTATGCCATGCAACCACCTCAGGGCCAAAGCCAAGTAAAGTCATTTTAGTCAGAAGACAAATATGGTCAACAAGGTCAAAGGCCTTAGTGAGGTCAATAAAGACTACACCAATTGAAAGGTCAGAGTCCATGGATGTTTTAACATTGTTTGTGAACTTGAGAAGAGCAGTACTTGTACTGTAGCCCTTTCCAAAAGCCATGTTGATACTTCAAGAGAAGATTATGATCATGAAGGAAGGAAGTTATTTGTAGGGAGACACATTTTTCTAAAAGTTTACTTAGGACAGGAAACATGGCAATTGGTCTGTATTTAGAGATAGGCGGGGTCACCTTTTTTGAAGACAGGGACAATCCTGGCTGTCTTCCAAATATTAGGGACTATTCCAGAGCAGAGTGATGAATTAAAAATTCTTGCTAATGGTGCTGCGAGAATGTGGGCTGCTAATTTAATGAATCAAGGCTCTAGGCCATCTGCACCAAAACTACAGCTATCAGAGATGGATCTTAGGAGATCATAGACTTCCTTACAGGTTTGATATGAGCAGGATAAGGACTGGTAGTACAAACATCTGGAAAACAGCTAGTGTAGTTTGATAAGTTGCCAAATTGTGAATTAAAGGCTTTGGCAATTGTGACAGGAGTATTACAGTGCTGACCATTTAGCACCATGTCATTGGAGGATTGAGAAGGTTTAGTCCCCATAAAATTCTTATCATGTGCCAACATTTTTTTAGGATCACCAGCAGCATTAATAGAGTTTTGCAGTAAACGCTCTTGGCTAGCTGAATACCAAGCTTACAAAACGTTTTCTTAGCTTGATACTCCTGAAGATCTGCTAGTCAGCCAGTGGATTTAAATTTGGACCAACAGCTGTCACGTGATTTTGGTTGGGCTAGGAGATCCTTATTAAGCCATCTAGTGGGGGTCCCATGAATCTGACAGGACAAGGTGGAAGCATGCTGGTTCTATAAGGCACCAAACTCTGCTAGGAAATTATCCAGGGCCTAGTCCAGAGTAATGAGTGCATTGAAATCTCTAGATGTAAAGTTACTCAACCTCTAGGCAACAGTGACCACTCTTGTGTCACATTTAACATACAACTTGCCACAGGTGGGATAAAAGGCTGCACTGAAATTTATCTTTATAAAACTGCTAACACCAACAGTATTACTGAAGATCTGGCATAAATCAACTGGTCATCCACATTTGAGTGTAAGTCAGCTGAAAAATGTTGGAATATACTGAAGCAGAACATCTTAAACATTTGTAATAAACACATAAAAAGGTAAAAAAAATACAACAACAAAGGAAAAAACTGAAATGGTTAAACAAGCGCATCATAAAATTGATTAAAACCAAAAACAAGTGTTATGCACAATACCAAAAACACTGAACACCCTCAGCATGGGATGAATTTAAATTAGCACAAAAAAACTCTACAAAGGCCAGTAAAAAATCTAGGAAAAGATAAGAAATAAGGTTAGCTAGAACTGCCTCAAAACAGAACAGCAAATAGTCCTATGGTTACATTAACTCTGTAAAGAAATCCATCTCCAATCTATCACCCATCCTATGAAATAATAATTTTTGAACCACATTAAATGGCCATCATTTTTAACAAATACTTCTGTTTGGTATATTCTGTCTCTGGACTAAGTCATTTTTATTGTGAAACAAATCAACTTCATCAGAATAATATCAGAATCAATGAAGTAAAGGAAAAACGTGATAGATTAAAACCATTTGGAGCACCAGGACTGGATAATATATCCCCCAGATGTTAAAACTAATGAAAGATAACATCTGTGTCCCATTACAAATTTTGTTTGAAATATCATTACGTGAGGGAGTGGTACCCAAAGACAGGAGATCTGCTAAGATCACTCTTGTCCACAAAAAGGAAGCAAGCAAGCTGTGGTGAACTACCCCACTGCTAGCTCTTATTTGTAGATATTATTCTGTTGTATATATGTTTTTTATGTAATTCTATGTACATGCCAGTGTCAGCAAAGGCACATAGAGAAAAGACTGCATTTTTAAAAAAATATGGGGTTTGACCTTCCTCTGACCTACAAGGTCAGCCTTGTTTGCAGGAATCTGACAAGTTCTTGTCAAAAGGCTTGCGGATACATGATCAAATAGTATTCGTCTAAGTTAACTGACCAATGGGAAACAAACAATAAAATCAGTTTATATAATCATACAACTTACAGAATCTTCCTTATAACTAAATTAAGCCAGTTCAAAATCCCAGGATGAGAGAAGCTATTTCTACTGTTGTAAACCCTTAAGTTCAAAAGGGAAATGGTCTTAGACAAGAGGTGACAGAGAAGATTCCCAGAGTACACTGACATTTTTTTATAAGTGGCAGGAAACATCCTTCTAACAGGCCTGTGTGAGATTGTAAAAAATAGGTTAACTATAGGAATCTGACTCAGCAAAGGTTATCAGGAAAATAAAACTTTGGAGAAGGGGAAGAGTGACACCAGGTGGCCTAAAAAGTGAAATGCCAACCTCTAGTCACTGATCTGGAAAAGCCAGTCTTTATTCACAGACTTGGTGGGGGGTTAGTGGTATTCTATATAAACTCCACAGCACAGACACTCAGGGCCATTTTGCCATTCTGTTTGTACTCATTCTCCTGAGCACAAGGCTGCTATAGAAAGACTGCAATATTTTGCAAAGCAGTGATTCTCTGGTCTTTGAAATCTTCATACCCAAAATAGACTTAGCAAACATGTTTTAATGCATTTTTCTGTATATTTTTTGTGTAACCCCCCTGTTACCTGGGGTTACTAGAATCCCAGTAAGATCTAGTGGTAGGCAGGGAAGGCAGCTTGTGAAACTCCAGTTAAATGGATTTCCCACTGTCTCACTCTGTTCTCAGTCTCAGCTGAGACTGAGGGATGACATCATTTTAGAACTGTCGCAGCTGCATAAGCCACACTGGAATGTTGCAGTTGGAGGTTAGAGTAGAACGTTGGGGAATTTGAAGCGAGTCTGTGTGCAGTCTGAGTGAGAGACTGTAGTGCAGCAGAGTGTGTGCAGGCTCTCAGAGCTTTAAGGACTGGTAAAGAGCTACTTTGGTTTAAGGTGTGTGTTTCCACCTGAAGAGGAACACAGGAACTGTAATTGAAGTGGTGGAGACCGCTTTCAGTGGTTCAGAGCCCCATTCCTGAGGGAATGGGGGGAAGGGATCAGCCTGTTTTCCAGGGGCAACCCCCCTGGGTCCGGCTAAGGAAAAGAAGCTGCCTGTTTGAATTGTGCTGAGGCACCGGAAGCTCTGAAAGGAAGATTCCTTGAGGAGGAAATGCCTGTGGGGCACCTGCAACTAAAGGGTGAGTTCGCTCTGAAAAAGAGCCAAGTGTTTTCACCTGAAACAGAAGGAAACTAAAGGGACTTTTACTGTGGGGTCAGGAAAAGACAGCCAAGTACAGTTGGAAGATGTGGGGATTGGACTGTTTAACTCCATGGGGGGTCTAGAGTAATGGACAAAGCCACTAATTAGTATGTTCAAGTCCAGCACAATTGGAAAGAAAGAATGTGGGGACTGGACTGCTTAACCTGTGGGGGATCTAGAGTAATGGACAATGCCACTTAATTTAAGTATGTTCAAGTCCATCACAAATGGGAAGCAAGACAAGTAGATGGATTGTGAAATACATTTAGCAAGAATCTACACAGCAAAGTGTTAAAGGATGAGGTGTTTATGTCCAGAGAAATGGACGGGTATGAATTGTGGGAGCGAGAGGTGGGAGTCCCCCCATTAGTAGTAATCAAATTCACCTCTACGGATTTGCTCTGAGAAACCTGTTGCATTCTCTCAGGTACTTAGCCAGTGCCTGAGGAAAGTATCCATATGTGGGATTAAAGAGGAAGATTCCCTGATGGAGCTGAGGTGCTCTTAGGTGGTTTAGGGAGCCACCAGAAAATGTTTCCATGAAGTATGGAAGGTGTCCAAGTGGCTGGCATGGGAGCCAAGCCAGGGAAAACCCAGAGCCATGTACAAGTTCAGGCTGGGTAACCCAGAGCCATGGTACAAGTCCGGGCTGTGTGCCCAGTGTGTTCAGATCCTGAGGGTTAAAGTGATGAGGATGTGTTCTGGTCTCCCTTAATCTGCATTACCAGGAGTGTAGCCCCATGAAGGTCCATCTATGCTTTGTTTATTCTGTTTGGATGTGAATAAAAGCCACAATTTAGAATCCCACTGCTGGTATTGGACATTACAGTAATTGCTTCCTGTGTTCGGAGTTACTTGGGTGCCCCTGTGCAGAATAGCCAAACCTAGCCTATGTGCTGAGTGACCTATTCCTCCCCGAACCCAGACCATCTGGTATTAGTGTCAGATACAAATGGCATACCTGGTAGGGGTTACATTTGCATTCTGTTTCTTATACTATAATCTAAATTAGTAAATGTTCTCTTTTAGTTGTAACTGTATTTATTTAAGTATTTTAGTAAAAACTTTTGCTTGTCTAAAGACATTCTGCCTGACTGAGACTTTCCCTATTTGTGTGTGAATTGTGAAAACAGTCTTAATAATCTGTGAAAACTGTTATGGCCAAAGGGGACAAACCATAAGCAACCAAATTGATAAGGGATCTGGAAGGAACATCTGTAAGGATAGGGAGAATACCAGAGTCTACAGGGATTTTGAACCAGGTTGTTGCATGTCCTGTAGGGAGAAGGCCAAATCAGGCTTACACTGCTGCCCCGAAGAGAGTGCAACACCTGGGTTTTCCTCCTTTGTGTAATAGCCAAGGAAAGGGTTCATATTTGGCCATAAGACTCCAGACTGGCATTGTGCCCTTATCCAGAGTTAGAGTGATGCCCTGGATCCTCATGGCAGAGGTGCAGTTGTGACCTTGGTGAGCATTCATAAAGGATGAGGAGGGTATCCCTGCTCCCCGCTGTCTCAGATTGCACTTAAGGGTGTGCACTGTGATCTCAGTGAGCCTGACCCCCAAGAGTGTATTCGTGACACAGGCAGTTGGAAATTATCACCTAATAAGTCTAACATCTGTTCCCGGAAAACTACTAGAATCCATAATCAAGGCGTGGAAACAGGATCCCATTATCTCAAAAGGTGAAACAGACCAGGACCAACATGGTTTCATTTCTGGATGATCGTGTGTTACAAACTGAGTCTGCTTCTACAACAGAATTAGTCAGATCCTAGATAGGGGAGAATTGGCAGATGTAATCATGTTGGATTTCTGTAAAGCACTGTATCACACTGGCTGATAGCTGAAAAACTGGTTAATTTAAATATTGATCCCACTTACATAAGGTGGATAGTAAACAGGCTCACTAACCGTATACAGCAAGTATTAATTTACGGTTTTCTGTCCACTGGGGAGGGGGTGACAAGCGGGGTCCCTCAGGGATCAGTTTTGAACCCACTCTTGTTTCAGTTGTTTACTGCTGATCTCGGTAATAATGCAGAAAGCTCAATCACTAAATATGCAGATGATACTAAACTGGGTGGTCCAGCTAATAGTCGCGAACAGACCAACAAAATTTAGAAAGACCTCAGTTCCATAAGTAAATGGGCATACATAAATGGTATGTCATTCAACCTGGACAAATGTGGTCTCCGTCACTTAGGCAGAGATAACTACAAACGACAATACATCTTGAGTAACACAGCTTTACACTCTGCAACTAAAGAAAAGGACCTAGGCATCATTATAAACAACACCCTGGATTTTAAAGAACCATGCCTAGGTGCAGCCTCCCACGCAAACCGTGTATTAGGAACTATCACAAGATGCATAAAGAGTAGAAAAACAGAGGTCATCGTGCCACTATACAGATCCTGTGTTAGACCACACCCTGATTACTGCAGCCAGCTATGGCCCCATTACCAAAAAACAGATACTGACATTATTGAAACAGCACAGCACAGAACCACACAAATTTTGACCGAGACCAGGAACAAATCTCACACAGGCTAGCGCAACTAAAACATTTTAGTCTTGAGGTACAATGAAAAAGAGGTGATGTACTACTGTTTTACAACTTAGTAGATGATCCTCACCTCATAACTGAAGTAAACAGCTCATTTAAAGATACTGAATTGAAAACTCATGGACATCCACTTCAGGTAATTGCAGGCAGATTAAAACAAACAAAAGGAAATATTTTTACACCTAAGGGATAATTAATCTCTAGAACAACCTACCAGAATACATTATAATTGCAGAAACAAAAGATATTTCCAAGAATAGAGTAGATAAATACATTTCAGAGGGTGGAAACTTGCCATACTATTCGTGAACACAGGAGCTACCCATGGGCACAATCGCCTTCTCAGATCCTTAACTCATTAGTGAACAGAAATGCAAGGGGGTAAAGAGAGTCTGGAAGTACTGTGGGTCACCCTGGAGACAGCAGCCAGAACTTCCAGCCGCACTGTGGGGATTTACTGACCTCCAGCACAGGGGGAGGCTCTAGGCAAGGAAATGGGGTAAGCCATTAGCAAGATGGCAGATAAGGGGGAGGTATTGCTGATGAAGGTCTTCAATCTACCAGATATTGACTGGAGTTTCCCAGCCACGGCCATGACTAGAAGCAGGGTCATCCTAGACTCACTGTAGGAGGCATTTTTGAAGCAACTAGTCAAGGAACTCACTCATGATGGGGCAATACTGGACCTAGCGCTTATGTCAGTGTCAGTGGCTCAGTAGGTAGCACACTCGCCTCTGAGGCTGGGAGATCAGAGGGCTGTGGGTTCAGTTCCCACATCTGGCACTTGGGTTAATATCCCAGTACTGACACTGTAGTGCAGCGTGAGGGGTGCTGTACTTTTGAGGTGCCATCTTTCGGATGAGACATTAAACTGAGGTCCCATCTGCCTGGATTGGTGGTCGTTCAGATGGATGTTAAAGATCCCATGACACTTATCGAAAAGAGTAGGGGAATTTATTTGGTGTCCTGGCCAAATTTCCCTCATTCACTAAAAATACCACCAACAGCTTAATCTGGTTCAATTTCAGTTGCTTACCATCTGTATCCCCCCTCCCCCCAGATTGCCCCTGAAAAAGGGACTTTTAGGCCCAGTGGGCTTACCGGGTCAACAAAATTCAACAAACAAACAAACAAACATCAGGGTGTGATGCCACCTGGGGAACAGTGATCAACAAACAGTGTGGATAAATATTAATATGGCATGGGTGGTGAATCACACAAGGATGAGGGTCCTGGACTTCAGGAGGGCAGATTTTTTTTTTAAATGGGTGAATGCCTCAGACACCCTGGCAGGGGGATTGCCATGATGGAATGGAGGAACAGCGAAAGTGACAAACTAGTTCAAGTTCAAGTTTATTGCAGGAAAACTCCATTGAGCAATGCTCATTCACAAGAAAGTCCTGAGACATATACAACATCATAAGGTATACAATAGAAAAAAGTAGCTGAATAAAGTGCATACGTTGATTACAAAGGACTTTGCATGATAATGTGCTGCCTGGCAGCTATAGGTGTAGTTAAGGAGATGTTACTTCCGAACATGCCTATACAAGAGACTAGGTATACACATAGCACAGGTATGGGAAATTAATATGGATATAAACGCAAAGACAAGTGAGAATATATAAAAAGAAGGAGGGTAAGGAAAGAGGATGGGTGTAGAATAAGTGGACAGGAGTGTGATATAGATAGGAGGGTAAGGGTAGAGGATGGGGTAGAATAAGTGAGCAGGAGTATGATATAGATAGGAGAACTGGGACTGGGGGAATGAGAGTAGGTAAGAAGGGGTCTTAGCATGTAGAAGAGGTAGGCCATATGCTGATTATGGCAGTTTTTGATACTGTCAAGGAGAGGACAGTCCATTCAGTCCACATGTGATTGTAGTGGAATAGAGGTGTAGGCTTAATGGCAGTTGCAAATATCTTTCATTTTAACAGTAGCAAGTGATTTATAGACATTAATAGAGACAAGGCTAGTTAGTTTCAGCATGGATTGGAGAAGATTCCAAGTAGTAGGCAGTGAATATGAAATAGCTCGATGGCCAAAGGTAGTACGGGTCCTAGGGACAACTAGTAGGATGTAGTCCATTTTCCTGAGGGAATATGCACTGTGGGCAATGTGGAAAAGAGATGTTAAGTAGTTTGGTTGTTTATGGTGGAGTATCCTGAGGGTCCAGATACCAGCATGGAGCAGGCGTCTGGTGGCAAGTGAGGTCCAACCAACAGCTGCGTAGAGATCACAGTGATGGGTTCGGTAGGGGGAGCTAGTGATGAATCTTAGGGCATGGTGGTAAAGAACGTCCAGCTTGCTTAGGTTAGTGATTGCAGAGGAGGTATAGAGGAGGTCACCATAGTCAAGTAGTGAAGGAATGTGGCCTGGACCAGCCTGGTGCGGGTTGCAAGAGAGAAGAGGGACTTGTTCCTGAAGAAGAACCCCAGACGTGCTTTAAGCCTCTTCGATAAATCCTCAATATGTTCATTAAAGGAGAGCTTGTTGTCTAACTTGTGTGCGTGCAAAAGAGGTGAGCAAAAGCAGGAGGAAACAGAAACCAATGTGGTTCTCAAGGGAGGTGAGGAGACACAGAGGGAAGAGGATAGAGAGGTATACCAGCAAAAACAGAGGAAAGCAGTGAGGGATGCTAAGGCAAAGAAGTGCAAGGTAATGCACCTGGGAAACAAAACCGGGGAAGAGTACAAATGGGGGGTGAGATACTGACAACAGTAAAATGGAAAGGGACCTGAGGGTAATTATATCAGATGACCTAAAGGTGGGCAAGCAATGTGAGAAGGCAGTAAGGAAGGCTGGGTGGATACTGGGATGCATAGGGAGAGGCATCAATAGTAGAAAACAGGAAGTTGTTATCCCTCTGTACAGACAGTTGGTGAGACCCCATCTGGAGTACTGTGTGCAGTTCTGGAGACCCCATCTCCACAAAGACATAGACAAAGTGGAGTCTGTCCAGAGGAGGACGACCAAAATGGTGCAGGGTCTGCACCAGGAGGCATACAAAGAAAGACTAAAGGAGCTTAACATGTATGCCCTTGAGGAAAGAAGGGAGAGAGGGGACATGATAGAAACTTTCAAGTACCTCAAGGGAATCAACAAAGTCCAAGAGGATAGCATCTTTCAGAAAAAGAGATGTGCAAGAACAAGGGGGCACAATTTGAAGATAGAGGAGGGACGGCTCATAGATAATGTGAGGAAGTATTTTTTCACAGAGAGGGTTGTGGATGCATGAAACAGCCTCCCTGAGGAGGTCGTGGAGTCAAGAACAGTAGGGGAATTCAATAATGCATGGGACAGACATAAGGCGGTCCTAGTGGGGGGTAGGAGGAAGTGAGCTGTTGGTTAACTAGGATCTGCAGCTTATCTGTTAGGTAGGAAAATGGGAAGACTAGGTGGGCCAAGCGATCCTTATCTGCCATCAAATTCTATGTTTCTATGTTTCTAAGGAATGAACTGAAGAAAGAATAGCCAGGGGTAGCAAAGGAAGATGACTTTTTTTTAGGTATATAAGTGAAAAAAGAAAGACTAGGAGCAGAATTGTGAGACTGAGGGGTGCAGAGGAAGACAGTGCAGAGGATGATCAGGAAAAAGCAGATATTCTAAACAAATACTTCTGTTCTGGCTTTATAGTGGAAGGGAAGGGACCACATATAAGTTACAGAACTACTGGAGGAAGGGAAGTAGACAAGTCCATCCAAAGAGGAAAGAGTCCTTAAGGAACTTGCAGATCTGAGAGTGGACAAGGATATGGGGCTGGATGGGATACATCCATGGGTTTTGAAGGAGCTCATGGAAGTACTGGCTGCACCTCTGACAGTCCTATTCAATAGATCACTAGATAGAAGGTGGTCTCAGTGGACTGGGGAAGGGCAGATGTACAGTAGTTCCACTCCATAAGAGAGGCAACAGGGAAGCTACAGTGCATGCCACTTATACCAGACCCACGGGTATACCAGACAATTTGTAGTTTCCCAAACCATGTCCTATAGCTGTCCATTATAATTCATTTGGTTATACCGATCTATAAAGACCATCTATAGTGGACAGCTGGCATTGCAAAATTATAATTTTTAAGTGTAGTGCACTGTGTTTCTGTTACAACACTAGAGGTGCCTCACCTGGAACTTGAACCCAGGCCATCCAAAATACCATTCTGGTTGTGCTACCAACTGCGCCACCAAGGCAACTAAAAACTGGGTCATCCCAGAGAACATTATCTCCAATGTACAACCTTGTGCTGCACAGGTAAATACATTTACAAAGACAAGAGTGCAGCATGCACATTTATGGAACACATACACAGCCTCAGCTAGTGCACTTATTTCTTTCTCTCTTCTGTTTGTATGTCTTCCATAAATGTGCATACCACACTCTAGAGATTGTAAATACCACTAGAGATCACAGGTTTAAGAACAATGAAATAAAAGTAGTGAAGTGGATAAGTGTCTGTAAGTGATCTCCCAAACATCTCGGGCATACTTTAAGTCCAGCCTGATGTTTATATCTATGTGTTACAGCGACTCAGTAGGGGATGGCAGGCTCTGTGTGTAAGCAAGGCACTGACTTATTGGAGCTGGTTTGGCTAAGAGTGGTAGCATACTGCTTTTGAACAGAACAAGCACATAGTTCTAGCCCTTCGTCCCCCCCCAAGCTGAGGCATTCCTGAACTCCTGTCCAATAGTGATGTTCACAGAGTTACAGTCGACTCACTAACCCAGGCAAGCAGCCCATATGTGGCAGCTTGTTGGCTACTCAGCCATTTTCATGACAGCAACACAACAGCACATTGTCCTGAAGCAGATTCCCTGTTGGTGCGCTTTCTTGGTGACTCAGCGAGTGTGTGAGTCGGTAGATGTGGAGTGGGAGAGACACATACACGCTCAAGAAGTAAGAACTGCATATGAGTAGAAAAGATTAACGCATCCCCTAAAAAAAAAAAAACATTAAAGATTATACAGTAGAGTCCAACCCAGACTAACTGACCCCTGAAAATCTGAACCTCCCTATTTAGTGAGCTGCAGTTGTGTCCCCCATAGGTGTTGCTGACAGCCATTTGTCAGTGTTTAAAGTTATGGAATGGAAATTGCAGCTGCCAACTGATAGTGTTAAACAGCACTAATGACAGTGCTAACGAGGTGCAGGTGACAATGTTTCTTAAGTATGCCTGCTTTACCCTTGGTGTGTTATGCTGCATTTGGTTCTGTATTGGTGTCAGCAACAAACAAAGGAATCCCCATCTCATAAGTGCAAATGTGCTGTACTCACCATTGCCCAAAATATCGGTATTGTTGTGCGGCTTGAAAACGGTGAGAGAGCAATAGTTCTGGCAGAGTAATATGGTGTGGAAAAGTTCACAATTGCTAACATAAAAGCCATTAAAGATTAACTTTGGGAGTTTGCACTGTATATGGAGAGTGTGGCATGGTCCAAAGACAGAAATAACATGAGGACCTGTAGAAAGGAACAGAGAGATGTCACTATCTATCTGTGGTTCGGGCAAGAAAAGGAAAGGGTACCCTTTCAACCTCTATTTCTGGACCACTCCTATAGGAAAATGCACTTCAATTTCACCAATGCCTGGACAGCAATGGTCAGTTTTGTGCAAGTGAGGGGTGGTTGGACCACTTTAAGTGGAGACACGGAATCAGACAGCTGAAGTTGTGCGGCAAAATTCTCAGTGCTGCAGATGACAAAATTGAGCCATTCATTGAACAGCTGCTGGAAACAATCGAAGGGGAGGGTCTGGTCCCTGAGCTGCTGTTTAATGCCAATGATACCAGGCTGTATTGGTGTGGATTGCACGAATGCACACTAGCCCACAGGTCTGAAAAGATGCACCCATATTAAAAAACTGAAGGACTGAGCGATTGTCCTTGGATGCGTTAATGTAGCAGGTCACAAACTGAAGCTCATTATTATTGGAAAAATTACAGGTGCCAAGATGCTTCAAACATCTGAATATGGCATCACTCCCTGTGCAATATGAGGTGCAGCATAGTGCCTGGATGAACGTAAGCATTTTTAGCTGGTGGCTCACTGACAGCTTTGTGCCCCTAGTAAAACATTAACTGCGCTCATTGCGACTGCCATTAAAAGCGCTGTTACTGGTCAACAATTCACCTGACCATCCCCAATATCACTGATGTTAGAACAAGGGACAGAGTAATATGCTATTTGTTTCTCCCTGCCAGAACAACATCACAGCTCCAGCCCTGTGACTAAGGCATCCTTGAACTCTTTAAATGAGCATATCGAAAAAAGCTACTGCAAACAGTACTGGCAGAGGATAATGTAAAGACAGCTTTAGAAGACACAATAAAATCTGATGCGGTGTACATGGCAGCAGAGGTATGGGAAAGCTTGCATCCTGAATCCATTCAAAAGGCATGCAAAAAATCAAGGATCCAGACTAACCTGGCCAAGACATCGCACAGCCTGACCTCCCAGAGAACAGCGTCTCATCTGCTGTGCTCTCCCAACTGGTAGCTGCCCTCTCAGACCCTCCTTCCAGGAAGAAGTGTTGCAGTGATTGTAGTGTGATCAGGATGAACAGGGGCATGAGGTGCTGTTAGATGAGGGAATTGTTGAGTTTGTAACTAAGCTGGCACAGCAGGAAGCAGAAAATAACACTGACACAGACCTTGAAGGACCATCTCCTATGGTTCCCATACATGCGGAGGCAGTTCACTTTTTCCACCAGTGCATCCTGTACACAGAAAGTCAGGAAGACTGTGATCCTATTCAGGTGATGCTGCTACAACAGCTGAGATGTGCCACCAGGAAAAAGTTGATTCTCTAAAGCAAACATCACTGAAGGACTTCTACACAAATCTGTAGTTACAGTATTAGCTTTTTTATTTTTATTCTTTTATTTTTTCTGCAATTTGTTAAAGCTTTAGTTTTTAGACACTCTCTGATTCATGCTGTCTCATGTTTAGCACAGTATGTCTGGTTGACTGAGTGGCTTGTTACAACAGTTTGTGACAGTACTGTACTGTATATTTGCTCCCATTTATCTGACCTCTCATTTATCCAGACTAATCAGATGTCCCACAGGCAATTCAGATAAATGGGGTTGGACTGTAACTAAATATGAAGTACAGTACAATAGCCTCTCGAAAGATACTACTTGATCCTGTGGCTGGCTGGCAGAATAACTGAGACAGTACCAGAAGCAAACACATACAGTACTGTAGGATTTAAACAAGTGAAAATCCCCCCAAAAAAGCATTTTAGTTACCCAGACAGCCGCTTATAATGGAAAAATCTGCTCAACACAGACTAGTCTATTATAAGCAGCTTCCACTGTACGAGTAACTACAGGCTGGTCAGTCTTACATCAGTAATGGGGAAACTAATGGAATAATTTCTAGAGGAAAGACTGGTAGATTACCATGCATCTGGTGGGTTACAGGACCCAAGGTAGCATGGATTCACAGGAGGGAGATCATGTCAGACAAACCTGACAGATTTCTTTGGGTGAACAGAGAAATAGATTGGGGGGGGCAGTGGACATGGCCAACTTAGATTTCAGCAAGACCTTTGGCACCATGCCACATAGGAGGCTCATAAAAAAACTGGGAAGCTTGAGGGTGGGAACCAAGGTGGTACACTGGGTATATAACTGGCTGACAGATAGGCAACAGAGGGTGGTGGTTAATGGCACTCGTGTGGGGAAAGGGAGAAAGAGCTGTGGGGTTCCTCAGGGCTCAGTAATAAGCCCAGTCCTTTTAATTTCTTTTATAAATGACTCTGCTGAAGAACTGGAAAGCAAGGTGTGCATCTTTGTAGATGACACCAAGATCTGCAACAGGGTGGATGCTCTGGAGGGCGTAGAGAAAATGAATAGAGACCTGAAAATGCTCAAGGAATGATCAAAGGTATGGTAGTTGGGTTTCAGTGCAAAAAAAGGCAAAATCATACACCTGGGTTACAGAAACCCAGAGACAGAGTTTAGAAATGGGGCAGAGGTAGTGACAGTTACTAAACAGAAGATGGACCTGGGGTAATCATAACAGATGTTCTTAAGGTGGCAAGGCAGTGTGACAAAGCAGTAAGGAAAGCCAGTGGGATGCTGGGGTGCACAGTGAGGGTTATCACCAGCAGAAAGAAGGAGGTGGTGTTACGACTGTATCAGTCAATGGTGAGACCACACCAGGAACACTGTGTCCAGTTCTGGAGACCACGCCTCAGACAGCACACAGACATGGTAGAGGACATCCAAAGAAGAGCAACAAAATAGTGCAGGGGCTGCACCAAATGTCCTATCAGGAGAGACTGATGGATCTAAACATGTACACTCTGGAAGAGGGATGGGGGGGGGACATGACTAAGAACTTTAAATACCTCATGAGGGTGAATAAGGTAGAGGAATGGAGCATTTTTTAGAAAAGATGTAGAAGAATTAGAGGGCATGCAAATAAGATAGAGGGAGGAAGTTTAGGAGGGATGTGAGAAATTTCTTCACTGAGAGGGTTGGGGATGCCTGGAACGATCTTACAACGAGGGCGGTGGGGGCCATAACAGTTGTAGGCTTCAAGCATACATGGGATAGCAATAAAGGAAAACTTGTATCATAGCGAGGGGGGGGGCAAAGAGGGTGTGCAGTGGCAGAATGTCAGAATAGGCAGGGAAAGAAGGGTCAGACTAGGTGGCCCAAGCGGTCCTTATCTGCTGACAAATGTTATGTTTCTGTGTTAGGACACATCTGGAAATGAACTATCAGCTCAGTATGTCTTTCCTGGTGAAACTTCTGAAATAAATTAATTAATTAACCCCCTACCAGTTTGTGCTCATGGCCCCTATTGCATGATCCCTTGCTCCACCTGCACAGTGTTGACCAGTCCATTCTATTGACCCCATGGAGATACTTGTAGGTTTTCATCATATCCCCCTCTCTCCCTTCTTGTCTCAAGTAAGTACATGCTCAGGCTTCGCAGACACTCCTCATACAACTTTTCCTGCATTCCCTACACCATTTTAGTGGCCCTTCTCTGCACTGTTTCTAAGTGGTCACAGTCTGTTCTGAGGTGGGGCACCAAAATTGTGCACAGTCCTGTTGCAGTGACCTCACTAGGGACCTATAGTGGAGCAGGACCACTACCTGCCTCCTGCTGGTGATGACCCTACCAATACAGTACGGTATCTGGCTGGCTTTCACATTCACCTAGCTGCACTGGGCTTATGACTTGAGGCTGTCACTAATGATGACCCCAAGGTTGGTTCCATTCCTCCATATTCCAGTTTACATTGACACTCCCTATCCAATACTCTGCTTTGAGTTTCTTACTCCTATTTATTGAAATATTATCAATTGCTATTTTTTTTATTAGTCAGTAAAGCCATATTTATCCTTAAGAATTATGTGTCTTAGTAATTACTCTTGGTAATTCATGTTGCCCTTTTCTCAGTCTTTTGCTATGGGTGGTAGCAGTAGTAACATATCCAAGGGAACAGTACCCTCCTTAGTATGGTACTTTTATTTTCCAACAGTGGCTGGCTCTGCACCATTTTTGTGTGTCCAGGTGTCAGGCCACACAAACCAACATCAACCAGTTTAAACCCAATACCCGAGACTTTGGATAGTGGCATAAAAAGCTTTATCTTTGTGACATCCACATTTTTAAACTTCTAATCATAATACAGAAACATTGATTTTGTTGACAGAAAAGGACCTTAAGGTCCATCCAGTCTGCTCCTTGTCCTTGTCTATTCTATCATCACTGACCTAATTGATCATAGGTGTCACTCTCTCCCCCCATTCCTTTACCTTATATGCCCCTGTATCCATCCCATGCATGCTTGAAGTTCCCCAAAGTCTTTGCCACAACTACCTCCTCTGGCAGACTATTCCAGTCATCCACCCTCCTTACCACGAAAAAGTATTTTCAAACCTATCCTAAACTTCCCCCTCTTAGCTTCATTGCATGCCCCCTTGTTCTAGTGCCTTCCTTTCTCTGAAACAGACCCTCCACTTGCACCTTGTTCACTTCTGTGTGGTACCAGTAGGTTTCAATCATGTCCCTTCTCACTCTACTATCTCCCAGGAAGTGCATGTTGAGTTTCTGTAGCATTTCCTTGTATGGCTTCTCATGCAACCCCCTCACCATTGGTTGCCCTCATCTGTACTGCCTCCACCATTTCAATATCCTTGCAGAGGTGAGGCCTTCAGAAATGGACACAGTACGCTAGGTGTAGCCTCACCAGTGAGCAATACAGCAACAGCACCACCCTCCTCCTGTTATAAATCCCTCTCCCAGTGCACACCAGCATCCTGCTAGCCTTTCCCGACATTTTGACACAGTGCCCAGCTACCTTGAGGTCATCAGATATAGTGACACCTAGATGTTTTTCTTGCTTGGTAACTGTAATCACCACTACCCCCATCTTACAGACAGCCCCTGGATTCTGTAGCCCTAAGTGCATGACCTTGCACTTTTTGGCACTGAAACCCAGCTACCACCCCTAGACCATTCCTCTAGTTTCCTCAGATTGCTTTGCATTCTCTCTCCACTCCTTCCTGAGAACCCTGTTGCTGATTTTTGCATCATCCACAAAGAGACACACCTTACCCTCAAGCTCCTCCTCAATGTCACTTTTGAAGACGTTGAAAAGGAATGGTCCCAGCACCAAACAATGTGGCACCCCACTAGTTACTGTCCTATTTCCTGAATGGCTACTGTTTACCACCACCCTTTGCCTCCTATACCTTAAACAGTTTGATACATAGCTTGTCACTTTCTTCCCAGAGGTTAAATTGGAGGTGTCTAGGTGGGGGGTCTCTCACATCTAGATTTCTATGTGGTGGAACTGTCATTTTTAAGTGATGGAACTCTCCTATAGTAGTCAGTGGAGAAAGATGACAGAGGTGGTGGAATTGAGTTCCTGCCCAATTTGACCTATTTCTCCCCCACCCCAGGCTAGGCTGCTTAGTTTATTAACTAGCCTCTTGTGCAGTGCAGTATCAAAAGCCTTACTGAAGTCCAGGTAGGCCACATCCACTGCTCTCCCTTGATCCACCTCCCTGGTAACCCAGTCAAAGAAATCTATGAGATTAGTTTGATATGATCTTCTCCTGTGAAATCATGCTACCAGTGGTCCTGCAGCCTTTTTGCCTCCAGGTACATTACAAGCTTCTCCTTCTGTAGTGTCTTGATTATATATCACTATCAAAAATATTTTCAGCGATAATTTAGAAGTTATACAATATCAGAAACTGCTCTACTGTATATTAACTTCTGTGTTTAGGTAGCACCTTTTACCCAAACAATATGTAGTTTACAATTCTACAATGTTTACCTTAAGATTTACTAGTTATGTTCATCTGAGTCTTCATTTTCTGCACTCAGGAGAGGTTACGGTATGTATTTAAACCCCTTAAAGGAGGAACAGTTCTACATTATGACGAGCCAATGTAGGATACTTATATATAGTTTCTTCCCTTGTTCAAACTTATATTTTTTATTTCAAAATATATGTAAACCCCTTAATATAACCATTATGCCAATTCTGCTAGAAATACTAAAAGCATATCTCTGTGCTGTTAAAAATATGCAGCTTGGTTTACTGATCCCAGCTGATGTTCATCATACTCAACTAAAATGCCAGAAAGACACTATCCTCAACTTGTTCAAAACAATTTAAAAGCACTATCAAGTTCTCAACTTTCAAAATATGTTTACATTAGTTGAGCACAGTGCTCCCTCAGTATAATGAACAAAATGGGAGCCATAACACAAATTTGTTATAGTGGTTTGTTCGTTAAATCGAGGGAGCTCCAGAAAACCATTGGCGTCACTCAGGTAAAGCTTGAAAACACTTATTCATGATTCCCTTACAAAAAGTACACAATATCTTTAATTATCTTTAAAAGCTCCTAAACGCATCTCAAGAGCACCTTAAAAATCATACAGGACTTTAATTCATACAGTGCTTGAATTCATAACATTGTGCAAACGCTTGAGCTAAAAGCCGTCACTTGAAAAAGTCCATAATGCAGCTTTGTGCTTTTTTCATTTTCATAGCCAAGTCTCTGGTGCATGATATCAGCTGGCATAATTGTATTACCTTGATTGGGTTGGCATCCTGAGCTTGCAGCCACTGTAAGGCAGTTTCTAGGCCCATGATCGCAGACTCGCTTGCCGGCACCTCAGTTACATCCTCCGCGTCTGACTCCTCACTTTTGCTCTCATCCTGGGACTGCAAGTGCTCCTGCCCCACAATAGCACTCACAATTTCTGCCTCTGGGAGCTGGTCATGCATCTGAAGATGATCATCGATGCACATCCAATCATTGATCGTTTCACTGGCAGCACTTCCTGGTTCAATCACCTGTAGCTGCTGGGCTATCTCTGCGATTTCCTGGGTGTCATCAGGCTCTAGCTCATCATCGTTTGGCTCCAGTAGGTCGCCAAAAGCTGGCCCCAGTGTGGCAATCCAGCAGTGCAGCACAGCCACCTCTGTGACACCCCCTCCCCATACTTCGTCAGTCAACATAAGGACCTTAAGTAAGTTCAACTGTTTCTGGAACTGAAGTCACAGATGCGTGATCTGAACTGGACACCAGATCACTCAAAAGCCTTTTTCTGTAGAGTTTTTTCAAAAGTGGCAATAATGCCACCGTCCATTGGCTCTAGACGTGAAGCTGTGTTTTTTGGTAGAAAAAGTGCTTTAATGCAACCATCTCTAGATTTCAGTTCACATTCGGGAGGGTGGGCAGGGCACTGATCGAGTAAAAGTAGTGCTTTCATTGGTAAACGCTTACTCCTCAAATGATTGCGGCCTGCAGACACAAAATAATTCATAAACCAGTCCTTAAAAATTGCTGCAATCATCCAGGCATTACGACTGTTAGCATTTAGGACAGGGAGTGATGTTAAATTGACGTGGTAAAAACTCCTAGATTTTGAAAACTTTCTGATGCACAGTGGCATGACTTTGTGTGTTCCAGAGGTATTAGCACAGAACAAGAATGTCACCCTTTCCTTAGACACTTTGAATCCTTTACTGGCATTGTGATCGGTCCAGCATGCCAATGTAACATCAGGGAGGCACCTCCAGAACAAGCCTGTTTTATCTGTATTATAGACTTGTTGTGGTAGGTACCCTCCTAACGAAAGCACCTCCTGTAGCTTTGGATGAAATTCAGCAGCAGCCTTATTGTCACAGGAGCACTGCTTTCCTGTCACTACAACAATATGGATGCCATATCATTTCTGAAACCTCCAGAGTCATCCAGAGTCATCCAGAGGAAGATTTAAATGAACTGACCTGGCCGTGGATTTGTTTGGCAAATTGTTGGGCTTTCTTCCACATGACTGACCTGGAGACAGGCACACCACTGGCATGCTGCTGCATACACCATATCTGTGTTGCTGTGTCAATAGCCTTTTTGTCAGCATGTCTCAGCTTCTTTCAAGCCACACCCTTCTGCTCTCCGCTCTCAGCAACAAAGTCTCTGAGAGACACCTCCTGTTTCATACAGATGCATATGGTTAATTTGGCAAAACCAGTTTCCACAGATTGTTTTTAGGCTCTCCCCGGCTCTAAGTCTATAAAGGACAGACAGCTTTGTCTCAGTAGAGTAGGGGAACCGCTTCATGATTCACATTCTGCACTCAGTACAACTCTCAGCCAGAGATGTGAGTAGAGGTAAACTGGCCATTAAATAGAGGCAACAATTGATTTAATTGTTTTAATTGGTATCGGGTGCAATGCTATAATTAACCAGTGCCTTTGTTCCTTTGTGCTTTGCAGCAGTGAGCTTTGTATGTAAGTATGGGCAGGCGGGCTACACAATGGACATTAAATGCAGTCACGGGCAAACGGTAAATAATATTTTATATTTTTTTGTGCTGAAAATGTTGGGAGACATAAAACGTGTTCGTAATAACCAGGAATTCACTATAACAGGGTATGTTATAGCGAGGGAGCACTGTAGTTAGCTTTCTGCACAGTGTACTGGCTGTGCCACACTAAACTTGCTAATTTACTTGAGTGCTAGCAAACAGCCACTTTACTGTGTGTTGATTATCACCTATACTTTTTACAGGGAGTGGACGGATTCCAACAAAATGGCCCAGAAATGTAAGGCATGGAAATTCCTCAAAATTACACTACAAGGGATGAAGACTGTACTACATCTTTCAGGCATAGGAGGTAGGAATTGGAGACTTGCAGGACATGAGTAAAATACAGAGGGCAGCATGTTGGAATGATTTGCAGGTCACAAGCTGAGTTTGCAACTAGTGCACCGAGTAAGGGAATGCTGATTCAGCAGCTTGTGAGGCAAGAGCAATACTGAAAGCAGCAGTTTGGTAGGAATGAACCTGTTTGCACATATACGCAAATGCAGGCCTGGAGCACATGAATATAAGTCCCACTGCTATTTTGGAAGTCCCAGTGAACTTACTAACTGTGTTTGTGCTCCCAGAGTTAAAGATCACAAAAAGTATGCTTTAACCAATCACAAATGTGTGTGGACCCAAAACAAGCACTATAAAATTGCCCTGTCAAATGACGATGGAGTACAATATCTCTGCATGCTAAAGCAGTGAAATCAAGCAGTTTGTGAGAGAGAGACAAGATGCGTATTTGGGAAAAAATGTTATATTTCATATTTACATTATTTATTATTTTAAATAACTGACTGAACCAAGATGGCTACAGTTGTTATGCAACATTTTATTCTCAGAGGGGTCATGCTTCTACTTATTTCTGCAGCTGGATGTAATGGAACACTCAGAGGTGTACTGATATGCACAAGGTCATATGATCAGTAGACTGACTGGCAGAAATGGAACCCATTGCCTCCCTGTTCCCAAACAGGTGCCTCATCCAATTGACCATACTGCCTCACTAATCTGATAACCTAGCAGGAACATGTAGGGGTACATCATTTCTTTTCTGGTTTACTGTTTAAAATATTTATCCTAATGTGAACGTCCATCCTGACCATACAGTATCATTATACGAGCAACATTTACAAACCACATGTCTGTGATACAGGCATGTCAAAAGTATGGATTTCTTTTTATGGTGTTCAAAGCGGCACACAGCCTTTATCCACTATGAAAGGAAGTGTGCTGTTATAACTGGATGTAAATTGAAGTTGGAATGAATGCCTCAAATGAAGACTGTTCATTTGCATTTCATTTTCCAATATAGCCATTCTGTGCTGTAGTGCAAATGGGTTGGTGCCTTCAAAAAAGTTTTTTGTTTCTTAGAAATGTACAAATTATAAGGCAGAGCTAGAAGTCCAGTCAACAACAGCCTTTTCAGTGAGTCCCTGCTTCTGAACCTGTACACTTATTTTTTTGGAGGGCATTTCTTGACTAAAAACATTTAAATTAGTCTCATTTTATAGAGATTTGCATTGGAAACAGTCTTGATGCTACATTTGTGCACCATGGTAAGACAAAAAACTAGCAAACAGGATTTTATTTCAGCTGACAGGTGGTTCATCTTAACAGTCTGATATCTCGGAGTCAGCGCAGCACATTGTAGGCCAGACCAGTGCTACCCTAGGCTCACTGAAACAATTCCTCACCATCCTGATCAAATCTGTGCAGAGGATCAAGCAGAAAATTGATCCCTTTAATGAATGTTTAGCCACATCTGAACACTAGGTCAAAGCCTTGGTCAACTCGATTAAGGACTCAGGGAGTATGGCAGGGAAGGTGCTGGCAGCAGTAACCACAGCTGCAAAAGATCAGGCCGCTGTGAAAACTAGAGTGGAGCAACTCTAAACTATATCTACTAAGCTAATGTATGAATTATTGGGCTGCCTGACAAGACTGAAGGGGCTGACCCAATAAATTTCCTGCAGCACTGGATCCACAAAGTTACAAGATTTGGGGATTTTACAGTGGTATGACATGGGCAGGGACACTAACAAGGACCCTCATACCCTCGTGGCTATTGCATCTTCAATGGAGAGGGAGTCTATTCTATGGGCAGCTGGGAGAAAGGGTAACATCCAGCATGAGGAAACAACAGTCATGCTTTTCCCCAACTTGGCATAGGCCAGGAGGGCCAGAAGGAAGTCCTTTGATGGCATGAAGCAGCAGGTCTGGAGTCTTGATATTTCATATACCTTGTCATTTCATACTTGCTTGTGCTCCTCTGTGGGCACAAAGCATTTTGTATTTAACGATACCACAGAAGAGGGGAGTTGCATTCAGAAACGTGAAACTCATCACTGGGAAGCAGAGGAGGAGGCAGAGATATCGGAGGGTGAGGATGACTGATGGCCTAGAAACTACCTGAAGGCACTGTATTTTGTGAGCTGTTGTTCCCATTAAACAACAGCATCTTTCCTGTTCTTTAAATGGTTGAATACTTGTTCGGGACATTGGACATACAGATGTCTGAAAAGACCATGTATTTATACTGTTACTCACTTGAAGCGCCAACACCTTTTCTGTCTTATAGACTATTGTAAGCTTATTCAGGATGTTGGACATATGGGCAATGGTGACCAGAAGTAAAGTACGATGTCGACCACGTACATAATGGAGCTACAATGGGGGTATGGAAGTAGGAATATTGTTTACGAAGACTGAAAATAGCAGTGGCCTGAGGATAGATCCTTGAGGGACACCCGCCGAGATGGGGCAGGAGACAAATGGGTTTTGCAATAGGAGACAAATTGGAACTGGTCATTAAGGTAATTTGAGAACCAGCCTATAGTGGGTTCAGAGGCTTCGAGAGACTGCAGCTTAGCTAGGAGAAGAGTATGACTAAGTCAAAAGCCTTGGTTAGGTCAATAAACACTGAACCAGTAAGCAGATCTTTGTCCTTATTTGACTTAACCTCACTGGTGAATAGGGTGAGTGTGGTGGTGGTGCTATGACCAGCCCTGAACCCATGTTGAACCGGTGACTGAAAGCTGAATTTAAGCAAGTGAGCAGAGATCTGACCATGGATCAATTTCTCTAGAACTTGCTGAGAGTAGGAATCAATGCAATGGACAGATGTTGGACAGAACTCTGGGGTCTCCTTTCTTGAACATTGGGATTGTCCTGGCAGCTTTCTAGGCAGGGGGCACAGTAGATATAGTGATGGATAGGTTAAAAAGCCTCATTACTGGAGTGGCAAGAAAAGGGACAGCAAGTCTGAGGATTCTGGGTTTAAGTCCATCTGGCCCGGCACTCCCCCGAGAAGGAATGGTGCGGAGTAGCTTAAGTACCTCCTGATGTGTGACAGGGGAGAGCCCCATGATTGGAGATCCACCAGGAGAAGACATAGTGCCAGGGAGGCAGCCCCTAGGTGACAGCAGGGAGGGGCACGGGACCTTGGTGAATAGGGTGTTAAAGGCATTAGCAACTGTGCAAGGGTTATTGCAAAGGGTATCATTGATAAGCATATCATTCAGCAACTGAGGCTTGTTGTTCCCCAGGATCTCTTTAATCTGGTACTAATATTTCTTCGGGTTGGAGGCAGATGAGTTAAGGAGATTACAGAAGTAGGTACTTTTGGCTGCTCAAACTTCTTTTTGCAGGAGTTACGCAAAGCACGATATTCCTGAAAATCAGCCTGGAGAGAGGAAGATTTCCATTTTGACCAGAGTTTGTCATGATGCTTAATCAGTTGTAGGAGAGGCCTCTTTAGCCACTTGATGACTTTCCCACAGACCCTCCGTGTAGAGAAAGGAATATGTTTGTTTTGCAAGGCCAGAAGAATTTATTGAAGTAATCTGTGGCTTGGTCTATATTGGCGGTAGTATAAAGGGGAGACCAGTCACTAAGTTTTAGGTCATTTATAAATGCCAACTGGTCAAGATTTGAAAAATCAGCAAAGGACAGCACTTTGGCAGTATGGGGGGGTGAAGGACCCCCTTACACAGTAGCCCAAACAATGATCACTAATTGAGTCAGGCAGAACCCCAGCGGGTGAGTAGCAGTCTTTCCTATTGGTGAGGATCCAATCAATCATGGTATGACAAGTGCCATTTTGAGACACCCTTGTAGGAGCCAAGATGAGTTGACTGAGGTTAGCCTTACTAATGGTAGAGGCTAAGGCAGAAGAGTTGGGCCCAAGCCAGTAAAGGTTAAAATCACCCAGACATATCAACTCATTTTTCTAGGATACAGAGGGAATAAAGTCCATAAGTTCATCAAGGCCTATTTTACTGTTATGAGGAGGAATATATACCCCGAGGATGTGCAGTTTTTTAGCACCCCCGAGTAAAAGAAGGAAGTGTAAAACCTCACCATTATTTTGAGCAGGTGTAGGCAGAAGCGAGATGCACAGGTGGGACTTAGAGTAGAGTGCCAAACCACCCTCTCTTTTGGAGGAAGGCCTGTCAACCCAGTGCATATTATAGCCTGGCAATGAATAGGCAAGCTCAGGGATAGAGGGTTTCAGCCATGTTTCTGAGAGGACGAGTATATCAGGATTACTGGCCTGCACCCAGGCCTCCAGTTCAGGGAAATTGTGTACCAGACTTCTGATATTGAGATGGACAATGGTCAGACCCTGGGCCTGGGTTGGGAAATTGCCAGAAAGTGTATTGGATGTGTGTGGCTTTATTACTGGACCAGGGTTGGCCTCAATATCCCCAGCCAGTGTGAGGGATAGAGCTATGGCCCAGAGAGAGAGAGGCCAGAGCATAAGGCCAGGATCGACCCCTGGAAGAGTGAAGTTTCCTGTTCAGAAGGAACCTAAGTATAGGCCTTAAGACCTTATTGGTAATGGGGAACTGGGTTCCAGGTGTGAAGAAACTCATGGCTAGCATGTTAGAGAATGTGAAATCATTAAGAGTCCTCTCAGTCCTGTAAGAGCTGCACACAGAACCAAGGGATACGGAGCAAAGTCCCAGTAAGGTAAATAGTGCATAGGGCAGATAGCACAAAGCCGCCCCTGCCATCTTGTAGAGGAGATACCCTGACAAGTCTGGGCAGAATTAGGAAGATCCAAGTATTGAGTACAATGACAGTGATAGCAATAGAATTCGGGGTGAAGTTAAGCAGGGTGGACCAGTCTGATGGGAAGTGGTCAGGAGGAGCATCCAGTGAATGCTAGGTTCTAATTAGAGAGGGAGGGATGGAAAATAACCCTGGAGGAGAGTAGATGCAGCCTGTATCAGAAATTCGAGATGACTATGAGATAGATAGCTCCCAGACAGTTTGGAATTTTGGTCTGACGTTTTCAAGGTAGAAAGGGCTTGAGCCACACTGGTGCCTTTTTCTTGTTTGGTGAAAAAATATTAACCCATTCTGAAGTTATTAAATTTTGAACTTTTGGTTCTTAGCATGCTCTTTACGGTCTTTAGGATTGCTGCTTGTAACGAAAAAAGATTTTAGTACATACGAAAAAGGATACTTTTTAGTATGGGAGTAATCTTTTTTGTGAGAAAAAAATGTTTTTTTCATATGACCGCCGTCTTGTTTTCAGATTTTTTTTCTCAAAAAAAAATTTTGAAAACCCACAAAAATTACATCCTATGCCACACACACGAACACATATATCTTGCTAACTGGGACCCTGGTAGGTGGATTCTGCTTTTACTTTTTGTAGAAATGACCTAGAGGTGTGTTTTTATGCATTTAACATTTTTTTCATGACTCAGTTTCCTTTTTTTGTATCGCCATATGAAAAAGGAATTCAGCCTCACAAAAAAGGATCCCTTCATACAAAAAAAAATTCAAATTTTATTTTTTCTGATTCTTTTTTCATATAAAGGCATCCTTTTTCATATGAACAAAAAACATATATGAAAATGGATCTTTTCATACTAAAAAAGAATCAGAAAAAGAATAAGTCCAAATTCTTTTTTCATATGAAGGGATAATTTTTTGTATGCTTTTTTTTTCATTTATATGAGAAAGGATGCTTACATACAAAAAATATTTTAGACTTAGTTTTTTGTTTCTGTTTTTTTTTTCATATGAAGGAATCCTTTTTCATATGGCTTTTTCATTTATATGAAAAAGGATCCCTTCATATGAAAAAATAATTTGGACTTAGTTTTTTCCTCACATTTCAACTTCAGAACTCCTTCAGTATTTGCAATCAGGGGACAATCTACGTTTATTTATTTAGTTTATGTTGACCAGGAAAGGAGATACAGACAATTCTGGTTATTTTCAGCCTTGTCATGGGGGAGAGGGGGAAGATACAGATACAAACTGGCATACAGAACCACATTGAGCTGTTGTTGGTATTTTAGTGAATGGGGGAAAATTTGGCCAGGAAACTGGGGGAATTCCCCTACTACACTGCAGGGGGAGATGCTATGCCATTTGCAGAATGGCAGTCGGTTCCAAGCTGGAGGATGAGGAGGATGTGTTGTTGCAGCCTGAGGATTGATCCTCAACTCAGGCTGAGAGCGCTGCAGAAAATTATGCTCTGGTGAGCTGCATCAAGTTGGACAACAGAGATATGGAAGATTTGCATGAAAGGGTTCATGCAGCAGGAGAACATACCACATAGACTTGCCTTAATCTCCAGGACCCAACACCTGTACAGGGAACACCACAAGCCAGCCATTACCAAATGCAGAGTGTTGACCAAATGAGGTGACAGAAGCAGGAGAAACCACTGACAGCCTAACAGCAGAGCAAGCTGAATCAGCTGAGCGGCAGCAGAGAGAGGAAACCCGGTCAAGTTTCCAGAGTACTGAAGTGGCTAGAGATGGAATGCGGATGAGCCAGGTGCAGCAGCAAATGATCACAGTCTCAGAATGGTCTAAAGAAATAGCCTTAATGCATGCAGGCAGGATTCAGCAACTGGACAGCAGATGGATTCCAGATCCTGAATAGATTAATTTTTCCCCTACACCATCAGGACAACAAAGAACTTCTGAGGCTTCTACCTCATGCAAACACCCAGAACAGAGCTGTAACATGACCCAGGTTGGTTCTGATCCTATGGTTAATATTTCTAATAAGGGGTAGTCATTTCAGCACACAAGAATAGCTAATAGTTCCCCTCTTTCATCCTCCCCTTCTCCTCGGAGAGAGGGCCGAAGACCTGGGCCTACTTTTTCTGATTTATTTAAACACAACAGGTTAGATCAAGCCCTATGAAGAAATTATGTATGCCTAAAATACGTGGGAGGGGACTGCAAGAGCACCCATACAGGGCATAAGTGGTGCGCAAACTTCTAAAAGACTATATGAACTTTCAAGCCTCAGACATTTATGCACTTATTAACATAAGGGGAGAAGACACTTTTGATATCAGCTTCAAAATGTTTGAAGATCTGGACAAGTTCTGGAGGAAATATGAAGCTTATAAGACACTGCCATTATGGACCCCCTTCAGGGCAATCTTGATCACAAAGCCCCTCTTTAAAACTGTGAATGTGATGTTTGGTAGTGAGGGTGTAAATGTTGGGGACATACAATTTTGGTTGGAACATAAATGCAGGGTGTTGGGTCCTCCAGATGCTATTATTGATTCTGAAGGCATTTGGATGGGAGCCTGGATTTTAAAGTTAAATTGCACATTGTCGGAAATGAAATGGCACAACTACCAAAGAGTTTTTTCTAGAGAAAGACAGAGGTGTGTGCTTCTATCTGGGCCAGCCAAAAGCCTGCTATAAATGTAGGAGTAGAAGGCATTTAAGCAGTGTTTGTGACAAGGTTAAGTGCACCTCATGTGGGGAGTTTGACCACGATAGTGCTGTTTGCAGAAATATTTTTGATGCAACCTCTGTGACAAACAAAGGCATGCCTATCATCAGTGTCTGTGGGGTGGCCAAAACAGGCAAGAAGGCCCCAACCAGGAAGACCTGGTAAATCAGGCCAAGAAGAGAAGTAGGCCCCATCAGGATAATAACGAACCCCCAGATGCAGGGCCAGAACCTTCAAGTCAGGCCCCTGATACAGCCCAAACCACCGTACCCACTAGAGAGAATAGGCATGAAAATGCACAGGCAGAAATTCCCAGCACTTCAACAACAGAGCAGGGACTGGGAGTGATCCCCCCCAGATTTCCAATTCCCTCCATCTGAAAGAGAAACCAGATCTTCCAGTGAACAGCAAGGGCCCCATTCTGTGGTTACTCTACAAAATTTCTTCCAGGTTTTTAAAGATGCAGATGAAGGGTCCGAATTGGATGCCTCCTATAGGTCTGGTATAGTCTCAGAAATGGAATGTGAAGGGGATGCTGGAGCAGAAGCCCTAAAAACAAAGAAAAAAAAGGGAAGCAAGAGAAAAAAAGATAAATGATAGTCTTTCTCCATTTAATGCTTTGGTATATCACTTCTGCACATAGCCTCACTTAACACCTGCAGTATAAAAAATTATAAAAAAAAGGATGGTATGTCTAAATTATTGTAGGGAATCAGCTGCAGACATTTTTTTCTTGCAAGAAACCATGTTTAACTCCCTACAAGATGTAGCTCAGGCAAAAAGAAATTGGATATGAAGGACGTCTTTCAGGTCCTACGGTCCTGAGGATGCAGATGGGGTAGGCATATTTTTCTTACACTCACATTTACAAGTTCAGAGACTCAGATATAGTACCAGGAAGGGCCTTGTTACTAGATTGTGTATAAAAGGGGTATACGCTTTGATTAATAAATACTTACGTACCCCAAGCAAAATCTCCAGGACTGACACTTTTTTCTTATCATCACTATTCTTTACCCTCCTGTAGCCAAAGTCCATGCCTACCTCCAGCGACCACTCCTCCTCCTCACTGCTGACCCTGGAGTTGTGCATGCCCAGCTGGCATATGCATCTGTGTCATCAAGAGGGGCCCCCTCTGATGCCCCCATGCCTCGGCCAGGATCCAATACTGGCACACGCCTCTATCCAGGCATTCACCAGCCAGTGAAGCTGCAGCCATTAAGCTGCTGCAGGCTTGTGCTGCCATGTTTTTCCTCCTATTTTTTGTCCCTGGAATGAGAGTGTGCAAGACGTCGCAGTGCACCGATGCCTGCCGCACTCCACCCCTTGCTGCACTACTCTACTAGTGTCCCCAGTCATCACCAGGGGCTTCTACAGAGCAGTGGCTCCTGGATCACACTCCAGTATGGGACAGCAGTCCTCCAGATGCTCAATCTCATCCCACCTCTGCCAAGCCCTGGCACCCCGGGCTTGCGTCCAAATCCAGGTCGCCAGCGTGGTGTGAAGTGTGGCATCCAGCACCTCAACCCTCAATGCCACTGGGCCAGCACAGGATTGACACATTTAATGTAATCAAACCTTATCTGTACACCACAAGACAGATAATCTGGGGAGGTGACATGAATTGCAGTTTGGACATCAAATCCAAAGATGCAGAGAACAAAACAGTATACTGTGTCACAAATGCCCTTATCAATATACTGAAGACAGCAAGTCTAAAAGACGCATACAGATGTTTACACAAAGATGCAGAGGCCACTTATAGAAGAAGTGCTTTTGCCACTCAGATTGACTATTTTTATCACAAAACTTGATACCACATAGATTCAGTTTAGCAAGTTGCAATTCTCGGATCATTTACTGGTAACTTGTAAGATAAATTTAAGCCAAATACCCCCAACATTTCCTGGAACACCACAGAGATGGAAATTACATTTTCTCTGTTAGATCAGGCTGAAATAAAAAATAAATTATTACATCTTTTCCAATGCAGAAAATCTGTTGCAGAATTATATGACATATGGTCAGCCTGGTGAACAGATACCAAAATAGAAATAAAAGAATGTTTTATTAAATATGGAAAACTAAAAAGCAACCAGAACTACTTAACTTATCTAACCTATAAGAATCAATTCTACAAACTTTTGTCAGTGCTAAATGTGGCAGATACAAGAATAAAAAAGCAAACTGACATCATTAAGCAAAAAATGAGGGAACACCAATATGATAGAGCTGTATCTCTACAGGCCGAAATGAATTTTGGCATGGAAAAAAACCCATATGCAGATTCATATGCAGCTTGCAAACAAAAATTAGAGAAAAAAACTGATGGATGGGCTATATGATGAATTTGGCACTTTAAAACATACCAAAGTACAAATGCTAGACATTATCCAGAAAGCATGGAATAAATCCTTTGGAACTGCACATATAGTATCAGGCCAATGGTCAGACATAGGAAGCTTCCCCCTTCCCCCACACCTGTCTGTGGAATTACGAGCAGATCTAGAAGGTGAAATTACAACAGAGGAGATACTAACAGTCATTTCCCAGCTAAAACCTGGGGGTTCCCCAGGAGAAGATGGGCTTGCTAATGAGCTTTACAAAACCTTTAAATTAGATTTAGGCAACATTTTAGCACAAGTATACAACAAACTTTTAAATAATGGAGTACCCCCTCAGAATTTCTCAGCAGCAATAATCATTTGTTTACACAAGAAAGGTGACAAACATAATTTGGATAATTGGAGGCCCATCAGCCTCCTGAACACCGACTACAAAATTCTAGCCACAACCCTGAGCAAAATATTATAAAAAGCTGTTACCCTACTCATGCACTCTGTTCAAACGTGCTCAATTCCACACAGAGCCATCCAACAAAACATATTATTGCTAAGAGATACCTGCGAATTTGGGCCTCAAAAAAGTACATGGTTTCTTGATTGCTTTAGATCAAACTAAGGTATTTGACAAAGTCTCATGCGATTTCCTTTTTCAGGTACTAGAAAACTATAGTATCCCACAAAGTTTTGTGAATTGGCTCAAAATATTATATACAAACAATAGGCTTCCCATCTATAAATGGGATGCTAGGAGAATTGATTCCATTGAAAAAGGGGGGTGAAACAGGGCTGTCCACTTAGTCCACTTTTATATACTTTTGTCCTAGATCCAGTGATTAGGACCATTTTGCATGGTAACAGTATATTGGGACTCGCACCTTCATGCAGCAGACCTGACCACAAAATTATGGCCTATGCAGATGATATCTTCCTCCTAATAAAAACATCAGACTCCAGAATAAAAGCATTAGCCACATTAGAACATTTTTTGATTTTGACAGGCACTGAAATAAACTACAGGAAAAGCACTGAGGTTCAGATAGGGGAGCCTGCCCCAACCCATCATATATGGCAAATAAAAATATCAGCTACACAAATAAAGATTCTGGGCCTACAATTTGGAAATGGGAATCTTGCCCAACTTAATTGGAAGACACAAATCTGTACTGGGGAACAAAAAGTACAACAATGGAAATTAAGGTCGTATTCTAAACAAAAACGGGTCTTAATTATAAAAAAATGTTTTCTACCAATTTTTTTTTAGTGTCAGCTATTTCTTGCCCATACCGTCTGGGCTGGAGACAAGACTTTTCAGCTGTTTATTCCGGATGGTGTGGTGAAGCAGGCTGAACCCTGTAAAGAGAGATTTTACTTACTTAAAAGTGAGACAAGGGGTCTTAGGGATGATTCACCCTCTGGTCTTTTATCATTCCTTTTTCTTCGCCTCCACTTTTCAGAAATTTAGACAGATGCAAAATCCATGGGAGAAATGGACACAGTTATTATTCCAACCCTTCTTAGACATATGGGAGAGTGAAGCTTCAAGGTCAAACATCCCAGAATTTGCAAATCCAGCAGTTAGGAAATTATACATTTGGAATTTAAGCAGATCAGCAGTATGAGATAAATCTAGGAAGGCACTATACCTAGAAATTATGACAACCTCTTTTCCAACACAGGTAGTCTTCCCCAGATGTCTACCAACTAAACTAAACTTAGCTTTAAGGGTATTGAAATATACTCGAATTCCAAAAATAATATGGGATGTCCAATGGCTTAGTTGTCATGGTAAACTGGGGGTTAAAGGAAATATGAAACATAAACCAATCTCAGAGAGACAATATGTCAGACCTGAATGTGTGGGAATTGAGAAAACAATGGAACATTTATTTTTCCATTGTTCAAATTCTGTCCAATTCTGGACTTAGTTGGCCACTAGATGGAACTGGAGCCCAGCAAAACATATGATGTATGAATGTTTAATCCTAGGAGAATATACTGGATTCATGAGTAGGTGTCACCCAAGTACACTTAACATAATATTTGCATGCAGTAAGTATTACATGTTGCAGGCCAGGTGCCAATATTCAATATAACACTTGAACACACCAAGTCTAACACTGTTGAAACAAACTGAGACTGCAATCTCAAAGATCAAACTAGCTGAAAGTCTGCACCTTACCAGGAGAAAATTTCAGATGTACTGGTACAACATAGCCTGGATCACTTGACCTTCGACCCAGGAGAAATTTTTCAAACTGGTATAGAATGATGTATGTATAACCCCTAGTTAACACTAGAAGAGCAGATATTCTCTCTGAGTAATGAGGCTACACAAATGTGTCAAATCACTGGGACAGTATGATCAGAATGAATGTAATTCTTAATTTCTTTCTTTTTTGGTTTTGAATTTCTTTTCAATTGTACAGTTTTGACTGTTTTTTTTTTTTTTGCACACCTGATGTTATGTTTTCTCTGAATAAAAAATTCCCCTACTTTTGGGGAGGAGGTGCTGTTAGCTCCTAGACCAAGATGGAGGATTCCCCAATGGATGAGGAGAAGGAAAGGTGGCACCAATCTGAGGAGTCATTCTCCCTCTCAGTCAATACTTTAACCAGCCAGGATAACGATGAAAGTGGAAGACCAGACAGCACTCAACGATGGTGTGCACTGGGAGTCAGCTACTGAAATACTGGTAAGCAATTTGGAACCCAGAGAATCAGAAGAAAACTCTGACCTTTCAGAAATGCTACACAGTTACCTGCCACAGGTGATATTCAGCATACACAGCATCACTGGTGGGACTCTGAAATCCAGTGTATGGATACAGCGGGTCAGATTTCACTGAATAGTATTGAAACTAGGATTGGTGCAGTAGCTTCTGCTCAGAACTCTCAGGCAATGGCCCTTCAGATTACAGCTATAAGTGACGTAGTACAGCCCAATGTGACTGATGTGTTGTGGATCATAGATAACAGGAGACAGCCAACTATAAGCAGCAGAATAAAGGAAACATTTCATGTAACTTCCCAACCTGTAGGGCTCGACACACCCACATGGTGTCCTGAACTGGCTATGACAGCAGAGGGATGGATTAAAACTAACAAAGGCAAATGGATAATGGATCCAGAGTGGACACCAGAGGTAGTAACTCCATTGCGAAACAACTCTATCCTGAATGCACCAATGAGAGATGGTCACATTGCAGAAAGTGATTTTTCCAATGAACAGGAACAGACAGAATGTGGGATACCAGTGCCGCAACAAACAACTTCTATGACTGGGGAGAGCACTGTCAGGTCAGTAACCACATTTCCTTTAGCTACAATAACAGAACAGGGAATCAGGGCTTCCAGTGAGGGGTCTGAAAAGGATTCTAGGTTATCTGAACAGTTTGAGCCACACAAGTTGGCTCCGAATGCTGCAACAATGTATCAGCATAATGGGAACACTGGAGTTACACACATATCAGACTCTGAAGTTGGGAAAATTCTCCAGAGTGAAAATAGACAACAGCACTTACTGAAACAGATTGTTTTACCTTCCCACAAATTCGAGGAATCCTCCACTGATATAGAATCTCAAAAGGAAGTACCCCCCCAAAAAGGAAGGGATTTGTTGACTTTTTCTAGGACAGGCCAGAGCCTCTACCTCGGAGGAATGTTGTCACACTCCAACATCAGGGTGGACTGTTGGATAGACCAGACAGAGTCTATGTGGGGAAGGTGCTGCTAAAAGATTCTGTGGGCTTTGTACCCTCTGAGGAGTTTGCGCTGATCAACATCTCTGGAGAGGACAATTTCGATATTAGTTTTAACACTCCAGCAAGACTGGAAAGGTTCTGGAACCTTTATGAAAACTGAAACTCACTGCGGTATGGACCCAGTTTTTAGCTATTCTGCTTACAAAGCCTTTAAAGTGACACTGTCAACCCCCTTAGGTCTCAAAATGTCCCTAGTTTAAAAACATTTTTTATAACTACCAACATTCAGTAAAGATTGCTGATGTAGCTGGTAGTTTGATTCTGACACTAATTTTCTTTAAAAAAGTGAAAAACAGACTGCCCAACATACTAGTGTTATCACACCAAAACAGGTTTATTTACATCCCTTGAGCAACTCCAGATGCATCTTTCCTGGACTTGGGAACACACACAAAACAGTCTAGCCCCTCATGATGCAGTGGGAGTTTAGGAGGCTTCTTTCTTATGAGTGACTGACTGCACTGTTTGGGTGTGTTTCTAATGCTCAGGAAGTATGCATTAAGAACAGAACCAGGATTGTAAACAAAACAAGGTTGTTTATAAATATACATTGCCATGCAATTCAGTTCTACTTCCAAGGAGACAGACAAAACAAGCAGCATCACCAGTGAATTTTAGAGAGGGTAAACATCCATAAAATGTGGGGTTTCAACCAGAAATAATATGATGAAAAACAAGTTGACAGTGTCCCTTTAATAAAAACAGTGACAATCATGTTCAGTAAAGAAAATGTGAATGTGGGGGGCATCCACTACTGGCTCAGCCATAGATGTGACATTTTAAGTCCTCCAGAAACCATTGACGCAGAGTGCTTCTGGACAGGAGGATGGAAGTTCAGAGTATGCCTCCATCTTGGCACACATGGGATTTGTCATATTCCCAATAGTTTCTTTCTGGGCCAGGAAAGGAGAATATGTTTTTATGTCAGGCAACCTGAAGCCTGTTATCGAGTGTGGTGACAGAATGTACCAGTGCTTGTGACAAACTTTGATGTGGCTTGTGTGGTGCCTTTGGCCACATCAACTTGCCATACCAGGACTGGAACATCTGCAGTCTTTGTGACGAATGAGGACATGTCTTTCGAGATTTCCCTTGGGCCTCAAATAACAGTCCACCCCCCTTCAATCAATCAGAGTTGGTACAGTCAGCTCAAAAAATCCAGTATGGTGATCAGACCAACTTCTGATGCACCCTCCACTGCAAAGAGCAAGGTTGCACACTGGCCAGAACCAACATCGAGAAGCAAGTAAGTGTCTCAGCACCCTACTCTTCTACAACCTATACTGTCTGACACACATACAACAACATCAGCCCTAGAGACACAACATCAACCAACAGCTGAGGCACAGATCAGTATACATATTTCCCCATGTGAAGAATACCCAGTGATTTTAACTCCCCAGGAGATGCCCAGGTTCCCAGAGGAAGGCCCTAGTATGCCTCCACCACTAGTAGATGTACATTTACCTACAAGACATACTGTAATACTAGGTTTAACAAGCTAGCTCCCAGTGCTGCAGGAATTTCCTTCAGCAACAAATTTGAGGTTTTACAGAGTTCAAATAATTGGAGAAACTCTGATTGGGATGACCTGAACTCCAAGGCTTCATCTCTTTCTCTGCCAAAACATGTTCACAAGAACCCTGAATGGAAGAGAATGGAATAAAAATCAAGGGGATTCTAAAGGAAAGGGAGATGGGAGGGGGTCCACCTGAAGCGGGACTGTTATTTCTTAATTTTTTTCCTTTTTCATTGGTACATGGAACCTTTAAAATTAGCCTTCCTAAATGTGTGTAGTATAAAAAATCCACAGAGATGAAAAGCTATTTGTGCATTGTTATTCCAAGAACAATTTTATATATATTTTTTTTTTTTTTTTACAGGATACTTGGATGGTGAATACTGTTGATTTACAGAATATGAAGAGAGACTGGTGGTTCCTCCATAAGCCCTTTCTGGTCACCTTACCCCTTACTAAAGCTTTTCAATTTGTTGTAGTCCACTGTACCCTCTCCTGTAGTAGACTTTTTACTTTTCCTGCTACTTCCCCCCACCATTTCACCCATTATTATTATTATTTGTTCTACTCACTCTTCCACACAACCCACAATTTCCTCATCCCTAACTGCCCTACTTTGCCTGCACCTGCATCTCCCACCTCTAGTACCCCTCCTACCTCTAAGATGTGCACTTATTATTAGGTTCAACATTGCATAACCATTTACTTGCTGCAAACCTGCACTTATGACAACTAACTGCTAATTACATGTTATGCCTCTAAATTTTGTGTATGTAACTGTCAACATCTCATTGAACATTTTTAGTTTACTGTAAAGAATTGACCAATGTACCATAATCTGGTTTTGTAGTCAAGACTTATCATTCAAATATGTGTAAGCTACTTTTAATCACTCTTATTTTGTCTTTAACATTCTATATTTTGTTCCTTGTATTACTAGTTGTACTAATTTTCATGACGTGAAACCTTTATAAAAGAGCCTCTGGCTCAAAGGTATTTCCGAATCTTGTTTACTTGATTAACTTGAAATTCCATGTTCTTACTTGCTTGTGATTATAATTTGTAATGTATATAGTTTATAATGTATATGGTTTTGAACAATACTTATCTTTATTGTTCTTCTCCTAATCTTTATGTAACCCCTTCCCCCCAGGACGCTTCTGGAAACAAGCTGTTTCACAGTTCATGTTGTTTTTCCCGGTGAATCTCTTCTAAATAAATAAATTACAACAACTATGAAGGAAGCCTATGGTTAAGGATTGTCTCACTGTCTCAGCCACATAGCTAATAGCATTATGGTGGGGATTACCTTGGATTCATAACCCAGGTTAGAAGGTATGGAACAGGCCACTTGGTTTGCTTGACATTTATCTAGTATTAACTCTCTTTGTTTTCCTCATTATAGGGGAAGTTTATCACTTATGCACCCTGTAGAGAGGGGAGGGATATTGTGGGAATTGTATGTTTTGAGTTTAGATTTGTTTATCTCACTTTCTTTTAGAAGTTTAGTTGATTTTTTGTTCTTCTGATAGATTTACTGGAGGCTATTGCTAATGGTCAGACGACTCCTTTTATGTTATTTATTGGTTCCTTTTTCCTTTGTTTTCTTTATTTAAAAAAAAATACCCCTACTCTTTTCAAGAAGTGCCACAGGGTCACTAACGTCCACCTGAGCAATCACCAGAACAGGCAGACAGGACCTCAGTTTTAACATCTCATCTGAAAGACGTCACCTCAGAAGTGCAGCACCCACCACATGATGCACTACAGTGTCAGTACTAGGATTTATCCCAAGTTCTAGAGTGAGGCTAGAACCCACAACCTTCTGATCTTCTGGCCTCAGAGGTGACTGTGCTACCTGCTGAGCCACTGACACTGGTATGGTCTTAATGAGTACTTCAAGAATAACACATAATACCCCCAACAATTTAGGGTGCATATACAAAAAAAAAAAACAATGTAAACATCAAAATTCCCATAGGATAACATTGGAAGTTTAACAAGCCATACAACCAAGCATATTATTTGCATTTAGGCAGAAATGTAAGCACAGGGCCTAGAGGGACCTATGCTTCCACATCAACATGGATGTATACATCTATGGAGGGATGTAAGCATAGGGACCTATGAGCCCTCCACTTCCATAGGCAAATTGATATGTTCATACAGATCCCGAAGGGACCTTAGGACCTGCATGAGTGAGGATATGATTATACTGTCTCAGAAAGTAAGGGAAATGCATTGCAAAAAACGTTGTTAATGTACCAGTTAGGGTTAACACAACAAAAGTAGGGAAATGTGGTGTTAGGGTTCCCAACTCTAATACCCCACCCCCAGCCTGCAGGTAGCAACAGGAAAAAACATTACAGTTTCACCTCTCCTGAGTCTTTGCAAGTCAAGTGTGGAGTGTACCTTGGGGTTGTTAGCCCTAATGCTCACCCCCATTCTCATATACGATACATATCTCAGCTTATTTACTAATGGAAAAGGGTGAGCATTAGGGCTGACAACTCCAAGGTACACCCCATGCCTCATTTGCAAAGACTCAGGAGAGGTGAAACCTTAATGTTTTTTCCTTGTTGCTGCCTGCAGGGTGGGGGTGAGGTATTAGGGTTGGGAACCCTAACACCACATTTCCCTACTTTTGTTGCTTTAACCCTAACTGGTGCATTAACAAAGTTTTTTTTTTTTGCAGTGAATTATAATATAAATGCAGACTGCAACTACTGCATGGCATTTAAGATGGCAACTGTGCTGCATGTACAGCAGTTGTATGCCTGTGGAGGCAGATGTGTAATTTGTCAGACTATAAGTCAGTCCAGGACATAGGGGAGCTGGCATAACCAGCATTTGTTCACTACAGATGATGGTAGGCTGTGCACTAGGCTTGTGGGGGGGGGGGGGGCTGACAACAACCTCACTTGCTCCAGCAGGGAAGAGCCTGTAGATATGATATGGTCATCATGTCACTATTTAACTGGGCAGTTGCTGTTCCCTATTGTGTTGGTCTAAGTCTTATTCAGATTAGTGTTTAAAACATGTTTCTTTTATTGAAAGGGTACTGTCATTAATGGGTGGGGATACAGTTGGAGGGGATTAAATAGGTTTCATGGAGCTCCTAAGAACAGACTTAGCAATTCAGATATTCCAGGAGAAAGTGTAATAGAAAGTATAGTTAGGTCAACAACCTATATCTGTTTAACATATTTTACTTTTTTATTACTTTATGGTATTGACTGCACTTTTTCCAATATTTAAATAATACTTGTGACTGTTATAAAGGGTTACCCCTCAACAAGATATAACACTGGAGGGAATATTCAGCACATCTTATTCTTAATTATCAGTGAGTCATGCCGTGAACTATATATTGATTTTTATTCACTCTCCCAGGATAAGGTTTTAAAAATAATGTTTAAAAGAAAAGTTCAAATGACTGTTCAGTGTGCTCAGCTTGCTCACATTAGCAGCCCTGCTTTGTGGATGTTGTCACAGGTGTGCTTTGCAAGTGAACTTGAGCTTGTGTCTTGCTTTGCACTGCTTTCCTGAGGTATATTCAGACTCTGAGTTAGACAATGTTGCATTGTGCCTATTTGAATATACCTACTCCCAGACACACGCGCACTGAATTGGGAGCACTTAACCAATTCTGTGAACTGGTTTGCACATGGCTTCACAATGCTACCAAATATCCTTTACAGAAGCCCTGAAGTGCTTCATTTCCACCACTTGAGGGCACCACAGACCCTACAGTGGAAAATAATGCCCTATGTACTGTACCTTGTTAACCTGTTTGTGTTGGAGAGCAGTGCAAAGCAAGGCACAGCTGCTCCTCCTCCTCTTCTCCTACCCCCCATTACTGGGTATAGGATGACTCTGTCTCCTCTTCCTTTCCATCCCCCCTATTCCTCCTCCCTTGCTATTTCCCATCTACCACATACCCAACACAATGCCCTTCCCATTTCTCCCCTCCTAGAAACATAGAAGTTGATGGCAGATAAGGACCGCAAGGCCCATCCAGTCTGCCCATTTCTTTTTCTACCTTATAAATGTGCCATCGGCCTTTGCTCTGTCAGTGGCCTATCTATTCATACTCATCTGTATTGCTCCCTTATGCCTATCCCATGCCTGTTTGAAGCCCTGCACTGTATTCATAGCCGCCACTTCCTGTGGTAGGCCGTTCCATGCATCCACCACCCTTTCTGTGTAAAATAATTTCCTCACATTCCCCCTTAATCGGCCTCCCTCTAATCTCATGCTGTGTCCTCTTTTCCTGCTATTTTTCTTATATTACCCCTCCACCCCATACCACCCCTCACCACCACTCTTCTGTCTCTTTTCCCACTAAGCCACTCCTAAAAAAGCTTCACTGAGCCGCCTATGACTTGTACTGTATAATTAACTCACAACACAATTCCTTGACAAAGCCTTTGGCTGCTATTATTGTAACCTTGTCTTTTTTTTTGTAAGTTCCATTGTAATGATAATGTTATGTTTTGTACCTTATTGTCCTTATTGCCTTGACATGGAACCTTTGTAAAAGAGACCTCGGCTCGAAGGTGTCATCCGAAATACAAATAAATAAATAAATGTATAAGCTCAGTAGCTAGGTGTCCTGCAATAGGAATTAAGTACTTCATAACTTTTTGGGACCAAAACAGTTATATGCACACTTCATAAACTACTGTTGCACAGATCCACTTCAGATACAGCATGAAACACCTCTCTGACCTTGTTTATACATTGTGGCCAGGCCACGGGTAGATTGTGCCAGCTGCCAGGATGAAAATAATCTTCCTGTAATAAATGTTAACCAAATATAAAATGATAGTATATCTGCTCCTGGGTGGTGGCACCATATAGGCCAAAAACTTCTACATGTATATGTATACTTTTACAGTAAAAATGCTACACTATGTCACTGTAGTACAGACCTGAGCAAGTTTCATTGCAGCTCATTTAAAATATTAGGCTATATGATATGTAGTGAGCACTGGATTCATATGTTGAACACAAACAGGTTGACAAGGTATCAGCTAGTGAGAACAAAATAACTACTTCATGTAATGTCCAGCAACAACGAGAGAAGCAGTATGTGGATATATGGGTGATAAACCTTGCCATCCAGCAGTAAATAGGTCATAGGGTATATTTTTTCTTTTACAATTTTTTTTGTTCAGGACGGCCTAGTTGCATAATTTTCTGTGGGATCCTGCTTCCACATAAGATACAGCTCAGTGGACTGAAGTAGTGCAGGTTGGGACATTTTCTGTGGGTCGAGGGCATTTGCCAACTGGGACGGGCATCATGCATGGGAGTTTTTGTGCTGGGGGGAATGAAACTGTGGGCTGTGAGTGGGGTGTTTGCCAGCTGGTAGGGTTAGGGATGTGAGTTTTGAAGGATCAAGGAGTCTTTAAGTCTTTAGTCTCTATCTCCTGAAAGTCTGCTGAATCGGAAGGTTTGCGCCTGAAATTCGGACCGGGGACCCGCCGCCTCAAGCCACCACCCGAGCCACCAACTCCGATCATCGTCTGTGCATTCCTCCGACTCAGACTCCATGCGTGTTGATCTCCGACTTCTAAGCCGCCACATGGAACGCAGAACTGCACACTACCAATTCATCTGTTGCTGAAGGGGCTACAGTGCATGCCTTTGCCTCAGCGGGCCTGGCGGCAATCAGACCCACTTGCGGCACAGCACCTCTGGCTGCTCTGCCGCCCTCCAGCAAGCCGTCCCAGGAACATCCTAAGCCGGGTCACTGCCCTTGCCTCACGGGCCCACACACCGGCAATCAGACCCACTTGTGGCACAGCAGCTCTGGCAGCTCTGCCGCCCTCCAGCAAGCCGTCCCAGGAACATCCTAAGCCGAGTAAGGCTGCCTGTCTCACTGGGGCTGCTCTGAGCTGCCGTCATTGGCTGTTGCTCACAGCAGTGCATCCTGATTGGACCCTGTCCTCTCGTGTACCTCTGTGATTGGCCTGCTGCTATCTTCGTACTTGGGGCTGTTGTGCCCATTGAAATCCAGTGGCTACGGATGAAATTTTGCTGTATGGACGCCTGGCCTTGGTTTTTATTAGCTGAAACTGCTTGCTCTTAACTCTGATTCCAAGGAAACTGTTTAGTTCTAGTTTTCGGTTGATTTAAAAGCCCTTTTTTACTGTGTTAGAGTGCTGAATCCAAGGAAACTGTACAAGCTATAGTGATTTAGCAGCCCTCTCTGTGAACTTGTGTTTTTTGTTTCTCCCGTCTCTTTCTCTCTCTCTCTCTCTCTCTCTCTCTCACACTCACTCCCTCCCTCCCGTTTTCCTGGGTCTGAACCACCCCCCCTCCAACTGTCCTCACCCCCTTGACTAGCTTGTCCCATAGCCTCCCTGTCTGCCACTCCCCCCCCCAGTGGCGCCAAGCTAGAACACTTGTTGTAGCCCTGTAATTTACTCCGCTCCTTGCTGCTGCTGCTACCGTGCCCCCCCACCTCTTTGCACCTCCAGGTCTCCTAGCTGCCATCTCCAGTGGTTTTAGCGCCCACCCCTCGATTACAGTTCTTTTGTTTTTGTGTGCTGCCTCCCCTCCCACAGCTCATCCCCTATTTCTGTGTCTCCTCTCCCAGGTCGCTGCTCTTGCCTCACGGGCTCATGTGCCGGCAATCAGACCCACTTGTGGCACGGCACCTCCGGCTGCTCTGCTGCCCTCCAGCAAGCCGTCCCAGGAACATCATAAGCCGGGTAAGGCTGCCTGTCTCACTGGGGCTGCTCTGAGCTGCCGCCATTGGCTGTTGCTCACAGCAGTGCGCCCTGATTGGACCCTGCCCTCTCTTGTACCTCTGTGATTGGCCTGCTGCTATCTTCATAGTTGGGACTGCTGCGCCATTGAAATCCAGTGGCTACAGCCGACATTTTACACCCCCCCCCACCCCTGGCCTTAATTAAGTAGACGGTTCCCACACCCCCTGTTTTACTCCTCCCGCTTACACTCTACCTATTGGTTTCCATGTCTGGCCTCTCTCCCTTGGCATTCTTTCGCTCTCTCCCACCCTTTCACTTCTGTACTCGATTACACAGTGATGTTATCTCCTGTCCATCTGTCACTCAATGTTTTTTACCACCATATCCCCCTCTTTCCTCCACAGCCTCCAGCGTGCCTAGTCCCTCCTCACTCCTTTGTGCTTCCACCTCACTGTTATCTACTGTCTCTCTCGCTCACTGCCTCCCTCCTTTCCTGCTCCTTGTACCTGATCTCCTCCTACTCCCCCATATCACCTATAGCATGTACGCAGCCGGCACCCTGTACCCCTTCCCCCTCCTCATCCTCATAGCTTCCCTATTCCGTCTCCTCCACCCCCCAGTACCTGCTTCCCTACAGTCCTGAATTTCTACCAACACACACACACACACACACACACACACACACCCCCCCCCCCAAGGCACCCTTCCTCTCGATCTCATGCATCCGCCTTGGGAACTGCCAATCACTAGGAATTGGCCCTTTCTCCTGAATGGCCGTTGGGAACTCCCCCTGTCCATCGCCCTCACTGCCACACTATACCCCTGTCGCCACCCTTTTATATGCCCTGGGGAATCTTGCTGTCACCGGGCCCAAAAGAAAAGGCACCAGGCATGGGTACTCCACACCGGTATTCTAAAACTCATACTTCTTCTCCTGCTACTGTCTGGTAACATTCACCCCAATCCTGGCCCAGACCCCTCCTTAGAAGCAACCCAGAACAATCAAGAAGGATCCCTCTCAATCATCTCACTTAACATCTGCAGTCTCTTACTCAAACTCTACGCTCTTCAGACTTTCGCCTGCCAGCATAGCCCAGACATACTAGCAGTCGTTGAAACCTGGCTCTCACCCTTGGACCCCGACCATGCTATCACCCTCCCTGGGTACAATGTTTTCCAGCTTGATCGAACAACTAAAAGAGGTGGAGGCTGTACCTCAAGGACACTATCCAGGGGTACTACATCAGCCACACACCCCAAAACACCATAGCGCAGATTCTTCCTATCAAGGTCCTCCTTGGTGCTCACAACAAAGTAATCGCAGTTGTCACAATCTACATTCCACCAAAGGAGCAAGGAAATAGGCTTAACGCAGTCCTGGACTTTACCAAATCCCTCTCACCTGACTCTGAAACCATCCTCCTCTGCGACTTTAATATTAACTTTACTGCTGCAGATACCAGGGCATATAGGGACTCCATAGTGGCAGCAAACCTTACCCAGATGGTTAGCTCCCCAACCAGGACAAATTATAAAACGGGTACCAGAACCCTGCTGGATTGGATCCTAACCAACCACCCCGCCAGGATCACTAACACCGCTGTCCTCCCTGACACCATTAGTGACCACTCCCCTGTCAACTGTTTCTGGTCCAACAAATTCATCACCCCCCCCCAAAACTATTACAACAGGACTGGTCCACAATCCTCTCAGCAACTAATGTGAACACTGCACTTGATCACTTCATCAGAATCTTTAATCAAGCCTGCAACCTATATGCACCCCTCAAAAAGCGCAAAGCCAAAGCACTTTGCAACCCCTGGCTCACCGGTGACCTACTGAGGTGACTAAAAGCTCGGGACCACCTCTGGGAGGTTGCCAGAAGCACTGGGTGACAAACTGTTATCACTAACTACAAACACGCACGAAACGACTGCACCAAACAAATCCGGGAAACGAAGACCACCTATCACAATAACGCCCTCACTAATACATGGGGCAATGGAAGGGACTTCTGGAATAACATAAAAGAAGTCACTGGGAAACAGTCTAAATCACCCCCATCAGTACTCTGCATAAATGGTGTAACCACACTCAACAAGAAACTCATTGCTGATACTTTTAATGTCACTTTCACAGACCTCAGCTCTGTACTCCTCAAAGGTTTTTTCAATGAGGAGGATCCCAATGCCTCCCCAGCCCCCACCAGCCACCCTCCCTTCCATTTTAAAGCAGTAAAAAAGCATCAGGTCCAGAGTTATATTACCAAAGCCATCAGCAACTCCAGAGCAAGCAATGACTCCCTCGACCTCAAACTACTATCGCTTACTCTTGATGAAGTTCTCTGGCCACTGACCAGGATCTTTAACCTCTCCCTCAACCTCAGCCAGTTCCCAGACATATGGAAATACGCCTCGGTAACCCCAATTCAAAAAAGTGGGGACAAAACAGCACATGAGAACTACTGTCCAATTTCCATCTTACCTCCACTCTCCAGGGCCCTGGAAAGGATTGTCTCAGACCAGCTCACTGACTACCTTGACAAGTACAGCATCATGTGCAAGGAGCAGCATGGCTGTAGAAAAGGTCATAGCACCTCCATGGCCTTACTCGAATTTACTGGTGCAATCCATCACTCACTAGATAACAGTCAACTAACTGGGTCCACCTTCATTGACTTAACTAAAGCCTTTGATACTGTCACCCATCATCTACTTCTTGCCCACCTTTGGCTAGCAGGGCTCTCACCCAACTCAGTGGATTGGTTCAAGAGCTACTTAAACAACCCTTACCAAAGAGTGAAAATTGCAGACACACTCTCAGACCCAAGACCAGTCTGATCCGGTGTCCCGCAGGGCTCAATCCTGGGCCCCCTCCTTTTCAGCCTCTTCTTGAACTCACTGCCAGATTCCTGTCCTGAACAACTTCTACTCTACGTGGATGACGCTGTCATCTTGGCCTCCCACCATGACCCAGTACATCTTCAAGAAAACCTCCAGCGGGCCTTCTCAGCAGTCAAAAATTGGTTCGCTAAACACAAACTGATCCTTAACCAGAAGAAAACAAAGACCATGATTTTCTGCAGCACCCACAACAAACTCAAACAATGTCAACTCTCCATTAAAACCAAACAAGGAATCACCCTTGAACAAATCCATACCTTTAAATACCTTGGTCTCACCCTAAACTCGAATCTCTCCTATGTTCCACACATCAATAATCTGGCAAAGGTAGCAAACACCAGGCTGGGCCTTCTGTTCCGACATAGGAAACATCTAACCCCTGAAGCTTTGTCTGTCGCCATCCAGAGCTCTATCAACAGCATCATTGACTATGGCCTCATTATCTATGGATCTGCCACAGCTTCCTCTCTCAAACGAGTTTCAACTTCCCTCAGTCAAGCCTGCCGTCTCGTTACTGGTTCCCACTGTGTCATCCACACCTGTGACCTCTACTCTAAAACAGGGTGGCTGCAACTTAGCAACTGAATCAAATACCAAACCTGCATCACAGTTAAGAAAATCCTACTGGGTAAAGACCCACCTGGAGTCAGCACCCTCCTTAAACCCAAAATCAACACTGTCAACACCAGGAGCACTAAGCCACAAATCCTGCAAATCCCCCACTGCCGCACATCCCAAGGCCAAAGGTTGTTTTCTTACAGGGCCCCAAGTTGGTTTAACAGTCTCTGTGGAGACATCTCCTCTGCAGCAACACTCTGTGTCTTCAAAACTAAGCTCCTCCTCTCCCTTATAGGCACCAACACCTGTGGTTACACCACCTAACAAGCTGTGGCCCCCAAACTGCCTCTGACCACCCCTGGTGTCTGTTCTGTTCTCTACCTGCACTTACCTGTCCTCAGCCACTTCCAAAGCACTTATCCTGTGTCTGTCCTGACAAAGCCCATCAGCCGCCTCACTCTGCCCTCGCCCACATATGCCATCCCCTTCCTCAGCCGTTCCCCCAACTGTCTTCTTCCTAGTGTCTGTATGTCACGGCTCACCTGTAATACCTAATGTCATCCTAAGTTACTATATGTTATCCTGTACCCTGTAACTAAATTGTAATCATGTAGCCACTTTGATGCTAATTGTCTGTACTACTGACGTGGAACCTTTGTAAAAGAGCCTTGGCTCAAAGGTATGTTGTAATCCTAGATTTAAATAAATAAATAAAAAGTTAACTCTGGATATGGGTCTGTTTGTTGGTTGTAAGCAAGGATAGGGGAGTCAGGGTATCATAAATCTGAAACTGTATTCTGGGTGGAGGGTACCAGCTGGGAGTGGGACCAGACTTATGAGTTTCAGGACTCTAAAACTGCAGCTCGGGGGTGTTTTCCAGCTGAGAAGGGGCTAAAGATGTGAGTTTAGGGTAATGATGGGGCTTCTAAAACTGCAGATTGGTGGGTGGGGATGTTTGCCAGCAGGACCACCAGCAGTTGACACAGGTAATAGAACTAAGCTATTCTTGAAAGGGTGTTCAACCCATGCATTAGGTGGTATGCACCTGGGTTTTGTACAAACAGGCACCTCTCTTCATTTTGTGAAAACATATGACAGACATCTTTTGTTAGCCGTGAGTCCAAACTGGTTTAGGAAGACTGTTACTCAATGAACTATGAAAGGTTGTTTTAAATCAGTTCCTTGCCATAATTTGTGAAATAGCACCATCATTAAAATAAAAAGCTCCTATCTGAGAGACACATTTTACAAAAGATATAAAATTGTTATGGGGCTGTATAATAAGGGAGCCCTTTGCCTTAATGGTTTCCTTGGTGAAAGCCATCTATTTCATCCAGAGTCTGTCTCAGTAATAGACATTTCTAACATGAGCAACCTTTTTCTATGGGCCCACTCACTTTATTTTTTTTTTTGTTTTGTTTTTTTTGTTAGGATTTAATATAACACAGCACTAATTTCTCCTTAAGGAAAAAGTGACACAGCCTAGGAAGAAGATACCAATATGAAAAAGGAGAAGGGTTGTTAAGAAATGTAGTACCAGCATCTGTCTCCAACTTAGTGGAATATATATTAAAAGAATTGTTAGTTACTATTATGACCATTGGCACTAAGGAAAGGAAAACAACTCTTTAGGAGGAAACCTCTGGTAAACTAAGGTCTAGGTCCTCATCCTTCCAGACTAAGGATTAGTTATTATGTCCTGATGAGGACCTCAGAAATGCTGCTTCAAATAACAGGACAAAGAGCCTCTCCTTCTGTCTGGAAACTTCAGCCCTCCCAAAGGTGTTACAGAACTTGTTGTACAACTGAAGGAATCCCCACATGGACTGGGGAAGTGATGCAGGTTGAAGTCAATGGCAAGGGACAGACAGGTTTGCTAAGGGAACCCTGAGGAAAAGGAACACAACTAACTGCCCAGATACTCTCCTCGGGGGGAAAAAAGGTGCATATTTAACACTGAAGTAAACCCTTGGGGCAAAGCAGGAGCTGAGCCTCTGAGGGGCAAGGCTCATAGTAGGTGGCCCTTGAGGGGCAGAATGAATGAAAAGCCCATGAGGGGAAAGGTATGATAGTGATGATGAAAAAGATGACTAACCAGGGTAGGAAGAATGATGAGCATGATGAGCAAGATGATGAGGGTCAATTTATTTTTATTTTGTCAGGATGGTGGACTGGATCAATGAACCACTTTCGACCACATCTGGGGGCAACGGGTATAACAGTAGGAAAGATGATCAATTTTATAATACACACAAAATTATAAAAATACAAAAAAAGAGAGCATTTCTTTGTTACAAAATTACACAGTATAAATTTATCCTAAGAGAAGTGCTATAGAGTAAGATAAATGGTACTTTTCATTTGTCTTCATTCGAGTGCAAATAAAGTTGCTAAACAAACTGTCTTTTAAACTTTTCTTACAATATGGATTACTCCAAGTTCAGACTTCTTCAATAATCTAGGTCCATAATGAGAGAAGGAACCTGGAGCAGCAAGAGAAGGAGGATGTCACCCACATATTATGAGAGTTAAGTCACCAGGAGATGGTTTGGAATATCTGAGCAAGCTAGTGTACATAGGAAGAACGAAGCAGTAGGCTGAGAGCCAAATCCAGTGGAAGGGACAAAAAAACAAAAAGAGGGAGCACAATATAGCAGTGGGGTTGGAAAGAGCCAAGGAGATGGGGGGATGGGACAAGACTGAGGAAGATGGGGGGGCAGATGAAATGTACAGAAGGGCCACAGAGGAAGGAACGGCAGGATGGAGGAGAAGCAAATGAATAAAAAAAAATGAAGCATGAATAAAGGCAGGGGTGAGCTGAGAGGTGTGGAAGCTGGTACTCTAGACAAGGAGAAAGCAACAGATGGCAACAGCAGCTAGGGAGGTTTAGAAGAGAGTATACCACAGGAGCAGCTACATGGCAGGATCAGCAGGTGGCAGCAATATTGCTGGAAGAGAATGGCACTGATAGAATTCAGAAACTGGAGTAATGCAGAGGACAGAGAAGCAGGGGAAAGGGGACCCAAGAGACCGGCCAAGCCACAATGAACACAATTACATGAAAAACCCACCACAGGAGGAGAGGAGGAGGCCCACCTGGCAGAAGCCATGGAGAATATCAGCAGACGCAGGCAAGGGAGGCAGTGTGGGTATGAAAAATGGCTGCCACATGGATGCTGCAAAAGCCTGCAATGAAATCAAGCATCAAAAGGACACTTTAGAATGCATGGTTTAAGTAAAGCTCGAGGAGAGGCTTGGTGTGCATTGCTTGTTGCCCCACTGAACTATGGGCAACAGCCCTTAAGTTACTGTGAACAGCAAGACACTTGTTCAGTTATGGCAGTAAGTAATGCAATAGCATGATAAACACTCTTTTTAACACAGGTAAATGTAATATTTCCTGAAAGAGCTTGTCTGATTTCCAGCAAAAAAATAATCATAGTTTTCCATAGCAGGAATCAGTTCCACCAAAGTTCCTAAGAATTTAAATTTCTGGGCCTCCCAGTTTTTATTACTGAAGCCATTTTCATCATGCCAGGACATTTTTACCTTAGCCGTCACCTGCTTCCATTGTTTATACCTGCTGTGAGGTCATTATTCACTGCCTATGAAATCGCAACCTGTTGCCATAAAACATATTTTGTCACAAACAGAGAGGTGTTACTTCAAAACAGAGTAAGCAGCAGGAACAGATGGAGTCTAGGGGGCAAAAAGCCAGTTTTCATACAGAAATGTCTTTAGTAACAAAGCATGAAAAGTCCTGAATGTCATTTTTTGTAGGCAATGTTATGCATTTTTAGTCCTGGCAATGCTGACTGTAATTTGTTGCAGAAAACTGGGAAATCACTTTAAACATTTGAAAAACATGTTCTAATTAACACTAACTTACCAGTTATACTATCCAAATAATGTTATTCAGTATGGACATACTGTAGGCTTCTATCAAAAAAGCAAAAAAAAAAAAAACAATTTTTTTTTATTAAAAAACCTTTTATTGTCTCACATGTTTTACTCCATTTAGCACTGATAACATTTACAATTTTTTGGTCCTGCAATTGAATCTCAGACCTCTTAATGAACTTTACAGTTTCTATGGTAGAATTAAAATACATTTAGTAGCATTGTACACAAACCCATTTTGGACTCTATTCATCATTCAGTTTGGTGTCCAGGTCATGACTTGGAACCCACAGCATCTCCTGTACTATAGCCTCTGCAATACTGACACCTGTACATTCTCTGGTTGCTTCATGGGACAAAGCTGTGCACACAGTGAAAGATGACACTCAGGGTAGAGCTACAGGACCTTGGTCATCCAGTTCAAAATCTCCCTCATTAAGTGGGTCCCTTATAAAGCACCATCCTCATGCTGTCCCTCTTTTAGTGGAAGTTAAGCAGAATGGAATATCTCTGGATGGACTGCTGCCTTGGCCCCATAAAGCTGATCCCTCACACTGTATCATCCTACATTGTCCCCCTCTTCAGTGGGAGCTCCATGGAGTAAAATATCTCCTGACAGGTAACACCAGATCCCCATAACCCTAGATGTAATTTTTTTACAGAAACTCAGATATTAGGCCAACACTTTCTGTGGGCACTTAGAAAAGTGTAATTGTAGACAAGATTGTATACTTTAAAAAACTACACATTTTCCACTAAGAATGTGCATCATTTCTCCATCAGGAGAAACTGTGCATGTATGTCCCCCTGATCAGCCAGACTTACACTTTACATTTCCGGTTACTGAATCAGTGCAGTATTACATACCTCTATCACTGATAACACTCTTTTGAGGGATCCATGGTTTTACGTGTGTGCAACCAACTTGAGTAGCATTCTAGCAACTATGCCAGATACAGCTTCTTTATGACTCTAAATCAGCACCAGGTTATGTAACCCCAGACCCCTCTTACTTGTACTTAAGGGTGTGCAGGATTAAGGGCTTGATGAATAGAACCCCAAACATTTACCATTTACGCATACTTGGTGATGGGTATACCATATATACTACAATGTTGTAGAACACCTTTCACAGTAATATCCAGGTTGACGTTAGGCTCTAACATGCTTTTAATGTTTTAAATACATATATATAATATATAGTTTTAGTAGCATACAGCTGAGTCTTCTATACCTTAGCAGAAGTACCTACAGCACAAACATTTAATTTTCCAGATTATTGTGTGTTCAAAAAAACAAAACAAAAAAAGTAACTTTATAGGAAAGTGATCATGGATACATAATATTGGCCAAACATTTTTCTGAGTTGTTCAAATTTTTGTTATTTCAACAAGTTCATGTTGCCATCTGTATAATTGTGTTTTGGATTGGTAGCAGGCCTGGAAGCCAATTTATCAACCTGATTGTAATGCAATCTCTTGTTGCTCTACTGCTAAGTACAGTACTAAAGTTGGTACATCAGCAACACATCTCAAAATGAATCCAATTAGTCCGCTATTCGATGATTAGCCAATCTCAGCTGAAACTGCAACTAAACTATTAGGAAAAGGATATGGCTTTACATTTCAGGGTTGTTGTCACAAAAAAGGTGTCTCAAAAGTTAAAGGAATTAACAGAGTATTTTACAGGTTTGTTATTTGACACTGTCTACAGTACCTGTGTTTTCTATGTATCAAATTAGGGATGCAACAGTTACATATAGTTTGCTTTATACAGACAAAACATATAAATCCCCACATTTGGCTACATACTATGCAGCACCATTACCCAGCTGCTTCCATCACTTTATTACATGACATGCATGCAACTGTACTTCAGATGTCTGATGGACATCAAGACTGCAAACACTGTTGACCTCTTAGATGTCAAACAATTAATGACACTGTAGTAATCCACAGGTTTGGGAATGTTTTAACAGTTTTAATAAATGTATCTCAGGATAATCTGTAGTCTATCACTGATAAAATCAATTGGCTTTTTCCTTTGAAGAGCTAAAGAAACAGGTTAACTATAATCCTGCAAAAAGCTGTCTACCTGGTTTCATGAGTTATAACTACTTGTTTTATCTTCCGCTTTTACTGAAAAATGATGGGTCTGCTGTGTTTCAAACATTCTAAAAAATCTCTGAACAAGATGGGCTGGCTCTCCTTAAGACACCTGCGTAGTACTGAGCTCCTACACTGTCTATCTCATGACCAGTAAGACCCTGCACATAAAAATCATCAAACGTTAAGAGATGTTGATGATTTGGTGTCCCTTGATGGCTTTTACAGACACATTGGATGTTTTTATCTTCTTGCTGGGACTATAACTGTTACTACACTTTCTTAATTGTTTGGTTTTTGTGCTTCTCTTCAAACCACACACATATTCTAAAGCTTCAATCCCAGTGCAAGGCACCAGGGGTATGTAAAACATTGTGTAAGTCAACTGTGTGTTCTTGATGGTATGATCGTTTCTTAATTCATTTTTCTCAATCTATTGCTGAATAAATGACTGAAGTTATAAAAGAATCAGTGGCCTGACTGAAAAACATTTGGGATGTATTAAACTGTAATCAGCTGATAATGGAATGCAGCTGTTTTCCACAGCAGCAATATGTAAATGAACAATTTTAGGAGTGTCGGTCTCCAGTGGATACATCATTCACATAGATATTTTAAACAGAGCTTAAGGCTGTAACTTTTTTTAGAAAACATTTATCTTGTTTTTCTTCTGCATACATGTTTACTGGCATTTAAAATGGTTGCACTAAGTACTGCAACTATGAGTAAGTTTCTTTCTTTGAGTGATCAATGCAATGCTTGTGAAAACTGACAGAAGTGATGTTAGTTAAATTTAAATCTTCTGTTTATCCACATGCCAAATGCAGTCAGTGAAAGTGCACACACAACAAGTTTCCACATGTCCTTCCATCCATTAGCATGCTCCCCAGTGCTTGCCAATCTGGGACCTCAGTGGAGCACAATTTACCAGCTATGCTAAACTGTGTTTAGCAGCTCTGTAATGTGAATTTCTGAGACCAAGAAATTAATTTGTCCTGGGGGTTGACCAAAACACACTGGAAGAAAAAATTACTCACCTTAGTAATGTTGTTTCTTCTAATGGAGTCTTGCTATATTATGACAATTGCAGTATGACCGCAGGTTATAACTGCTCCGGAGGTGAAATAGTTAACTTTCCATGAAAGCATGGAATCTTGAGTGCGAGCTCGGTTAAGGAAGCTCTGTCTGGTTGCTTTCAAACCTAAACCGTCAGATCTTTACGAGCAAACTCACTAAGGTACTGTGTGGAAGCTGTAAACCTACACTAGCCAACTGGCAGAGAGGTCATAATATAGCAAACACACTTCTTGGTCTCGAAAAAAGACTCAAGTCAAGAGACCCAAAAGATTAAGTAAAACACAAGTTCACCCTAAGGAAGGGTGAGACAAAAACAATAAAGTGGCAAAAATAGAGTGCCAACACTGTGGTGCCCACACATAGCCCAAACAAGGTTCTGAGAGGGGCAGGCAGGGAGGGAGGTCATAATATAGCAAGACTCCATTAGAAGAAACAACATTACTAAGGTGAGTAATTTTTTCTTCAAACAACATGAAGTCTTGCTATATTATGACAGTTGCAGACTACACAGCAGTACCCCCATGGAGGAGGGACAGAACCTACCTAGGGAATAGGCTCTGAAGGACAGCTGTGCCAAACCGAGCATCACTCCAAGCCTGGATGTCCAGGGAATAATGCTTGGTAAAAGTGTGAACTGTTTTCCAGGTAGCTGTTTGACATATCTCTAAAATGGGGATGTCTCTGGCCGCAGCCAGAGAAGCAGCTGTACCTCTGGTAGAGTGAGCCCTCAGGCCTGAGGGGGGAACCTTACCCAGCTTTTCATGACAGAATTGGATACAAGAGACAATCCACCTGGCAATGGATCTTTTAGTGGCAGGTTTCCCCTTACCAACCTCACCGTAAGTGAGGAACAGTTGGAGGGAGTCAAACCTGTGACCCTTGGTACGCTCTATGTAGTAACTAAGGGCCCTCTTCACATCTAAGCTGTGCAGCCTCCTCTCACCAGAGGAGGAATGGTCAGTGAAGTAAACAGGGAGAGAAACAGATTGATTAAGGTGGAAATCCAAAACCACCTTAGGCAGGAACTTTCTATTAGTCCGAAGGACTACCTTATCTCTGTGAAAGGAGATAAAGTCTGGCTCCACTGACAATGCTTGTAATTCACTTATGCGCCTGGCAGAGGTGATAGCTACCAGAAACACAGTTTTCCAAGTCAAGAACTTAAGCTCAGCTGAAGACAAGGGCTCAAAGGGAGGTTGCATGAGCTGAGCAATGCAAACATTGAGATCCCAGGCAGGAGCAGGATCCCTGAATGGAGGGTTGGTGTGAAGCAATCCCTTAAAAAACTTGGAAAACACAGGGTGAGATGACAGAGGAGAGGACTTACCTGCTGAAATAAAGGCAGAGACAGCTGCCAAATGCACCTTCAGAGTAGCTGGTCTCAGCCCCAAAGTGTTTAGATGGACCATGTAATCTAGAACTGTGGGTAAATCAGCAGAGTCTGGGGAAATATTCTTTTCCGAACACCATATGGAAAATCTTTTCCATTTGGAGTTGTAAGTTGCCCTGGTAGAAGGCTTACTAGGAGCCTTGAGTATATCCATTACACCTTGAGAGAGGTGTAGGCCAGCAAACTCTAGCTCTTCAAGAACCAGGACTTGAGAATGAGAGACTTGAGGTTCGGGTACCAAACCCTTCCCTGGGCACAGGTTAACAGATTGTGATTCTTGGGAAGGCACAGGGGAGGATGGACTGCTAAGGACAGGAGGAGAGGGTACCAGGGTTGCCTGGCCCAATCCGGGGCAATGAGAATTACCTTGCAGGATTGGGATCTGATTTTGACTAGCACTTTGAAAAGGAGAGGGAAGGGGGGGAAAGGCATAGAGAAACTTCCCTTCCCAACCGAGGGCTAAGGCGTCCAGAGGGACTGAGCCCAAGACTGGGGGCCTGCAGCAAAAGAGAGGAAGTTGATGATTGTCTGGAGCTGCAAAGAGATCTATTTGCGGGTGCCCCATTTGGCAAATACCACTCCCAGAACCAGCGGATCCAGGGACCACTCGTGATGGCCCTGAGAGATCCTGCTGAGAGCATCTGCCAGGACATTGTCTTTGCCTGGGAGGTGAACTGCCGTAAGAGAGGTGTTCAGGGAGTAAGCCAGAGACCACAACTTCATGGCTTCGGTGCACAAGGCCGTAGACCGAGTGCCCCCGTTTGTTGATGTACCACATTGTAGTGGTGTTGTCTGTTCTGACCTGTACAATTTTGTTCTGAACAGATTTGGAGAAAGCTTGAAGTGCTAGAAAAACTGCTCTGAGCTCCAACAGGTTGATGTGGAGCAGAGATTCCTGAGGGGACCACAGTCCCTGGGTGGTGAGGTCGCCCATGTGGGCCCCCCACCCCAAGAGGGATGCATCCGTAGTAAGGATTAATGAGTGAGGTTGAGTGGCGAAGGGAACTCCTTATCTCAGGTTGCTCTGATCTTGCCACCACTGCAGGGCTTGGATCAGGGTTCGAGTTACTGGGATCAATTTGGAAAGAGGATCCTTTCTTTGAGACCAAAAGGCCCTCAAATGGAACTGAATGTCTCTCATCTGAAATCTTGCTCCTTGCACTACTGCTGTGGAAGCAGCCATGTGTCCCAGGAGCTGCAGAAAATGTCTTGCTGGTCGAGAGACCTGCAGGGTGAATGAGGAGGCCAGGGAGACTAGGGTGTTTGCCCTGTCTAAGGGGAGGAAGGCCCTGGCTTCCTGGGTATTCAGTTCTGCGCCTATGAAGGTTAGGAGCTGGACAGGCTCCAGCACTGACTTTGAGAGATTCAGGAGAAAACCTAGGGAAGTAAGCAGTTGCTGAGTTATCGGAAGATGTAGGTTGACCTGATCTGGGGATTGGCCTACTATGAGCCAATCGTCCAGGTAAGGAAAGATGGCAATCTTTTGCCTTCTTAGGCAAGCTACTGCTACTGCCAGGCATTTGGTAAATATCCTTGGAGCTGAGGTGAGTCCAAAGGGCATTGCTCTGAACTGGTAATGGCCTAAGGGCAGCTCGAACCTGAGGTACTTTCGATGGGAGCTTCTGATGAGAATATGGAAGTAGGCATCCTTGAGGTCCAGGGATGCTAGCCAGTCCCCTGGCCTTAGGGAAGGTAAAATGATCCCCAGAGTCACCATTTTGAACTTTGGTTTTAAAAGGTGCTTGTTTAGGTATCTGAGATCCAGGATGGGCTGCCATTCTCCTGTCTTTTTTGGGGTAAGGAAGTACCTGGAATACAAACCTTTGCCCTGGTGTAGGGGTGGAACCCTTTCCACGGCTCTGAGAGCGAGGAGGGTAGAGACCTCTGACTCTAAGGCGAGTGCCTCCGATGGAGATGCAGAAGGAAAAGATCTGGTTCTCATCTTCGGAAATTTTTTGAAGCTGAGAACCAGTCCCTGGCTCACTACTTCCAGGACCCACTTGTCTGATGTGAGAGACTCCCAGTCCTGGACAAAGTAAGCCAGCCTGCCCCTACCGGTAGAGGAGAAGCGGCCCTGGCTACCCCATCAGGGTGCCTGCTTGGCAGGAGCTTTGGGCTGAGGGGTGGAAGCAGGCCTGCTTGAACCCCTTCTGCCCCTTCCTCTAAAGAATCCCCTCTGGGTATAGGAGGAAGAGGAGGCCTGAGCCTGGTAGAAAAGTCTATGAAAAGGTCTGCCTCTGCCCTTGGGAAGCTGCTTCTGAGGAGTGGCCTGCCTTTCCTTGGCCTGTGCACTCTGATAGGTGGTCCTGTATTCATCCATTTTCTTCATGTAATTCTCTGTTTGCTCCCCAGAGAATTGCCAACCACAGGAAAATCCATGGATTTAGACTGGGTATCCTGTGACAAGGTGGTGCATCTGAGCCAAGCCATTCTGCGAAGAGCCACAGAAGTAGCCATGACTCTTGATGATACATCATTAGAGTCCACCGCAGCATGAAATTGCACCTTTGATGCCTCAATACCATCTTTAGCCACCTGTTCCAGCTCCCTGGCAAGCTAGTCAGGGACTTGTTTGGCTAGAGCCAGAACAGTATCCTATCTGGATTTCTGGTATCTGGCAGCGTAAGCCATATAATTTGCTTGTCTGAGTCCCAAGGATGCTGCCATGTACTGTTTCTTTGCCATAGCATCAATCTTCCTGGAGTCCTTTTCAGGAGGATGTGAAGCTAGGGGAATATTTGCCTTGTCACAGGCTGCAGCCTGCACTACACCCTCATGGCTGCATTGCTGTGTAAAATTCTGTGTCAGAACCTGATAAAGTATACCTTCTGTCCATCCTTTTGTCTACAGGAGGTATAGTATGAGGAGTTTTTAAAACTTTTACTGTCTGCTTCCTGAAAGATTTATGAAGGGGAATAGACAGTCTCTTAGACTCTGGAATATCCATCATTTCTACATAATCAGGCTCTTCCTGGTCATCAACAGCTTCCTCAAGAGGAAGCTGAAGAGTTTCAGCAACCTTCTTATAAAACATGAAGTGAGAAGGGGACTCAGAAAGCCTAGGGGGGAACCCCTAAAGGTCTGTCTGGGGAGGTATCTGATTCAATAGGAGCCTCCAGATCTTCCAGACCATATTCACTCTCCTCATAGTCTTCATCCCCCCCCACGGTTCATAAAATTCCTCAAAATCATAATCTTGAACCGGAAGAACCGGGTGAACGAGCGTCTCCCAGATGGTGTCGGTTCAGGAACCAGGAAAGAGACTGGACAATTTGGATTGCTTTAGCTATCTCTTCAGCTGTTGGGGAAAAAACTTTTCCACAGCAGAACTTTCTAGTCCTTTTTGCAGGAACTGGCTCCTCGGAGCCAGTTCTTCGTTTGCACGAGGAAGTATCGCCCTGGTCAGAGGGCAGTCCCTCCGGTTCGGTTGGCATCGAACCGGGCCAGCCATCCAGGTCAGCGGACTTTTTGGCCTCCCTTTCCCTGAGCCTACCAACTCTCTTCTCAACGGTGGCAGCAGGGAAATTCTTGCAAATCTGGCAGTCTGAATCGAGGTGGTCAAACCCCAGGCAATAAACACATGTGGTGTGAGGGTCAGCCTTGGCAAAGGCTTCCCCACAGACATCACAGTGCTGAAACCCAGTGGGCCCGTTTTTCTTTTGGGTTTCTCAGACATTATGCCAGCCTAACCAAAACTTGCCCGTTTATGGCAATCTGCCAAGCAAGACTCTCCTATCGGTTCCCAACCGTGTCACGGGCCGTGGAAAAAACCGTAATGAAATCCCGTTTTTTTTTTAGAACCGATAGGAACCGAACCGCACTCTAAAAAGGACTAGTAGTTCAAAACACAACCTGATCGGTTCAAACCAAACCGATAAATGTTTTACAAGTTCCACACAGAAATTCGTATGTAAAACTATCTATTACTTACGTTGCCACAGACAGAGCTTGAACCGAACGGTTGCGGTTAAAAATCAGACGAAAACTGAGTATTTTAAACTTTTTAAACCGCGAAAATGAACCGAGCAAAAGGAGAAATCTCCGGAGCGACTGTTCAGTGAGGCGGAGTAAAGAATCTGACAGTTTAGGTTTGAAAGCAACCAGAGCGAGCTTCCTTAACCGAGCTCGCGCTCAAGATTCCATGCCTTCATGGAAAGTTAACTATTTCACCTCCGGAGCAGTTCTAACCTGCGGTCATACTGCAATTGTCATAATATAGCAAGACTTCATGTTATTTGAATGTTGTATTCTGTCCTGTGGATTCTTCATCCCCATTACAGTGAAGCTCACCAGAATGAAACCCAATTCCGCAGCATTCTGCAGCAGAGTTACTGCAGGGAACAATGCAATTTCAATGGGAGTTAACTCCTTTTGCCATGCAGAAAACTGTGACTCTGCACCTTATTTTGGCGGGCTTCACTGTATATGAGACACATTCTTTTTTTGTTTCTTTAAATGCATACATGGTTTAATTCCATCTTACCTGTCATCATATTTCTTGAGAATAAGGCACTTCTCATATTGTACCACTTGATATTCTCAACTGGGTAATTACTTTGTAGTATATGTACTCATGAGGCTAACAGCATTTTCACATGAGGTCCCCTCTAACTCATTGTCAACTGATTCAAAATGCATTGACTCTGCACTTGTTTTAAAAATTCAACACCTGTTTATGGGTCTGACCCATAGGTACAGCAATAGTGCTACCATTTGAGCTTGAGTTGATGAGGACTGGCCAGGGACAGGACAACTGAGCATCTCAGAGGATGCTCTCCGCCTCCAGGGAGGAAAGCCAGCCCCACTATGATACTGCCATCTAGTTGACTACAGGTTGCAGTGCAATCTGTAACATCTTACAGGGAGGCAGAACATCAGCTGGTGCTGTGCTACACATGCTTGGTGAGGGTGGTGGAACAGCGGCGCATCCCTCCAGTTGTACCTCTCCACAATTTCCATGCCATTCGGAAAAGTGTGGTTCCTCTATGGAGGCACCCATAGTGGAGACCAAGGAGGATGCTGGGAACCTCCACAAAGGAGACCCACAGGAGGGTGGCATGGGACCCCACAGGGGAAGGAAACAACTCCTGGTGGGGGACTCCATTGTTAGGAAGGTAGAACTGGGGGAGGAAGGGAAGAGGAAGGTAAGGTGCCTGCCTGGTGCCATGGCTTGGAGGGACAGGGAGCGAATCCTCAGAATCACAGCAGCAGCTGCACAGGGAAGGGAGCTGGATGTCACTGTCCACCTAGGGACAAATGACCTGGCTAAGAAAGGGATCAGAGCAGTGCAAGAAGTATTTGTGGAGATGGGGAGGGGCCTTGGACAAATAGCACACACGGTAACCTTCTCTGAGGTTCTGCCTGTCTATGGCATGGATGGGGCTAGGGTGCTCCACACCATGAGATTCAATCAGTGGTTGAAAAACTGGTGCAGAGCTTCATTGGGGACTGTGGGTCCACCTGGACGGATGCAGGCCTATACTGGCATGATGGTCTGCATCTGTCCAGGAGGGGAACCAGGATACTAGGTGATAGGTTTAAATACATCATTGACAAGCATTTAAACTAGCAAAGGGGGGAGGCACTGGAAAGGTGCAGGAAATCCTAGCCCCCCCCCAAAAAATCAGGGTACTAAGTGAGGTAGACACCAACATAGAGATGTCAATAGGGAGAAGCGCAGGGGTAAATGGAGAAAGTGATAAACGCAATAAGGACAGGGATGGGGCAAAAAGGGGTAAGGCCATCAGGAAATGGAGGGTAATGAGTACCAACGCCCGTAGTCTGGGCAATAAGCTCCCTGAACTGGTGGCCTTGATGGAAGAGGGATGCCTGGATATCGTAGCAGTCACAGAAACATGATACACAGAGAACCATGACTGGGATGTTAACATACCAGGCTACACAACCTACAGGAGAGACAGAGAGGGCAGAAGGGGGTAGCTCTCTATGTAAGGGAAGGGATAAAAGCAACTGAACAAAAGAGTAAATATGGGGGAGGCACTGTGGGTCACCTTAGAGACTGGAAATGGCACCACAATCTGCACAGGGGTTGTATACAGACCCCCACATCAGGTGGAGGGAATGACAAGGATATGCTAGAAGGCATACTTAGGATAGCAGAGAAAGGGGATATACTGTTGATGGGGGACCTTAATATGCCAGATGTTAACTGCAGCACCTTTGCTGCAGCCACATCCAAAAGCAGGGCCATTCTTGATGCCCTTCAGGTGGCATGCCTCAGACAGCTAGTTTTGGAACCTACTCATGAGGGAGCAATCTTAGACCTCGTACTCTCAAATGGGGATAGTGAGAGGATCTCAGATCTAGAAGTGGACAGCCATTTGGGAACAAGTGACCACCAAACAGTGTGGTTCACGATAAACTCAGCTACAGAGTCAAGCCATACAAAAGTGAGGGGTCTGGACTTCAGGAGGGCTGACTTTGGCAAGATGGGAGAGTGCCTTAGAAAAGCACTAGCAAACAGGCTAGAAGGAGGGGTGGAGCAACAATGGGGAAATATCAAAATTGCCATCACAGAGGCAACAAGCCTTTGTGTGAAGCAAATAAACAAATCAAAATGAAAGAAAAAGCCACTATGGTTTTCAAAAGAAGTGGCGGTGAAGGTAAGGGAGAAAAAGATAGCATTTAGGAAGTATAAGGAAACACAGAAGGGGCAGGACAGAGAACTGTACCAGTTAAGGCAGAAGGAAACAGGGAGGATAGTCAGAATAGCAAAGGCACAAACTGAGGAAAAGATAGCCAACTCGGTTAAGAAGGGGGATAAAACCTTTTATAGGTATATCAGGGAGCGTAGAAAGACAAAGGGTGGGATAGTGAGGCTGAATAGAATGGATGGTGGGTGGGCAGAGAGTGACAATGAAAAAGCAGGGATACTGAATGAATACTTCTGTTCAGTATTCACAAAAGAGGAAGTGGGGGAGGTGCCTAATCCAATTAACAGAAGCACTCTGGAGAGGGTTGATCCCAGTCCTTTCACAGAAGAAAGGGTTCTGAAAGAACTCCTAAAACTGAAGGTGGACAAAGCAATGGGGCCAGATGGAATTCGCCCCAGAATTCTAAAAGAATTAAGCAGAGAACTAGTGACACCACTGACTACCCTTTATAACAAATCATGGGAGGATGGTGTGGTACCTGAGGACTGGAAGAAGGCTGATGTGATTCCCCTTCACAAAAATGAGAGCAAGACAGAGGCAGGAAACTACAGACCTGTCAGTTTGACCTCTGTGGTAGGGAAAGTGATGGAATTACTTCTGAAGGAAAGAATTGTTGAGTACCTAGAGGCCAGTGGGGCATAGGACCCAAGGCAGCATGGGTTCACAGTGGAAAGGTCATGTCAGATGAATCAAATTGATTTCTTTGACTGGGTGACCAAAGTAGTAGACCAGGGAGGGGCTGTGGACATGGCCTACCTAGACTTTAGCAAGGCATTTAACATAGTCCCACACAAAAGATTAGTAGTCAAATTAACCAGCCTTGGAGTGGGCCCCAGAGTGGTAGCCTGGGTAAAGAATTGGCTGAACAGGACACAGAAGGTAACTGTAAATGAAGTCCACTCTGAAGAAAGAGGGGTTACTAGTGGGGTACTGCAGGGTTCAGTACTGGGTCCAGTCCTTTTTAATGTCTTTATAAGTGACATTGCAGAGGGACTGGAAGGAAAAGTATGCCTCTTTGCAGATGACACAAAGATCTGCAACAGGGTTGATAAACAAGGAGGCATGGAAAGGATGAGGAGGGACTTGGCAAGGTTGGAGGAATGGTCAGAAGTATGACAGCTTGGATTCAATGCAAAGAAGTGCAAAGTAATGCACCTGGGAAACAAAAACCAAGGGGAAGATTACATGGGGGCAGGTAGTAACAACAACAAAAATGGAAAGGGACCTGGGGGTAATCATATCAGATGACCTTAAGGTTGGCAAGCAATGTGAGAAGGCAGTAGAGAGGGCTGGGGGGATACTGGGATGTATAAGGAGAGGCATCACCAGCAGAAAACAGGAAGTTGTTATCCCCCTGTACAGACAGTTGGTGAGACCCCATCTGGAGTACTGCGACCAGTTCTGGAGACCCCATCTCTGCAAGGGCATAGACAGGATGGAGGCAGTTCAGAGGACGGCAACTAAAATGGTGCAGGGTCTGCAAGAGAAGCCATACGAGGAGAGGCTAAAGGAGCTTAATATGTATACCCTTGAGGAAAGGAGGGAGAGGGGGGACATGATAGAAACATTTTAGTATCTCGGTGGAATCAACAAAGTCCAAGAGGGTAGCATCTTTCAGAAAAAGAGATGTGCAAGAACAAGGGGACACAATTTGAAGATAGAGGGGGAACGGCTCAGGGGCAATATGAGGAAGTATTTTTCTGGCGAGGATTGTGAGACATGGAACAGCCTTCCTGAGGCGGGTGTGGGGTCTAAAACTGTGGGAGAATTCAAGAATGCATGGGACAGACATAGGGCAATTTTTGTGGGGGTAGGGAAGAAATAGGCTGTTGGTTAAATAGGATCTGCAGCTTATCCTCTAGGTAGGGAAATGGGCAGACTAGGTGGGCCAAGCAGTCCTTATCTGCCGTCAAAGTCTATGTTTCTATGTTCTATGTTTCTATGTTTGCATACACATGTGCACCCTTGCTGCCAACATTCTGGGGGTCTGGGGAAGGTACATGAGTAATAACCCAACCAAGTAGGATGACTAATCTTGTCTTCCACAGGCCCAGCACTGGTGACCCTGATACCACCTCAGACTGCATCTTAATCACAGCAGGGGTTAGGCAACCCTGCTAACCCCACTAGGAGGGGTAAGCCCTGGGGCAAGGGAGATGAAGGCATGTCCAGAGAGAAGCTGGGTGATGGGCTAGGGTGACTGGCATGATGGGGGCTTGGTTAGAGAGAAGGGGGACAAAAAGATACACAAAAAAGCATGTCTTTGTTTAAACACTTAGAGATAGTCTCTTTGTAGGTGTCCTGACTGAAAGATAGCCATTGTCTACATAAACTTTGGTACCGCATTCTGTTTTACTTTGTTTTGTTATATTGTATGTTATCATTTTTAGGAGTAACATTATTTCTGTCTCTCTAATATCATAGTTTCATATCTGCAACTCAAACCAGGATGCACTTGAAAATGGAGACATTCACTAATGCAACTTTCATAGTAAAATAAATATTAAATTAAATTTGACAGGTGAGCAGAGGCTCAGCTCCCAACCCCCAGTATCAAAAAGCTGGTGCCTTAACCATGAGGCCACTCAACTTTCCATTGGTGAAATTTCAAAAAATAAAGCTTATAATGCTGTGGTGCAATACTGAAGAACAATACGACATAAAGCATGGGCACAGATTTTAGTTGAAGCTGGAATACAAAACAGACAAATACCAGCAATGGAATATACAGTTAATATCCAATGTTTACAACATTGAGTGAAAAAAAATGCACAATGAAAATGTTAGCATATTATAGACGTATGTATCGTCAGTAAGTTTACTGAACAGAGCTCCAGTTCCTGTGAATGTGCTCACTTCAACACAATAAATGGTGAAGTTCAGATGTCCATAAATGTGCTCACCTCAACACAAGGGAATTCAGATGTCAATGAACCAAGGAGATTTGGGCACAGCTTTGACCACATCAAGAACACACAGCCCTGACTAGGGTTGTGCGGATAGTCCATAGTCTGCTCTGTGAATACTTAATTAACACCACCTGAACTGGGCATTTCTAAGAGATTAATGCCCCACTAAGAAGAGCTGATGCCGTGGATTGGGCATCAAGATTCTAGAAATGCATGCCTTTAAGAGTGTTATTGTGATTATATGTTTTAATACTTGTAATCATTTTTGTCAGTTTAAAGTTAAAGCTTGTATTAAGGACAAAGGAAGTGGTAATGTGAACTGTGCTGGACGTTTCTAGGAGACTGATACTGTGCATAGATACCAGTCAGGAAGCACTTTGTGGTCATGAACAATTAATCAGACTTATAACTGGTAGTATGGACTAGCTGCCAGATAAGCCAATAAGCCGTTTAATACATCTGCCATGCAGGGATCCCTTCTCCAGTTTTAAATTAAGACCTTCTGATGAATTAATTTATTAAGATTTTGACTGTGAGTATTGAACTCTGTGCTGCCTGTTGATGACTGCTGGGACCAGAACCCCATCCCCAGAATGGATTGGGGAGGAACAAAGTTACTAGACCCCCACCACCAGCCCAAAATGGAACCACAAGGTTTTTTTTTTAAGTCCACCTTGATTGGGCAAGGGAGAAAACATATTATAAAGGGCTTTTTAAATGGAGATGGGGGGAGGTTATGTTTTATGACAGACAGGGCCATTAAATGGATTAGATACTTAATGTCCAGTGCAACCTGCCCCAAATGGATAACCATAGATAAGATATTCTGCAGTTATGCTTTTGGAGGAACCGCCTCACTAGCCTAACTATGTGAAACATGGATGATTATTTCCACCCAAGCCTGGCCTTAATGGGACATTGTCAATCCTCTTAGGCTTTAAAGTGTCTCTAGTTAAAACACAACTTATGGCTGGTCACATTTTGCAGAGATTGCTGATGTAGCTGGTAGTTTGATTCTCTTCCTTTTCAAAAGTGAAAAACAGACTGCCCACCATATTGTTACCACACAAAAATGTGTTTGTTTACAGTCCTTGACTGTGATAGGCCTGACATCTCCTATCATTGCAATTAAAAATACAGAAAGGAGGGACAGAGGGAAGTTGCCCCCCCCCAATTCAGGCAGTGGAATCCTTTGGGCCTTTTTTAATCCTGCATCCTTTGTTCCAACCCTGGTCTTTTCTGTCCTATGCCCTCCGTTTTCCCTCTGTTGCCCGGAACCTACTCCCTTCCCTTGTCAGTTGGGCAGTGATATAATGTATGCAGACACAGTGGAGCAGTGACTAGATGTATAGTGCCATCTTTTGGTAAAAGCAAAATAGTGCAGCAGAGTTACAGCAGAATTACTGGTATATTCTAAAACTTTTGACAACTGATTTAGACAACATGTACCGCACTTCTGTTTAAGTTAGTAAATATTTCTTAGGTGTTCATCTAGTGCTTATATATGTATAGTAATAAGGCACAGTTTTGATACTGAATAACACTGATTATCATACCTCTCAACCTCCAAGGCCGCAAATCAGGGACAATGCCCTTTGAAATCAGGGACAAATGCTCAGAATCAGGGACACAATTTTTCACGCCACGTAAAGTGCTGCGTCACATGAGTTAGAAGGAAAGCACAGTGAGAAGTGAGGGATGCAGTAAGTGCAAGAGAAGTGGGTGGTTGGTTGGTTGCCAGGGCATCAGGGAGCTTAAAGTTGGACTATACTATAATAAGAAGTGGCTGCCATCACTGGCTATCTCCAGTGCCTGCAATGTTTGTGATGTTGTGCCAAGTATTTTATCAATAAAAAAAAGAAGAAAAAACACTTGTGGTGTTTGTTTTTTGCTAGCCCTCCCCCTGAAACAGCTTTTAACCCAGGTGAACTTCAATACTAATTTAAAAGCAGAAGAGCTCAGTCAGCACCAGAGTGTGTAATACACATTTTAAAATTAATTTTCATTACAGTGAGGAGCTCTGCTGTACCAGTCCAGAGGCTTGAACTGGCAGCCTAGGGTTCTGGCTACTGCAGTTTAAGTGAGCTAATAGCCACCAAGAGAGATGCCAGCATGGGGGATTCGGACTCTGAGAGGGCTTAACAATTTTGGGTTTGGTAGCTCTCCAACATGGAACACAACTAACAGTAGTAATTATTTTCTAATACAGAAGAGCTCAGCAGGTAGCAACACTTTAGTTCTGCAGACAGTCACAGATCAGACAGCAACTTGCAGGGTGGGGGGGTCTGTGGATCATTCACTTGTCTTTGTTATTAATTTTAAGTACAGAATTTAGTTCACATCACCACCAGTACCCATGCACCTAGATGCTAGACCACTCCCAGCTGCTGTCTCATCTGTGACTGTCTGCATGCTCAACTAAATGTGTTGCTGCTGCCATCTGAGTTCTTCTTTATTAGAAATGAATTATTACTGTTAAGTTAAGCTGGGTTCCATATTGGAGCCGAAGGCCTTTCAAACTCCACAATTTTAAGTCCACTCCACTCAAGAGTCTGATCCCCAATGCTGGCATCCCTCTTAATGGCTATTAGCTGCCGAACAATAATTGAACTGCAACATACCTCCAAAGGTTGGCTGTTCAAAACGTCTCAGTCCTCGCTCTCACTGACAACGGGCCGGTGCTGCCACTGTGTTGTGACTCCGAGTCTCCGACTGAGCTGCTACTAACTTGCTGCTGAGCTGCTTTTTTAGTTCTGTATTGCCAGAGAACTACAGCTTTTGCTAGCAGCAGCAGCAGCTGGCTGGTGAACTGCAGGAGGCGGCGGTCTATCGGGGTCCATAGTCTGGCTAAAATCATTGGTTGCAGCAGTCGGCAGTGTGCTATTCTCTCTCTGAACAGCAGCTTCTAGGATGATTTTCTCTCCAATGCTGTGGAATTCTCGCATGGCTGTGAGTTCCAAGAGCGCCAGACAGCCTGCTTTTACGAGCCAGTGGCAGACTTGAAGGGGGGGAACTAAAAGTTAAGGTCCGCAGGGGGTGGAGGTGTGATTTCAGCCACGAACTGAGCAGAGCCCAGTGATTGGTCGGAAGGGCTCTCACGTCATCACCTGTGATGTAAACAAGCTCAGTCTGTGCAGCAACAACAGGGGAACTCCAGGAAGAAGCATTCAATCATGGCGTGGACCACGTGGCTCTGTGAAAACGGGACTTTGGCAAGGTGGTTCGGGACAGCGGGAAGAAAGGCATAAATCCGTGATTTCACGGAAAAATCGGGACGGTTGAGAGGTATGCTGATTATACTAAATGCAGTATCTATTTATCATGCAATGCCCTATTACTTTTGTGTATATTCTAGTACTTTCTGTGAAGACTGATGTTCTGTTCAGTCAATGGGAACTGGAAGGTGGGATTTTTCCTCAGAAAGAATCCCTGCTGATTGGGACTTGAGTTGGTGTCTGGTCACCGCAGAGGAAAGATCACTAGCTGGAGACACTGCTGAAGGCTGGAACTAGCCTAGATTGCTGTGACACTGATCAACTCCCACTGCATCTTCCCAGGACTTGAGAACACCCTCAATAGTGTAGCAACTCAGGATGCAGCTGGAGTACAGGACACTATTGCATTGTGAGTGGCAGCACTGTACGGCTGGGCTCATAATATTCAGGAAGTATGCAATGAGGGTAGATCATGGATTTGAGACAAAATAAGATTGGGTATAATTACACCATTAGCATGCATTTCAGTTCTACTAAGAAAGGAAGCAGATAAAACAAACAGCAACATCAATGGATTTTAGAGATAAGGAATCGTAAAATGTAGGTTTTAACTAGAAATAATAGAATTCAAAAAGGATTGACTGTGTCCCTTTAAGTCAATATAGTTCATTGTCCAAAGCAGAATAATGTTACTCCATTCTGAACAGATTTATTCCAGTTAGACTTGCTACAGTATGTTGGCATGACTTAAAGAACTATCCTTATTCAAGGAGTTTTTTGCTAATAAATGAAGCAAATGCAGTTGTTCTCACTAACCATTTGGTTTTACCAGAGCTTTACCATTTGGCCTCAAAAATGAGACATTTAATTGTAACTGTAACTGTACGTTTGTTACCCAGTTGATTACTGCATGAGTCACTCGTTTAGTACTTAAAACACAGATCATTACAATTTAAAAAAATATATATTTTCCTGAAGGAAAAGACAGATAAACCTTAAAAGTGACACCTTTACAAGCACTTCTTTTCCACAGTTTAAAGCTACTGCAAAGGTGCCAAACTGAAATACAAAAGAAATGATAACTGAAATGCATTACTACTGCAACTCTGAAAGTACTGCTAAAATAACAGGCAAGGTTTCCAGTCTTTCTCGTTCATGCCAGATCACTGAAGTCTGAGATGACCTTTGAGGAGAGATCCTTGACATGATGTGTTCACAGCACCAAGAAGACTACTGGCAGTCGCCTTCCATTCGTCTTTTGCGAACTGTATAAATAAGAAACAGACAGTGCAAGTAAGTTTGAAGATAAGCACCATGCACAATCTAAGGTAATCAAAAAAATGTGTGGCAGTATAAATGATGCTGAAGCTTGAGAACAGCAGTGCCATAATGTTAGCTTACTTGTTTAAAATGTCAAGAATGTTACAGTTTTCAAACTTAAAAGAAATGGTACAGGACGGCATGTCTTTCACTTATGGGCTTACAAACGCACAACTGAAGCAACAGTCCTACTTCACCACTTGCATCTCTGTGGTACCAGGTCTTGCTTGTACACACTTTTACTATATGTTTATCCGAGATAGACCTGATGAGATGTAATATGTCATTTGCAATGGGGTCTTGATTTTACACAGTTTTATACTTCATTTACCCAGGACAGTACAGGTGAGACACAATGGGCAGGATTCACGTAGAGGGGAGAAGGACCCACAGCTGCGGGAAAACCTCAGCGCTAGTGGGAAACCACTTGCGAAGCTGCAGGTCACCCACAGCTGCGGGTATTCACATAGGTGGGGCCGGAGTACGACCGGCTCCATGGAATACAGCAGCTTGCGGATGCTGTTGTCATGGACAGCACCACAGCTGCGGGAGGCTGCTATGGGCAGCGGAACCCGCTGTAGCACCCTCCGCAACTGCTGCATCTGTGAATCACTACCACCGCAGCTGCGGACGATTCCAGTCCGCAACGGCAGTTGCGGAGGGAAACTTTAACATTTTCTCATTGTGGATCCTGATGTTTATCTCATATTTAGTGTGATCCTGCTTTTATAATGTATTTTTCTAGGATACATCACTTTAAATGCAACATCCTCTTTTCAATGCAGTTCTGTTGTCGGATCCTGTTTTTGCAGTTTGGAATATATTTACCCAGGGTCACCCAGATGAGATGCAATTTCTCGTTTTCAATGGAGTCCTGCTTTAACATATCTTTATACTGTATTCACCCAGGGTAGCACATATTGAATGCTATCTTGTTTTTAGTGGGATCCCCTTTTCCCAATGTTTACTCTGTATTTATCCAGGATGGCACAGTCAAGATGCAATATCTCATTTTCAATGGGGTCTTTCTTTCTTTTTGTTATTCACAGTTTCTCCTCCCGTCTCCCTGGCTGGCCCTCCTTCTCGCTAATCCTCCCAGCCCCATCACCTCGACTTCTCCAGGACCTTGCCTCCCCCTAAGTTTCCCATGGCTTGCCCTCTGTGGCTGAGTGGTGAGGACTCCCTCAGCCAGCTGAGGTCTGGATCCAAATTCGGAAGGAGCCTGACTCGCCAGGTGCCGGGCCTGCAGCGGCTGGCGATCATCCTGCCAGTCAGGGTGTTCTGTCAGTCTTTTCTTCCCTGTGACACTCCCAAGAAAGAGCTGGGAAACTCAAAGCATTGGGGCAAATGTGGTGGGCAGCTACAGCTTGCTTTTACGCATGCACTACTTCATTTCATTCATTTGTTTCTAATAAAGTGTTTATTTGTAATTTATCACATGCATGTTTTTAGTATATCAGTTGTTGGGAAACAGTTTGAAAAATTACTGGAGAGTGCATGGAACTTACTGCTCTGTGTTTTTTGTTCACTGTGAACTACCACTGTACCCCTCCCCACAGGGACGCTGACATTTGGGATTACATCCCTGATGTGAGTGTGTAATGGCACGCTCACATGATACACAGCATGGCAGGTCCTCCTTCCCCATATCACATGTGCCTTGCTACCCACACATCTGTAGGTGGTAGTGCTGCAATGGAACAAGGCACCCCCCCCAAAGGAGAGCACTAAATCCTCTTCCCTTCTGGTTGGCCCCTGCTAATTCAGGCTAATTCCTGAGCCCTTGTCACTGGCATCATGGGCAGTAGCTCTACCACTGCGCCAACGGGCCAGCTTACCCATTTTTATAATGTATTTACCCATGAGAGCCCAGCTGAAAGACATAGATATAAGCTAAATGTACTATTTTGTCAGATGACACTTGGTTTATTATGTTTTATGTATGAAATGTTTCAAGTTTCTGTAACTTCTAGCAATGAAGATTTAAAAGAGAAGTGTATGGTAATTGTAAGAGTACTCTAAATGTTAATATCATTCCAAACTTGTCCAATTTTAATTAAGAATGAATTTCTTTTCAAAGAGCAGAGGCCCTATACAGCACACAGTATGCTCAGGTTTAAAATATTTAGACAGGGAAGTTATTGTTTTTGTGACACTCTGCTAGGAAGCTGTAATATCCTGGTTCTGTAGGGAGTGGGAGTAGCAGTAGTAATGTTATTTATAAGTTGTTCTACCCTGGAGACTCAGGGTGCCATACAAGAACAGACAGGCAGATAAAAAATACAATAAATAAATAAACAGAATAAAACTGCATAAAACAAAAGATTTCCATCATGACAACGTAACACAGCAGCTGTGTTACAAGAAGACTCCACAGACTAAATCTAGTTCTCAAAAGCCTGTCCAAATAAATAACTCTTTAAACCCCTTTTGAAGACCTCCACTGAGGGGGCCTCATTCAAGTACCCTGGGTAAAGCATTTCAAATCACATGGCTGGCTACCTCGAATGTGCGATCCCCAGAAGATTTCAACTGGGCTCTAGAAACCAAAAGGAGACTCACCTAAGAGGAATAAAGAGGGCATGACGACTCAAGAGGATTTAGAAGATTTGACAGATAAACAGAGTCCAACCTATGCAGGGCTTTATAGTTTAGTAAACCAATCTTGAAGTTAAGTTGCCACTTCACCAGCAGCCAGTGCAGTTCACCCAGGACCAGGGTCACATGACTGGAGCTCAAAAGGCCCATCAGCAACTTGGACGCTGTGTTCTGCACCAGCTGCAAGCATCATAGTGTACCTCCACTAACCTCAAGGTACTGCACGTTACAGTAGTCCAGCCTAGGTGTCACGAATGCATGCAACAGTGTTGACAGGTCTTCAGGAGGGATAAGGGACTTACTCTGGCTGATGTTCCTCAAATGGTAAAAGCCACTCTTGACTACAGTAAACACCTAAGCCTCCAGCATCAACCAATCATCAAAAATGAATCCCAGATTTTTCACCTTAACAGATGCCAACAGCCTGGACAACGTGAGCTGAAGTCCCATTTCTTCCATAACTACTTCTGCTCCCCTCTCCAACCAGGCTAAGTCATCAGAACCTCAGTCTTATCTGGGTTAAGTCTGAGTCAGCTAGATTCCATCCACTTCTTAATCTCAGACAGACACATATACAGCACCTCAACCACATGATGTGTCCCATGTGCAAAGAACACATGGGTACCTTCCATTTAGTGGTGGAAACCCAAACTGTATTGCTGAATGATCCTCCTAATGGGTAGCATGCACACGGAAAACAACATAGGTAACACAACTGAATCCTGGTGCACGCCACAGAGAAGGGGCATTGGGGATGATGAGAAGGTTCCCATCATCCACAGAGAAGGGGCATTGGGGATGATGTAAAGGTTCCCATCACCTCCCTCTGCATCCCATCCCCAAGGTAGGATTAGAACCAGCAAATGACAGTGCCAGTGAGAGTCCTCTGTGCATACTCAGCCAATCCAGCAGCAACCCAAGGTCCACAGTGTCAAATGCTGAACCGAGATTGAGGATAATCAGAATTGACCAATCACCTCTATCTCTAGCCCTGAAGAGGTCATTATGCACCCTGACCGAAGCTGTCTCAGTGCTATGCCTAGATCTAAAACCTGACTGCAGGGGCTCATTGATGTCATGAGTTATGAGGTGCACCTCAAGCTGTAGCACCACAACTGTCTCAATAACCTTACCCAAAAAAGGTAGGTTAGAGGCAGGATGGTAATTCACTAGAACATCTGGGCCTAAAGATGGTTTCTTCAGAAGAAGCAGAACCAGTGCATTTTTCAGTGCTACCAGGAAGACCTATCCAAATGGGAGCACTGAACTATTCCAAAAAAAACACTGACTTTAGAAACCCCATGAAGCTCACTAGTAGACACATGGGCCTGGGTCCAATTCACAAAAAGTGGGTCAAAGCACTGAGATCATCTTTCAGACCTCTTCCATCATGACTGGCCAAAACTCGGCTAAAGGCAGCTGAGTGTATCCGTGAAATGCAGGCTTAATTTTGTAGAGTTGTGACAGACTGCTTGGAGAGATTCCAGCCCGAATAGAGGACGCTGTGTCAGAGAAGTCTCAAGTGAACTCTTCACCCTTAGCTACTGAAAATGCTCTTACTGGCTGAAGATAGGGTGGATTCAATAACATATCCACATTACAGAAGAGCTGAGCCAGTCAATTCCACCCAACTACAATCTCCCTGGACAGAAATGCTGCCTTCTTACAGGAGACTGCCCTTTGATATTCATCATAGTAAATCATCAAAACCAGTTTGTCCTCTTGGGTCCTGGAGCTCCTCCAACAGCACTCTAACCTCCAATCCCTGGTCTTCCAACTCCCTCAGATCCCCACTGAACTACAGGGAACCGCAGCATGAAACCTGGGATTATACTCAGATAAGTGCTATGGATGCAAAGGCCTCAGCAGTCACCCTATTATAGGTCACTACCACTTTCTCCGATCCCATCTCACAAACTGCAACCATCTTCAAAATGCCTGGCAGCACCAGCAGTCCTTCTGCCAAAAGTCCTCCTAAAGGGCAATACTGAACTGTCTCCAAAGGGGCAGGACCATGGGGGGCAGGGAAGGTGGTCAAAGGAGAACTTTACTGCGCATTGATCTGACCCACCATGTAGGTCAATCTAGATGTTACTCACCTCGAGTCCCAGGGAGACAACCAAGTGAAGGTGTGTCCATGTTGGTGAGCCATGGAAGTAATAATTTGTGGGAGACCCAGTGATTCCATTACCTGAAGGAAACCTCTTCCAAAGTGTGAGAATTCTTCGTCGACCCCAGTGTTGAAATCGCTCAAGATAATCCATCTGGATGACTCCAAGAACCTGTCAGTGATGAAGTCCATGATTTCCTGTAGATAATCCCCCCGTGTCTCTGGGGTTGGTACACTAGCAGGAACTTGCAACCTGCACCTGGACCCCCCACACATGGACACACACAAAAACGACAAGGCTTCCCCACTGGGTAGACACTGAAGTTCAACTTGCATCTAAAACAGATGGCCACCTTGCCCCATGATCCCCAGTGGGTAGTGTACCACAGAGAATCTGGCTGGGACTGCTGCCTCCAGGACTGGACCAGTAACATCACTCTGCCAGGTCTAAGTGATGCAAGGCAGATTTGCTGAGGAACCCAAAATTAAGTCTGACATAATAGCAGTTTTGTTCCTCATGGATTTCACATTGCAAAGCAGCAACCAAAAGGTACAAAGTGAGGCATCTGGCCCTACAGCTACCTGCCAAATCAGTCTGGTGGGATCCCTGGGTAAAGGAATTAAACCAGTCTTGCCTCTATGTAGGTTCCATTTTGTCCCAGGGCATCTCCTGTTCTTAACCATCCTAACAACGCCCCCCTTGTTAGCACTCCCCCACACCCAGCTGACAATCACACTGCCTCCTCTCGATCCCCACGTCACTGCACCTATTTATTTTTTTTATTTATGACTTTGATAACCGGGTGAGTGCACTGATCCCAGGGACCGTTTTCAGGCACAACCCGGGTCATAACACATGGCGCAGGGTGACAGTGGAGTACAAGGTAACAGTAATACACATGAAACAGATTTGATACAAGCAACAATGGTAGACACAATATATAGGTTTGATGCATAGGTCCATTTTAGAACAGTGAATACAAGGTTTCAATATCAGACATGAGAAGACTTGGTACAAACAAACAAATCATAAGCACAGTGTACAATGTGAGACTGCATCGTCCAGTGAGCAAGTGATACACAGAATACTCAGTAAAAAAATGTATATACAATACGTACATGCAAGAAAGTCAAATATTACTGTGAAAAATGCAATATAACAGTTATAGGCAAGAGAGCTGACTAGTGTGGGTAGGTGGGTAACCCCTGGGCTGGGGAGTTGACTAGTGTGGGTTGGTGTGAGACCCCTGTGAGCATCGGCAGGATGAGTTTTCCAGGAACCAGACTTTAAGGTGGGACTTGAAACTGGAGTGTATGTCAATGGAACGGAGTTCAGCCAGTAGTTTGTTCCACTGCAAGAGGGCAGCTGCAGACCAAGCTCTGCTACCCATGTTGGTGGATACCCTAGGGACAGCTAGAGGGGGAGTATTATTTGAGCGGAGGTTGCAGAGGAGTGTTCGGGTTTTCAGAAGGGCAGTTAGGGGGGATTCTGGAGCCATGCGGATAACATTGCCCACCATGCAGCAGAGCGCTAGGTCAAAGCGACCTTGCAGCGGTAGCCATCCAAGGGTATTATAGAGGGTACAGTGGTGGGTGGAGAACAGGGCCAATAAAGCAAAGAGGCAGGTGCTGTTGTAGGCAGCAGAGAGTTTAGCTATAGCAGCAGCTGAGATCCTGGCATAAATAGGGGAGCAGTAGTCAAGAATAGGGAGAAGATTACCCTGGACAATGGCTAGTCTAGCTTCAGGGGTAAGGTATTGCCTGAATCTATAGGTGGCACCTAACTTTTGGAACCTTCTGACAAGGGAATTTGCATGCTCGGTGAAGGTGAGGGGAGGGGTCGAACAGTACTCCTAAGTATTTGTAGGTGTTGATGTCCTCCAGGGCTGTACCATCTGGGGTGAGAATGTGTAAGGTGGCGTGGCTTTTAGTTTTGGCCAGGAAGGGCTTAGATCCAAACAGCATGGATTTAGTTTTTTTGGCATTTACTAAGAGAAGGTTTTTTGAGAACCAGCTGTGGGCTGCAGCATAGTTGTGTGAGAGAACTGAGGAAATTGCGGCCGTGGATTTCTCACTGCGGAAGAGGACAAGGTCATCGGCATACAGTATGGAGTTACAGTTGAGGTAGTCGAAGGGAAGTGCATTAACAAATAAGGAGAAAAGGAGGGGACCCAGGATTGAGCCTTGAGGGACCCCCACAGAGACAGGCAGGGTGGGGGAGAGCAGGTTTGACCAATACACACGAATTTTGAGCGATCAGTAAGGTAGCTAGTGAACCAGCTTGTGAGTTTCTGAGAACAACCAAGGAGGCTAAGCTTGGAGGTAAGGAGAGCATGGTTAACCATGTCAAAAGCCTTTGAGAGGTCGATAAAGACAGCCCTGGTGGCTTTACCGTTATCCATGTTAGAGAGGATGTGGTCGTCAGTAGAGCGAGGGCAGTGGCAGTGGTTGCATAAGAGGGTGTATTTGCTTATGTACTCAGTGAGCTGACTGTGGATTGCTCTCATGAGTAGTTTACTGAGATGAGGGAGGATGGATATTGGACGGTAATTGTCAGAGGATTTGGGGTCACCAGATTTAAGAATGGGGATAACCTTAACTATCTTCCATGGGTCAGGCATGGAGGAGGTGGAAAGGGCAAGGTTAAAGATGAAGGTGAGTGGCTTGGCAATCGCCGAAGAGATCAGCTTAAGAAAGACTGGAGATAGGCCATCAGATCCTGAGGAGCCGTGGTTAGGTAGATGTTTGAGTAGCTTCACTGCATCATGTATGGAGAGGGCTTTAAAATAGAATGGAGGTATTTGCAGATGAGTGGCAGAGCTGGAGGAGGACGGCAGTGTGTCAGATATTAGGGCCGGGCTTTGAGGTTGGGCAGTTGGCAGCTTATTTAGGTACATGGATAAGTTGGTGAACTTACAGTTGAAGACATTGGCCACATGGTGAGGGTCAGTCAGCAGCCCATCCTAGGAGTTGAGATGTGGTGCACCGTAGCTGGAGTGGGGGTTTAGGAGGGAGCTGATTAAGTCCCAGAATTTTCTAGGGTCTCCAAGGTTGGCCTTTTGTAGGTTGCGGAAGTGGGTCTGTTTCAAAAACGTGGCCTGTTGTTTACATTTGTTCCTCATGTGCCTGTAAGCATCCCAGAGGGCAGGAGAGGGGGTTGCTTTGAAAGTGGACCAGGCGTGGTCTCTGGCCTTCGTAAGGGTTAGGAGGTCTTTAGAGACCCAGCCCGAGCACCCACCTCTGACCTGTCTGGTGGTGACAGGGAAAAAGCGGTCCTGGAGTGTTAGTAGAGTCTGGTTAAATGTGGAAACTGCCATGGCTACATTGGAAAGGGAAAAAAGCATGGACCAGTCCAAGGACTGGGCCTCCTTGAGGAGATTTGTGGAGACTGGGCAGCTGAAATTTCTTAGAGATAGGTATTTGGGTGGGGGGCGCTTTAGTTTGGAAGACCAGAGGAGATAGGTCAGTGAATGATCACTTACAGAGTCAGCTATGGTGCCAGCATGTAATGCTCGGTCCTCCCTGTTTATGAGGATCCAGTCTAGTAGAGCCTGGGTGGCTGAGCATGGATTAAGTCTGGTAGGAAAAGTGATCACCTGCACCAGGTTGTGCTGCTTTAACAGGGATACATAGTCAGGCTGGTGGCAGCTCAGTCAGTTTAGATTAAAGTAGCCAAGAAGGATAGATTCCCTATCGGGAGTTAGACAGCTCAGGACTTGGAGGAGGCTGGTGAGTCCAATGGTTCCGTTTGTGGGGGGCTGTAGCAGCAGCAGCCAATATAGAGTTTCTTGCAGGATCCCAGGGTCAATTCGGAGAGTAGCCATTCACTAGGTGAGGAAGGGTCGGAGTGTAGGACAATGCTAGCTGAGAGGGGCTCCCTTAGGAGCAGGGCCACATTGCCACCTTTTTTCCTGCCTGGCCTGTTGAGGCATAGGTAAGTGTAGCCAGGTATTTTGAAGGTATTTTTGGTGTGGTGTGGCTTTAGCCATGTTTCAGTGAGTCCTAGAATATGGGGCTTGTGTAGCTCAATCCAAGCCACAAGGTCAGTGAATTTAGATGGAAGGCTGCAGACATTGATATGTGCAATTTTAAGACCGGGGCATTTGTCCAGATGTTGGAGGTGGGGGTGATATGGCAGTTTGTTGGGCCAGGGTTGCATTCAATGTCCCCAGCAAGGGAGTGTAGTGATAGTAGGAGAATGTATGGGCAGGAGGGAATAGAAGGAGACCAGGAGAGGTTAATCAGGTAGTGGCCAAGGAGGCGGCATTCTCCTTTAGTGAGTAGGATGAGAGAGATGTACCCTAGGGTGGACTTATCCCTAGTGGTGAGTGAAGAGGGTTCAGACAGGGGAGAGGGGGAGAATGAGAGGAAGGAGAGGCGCTGTTGATCGCAGGTCAGCACTGTCGCACAGAAGTTGGTCAATACCAGCGCAGTAGTTAGGGAGATGGCACATAATATAGGTAGTGCCAGCTTCATCTTTCCGAGGGAGAGTGGGGCCAATGGAAAGTAGTAGGAGGGAATTAGCTTGGTTTGCCTTATGAAGGGGGAGAGGAGGGAGTGGTGAGCCAAGGGGCAGTTAGAGATGTAGTTCTCTAGGGCAGGAACACACTCTAGAAAGTGTTCTGTAGCTTTAAATTTGTGTATGGCAAGATGGCCAATGGGAGAAAGGTGCACAGAAGGGGGAGTGGTTTAAGTGTATTTAACAAGTCGTGGGGGAGGGTGAAAAAAAAATCAGCTTCCACTGGTACCAAAATTCCAAAAGTCAGGGCTAGCACCTTGCCGTATAGAGGATTTCTGAAAAGACGTTTTGGTTCCAGAATTTGAGGGTCCGTGGCCTGGTCAAGGCACACCGGATCCCTGAAATAAAGTAGAAAAACAGGATTTTTAAAGGCTGGAAGAGGAGGCTTTTTACATCAGAACAAAGAGAATAATAGAAGTGGGCAGGGTCAGACAGCACAGCACACTGTTTGGGGGTTGGGGAGGAGACAGAGTGCAGGCCAGACAGCAGAAGGATTTACACAGTCAAGGCTCACAATTCACTTCTAATATCAACTCAGAACTTAAAATGACTGTAAGGATTAAACAAAGTATTAAACCCTGGCACACAAATTCAGCTAGAGAGAAAAAAATCAGCTTCCACTGGTACCAAAATCCAAAAGTCAGGGTTAGTACCTTGCAGTATAGAGGATTTCTGAAAAACTGTTTAGGTTCCAGAAATTGGGTCCATGGCCTGGTCAAGGCACGCTGGATCCCTTGCAGTATAGGGGATTTCTGAAAAACTGTTTAGGTTCCAAAAATTGAGGGGTCCGTGGCCTGGTAAATGCATGCTGGATCCCTTGCAATATAGAGGATTTCTGAAAAACTGTTTAGGCTCCAGAAATTGAGGGGTCCATGGCCTGGTCAAGGCACGCTGGATCCCTTGCAGTACAGAGGATTTCTGAAAAACTGTTTAGGTTCCAGAAATTGAGGGGTCCGTGGCCTGGTCAAGGCACGCTAGATCTCTTGCAGTATAGAGGATTTCTGAAAAACTGTTTAGGTTCCAGAAATTGAGTGGTCCGTGGCCTGGTCAAGGCACGCTGGATCCCTTGCAGTATAGAGGATTTCTGAAAAACTGTTTAGGTTCCAGAAATTGAGGGGTCCATGGCCTGGTCAAGGCACGCTAGATCTCTTGCAGTATAGAGGATTTCTGAAAAACTGTTTAGGTTCCAGAAATTGAGTGGTCCGTGGCCTGGTCAAGGCACGCTGGATCCCTTGCAGTATAGAGGATTTCTGAAAAACTGTTTAGGTTCCAGAAATTGAGTGGTCCATGGCCTGGTCAAGGCATGCTGGATCCTATGACAGGCAACTCTGGGCAGGGGGGTCCAAATGTGGTGCAGGTCATGCAGCTGGGCTGTGGAGTAACTAAACCTAGGGGGTCCGAGACCATATCTGACACACATACTGTAGCTGCAGCAGTATCTCACCCCATTCTCCATACCCCCAGGGAATGGTTTTCTTTGGCAACTCTCTCCACACATCTTCTGGATTTCACTTATGCTGTAGTCTATCATTCTCTGAGGATTTTTATAATGACAGCTAGAAATGGAGTTACCTAAACTGCTATAAATAATTATTTTCTTTCTTTTGGTATATTAGAGGTAATTAATTTTAATATGTTAGAAATAATTACCTTTGATTACTTTGTTTTAATTTTAATTTGTATTCTTCTCTCTAGTCCTAAAATTATAACGGATGTACTAAGTATATGAATATCACAGCATACACAATTTATATATTTCCTGCATTTAAGGTATTAAATGTATAATATTAAAAAAACAATTACAAAAAAGAGGCGCATAAACATAAACATTGCAAGGCAAAGCAGTACACAATGTGCATGTGACAGATAAAAACTGAGTTTGGGCAGGCTAGGGGAAATTGCCCTAACCGGACATAATAGGAGGGAGCATAATGGCTAGGGCAATACATATAGGGGAGGGAGAAATCAATTAAAGGAATGTTCTAAGATTATGCACCAAAAGAAATTGGGCTTTATTAAACCCATATGTGCCTTTCTAAATGCAGCCTGAGTTCATTAATGTGTAAATCAGAATTTATAGTCCAGTCCCCTTTGGGAGGGAAGGGATCATAAATTGGCCCAGGATGATGACCAGCAGATCCCTTCCACTTCCTGGTGTGCTGGCTCTGTCACTGTGCTACAACGTTTTGTGACATCTAACCAGGAAGGGTGTGGGGGATGCGCTCCATTGGGATCCATTTGGTTTGCCGAAATGCATCGTCCCGACACTCCATATCCCGATCCCGGGCACCCGAAACACGGTTGCCCAACATTATGATTTTACCCCCAGCGGAGTGAGAATCCTTAAGTACAGGGATGTGTGGGGAAAAAGCTCCCCGAACCACTTGCTGGGGGTAAAATCCTGATGTCGGGCAACCGTGTTTTGGGCGCCCTGGGTCGGGATGTGGAGCATCAGGCAGATGCATTTCGGCAAATCATAGTATATCCACTCCATTGAACTTCATGGAACTATTTTTAAACCATTAATTCTATATAGTAGTAGTAAAAAAGCTTTATGTTTATACAGGACACGGTGGAAAATCACATCATTAGGGCCGGAGTCCTGTTTACAAGATGATCCTGTCTTCATTAAGTACTGTTGCACATAAAACACTTACAAAAACAATTTCAATAAAATTCTACACTATTTAACAAATGTTAAACATTGGCAGTATGTATACATGAACACCACTGCTTAACTAACAAGCCCCTTGTTGTTCGATTGGTGGTGTTCGTGTATACACAATTGTTGAAGTAACCTGTAGAATTAACAATTAAAAAAAAATTTTTTTTTTGTTCTTTTCTCCCCAAGCAGCTAGCCGCCCGGTACTTTCAGCCTGGTCACAGTGCTACGGACCTCCACCCCTCAAATCGGCCACTGGGTCTCCTCCGATACCCCGTGGCTTTTCCCCCCACGGTGGGGCTGCAGCACTCTCTCTGCATGCTGCAGACGTCAGATAGGTTGAAGGGACCCTGGCCTGAGGGGCTAATTGAAGCCGCAGCGGGCTTCATGGAGGGCGGCCAGCAGCTGTCCTGATTTTCCGCATTTCTGGGGAGGCAGGGTCGTGCAATGATGTCCAGCATCCACCCTGCCTCCTGTACACAATCCAGCGCCAGTAGCTGTGTGACTCCTGGCCTCTGCCAGGGGTCCCTCATGCTCTGGGCACTTTTCCCCACCCTTCCCCCAGAGAAGGAGAGCAGTCCATAGGACGCTCTATCCTTCTCCCTCAGCCAGCCCTCCAGCGACCCTGGTCTGTTCCCGAACCCGGGTCGCCGGTGTCACGAGTGGAAATCCTACTGCTGCGCTGATGGGCCCGGCAGAATTAACAATTTAAAAATAGCCCCATTGAGTTTAATGGAGTGCACTTCCATGTTCTCCCTGGTTAGATGTTGCAAAACATCTTAGCATGAGGGCAGGGCCGGCACACAGGGAAGTGGAAGGGATCAGCTGGCCATCATCTTGGGCCAATTTACAATCACTTCCCTCCTGAAGGGGACTGAATTATAAACTCTGATTTGCATATCAGTGGACTCAGACTACATTTAGGTAGGCACATATGGAATAAATAAAAAAACAGGTCACTCACCTGTAACAGCAGTTCTAAGACTGGTATATGTTGTTCATCCACACTGTTTGGCATGTCCTTTCCCTTTAATCTTGCCAGAAGGTCTTTAAGCTGGCTTCCCCACCCACCCAGGCAGTATAAGCCTCAGCTCTGCCCCGTGACACCAGATCTCGCCCGCTGGAAGCTGAGGTTGTGCATCAAAGCCGGGGAGGTCGGGTGGGTTCATGTGGACAAACATATACCACGACTAGAACTACTGTTCCAGGTGAGTAACCTGTTTTTCTAGGATTGTGGATATGTTGTTCTATCCATACTGTTTGGTAGACTCCAAGCAGTTCTCAGGGAAGAGGGAGGCAAGGTGCACACCCCCTCTATACTTACTTGGGGAACAGAGATTGGAGAAATCAGGTGTCCCAAAACCAGCATCCCTGCATGAATCTAGGTCGATCTGGTAGTGGGTAATGAAGGTGTTTGCTGTCTTCCAGGTAGCAGCCCTGCAGATTTCCTGGATAGGGATGTCCTTGGAAGCAGCCACCGACGCAGCAGTATGGCGGTTGGAGTGAGCTCTTATCCCTATGGGAGGCTCCTTGCCCGTCAACTGGAACAAATGCATCTGAATACATTATAGTTAAAATGAGATTATTATTAAATGTTTAAATAAATAAAAAAGATGAATGTTAGATGATGCTAATAATAGAGGTTATTGCTAAAAATATTTTCTAAGTAACACACAATTTTGTTTAGAACTATTATAATCTAATGGCTATGAAATCAAAAGCTCCCCTCTACACAGTATTAGCGTTTGTGTTCTGCTTTTAACTATGACACCTTCTGTAGTGCATATGCACTAGTCTTTTGTTTAATTTGATTTGCTACACGTGTTTTGAATCTTCTGTATATAAGGGCACTCCTGTTCTCACAAAACCACGCCTCCTGAGGAAAGGTTTCTTACCCAAAGCACCAAGACGAGGCTCTTTGTCATAATGCTGTTTGGTATAATTCACAAACTAATAAATCTTTCAACCAAGTGGAATTCCATGGATTGCAGCTCTTTGTGTATGTATGTAGCTGTGTGGACATATTAGGCTGTTCGTGAAGTGCCTATTTGGGACCTAAATGTGAAGTACAAAATATGCGCAGCTTCTTTTGTTTATACTGAATTGCTTTTGGACTTGCTCCCCATTGCTGCACAGACCTGACTTGTTGCCACTGGCTCGCTGAGCAACTGTCTGCGATCACTAATTTGAGCCTAGCACAGCAGAACAGCGGACACTTTGAATTTTCGGAGGCTGAATTATTGGCATCAACTTTTGGGTCTGAAGTACTTCAGGATACCAATGGTGTTTACATCCCGTCTACTGCAGTTTTGGTTTCTGCTTTGAGAGAATGCAAACTCGAGAAGCTACTGTGAGCACAAATACAAATAAACCAGGCTGCTCTAGCTGGGAGGGAACTGAAACACTTCAGTGGAGGAAACAGAAAGTCATGGAACGTCTGCAAACGTCAGAGGTAAACCCTAGTATACAGACTGCAGATTATTTAAAACGATTGTTCTCAAAATTAGAAAGACTGTTGTTAAGAGAAATGGACATATCTTATAATATTGTGACATAGGAGCAGTATCTTGCTAAGGTCCAGATAGAGAGTTCTTAGGGTTACCCTGACGCCATCGTCAGGATTGGATGATTTTGAATTCCAAAGTGAATGGATTGAAGCAGCAAAAATATGTTCAGTAGTGTTCACTAAATTAATCATTAACTCAGACTTAAAAAAGTACGAGAAACTGTTAATAGAACTTACTGCAACCAAGGCACAGGTACTGACTCTTAAAAGGACAGAGGGCTATGAAGAACCTGATGCCAAATTACGAAGCAAACTTGAAAAATATGTAATTGAGATTACAGAGAAGAAGAAAGCTAAATTAATGAGGGATGAGAAAGACTATGAAAAGGGAGATGTAGCAGTCTGGACTAAACTTAAATTCTCCAGATCTAAAAGTCAGAGAAGATCAAGAGTTTGTTTTCAAAGTAACCGATATAGTAAATCACGATCAAGAACTGCTAATGAACAGAGACTGGATGAAGAAGGTCAATCTGTTAACTACACCAGAAAGGGTCCTTTTTTAGGGGACAAACAGAACAGCACAGGAATACCAGGAAAACAAGAAGGGGCAGAAGAGGTGGTGCAAAACTTAAGTCACAACAGAAATCTAAGGAACAGGAAAGGGAAGAATTACAGATAGTCAATTTATCAAACCACACTCTAACTGAAAATCAAAAACAGGTACTTATTAAAGGACTGTCATTCATTCCAATGCCCAAAATTAACAGATCTGCAGTACATGTGGACATTCAAAAGTTTATGAGGAAGATTAAACTAAAGTACTTTTTTCAACAGAAGAAATTTGAACAAACGCCGGACAATATGGGTTTTACCATGGAGCCAGTTTCTGGGACTGTAAATGATGACAGTATTTTGCTGGAAAACCATGAACAAACGCAAATGCATAGGGATCTGGAAATCTTAAAGGAATTTATTTAGAAAATATTAACTATGGAAATGATAATTGTACATATATGTAGACATTATTAGTGATTTACAAGATAGAGCATTAGATTCCACACCCATTTTGCAAGCATCTGAATCTTTTAAGAAACAGAGGATGATGTTGTTTAAAGGTAAATCATTTTTCTCACCAGATGTGTTTAACAGCAACATTGCCGCCTTTGAGAAAATAGTAAGTCAACAAATAAATACATTATTAGAGCAAGACATGAAGGTTACGAAATATAATCTAAACAAGCAAGAGAATGAAGCACTAAAGCAGCTTATTGAACTTAAAGAAATAGTAGTTACGTCTGCTGACAAGGGCGGTAATGTTGTTGTTATGGGGAAAGAAAACTTAAAAAAATGGTGCTGGATTTGTTAAATGATAGAAATAATTACAAAATGTTAAATATGAATCCTAGTATGCAATATAAAAAAGAAATGTTGAAATGTTAAAGGATGCTGCTAAAAGAGGGGACATCATGGAAAATGAGTTCAAATTTATTTGGCCTGAGAATCCTAAGATCTCTAGCTTCTATATTTTGCCAAAGGGTCACAAGGACCTTAGTAGTCCACTAGGCAGACCCATAGTCTCGGGGATAGATTCTCCAACACAGAAGTTAGGGCAACATGCTGATTTTTATTTGCAGAAATGCATTCCAGAAGAGGAATAATTTCTTAAAGATACAAATGATGTTTTATTAAAAATACAAGACATCAAATGGCAGCCTGATTTTTTGTGGCATCAATAGATGTGAATTCTCTCTCTCTATACATCTATAAACCATGAAAAGAGAATACAGGCATGTAGCTATTATTCAGAGAATCACAAGGAGAGAGAACAAATGCTGGTGGAATTTATATTGAAATGTTTAGAATTCATTCTGACTCATAATTTTTTTGAATTTGATGAGATTTTTTTCCCTGTAAAAATGTGGAACTGCCATGGGTGCCAGTATGGCACCCAGTTAAGCAAATTTGTTTTTGGGTTTTTGGGAATATGTGTGGGTGAGTAATATGCACAATAATCCATTTTTTGATAACATAAAAGGATGGTACAGATTTGTGGATGACATACTGTGTATATGGCAAGGGACTAAAGAAACTTTCATAGATTTTGTTCAGTGGCTACATGAGAATGAGCAAAATTTTTCATTTAGTTATGTCATAAGTCCACATGAGATTAATTTTCTGTATTTAACCATCTATGTGTCACATAGTGACCATAAGCTGGAAACAACGTGCCATAGGAAATTAACAGCCACAAATACACTTTCATGTTATGATAGTGCTCATTCCACAACCTTAAAGAACTCTATTCCTTACGGTCAGTATTTAAGATTATGGAGAAACTGTAGCAACAAACAGGATTTTGAACAACAGTCTAAAGAGTTAGAGTGCAGATTCCTAAACAGGGGGCATGATTTCAATATACTATGTAATTCTAAAGAAAGAGCAATGAGACAGGATAGGAAGTTGTTACTTAAAGGGAAGGAGAAAGACCAAATAAATGGGTTATTAAATTTTCAACGGAATATAACCACGTTGCTGACAAAATTGGGAATGTATTGTATAGAAACTGGTTTATTTTACAATCAGATGATACTCTGTCAGAAGTAGTGGGTTCTAAGCCCAGAGTAACATTTAGGAAAGCCAAAAAGTTGTGTGATATGTTAGTACATAGCAGGTTTCAAGATCAAAAAGAAACATGCAGGGGATGGTCTCTTCCTAAACCCAAAGGATTTTTTAAATGTACTAAGTGCAACATCTGCATATACTCTGAGACTACTAAAGAATTTAAGCATCCCAAGTTATTAGATTTTCATGCAGAAATCAGACAGCTAGTCACTTGTGACACTCCTTTTTGTGTCTATGCTTTATGGTGCATTTGTGGTCTCACATATGTGGGGTGCACTGTGCGTCCATTAAAACAAAAGATACAGGAGCACATTAGGTCCATTGTGAATGGGAGGTCAGACACTCCTGTAGGTACCCACTTTGCTGTTTGTCATGGTTATGATCCTAATTAAATGAAATGTGTGGGTCTGGAACATGTTTATCACCCAAAATATGGGGGGAGTAGAAAAGATATTTTACCAAAAAAGGAAAGTTTCTGGATCTACATGCTGAAAACAGTTAGACCTTCAGGGTTAAATGATTATTGGCCATTGCAATCTCATTTGTGAAAGAAAGCTACTGGGTGATAGCTGTTATATGAATATGTTGTGACCTTTTGCAAGGATGCTGATCTCCCTATTTTCTGGTATTGGATCAATTGATATTAGGTAGATTTAATGTATTCTACTTTGTAAGTTATTGGTAAAACTAAGGATTTGTCTAGATAATTGTGTATTGAAGAAATAACTATGTGATTAGGAATCTATTATTTTAATTCTTGCTTCTTTTTTCCCCTTTTCAGAGTCTCAAATAATTAGAAAAATCATGAAGCTATGGTGTGATCAACTTATGAAAAGCTAGCACGAAGCATTGATCCACCTTTTTCTCATATTTTGAGACTGGAACTCCAATTCCTTATTCCATTTTTCCCTCCCTCGCTCCCTTTCCCTTCCTACTATATTCCCCTTCCCCCTCCCACTTTCCTTCCCCTTTCCTCTCTCCCCCTTCCTTTTCTTTTTCTAAGCACTATTTATTAACAATTGTGTTTAATATTTTCTACCTCTCTGGTTATAATTATGATTAAAATATTTCTAAAAAAATGGATAGCCCTTTGCCACCTTATGGCTAGGTTTCTGTGCAATGGCTGCAATCTGCTTATTAATTTCCATTCCTTTGTTATTTTGAATAATTTGTTTGCTTAGATTATTTTCACTCTGAAATTTGTAACAAATGCATCTGAATATATTAGAGTTAAAATGAGATTATTATTATTAAATGTTTAAATAAATAGAAAAGATGCATGTTAGATGATGCTAATAAGAGGTTCTTGCTAAAAAATATTTAATAAGTAACACATGATTTTGTTTAGAACTATTATAATCTAATAGATATGAAATCAAAAGCTCCCTTCTACACAGTATTAACGTTTATGTTCTGCTTTTAACTATGACACCTTTTGCAGTGAGTATGCACTAGTCTTTTGTTTAATTTGATTTGCTACAGGTGTTTTGAATATTCTGTATATAAGGGCACTCCTGTTCTCACAAAACCACGCCTCCTGAGGAAGGCTTTGTTACCTGAAGTGCCAAGGCGAGGCTGTTTGTTGTAATGCTGTTTGGTATAATTCATGAACTAATAAATCTTTCAACCAAGTGGAATTCCATGGATTGCGGCTCTTTGTGTATGTATGTATGTAGCTGCGTGGATATACTAGACTGTTCATGAAGTGCCTATTTGGGACCTAAATGTGATATACAAAATATGCGCAGCTTCTTTTGTTTATACTGGTAGCAGAGATCAATGCAGTATGTAATCCATCTGCTGATCGTCCGCTTTGCTGCAGGTCTGCCAAGTGCGGCTTCAGCATAGGTGACAAACAGCTGGTGAACCTCTCCCTGAACTTCAGCCATCCGCTCCTTATAATAAGAGAGCACTCGTCTCAGGTTCAGAGTACAGAGACTGTACTCAGCCTCTGAGGTGTAATTCAAATAGAACACAGGCAGAGTTAACATCTGGTTAAGGCAAAACTCCGACACCACCTTCGGAAGGAACTTCGGGTGGGGGCACAGGACAACCCTGTCCCTGTGGAAGACCAGATAGGGAGACTCAAAGAGCACCTGTATTTCCCCAGTCCTTCTGGCTGATGTGATAACCACCAAGAAGGCAGTCTTCCACAACAGATGTGACATCTCACACCTGTGCATAGGTTCAAATGGCTTGCCCATGAGCTTTGCCAGTACCAGCAGTAGATCCCACAGAGGTGGAGGTTCACACACCAGAGGGGATATGTGGTCAAGGCCTTTAAAGAAATGCCAGACCACCTTCTGACTGGCCCGTGCCCAGTAAGCAGAGATGGCTGCCAGGTGCACCTTAAGGGTCGTGGACCGAAGACCTCCTTTAGACAAGGACCAAAGGCAGTCGAGGATACCAGCCACTGGACAGGACAAAGGGTCCAAACTCTTGTCCTGACACCAAATGAAAAACCTTTTCCACTTGAAGGAATAGCATCTCCTGGTCGACTACTTCCTGGATGCCTCCACTACTGTGATTACATCCTCAGAGAGACCCATAGCCTGGAACTCTAGCTGCTCAGGAACCAGGCTGTCAGGTGCAGGGATTGAAGGTCTGGATGGAATACCTTCCCCTAATTGACTGAAAACAGGTCTGGGCATACTGGAAGATGCCTCAGAGTGCTGGAGCTGAGGCTGAGGAGATCTGGATACCAGAACTGGTGAGGCCAGTCTGGGGCTACCAAGATCACCTGTGCTTTGTCCCTCCTGACCTTGAGGATCACTCTGTCAACCAAGGGAAATGGAGGGAAGGCATAGAGGAGGCCTGGGTTCCATGGCCTCAAGAAGGCATCCCCCTGCAGTGAGCCCTGCTGAGGGAGCAGGCATGAAACAGCCTCAGCTTTGCATTCTCCCTGGAGGTGAACAGATCAACCTGAGGTTTGTCCCAGTGGGAGAACAGGCTGTGTACTACCTCTGGATGGAGAGACCACTCATAGGATGTCTCGCCCACACGGCTGAGAGTGTCCGCCAGTAGGTTTGAGGCTCCTGCCACACAGATGGCTAGCAGATCTGCCTCCAGTCAGCTCACAAGAATCCAGATGCAGAGCGCTTCCCTGCACAGCAGATGGGAGAGTGTACTGCCCTGTTTGTTGAGATAGTACATGGTCATGGTATTGTCCATCTGGACTTGCACCACTTGACCCCCAAGGAGCAGAGCGAATGCTGACAGTGCCAGTCTGACTGCTCTGAGCTCCAGCAGGTTGATATATCAGGATTCCTTGGGGGTCCAGAACCGTGAGCTCTGTGATTCCCCATGTGGGCATCCCAGCCTGTGAGAGAGGCACTGGTCATAAAAATGACTGTCAGCTCGGGACAGACAAACGGGACCCCTTCCTGCAAATGTGCTAGGATGGTCCACCATTGGAGAGTGTCCCACACCTTCAGGGTCACTGTGACCAGTTGGTCAAAGTGACCAAGATGCTGGGACCACTGGCTGGCCAGCACCCATTGAAGGGGGTGCATATGCCACCGGGCCCATTGGACCACAGTGGTACAGGCCACCATGTACCCCAAAAGGTGCAGAAAGTCCCAGGTAGGGCACAAGTGTCCAACCAGAAATGATTGGGCAAAGGATGAGAGAACCTTGCCCCATCCATTGGAAGCTTGGCTCTGGCTTGGCAAGAGTCGAGCTCTGCCCCGATGAAGCATATCACCTGCGAAGGTACGAGTTCTGACTTGACTTCGTTGACCAGGAGACCAAGTATGGTGCAGGTCTGGAGGGCCAGATCCCTGGACCTATCCACCTCTAGTATGAAGGAACCCACTATGAACCAGTCATCAAGATAAGGGTAAACTCTGACCCCTCTACACCGAAGAAGACCAGTGGGGCCGATGACAGGCCGAACAGCATGGCTCAGAACTCGAATAGGGCTCCTTCTTCTTGGAAGTGAAGGAACCTTTGGTGAGATGGACGGATTGGGATGTGAAAGAATGCATCCTGGAGATCCAGAGAGCAAAACCACATATTCTCCTCGAGAGATGGTATGATCTGGGACAGAGTTACCATCCTGAATGTGCGTGGCCTGAGAAATTGGTTCCGGTCATGCAGATCTAGAATGGGGTGGCAGCGCCCCATCCACTTCGGGACCAGGAAGTACCTGGAAATGAACCCTGGGTTGACAGGGGAGTCTGTGACTCTGGCCACCACCTCCTTGCAGAGGAGTTGGGCAATGTCATCTTGAAGAGCTGACTGAGTGTGTACATATACCATCTCCTCCCATAGGGCATGGGCTTGACTTGGTGGGTACTGCTCGAATTCCAGAGGCAGTCCTTGTCCAACCATTTCTAGATCCCACCTGTCTGTGGTAACAACGGACCAGCCGGAAAGGAAGTGGCAGAGCCGGCCCCCCATGAGAGAACCCAGAGCTTGTGTGGCAGATATGGTGGTGGCCACCCCCATCACTGAGCAGGTTTGGAGGAAGAGAATCCGGATTGGGGACTACCGGATCCCCGTCCTCTGGGTTTATGGGCTGCCAGAGGTCCGGACTTGGGCTGAGGGTGCCAAGCTTGTGCCTAATGCTGCTGCTGCCCCAGCTGGAAATGGGGTTACTTGGCCGCAGGGGCAGAGTGCTGAATAGGCTTCTTCTTTGCTTTTTGGAACCCTGGAATTCCTTCTGCACATAAGTCATGGAGTCCAAGGTAGCACTGGACTTCTCGATGCATTGGAAGTGACCGACCACACCTGGGCCGAAGAGGTCAGTGCCCAGGAAAGGGACGTCGTTAGCGTATGTTGGGTGTCTGCAGTGAAGGCGGAGACCCTTAACCAAGCCTTGCAGTGCATGGCAACTGTGGCCGCCACCGAGTGGGTCCAAGAGTCCCCGAGATCCAGAGCTGTCTGGAGTTGCTGCTTCGCAACAGCCCGACCCAGGTCACAGACCTGCTTGATCATGGTCAGGAGGTCTGTGGGGAGGTGAGGTAGACCCTCATCAAGAGAGCCCAAGCGGGCATGAGAGGAATGCGCCATGATGACAGTCGAGCTTGCCTGACGAAGGCCCAGTGAAGAGGCGGCATACACGTTCTGGGCTGAATGGTCTGGCTTTTTGGACACTCTGTCTGGGGGTCTATCACTGTCTCTTGAGTTACCTGAGCACCTGAACACAGATTCAGTCACCAAACCCTATGCACAGGGGTGCTCTGTGAATCCTGAAAGGGACCCAATGGGCACCGCATATTTTCAGGCCATATGGGCAGAAGGCACAGGGCAGGAGACAGGGTGCTACCACAGCTCCAAGACTGGACAAACAATGGTCTCGGCCACTGGGAAGGCCTCCGTTGGGGAATCCCCTAATTTGAGAATGTCGGTGAGTGGATATTCAGACCATTTCTGGATGGGTTTAAGGGGCATCCCCATAGATTCAGAGATGATCCAGAGGATGCCCATAAAAGAAGAGGCACCTTTCTCCATCAAGAGACTACTGATTCCTCATCCAGGGGACAGGAATGAAGGTCCGAGTCCTCGGACTCCAAGGAATCCGGATAAATCAGCCAGCCACCGGAGTCTCCCTCCACCCACCAAGGATGGTCGGGAACGAGGGTGAAGGAAAGCCTACACAGGAGGCCTGGAACAGTCCAAGACTCTTTGGCAGGAATCCCAGATGGAGGCTGTTTGGGTGGCAGCTCTACCAGGACTGGTGGAGAGGTCGATTCTGGCTGAACCAGAATGGTCTTGACCGACTTCGAAGGTGGAGGAACAGTGCAGACCGGCTCCCAAGGAGTCTGTGTCAGCCATGGGCGTGACAGCCATGTGATAGCCCGGGTAGAAGTCGGGGCTGACTTCTGGCTGGACATAATCAGCTGCTGCCACATGAATTCTTCATAGCGTCAGAGTTTCTGTTAAAGCCTCTTCTCATCTGAGGATGAAAAAGAATGGCAGCAGCACCACTTGTTTGAGCGCTTGTGTGTCTTCTTCGACCTATCGAAGGGGTCCAAGACCTCAACCTAGATCATCAGGGGGACTGACAGTCAATCAGAAGGTGCCAGGGAGGGCCATGGCTCTTCTTGGTCAGGGACTGAGTCCCGATGGGATTCCCAGCAGGCTGAGTCTCCTCCTCGGTGACAGGCAGTACCAGAGTCCTGAATAAGGAGTTGTTGGCCTCATCAAGTGACAATGGGTCGACTGGGTTGAGAATGATCTCAACCAGATCATCGTCCAGCATCTGAGCCAGCTGGCCTGATGGGGGAACCATGAAGCCAGCGACTGAGGCTGCAACCTCAACCGAAGACGAGACAGGTGATACCTGGGACCAAGATCTCTCATGATCCCAGGAATGTCATCTGCGAAAAAATGTTTATCTTGGCTCCTTGTTCTTTTTATGGGACTGAGAAAAATGTGCTCCTGAGGGCCCCTCGCCCTTGGTGGGAAGGGACTGGCACAGTTCTCAAAAGGAATCAGAGAAAGTGGAGCCCAAGTTGAGCAGTACAAAGAAGGACATCGAGGCCCGAGCCACCTCTTCCTCGAAAGTCTTCATTTGTTCGAGCTGCTCAGCAGTCCCCATAGCCATGGAGACCGCATATCGGGCTTCCTTAGATTTGACCGGCAGATTCCATTTCTCTGGTCTGCCCAGTTGAAGCCGTGAGGGACGATCGTCTAAGACGTTTGGGTGAAATGCGCGGAACATCTCACAGGCCTGAGTGTCACAGCTGACACCCAGTCAGTACATGCACAAGGCATGCAGGTTGGTGCGAGGCATCTTTTGCCCGCACAGTCAGCAGTGGAAACTGGGTGAGGATTTATCCTCCATCGCAGTCGATATCGCGAAGTGATTTGCTGCAACTCTAATGAGTCTAAGTTTAGGTAAATCCGAGGATTTGAAAGCCAGGGCCTACGAACTGCGAGAGTGGTAAGGAGGGAACTTGAATCTTCCAGCAGAAAGGAAGATCTGGTGTCAAGGGGCGGAGCCAAGACATATACAACCCGGGTGGGTGGGAGGAGCCAGCTTAAAGACCTTCTGGCAAGATTCTTAAAGGGAAAGGACATGCCAAACAGTGTGGATAGAACAACATATCCATGATCCTAGAAAGTTCAGTTTCTCTGTGTGCATAATCTTAGAACATTCCTTTAAGGAAAAGGGTCATGGACAGTTGCAGGTGTGAGAAAAAAATCACAATGAAAGGACTGGCTAAATGTAATGGTGAATATGAATTATTAGGCTCAGTTACCAATCACTGAACGCTTCTAAACAATGCCTTCACTATTTATGAGAGGTAACTGATGTTGCTTGCTCTTTTACTATGGGACATTGATGCAGCTACAGATGCTAGTGCATATCTAGTACAGCACAGGAATATTTTGCATGTCATAGTTTATATTTATTTATTTGAGATTAATTTAGGATTAATACCTTTGAGGCATAGACTCATTTACAAAGACTCCAGGTCAAAGAAACAGTGACATTACAACAACACATATTTAAGAAACAGTACAATAGTTAGCATAGGATTACAGTATTAAGCAGTAGTTACAAGTCAGTAACAGAAAATAACAGGAGATACATAAGTGCTTAAGCTAATGGTTAGCACAGTAACCCAGTCAAACACGCCAGACTTATGATACAATGCTAAACTGGGAGAGCTGAAAATAAATTATTTTCAACAAGTAATGTGGGGACAACCCCGGGTGAGAGGAGGCTGCTGCAAGAGCAGTGAGTCTACAGATGGGCATGGTAAGCAGCCAGTATAGGCTCTGTCAGTGCATGGCATTGGGGGAGAAGAGTGGTGGGCAGGAATGAGGAGAGAAAGCAGTGGGAAGAGAGATGGGGAGTTGGAGAGGGGGGGAAGGGAGAGGAGGAGGTGGATGGTAATTAAGCCAGAGTAGGCTATGTCAGTGTATGGATTTGGGGAGGAGAGAGGTAAGGAGGAGTGAGGGGTAGGGGTGGGAAGTGATAAGAGGGAGTTGAGGAGGTGGGGGAGATGAATGGGGAAGGAGGAAAATAGGAGAGTAGGGCCAGTGCGTAGGGGAGAAGAGGTGACACGTGGAGGTAGTCAGGGGGAGGAACAGTAAGTGGGTGGTTTTTGAGAGGGGTTGGAGGGAGAGGTATGGTGGACATTGGCGGGGGAAAGGAGGGTAGATAACTGATCCTAGTCAATCATGGGGGGGGATGAAGGAAGAGAGGAAGGGGAGAGAAGGAAAGAAAGGTAAGCTATGGATACCCGAATGGTAGTGCCATTTAGATAGTTAAGGTTTGCTGGGGCATTTGCAGACATTCTGTAAGGCTAACCAAGCTTCGAGACCCAGCTTGAAATGGCTGACCTTACTATATTTGATCATGTCCTCAGAGAGTTCGTTGAACCATTTGGGGCCACGGTAGGTGAGGGATCTCTGGGCTAGGGATGTTCTCTTAAATGGTATAACCAGTCCCCTCTTATCCGCATTTTGGGTCCTAATCGTGGGTTGTGCAGTTAGGAACAGGCAAGAGGTTGAGCTAGGGGTATGTCCCAATAAGGATTTCTTGGCAAGCAGGCATGTTTGGTAGTTTATCCTAAGGAGCAGAGGGAGCCAACTTGTGTCTTGATAGAGGTCACAGCTATGTGTCCAATGATCTACCCCAGTACAAGATGGCAAGCTCTGTTAAGAAGGGTTTTAATCCTACTGAGGGCAGTGCCAGTGTCATAGATGACAAGACCATAGTCAATTGTGGATAGTACTGAGCTTTCAGTGATTAATTTAAGGGCCTCAGGCATCATAGAGTGTCGGTGGTGGCAAAGGATACCAAGCTTCACATTAGCAGACTTCATGGTCAATGTGAGCGCCAAATGTAAGGGCATCATCAAGGTGAACCCCAAGATATTTAAAAGTGAAGACTTGTTCGAGCATGTCACCATTGCAACACTGTAACTGTAGGTCCAAAAGTCTTCCTGTTCTGTGGGACGCAGAAGAGCATGCTCTTAGTTTTCTTATAGTTGAGCAGGAGCCTATTACTTGAGAACCATTTTTCGAGTATGCAAAGGTTGTCTTACTGTCCAGCTGAGATCTCCACCTGGCTCTTTCCTTTAATCGATATGACAACATACTCTGCGTAAAGCACAATGTGCCCTGGGCAAACTGATGGCAGGGGGTTTATAAAGAGACTGAAGAGTAGTGTCCCAAGTATTGACCCTTGGGGGACTCCCAGGCCCACCATCCTAGGTTCTGAGAGATTGCCATTAATTTTGACACATTGAGTCTTACTAGAGTGGTAGCTGTTAAACCATGCCACCATATCTTTGGACAGGCCCAGTGATAGGAGGTCCTGTAGCAGCAGTTGATGGTTAACTGTGTTGAATACCTTCGTAAGGTCTATAAAGATAGACCCAACTGCAAGACCATCCTCAAAAGCATCATATAGATGGGCGGTGAAATCAATCAGGGTAGTGAGGGTGGAGTGTTCTCTTCTGAACCCATGTGGTTGAACACAGAGTAAGTTGTGCTTGGACAGGTACTCAGTGAGCTGATCCGAGACCACACATTCAAGGACCTTGGGTAGCATTGGGAGGATCGATATTGGCCTGTAGTCAGACAGGTTTGTAGTATTACCAGACCTGAAGACCGGGAAAACTAGCACCTCCTTCCACTTTTAAGGGAAGACACCAGACTTTAGGGAGGCACTGAAAACTTTAGTGAGAGGTGCAATTACCTCATTTAACACTAGGCCTATCATCTTATATCTATGAGGTCATTACCCATTCGAGTCTTTCCTAGAACTCATTTAATATATTTTAGGGTTTCACACCTGCCGAGCTGCCTAAAGTAGAAAGGGGGGGCATTACTGCCCGGTACAGAGTTAGTCTCATCAGTGGTGGGAGGGGACAGATAGTCAGCTGGTAGTACCATACTAAGATCAGTAAAATCCTGGTTATAGGCATTTGCTATGTCGTGTGATTCCTGGAGTGACCCAGCTAGGGTGATTATTAAGGCAGGAGGGGCTCTAGAGGCCTTACCAGTAAGTGATTTTATTGAGTCCCAGAACTCTCTTCCATTACCCCAGTTCTTCTGCAGGAGGTCAGTGTAGTAGGAGGTCTTGGCCTGGCGAATGAGCTTGGTACAATTGTTCCTAGCTGTTTTGTAGGCAATGATATCCATTTCCTGGTTGCCTTAGTCTTGTGCCATAAATTGCCCCTATGTTGCATATGCTCAATAAGGGAACCATATAGCCAGGGACTGGGTGCCCCTCTTATCTTTTTTGTTTTATAGGGGGCAAATATGTCACAAGCCTTGTTAAATGCAGAGAGAAAGTAGTTTAGGGGTTCATTCCCATCCTGTGCCCTGTCTAATGGTGTCCAGTCCACCAGAGTGAGATAATGTCTAAAGGCATTCAGTTGACCAGGTCTCAGTGATCTATTTCTAGTGACTCTGGGTGCAGTTCTGGTGAACTTATTTGACTAGGTGCACACAACTGGGGAGTGGTCACTGAGGGTATCCGGTAGAACCAGGGCTGGCATCAGGTTTTTGTGGGCCCTGGGCAATGGACCTCTAGCAGGCCCCCCTGCCCCCACTTCCTTGGATCAGACCTGTACATTTAAAAAAAAATTAAAAAAAAAACACACACACAACACCTAAACACAGTATCTGGACAGTGTCCATCCCGGACAGACTCCTGCACTGCACCCCTCAAATCTGGCAGAACTGCAATTTACACACACAGTCAGCAGCAGATTACTTAACATTGTAGGTGCACACTACAGCAATGGGCCACAGCCTGATCCTTCCCTCCCTCCCAAGAGCTCTTGGCTGTACCAATGCCAGCATCAGGGCTACCTCCCTACCCTACCCTACCCAGGCTGTCCTACCTGGTTGGAGTGTGGCTGAGTAACAGGAACTACGCAGGAAACTTTATCCACATCTGTGTCTGCTCTATATCCATTGCTGCCTGTCGTTGACTCATCAGGTGCCAGAGAGCTCGACCGAGGCCCAACATGGATGGATGATGGTGGACCAAAGATGCACTATGTCTGAACTGAACCAACTGATCACTAAGCCCATCCAACTCCTGCCACAGTGCCAACTCCCAGACAATTTGAATTGTTCCGCCTTGTGCTTGCTGCTGCTGTCCACTGTGGCACCAGGCGCCTTCTCCCCTTTGCAATCACAACAACCAGCAACATCTGACTGACGCCGTGACATGACATCACAAACAGCAGCTAAGCAGCTGACTGGCTGGGTTGCTCAGGCCCACCCCCTCCACCATGCTCCTCCCAGCTATTGGCCAGCCTGCTGCTGCTGCATATCTGATCTGATCTCCACAGTGACAGTCACCCCACTCCATGAAATGAAATGCTCTCGCTCTGGATCAGGGGGCCCGCCCTGCCATTCTGTGAACAACAAGCAGGGCTTGCAGCAGCTCACATTTCCCACAATAGCAGCAGTGTAGTGAGCACAGACAGCACTGTCAATTTAAATCAATCATGCTGCCAGCCAGTGCAATCATGAAGCTACTAAACTTAAAGTAAACCTTTCTTTGCACTCCTGGTGGGCCCCCATCTGGTGTCAGGGCCCCGGGCATTTGCCCGGGTGGCCAGGGTGCTGAAGCCGGGCCTGGGTAGAACTGTGACCTCAGAGATGTCATCTGGACAGGTAGTGAGTAGCCAGTCAATTAGTGTACTAGTGCCCATTTTGTAATTATGCCTGTTGGGCTCAGCAACTAGCTGTGATAGGTAGAGGCCTGAGATCTGGTCTCGGATAGTAGCATCGTTGGACTGCCAATTGATGTTGAAGTCTCCAACAGTGATGTGTTCCCAGTTCTGTGAGTGCTGTTCCAGGTTGGAAATCACTTGTTGTGCCCCAATGGTGTGTGTACTAGGGGGTATACATACAGTGGAGAATATCAAGACTTTGTTCTGCTGCCTGATTGAAAGTTTGAGGCTTAACATTTGAGCTTCCTTAGAGTGGAGACTGCTAGGCATTGTCTGAACTCTGATATCACTCCTGATGTACACCAGACAGCCACCCCCGCATTTGGAGAGTCTATCCTGGCGGAACACCATACAGCCATCCGAGGCTATGGCAGCGTCACTGCTTAAACTAACCCAAAACACAAAGTAAATATGATGGAATGGTTTTGAGAGAAAATGTTTATTCTCTTCTTAGTTTAAGAAGGAAGATGTAACATAATCAGGGCCCCTACTTTTCTGCGGCACAGTGGGACCAAGTTCTGCGGCAAGACTACCATTTGCTGCAGAACTTCTGCGGTGGTGGTTTGTAATTTCTGCGGAAGTTCTGTGGCACTATCAAACTACCACATCACAGTGTCAGCTTGTCATCCTGACTTCACTTTCATGGCAGTGGTTATGGCAGTCAGGATGGTGGAAAGCACAGTAACATTAGTTCAAAAAATAACAGACTTATAAAAATAATTTTATTCCTAAAAAAGCAAAACATTTATTCCTAAAAAAGCAAAACAAATGTCTCTCCCTTAAGGTCCTAGCCTGTAGCATAAATGACATATGCAGAGGGGATCTTATGTGATAAATAAGGTATTTCTATATGCATGCTATCTATCCCACTAATGAGGTTTCCACTGTCTATCACTTATATGTCTGTATGTGCTTTCTACACCACTCATGAGGTTCCCACTGTGTATCACTTATATATTTATATGCAATCTGTAACATACATACAAATATGCGTGTGTGTTTGTGGTGAGAGAGGCAGAGATACTGTATGTGCATGTGTGTATATATGTGTGTGTGTGTATATATATATACATACACACACACACATATTTTTTTTTTTTTTTAATTTCCGTGAACTTGTATCCTCATTCATACAGGTCCCACTGGAAATGGAATAGAGGAGTTATTGCAAAACTCATTTTTCATGTCAACCTGCTTTCCCCGACACACTGCATAACACCATCAGGCCATGACATGCATGTGAACCAGTTGTGAGATACAGCTCTCCGGCCCATCACAATGTGTCCACCATGTGACAGAACACTGCACCATACCTTCCCAGTCTCTGAGCAGTGATGTGTTCCACCAATCCTTGTGCTGCCCAGCCAATTCCCAGAGCTAATCTCTGAACCTGAGTTGCCGGCACGGAAACACAGCATGCTACCCTCTGGCCCAACAGCTGTCCCCGCACACACCATTTCTCAGTAACTATTAGGTGATTCTATCAACCAGTGACAATATATAATCAATTACCCTGGCAAAAATGCGTACAGTGCAATTATTTATTTAACAGGTCTATTCTTTCAACAGGTCTACACATTATTATATTTCACTTTTCTGGGCATAATTACTTTATTTTTTCTTAAAAATTTAGACAGTTAAATTCATTTTACCAGTTATTCATTTCAGATAACGTCTCTGTACCTTAAAGGCACAAATAGGTTTGTACAAAGTGAGGTATGGACTTAACAGGTCTGTGCTATTGACAAGGTTTTGTTTAAGTTGGCCCTAGTGCAATAACGTAAGACTGAAAATTGTATTAGGCTGTAGTGCAGGTTGAGCAAATATCACCATGCATGATGTGCTGTACCACCGTCTCTGGCAGTGGGAGCTGTGGTAGATAAGTGACTGTTCATTTCTGTTGCAGAATGCAGCCATTTCATTAGCTAATGTATGATGTTATAGCAATAATAACATCACATTCTGAACATATAGGAGGGTTTTGGATATAAAAAGAGGAGAAGGGAACCAGATTCTATGTATAAACAGAAATATTAATAAAAAATCACCAAGAAGAGTGAATTCTGCGGCACCTCAGAAGTTCCTCGGTAGATTGCAAGTTCTGTACAAAATCTCTGGCCGCAGAATTTAGGGACCTGAAACATAGAAACATAGAAGTTGAGTCAGATAAGGACTGCAAGGCCCATCCAGTCTGCCCATTTCTTTTCTACCTTATAAATGTGCCATCGGCCTTTGCTCTGTCAGTGACCTATCTATTCATAGTCATTTGTATTGCTCCTTATGCCTATCCCATGCCTGTTTGAAGCCCTGCACTGTATTCATAGCCACCACTTCTTGTGGTAAGCCATTCCATGCATCTACCACCCTTTCTGTGAAAAGAATTTCCTCATTCCCCTTAATCGGCCTCCCTCTAATCTCATGCTGTGTCCTCTTGTCCTGCTATTTTCTTATATTTAAACATGTTAGACTCTTTCACCTTGTTTATGCCCTTAGGGTGTTTAAATGTCTCGATCATATCACCTCTCTCCTCCTTTGCTCAAGGGTATACATATTGAGCTCCGTTAATCTGTCCTCATATGTCTTCTGATGCAGTCCTGCACCATTTTGGTTGCCCTTCTCTGGACTGCCTCAATTTGGTTAATGTCCTTGTGAAGGTGTGGCCTCCAATACTGCCGCAGTACTCCAGATGGGGCCTAACCAATGTCTTGTACAGAGGATTATTACCTCCCTCTTACGACTTGTGATACCCCTACTAATACATCCCTAACACCCTAGCCTTACCTACTGCTTTAGAGGTCTGCTTGGATGATTTTAGGTCATCAGTGATGATGATGCCCAAGTCTCTTTCTTCCTTTGTGACTGCTAGCAACTCCCCTCCCAGCCTATAAGTGGCTTCAGGGTTTCTCTTCCCTATGTGCATGATTTTGCACTTCTTTGCATTAAATCCCAGTTGCCACTCTTCTGACCATTTTGCTAGTTTATCTAGATCTCTTCTCATTCTGCCCACCCCATCTGGATCATTTACTCTGTTGCAGATCTCGGTGTCATCTGTAAACAGACAAGCCTTACCCTCTAGTCCATCTGCGAGGTCACTAATGAAGATGTTGAATAGGACTGGCCCCAGGACTGATCCTAGAGTACCCACTTGTGACTTGCATCTCTTCTGACTGTATACCATTTACCACCACTCTCTGTTTTCTGCCAGTCAACCAGTTTGCCACCCAGTTGACCAACTTCTGACCACCCGAGCCTACCTAGCTTATTTATCAATCTTCTATGTGGAACAGTGTCAAAAGCTTTGCTGAAGTCAAGGTAGGCGACATCAACTGCTCCCCTTGGTCCACCACTCTGGTTACCCAGTCAAAGAAATCTATGAGATTAGTTTGACAGGACCTTCCTTTGTAAACCCATGCTGTCTTGGATCCTGTGCCCTATGGATTCCAGGTGTTGCACTATCCTTTCCTTAAGGGTGCCTCCATAATCTTGCCCACTACTGAGGTAAGACTGACTGGTCTGTAGTTCCCGCCTCCTCCCTGCTACCACTCTTGTGGGCGGGATCACATGAGCCCTTCTCCAGTCTTCTGGGACCTCTCCTGTGCTCAGAGACTCACTAAACAATTCTGCTAATGGCTCTGCTAGTTCCTCCTTTAGCTCCTTAAGTACCCTGGGATGTATGTCATCAGGTCCCATTGCCTTATCCATCCTGAGCAGCAAGCTCTTATAGGACCCTTTCTTTTGTGAAGGGAGTAGTGCTCACCTCCCTCCCCCTGTGTCCATGATGCTGAGCTGTGGGCCCTGCCCTACCTTCTCTTCAGTAAATACTGAGCAAAAGTATCTATTTAGGATAGATGCCTTTACAGGGTCCTCCTCCTCCTCACATGCTCCCTTTTCTCCATTAAGTTTAGCAATACCCCCTCTGGACTTTCTCCTTTCACTAATGTATCTATAGAAAGTCTTGTCACCTTCTTTTACTGTTCGTGCTAGTGTTTCCTCAGTTTGGGACTTTGCCTGCCTTACTGCCTTCCCTGCTTCCCTTAGGGCAGTTTGGTATGCCTCCCTATCTTCATGAACATAATTAAGCCTGAAGGCATGACCAGTGGTTAGGTTGTTATCAGTTAATTTAGCATTAGGGGTCATGACATACGAGGCAAAGTCAAATGCCATATGCTTCTAGTACTAGATTGACAAAGGTAACCCTGGAGCAACTTCATGCCAATATTATACTATAATGTTTTATTTTATTAATGTTTTTTATAACTAGAATTCAGCATGTTTTATTGCACATGAGGGTTCCCAGCTATTAACATGACCATTTTAAAATGAAGTCAGCCAAACAGATTGCTCTGTTTCCATCTATTGATTTATAATGTAAGAAAATGCCCATTAAGACGTATAATATTTAAAGCTTTAAAACAACATACTTGTTGAGAAGTGAAACTATCCTTCCAAAGTTAAAAACATCATAAAAACATTGCATCGCTATACTTTTTCAGCATGCAGTTTAGGTGAAACACACCAAAAGCTTCAGTCAAAAACAACCCACAAATTATGTGAGCTAAGTGGTGATGCTCGGAGCATGTAGAAATGTAGTAACTAGCAAAGGTGGTGCAAGCAACCACTCAATCAAACACACACGTGCATGCATCCACTCACTCAAAGCGGCTCGACAATGCACAAAAAGTTACAGAAGTGATGTAAGATGACTTCTGCCTCAGTGCTCACTGCCCTACTGAGTGCGCTCAGTTCCGTCTCTGTATCTGTAGATTCATGTCAGAACAGTGAGAAATGGATCTGAAGAAACGTATACTCAAATTGTCCAAACTAAAAAAAGAGATGGAAAACAATGTCAAAAAACAGGGAAAGAATAACTCAAATAAGTAAATGCCAAACATGATTAGTGTTATACAGCATACCACAAAAAGGAAAATTACAGTAACAATACTAAATACTATTGAGCAGAGCAGCATTCAGAAGTGTAAGTGAATAAGACTACACAGAAGAAAGCACAGTAATATTATTGCTAATACAAGGTCTAAGTTCTCCAGGATAGTTCAGAGATGCCACTCGTCAACGCAGCTGAAATATTATCCATGAAAATAAATACATTTTTAAGCATTCTCTTTAAAAATACATATTGAGATGAAGTAGGAAGGGGTGGAACTGAGCTTGCTTTATACTGCCAAAATTGTTCATGTAGATTATCTACACTTTGGCTTGAAAAGTTCTGTTCTCCCAGTCTACATCTAAACTACACATTTAGACTCTTTCATTACACTACTCTGTAATGAATCACACAAGCGCAGATTAGAAAACAATATGATAGGGCCGGTCCGGTGGCACAGAGGGCTGAGGCGCTGGATGCTTACCTCTCATCACGCCAGTGACCCGGGTTTGGGAATAGACTCGGGTCATCAGGGAGCCGGCACGGGGGGCAGAGTGAGAGCAGGATTGAGCAGCCACTGGGCAGCTCTTCTCTCTTGGGGTGGTCATCACCCCCCCATAGTTCCGCTGCCACCGGGTGGAGGTCCAGTGGTTAACATAGGTGGGAGGGGATGGCAAGTTACGGGAGGGTGTTGCGAGCCGCAGCGTGCGCATGCATTTACATGCATGCACACGGCCGAGAATGGGGACTGGTGAAAAACGGGGATAAATATATATTGTAACACAAGGGGGGGGTTGTGTTACCCTGGGATCTTGTAGGTGGGGGATATAAACACACTTTGTACCATAGCCCAGGATGTGCAGCTTAACACAGCAGACTGACTGTGCATTTATTGGTAAGATTACTGTGAGAGGTGCATTCAAACATAACACAGGCTGAAAATAAAACAGAAAATAATACCTAGCTCTTTGTTGAGCGCTAACTACACAGTGAACTTTTGTTCCCTCTCTATAACCCAGGTAGCTAAGCTGTTTCCTGGGTCATACAAACAAAATCAGCACAGTCTCTTGTTCTAGGTTTCAAAGGAAAATTATTTACCAGTCTCAGGTTTTCAGCCAGTCCAAAGTCAGAATTCAATTCATTCTTGCAGGCCAAACAAAGGATTCCAAACCAGGCAGTCAGTTGATTCAGAGTTCTCTCTTTCCAAAGTAAAAATCCAATTCGTTGTTGAAGGCCAAACAAAAGTTCCAAACCAGGCAGTCAGTTAATTCAGAGTTCTCTCTCTCTCCAAAGTAAAATCCTCCTGCAAGTGTTCCCCAGCCAGGCTCCACGTCTGTTCCTAATCAGGTACTGAGACACAAGCAATTGTTTGAGCCTCTCTTTTATGCAGGCAATCACTCTTCTGCACCTGCTCTTAATCAAGCACATAGCTCTGTGAAGTTGTGGTGCAATGCCTTCTGGGACTTGTAGTGTATGCACCATACTTTGTAGTCCTGGCAGAGAAAAAATGGAAGATACGTGCTGGAAGGTAACGCCCTTCCACAACTTGACCCAGTGCTGTGTTACGTACCTCCCCCCTCAGCTTAGCCCCCTCGGGCTGAGCAGCTCATGAAAAAGAAGGAGTGGATGCGGAAAAGCATCCGCATTCCCATGTTTAGAACCGTCACGGTGCAGAATCTGAAAATCAAAAGGCTGTAAACTCAAAACCATCGGGTAACCGAGCATTCTTTTCCTTAGTCTGTCTCATCCATGTGAGGGGCGTGATCAGTCACAAGAAAAAACTTACGGCCCAGCAAGTAATATTTCAGAGACTCAAGTGCCCATTTGATCACCAGACATTCCCTCTCCACCGTGTCAAAGCGCCTTTCACGTGGCAACAGCTTGCGGCTCAAGTATATTATCGGGTGTTCTTCACCCTCAATGTCCTGGGACAGGACTGCCCCCAGACCCGTGTCAGATGCATCAGTTTGTATGATCATGGGTTTGGAGAAGTCTGGGGAATGCAGGACAGAAGAGGCACACAGTTCAATAATTTCAAGCTACAAAACGCTTTGTCGGCTTCAGGAGTCCATTTCACCACATTAGGTTGACTGTTACGTGTGAGGTCACTGAGGGGGGCTGCTATAGTAGCAAAGTTTTGAATAAACCTTCGGTAATAACTCGTGAGTCCCAAAAATGTCCTTACTTGTTTCTTATTGACCAGTCGTGGCCAGTGTTGAATAGCAGCAATTCTTTTCTCTTGTGGCTTTATAAGGCCTCTTCCTATCGTATAACCCAAGTACTGTGCTTCACTCACCCCTAAGGTACATTTTTCTGGGTTGGCTGTGAGCCCTGCATTTTGAAGTGAGCCCATCACGGCTTGTAGTTTCTCCAAGTGACTGTCCCAGGTGTGGCTGTGGATGATGACATCGTTTAAATACGCAGCAGCATACTCCTGGTGGGGTCTCAGCACACGGTCCATCAGGCATTGGAGCGTGGCGGGGCTCCATGTAAACCAAAAGGAAGCATTGTATATTGATATAAGCCATCAAAGGTGGCATATTTCTCTCTGGCGGCTTTGTTAAGGGACTTGCCAGTAGCCTTTCGTCAGGTCAAGAGTGCTGATGAAGCGGGCGGTTCCCAGTCTTTCGATGAGCTCATCTATTCGTGGCATTGGATAGGCATCAAAGGCTGAAATCTCATTCAGTTTTCTGAAATCACTGCAGAACCTGACTGATCCATCAGGTTTTGGGACCAGTACTATAGGGCTGGACCAGGCACTGTGAGATTCTTCAATTACTCCCATCTCTAACATCTTTTTAACCTCTTCTTTTATCGCAATTCAACGTGCTTCTGGTACACGATATGGCTTGAGGTATATCACTTTCCCCGGAGGGGTCACAATATCATGAGCGACGAGTCGAGTGTTGCCGGGCTGGTCGGAGAACACATCTTTATTTCTGTCAAGGAACTCGAAGAGGTCTTGCTTCTGACTTGGTGTCAGGTCTCCAACCATCACTGCATCTCTAAGATTGTCCTCTGCTGGACCGGTATTTGTTTCACTCCAGCAGACATCACGGTCCACCAACTTTTTCAGCAAACTGATGTGGTATATTTGTTCAGGCTTCCGCCTACCCAGTTGTTTTACCTTATTGTTGACTTGGTTTACTTTTTCAAGTACCTTGTAGGGTCCCTTCCAGGTGGCCAGGAATTTACACTCAGAGGTGGGGACAAGTACCAACACTCTGTCACCGGGTTGAAACTCTCTAGGTGCTGCGGAACAGTTGTAGGCTCTACTTTGAGCTTCTTGGGCCTTTGCATATGTTCCTTCACAATGGGCATTATGGCGTGTCACTCTCTCATTCCTTCCACATGCTCAGCAGCCGGTTTGGTGGGGCAGGGTTGATGCTCCCAAGTCTCTTTTGCTATGTCTAGGAGACCTCGTGGGCGGTGGGCATACAGCAATTCAAACGGGGAAAATCCGGTGGATGCTTGGGGCACTTCACGGATGGCAAACATTAAATATGGCAATAACTGATCCCAATTCCGTCCATCTGTCTCCATGGTTTTCTTTATCATACTCTTTAATGTCTTATTGAATCTCTCAATGAGCCCATCTGTCTGTGGATGATAAACGGACGTGCGCAGCTGTTTGATCTGCAGGAGCTTGCCAAGTCCTTCATTACTCGGGACATGAAGGGTGTTCCTTGGTCAGTAAGGATCTCCTTAGGAATCCCGACTCGGGAAAACATCTGTACTAGTTCTCTGGCGATGTTTTTGGTGGCTGTTTTCCGCAGGGGAATGGCTTCCGGGTATCTGGTAGCATAATCCACTACTACCAGAATATACTGAAACCCTTTTGCAGACTTCACCAAGGGTCCTACCAGGTCCATGGCAATATGCTCAAACGGTGTTTTGATGATTGGCAGGGGAACTAGTGGTTCTCAGAAAGAGGGTTGCGGAGCTCTCTGTTGGCACTCCGGACAGGAGCGACAATATTGTTCCACCTCAGCATGGACCCCCGGCCAAAAGAAACGACTCAACAGTCTCTCTTTTGTCTTATCTATTCCCAGGTGTCCTCCCAAGAGGTGGCTATGGGCCAAATGCAATACGGTGCACCGGAAGGGCTGGGGCACGAGTAGCTGCACTGTCAGTTTGTCGGCTGTTTTGTGTACTCGATACAGCAAGTTGTTGTTCATAGCAAAGTGTGGGTAGGGGATGGTTTGGTCAGGGTTGAGGGGCCTCCCATCCACCACTTTCACATTTCCTCTGGCGTACTGGAGTGTGGGGTCTTCGAGTTGTGCTGTCCCAAATTTTCCTCTATGCGGTGTGCCTTCTGGTGTGAAGAGATTGTCCTCTTCTAGGTTCTCTGGAGTGTCTTCTATGACATCTGCACCTCCATCCTCTTCTAGGTCCTCTGGAGTGTCTTCTATGACATCTGCTCCTCCGTCCTCTTCTAGGTCCTCTGGAGTGTCTTCTATGACATCTGCTCCTCCATCCTCTTCATCATTGTCTTCTCCCACGAAGACTTGTGTCGTTGATGGAACATTTTTTTCTTCAAGTTTGTCAGACACTGCATACGCCTTATTGTCCTCATTGTCTTTGCCTTCCTCTTTATCTTTACCTATGGCGTCATGGCCTTTATCCTCCTCTTTGTCTTTCTTTTCCTCAGTTCCAGAGTCTTTGGAAGAATGGACAGTCACATCCTAACAACACAGGGAAAGGCAACTGCTTCACCACTCCCACTGCTCCAGAAAATACACCTTCCTTTGTTTTTATTTCAAGGTGGACTGTGGGATACATCTTGGTGTCCCCATGGATGCCGTGATGGAAATGGAGTTGTTGTCACTCACTTGGCTGAGGGTACTAAAGGGTTTGACTAGTGTCACCATACTGCGAGAGTCCAGCAAAGTCCACTTCCTGGTTCTGGACTTGTGCTGGACTGATCTGAGGAGGCTGACTATGATTCCCAGGAGAACAGTAATGATATTACACTGTTTGGACAGGTTTGCCTCTATTTGCATCAGCTCATCTTTCCTAGGACAGTTCCAAGAAATGTGTCCTGGTTCTCCACATATGAAACAGGTTCTGGTATCTTGGTTCATTACTCCTTTTCTTACTTTAAGCGTGTCCTGGCGCCTCCATTGGTACTGTAGTTATCTGGTCCCTGGCTCCTTCTCGCCCTTCCATCTGGGTTGTCGAAGGATGACTCTCTATCTTGTTCTTGGCAGGCTCTCTTATCAGACTGATCCTTTCAGGTCTAGTAGTCTTTAAAAGTTCGGGTAGCATAATATCTTTCCACAAGGTCTACCAGGCCCTCTGCGGTACTAGGTTGCCTTGACTGATGGTTCTTTTAAATCATAGGGTACCGCTCTGATAAAGTGATCCAGTACCACTCTTTCCCTACTGCAGTAGACATCAGGACTTCAGGTTGTAGCCATTTTAGTAAGTGGATCAGATCAAACATCTGTGAGCGGGAGGTTTCTCTGGTTGAAATGACCAGGAATGGAATCGCTGAGCTCTCACTGTGGTTATTACCCCTAGGCGTGCAAGGATTTCTTTTTTTAGCTTATCATAGTCTTCAGCATCCCCTGGTTCAAGGTCATAATATGCCTTCTGTGCATCACCACTGAGGAAGGGGGCCAGAATGCCAGCCCACTTATTTTGAGGCCATCCTTCTCGGCTTGCAGTCCTTTCAAAAGTTTTCAGATAGGCTTCCACATCATCACTGGCTGTCATCTTCTGTAGGAAGTGCCCAGCTACAATGGAAGATGCACCTGCTGTTAGACTTCCTTCCCTTTTGCCATCTCTGCAGCAAGCCGCTGTAGCTCTAAGCTCAACATTTTCTGTCTCCTCTGCTGCTCTTCCAGCAGCAGTCTATTGGTCTCTGCCTGCTGCTGGCTTGTGGTTTGCTGGGCCAGATTCACTTGTACAAGCTGCTGCAATAGGCTCTCCATAGCTGCTTTAGTGTTTTAGTGTTGTTGTTATCCCCACAACCTTGCCTGTATTCTCCACCACTGTAACACAAAGGGGGAGGTTGTGTTACCCTGGGATCTTGTAGGTGGGGGATATAAACACACTTTGTACTACAGCCCAGGATGTGCAGCTTAACACAGCAGACTGACTGTGCATTTATTGGTAAGATTACTGTGAGAGGGGCATTCAAACATAACACAGGTTGAAAATAAAACAACAGAAAATAATACCTAGCTCTTTGTTGAGCGCTAACTACACAGTGAACTTTTGTTCCCTCTCTATAGCCCAGGTAGCTAAGCTGTTTCCTGGGACATACAAACAAAATCAGCACAGAGTCTCTTGTTCTATGTTTCAAAGGAAAATTATTTACCAGTCTCAGGTTTTCAGCCAGTCCAAAGTCAGAATTCAATTCATTCTTGCAGGCCAAACAAAGGATTCCAAACCAGGCAGTCAGTTGATTCAGAGTTCTCTCTTTCCAAAGTAAAAATCCAATTCATTGTTGAAGGCCAAACAAAAGTTCCAAACCAGGCAGTCAGTTAATTCAGAGTTCTCTCTCTCTCTCTCTCTCTCCAAAGTAAGATGCTCCTGCAAGTGTTCCCCAATCAGGCTCCACGTCTGTTCCTAATCAGGTACTGAGACACAAGCAATTGTTTGAGCCTCTCTTTTATGCAGGCAATCACTCTCCTGCACCTGCTCTTAATCAAGCACTTAGCTCTGTGAAGTTGTGGTGCAATGCCTTCTGGGACTTGTACTGTATGCACCATACTTTGTAGTCCTGGCAGAGAAAAAATGGAAGATACGTGCTGGAAGGTAACACCCTTCCACAACTTTACCAGTGCTGTGTTACTATATATATATATATATATATATATATATATATATATAACAATATGATAAAAAACACAGAGTTCTATTTTGCTACAGCATCACATTTTAGTGGGATGCACAAATATGTAATTTTGTAAGATATTTCTTGTTTCCACATCCCATTCCAATTGCTGCGTAATGCAATACGGTTTTCAGTTATGCTTATATCTTCTCTTACCTCTTCTTATCAGTTAATCAGAGTGCAAAATGATCTCCTGATGGTGAGAGCTAGAGGGGAGCACATTACTTGTCCTCCTTGATCTCCTCTAAGCCTTTTTTTTTTTTTTAACCAGGAGAGAGACAGTAAGCTGAAAGCTTGTTTACAGGTGTGACCTGGGAGCACAAGGAAGTTAAGTGACTTGCTCAGGGTCACACAGTATGCAAGTGGGGTCTATGGGATTCAAACCCAGGTCTCCAGGTTTGCAACTCAGAGACTTAAACCTCTGCATTATACTGCCTCCTTCTCCAGAGCGTTTGACACTGTGGACCATGTAGTGTTGCCTGATCGCATAAGGGAGCTCTGTGGACTCACCAGTACTGTCATCATCTGGTTTGAGTCCTTTCTCACAGGCAGGATGCAGAAGGTAGTGATGGGGTATTTCTCATTCTGATTGAAGCCCCTGCCATTTGAAGTTCCCCAGGGTTCAATCTTGTCACCTATGCTGTTCACAGTATTGATGCTCCCCCTGGGTGAGATCATTTAATGGTAAAGCTTGAGTTTTCACTGCTACATAGATGATACACACAGCTGTACATGTCATCTGCACCTGGGACAGGTGGCGCCATACAAGTGCTAACTAAATGTCTGTCTGAGATTCAGAACCGGATGTTCTCTAGCTGGCTGAGCCTCAGTCCTGACAAGACAGAGGTGTTAGTGATCTAGCTTGGTCATTGGCAGGATGCTGGTGTGGCCAGGATAGGAACAGGGTTATTCCTTGGCCCACAGTGAGTCCTGACCCTTCACTTAAACCAAAGTGAACACTGGATGCTCCTTAAGTTTCAAATGCTTTATTGCAAAAAACAGACGGCCACCAGTGTACAAACATGTTCACTGGAGTGGCCCCACTCCTCCAGCTATATCTAACAAGGTGAAAAATCTGGGTGTCATCCTTGGTGATGGACTGACACTTGAGGCTCAGGTGTCGTCCGTCATCCAGAGTGTTTTTCATCACTTGAGGAATGTTGCCTGGATCAAAGCCTTGATTCTGCCTGATGAGATGCCCTCATTGGTACATGCTTTTGTCGCTTCTCGACTTGACTATTGCAATGCTCTGTATCTTGGGGTCAGTGGAGAGTTTTTCCGGCACCTGCAGCTGGTACAGAACACAGCAGCCAGGTTGCTGATGGGCCTCTCAAGGTCCTGTCATGTGACCCCCAGTTCTGTGTGATCTGCACTGGCTGCCGGTTAGGTGGAGAATCATCTTCAAGGTGGGCTTGCTCATCTATAAGGCCTTATATGGATTGGGCCCTGGCTACCTGAATGACCTCCTAACTCCCATTTGCCCTGTGCACTTGCTCCACTCCTCCATTGAGGGCTGGCTAGCGGGTCCTAGGGCACCCCTGATGACCTCTGGAGACTGTTTGTTTGAGGTGGTGGGCCCTGGTTTGTGGAACTCACTTCCAAGAACTTTGAGGGAGGCCCCATTGGTAGAGATGTTTAAATTGGATCTGAAGGCACATCTTTTTTAAAGAGGTAATTGCAGATTGTTTATGAGCCTTATAATTAGTTTATTAGTGAACTGTTTATCTTGTATCTGGTTCTATCTAGTTTTTAATTGTTGAGTAGTATTGTTGTAAGTATTTATGCTCTGACTGCTATTAATTTGAACACCTGCACCTGTACAGTGCCCAGAGCCTCCAGGATGGGGCGCTTAACAAATAAAGTTTTACTTACTGTACTTACTTCTCCAAGCCAGCTACTGTGCATCCTTCCCCACAACACTGGCATAAGCTAACACTGGATCAGCTGACCTTGCCATGGAAGGGACAACAAAACTGCTTCCCCATCAGCCCATGTAGGTGGTGAATCCAGTTCATCAGCAGAGTTCCTGGCTTACAAACCCATTCAAGAGTTTAGAGGCAGCTGTGTGCCAGGACACTCTGTTCTCCTGAATTGGAGCTGCTACATGTACCCCCACCTTTGCCTGGAAAGAATGGTACTTCCCTAAAGCACAGTCAGTTCCATTCTGAAACTGGATATTTGGGGGAAGGGGGTAATAGTACAGCAGCTCACAGCAATCCAGGTGAGAGGTACAGAAAGTACAGTTAAGGTAAGAACTCACCGTAACAGTAGGTCTTTGAGAGGAGCACTTGCAGCAGGTTACACCATTAGGAATGAAGCAAGCAGGCACCAGGACCCCACGGAAAACTTATAGCTAGCAATATATAGCGGGGGACCATCCCCTAACATCGGCCCACCCAAAATGGGGCGGTCCCCCAGCACCACCTCAGTTCTCCTGCCGGAGACCCTGGCAAGTACAGTGATAGGAGAACCTAGGAGTTCCTCTGAAACTGAGGAAAAAGTAATAGTGATGGAGAAACAGTCACCAGGGGGATGGAGGGAGGGAAAGCAGTACCTGCTGCAAGAGCTCCTCTCGATCTGTTGTTACAGTAAGTTCTTACATGACTGTAATATTTCACTTTCAAGGTGGCTCTTACAGCAGGTTACACCATTGGGATTGAGTCCCAAGCAGTGAAAGGACTGACCCCAGTCAGCCGGGAGGAGGCAGAAGTTAGTGTAAGGATTTCACAAGAGCAGGCCCCGAAGGGCTGCAAGTCCAAAACATGCTCTGCACCTAAATGCAATGTCCAGACTGTAATGTCAGATGAAAGTGTGAACAGAACTCCAAGTGACCACTGCACATATGTCAACAATGAACACATTTCTGAAAGAAGGAAAATGAAGTGGGCTATGCCCCTGGTAGGATAACCTTTTACTGGGCCCGGTAAAGGCTTGTCATATTTATGGTAACAATACACAATACAATTAACTAACCATTTGGATAAATATTGATTAGAAACAGGTACCCCTTCTTTCCTCAGAACAAATGAAACAGATAACTGATCAGATTTCCTGATGGTTTGGGTGCAATCCAAATAACAGCAAAGTACCCAGTGGACATCCAGAGTATGTATTAAGGGACAGGCAAGATGGCCTGAGAAGTTCTGGGAGCTCTGGAGGCAGAACCTCCCATGACTTGAGAAGTAGCCTTTCTCTTAAAGGCACTTCTGAGCTGCTGGCCTCTGGGCTGTTGCTTAGTGGTGCAACAGAATGGCTGCAGCTAGGACAATTTAGGCTGAGATAAGTACATGGTTTGGACCGAACGCAGAGCCTTGCCCAACTCTAGGAGGCCAGTGATTATATTTTGGGAATCCTCAATGAACAAAACGGGGCCTCTGAAAGGGACATCCAGAATCTTGGACTGGACATTTGAAGCAAAACCAGAGACTCTAAGCCACAAATAGCAATGACGGCAAACCCCTGTAGCTGCAGCCCGACCTGCAGAGTCTGCAGAATCATAGGAGGCAGGGAGAACGCAAGTCCCCATGTCCAAGCCCGACTTTTAGAGGTGTGAAAGTTCAGCCTTTCCCAGAACATTGGGTTGAGCCTGTGTCACCTCAAAAGACTTCTTCCACAGGGCATTCAAATATTGAACATAAAACAACAGAAAAACTCACACTCCAGAGCCAGGGGAATGAGTCCCCAGTGAAGGTGGCAACAGTTTGACAGAAAAATGCAAGCAATTCTGTTCTTGAGTTGAGAAGATACAATTTATTTTTCAAATCACTCCATACACCAAAGAGTGCTGCTGCAAAGTACCCCAGCAGTTCGCCAATTAAGGCTCCATCAGGACCCCCTGATGAAGTCTTAATCGTGGCTGCGATGACTTGCAGCGGCGCGCTCATGTGGGATGTTGAAAAATAAATATATTCTCAACTCAAGAACTGAATGCCGTACATGGCAAACTATTGCCATATCCTGAGACTCAAACCTAACCTGGAATCTTGGCCATCTGCATATTTAATATTCAATTGGGCCTAACAGCCGAGACTTGCACCATCCCAGCTTGAGTGTGGAACACTTTTTGTTTCATTCAAATATTGAACAATGTGGGCGAGAAAGCTTAGGGAGCGAATAGCACACATAGCTGAGGAATGGACCCTTTTACCAAAAATGGTCTATCTGCTTAGAGTCCTTGTCAGGAGGCTGAGTGCTAAGGTGCCAGGGGCACTCAGAATGGTCATGGGTCACATTTTTAGTGACCAAGTCAGCCTCTGGGTGCTCTGCATAAAGGTTTCATCCCTAGGGGCATTATACAGATGATCGTCCTTTTTTGACATCACCGGTATAGTGGATGGGTGTTTCCAAGTGGCCCTATTGTTGTCTTTAAAGGAAAGATAGTGGTCTTGATGGAAGAGGGATGCCCGGATATTGTGGTAATCACAGAAACATGGTACACAGAGAACCAAGACTGGGATGTCAACATACCAGGGTACGCAAGCTACAGAAGGGACAGGGAAGGTAAAGAGGAGGAAGAGTAGCTCTGTATGTAAGGGAAGGGATCAAAGCAACAGAACTAAAGGATAAACAGGGAGGAGAGGAGGCACTGTGGGTCACCCTGGAGAGAGGAAATGGCACCACAATCCGCACAGAGGTTGTATACAGACCCCCATCTCAGGGGTAGGAAATGGACAAGGAAAGGATAGAAGGCATCCTTAGAATGGCAGAAAAGGGGGAGATATTGTTGTTGGGGGACCTGAATATGCCAGATGTTAACTGGAGCACATTTGCTACAGCCACATCCAAAAGCAGGGTAATTCCTGATGCCCTACAGGGGGCATGACTTAGACAGCTAGTGTTGAAACCCACTTGGGAGGGAGCAATCTTAGACCTGGTACTCTCAAATGGGAACAGAGAGAGGATCTCTGATTTAGAAGTGGGTAACCATCTGGGAACAAGTGACCACCAAACAGTGTGGTTCACGATAAACACAGCCGTAGAGTCAAGCCATACAAAAGCGAGGGTACTGGACTTTAGGAGGGCTGACTTTGGCAAAATGGGTGAGTGCCTAAGGAACGCACTAGCAAATGGGCAGGAAAGAGGGGTGGAGGAACAATGGGGGAAAATCAAAACTGCCATCACAGAGGCAGCAAGCCTTTGTGTGAAGCAAATAAAATAAAACAAAGGGAAAAAAAACACTATGGTTCTCAAAAGAGGTAGCGGAGAAGGTTAAGGAGAAAACTATAGCATTCAGGAAGTATAAGGAATCACAGAAGGAACAGGACAGGGAACTGTATCAGTTAAAGCAGAAGGTAGCGGGGAAGGCGGTCAGAATTGCAAAGGCCCAAACTGAGGAAGATAGCCATCTCAGTTAAGGAGGGGGATGAAACCTTTTTATAGGTACATTAGGGAGTGAAGAAAGACCAGGGGAAGGATAGTGAGGCTTAATAAAGGGGAGCGGAGGTGGGCAGAGGGCGACAGTGAAAAGGCAGAGATACTAAACGAATACTTTTGCTCAGTATCCACAAAATAAAAGTAGGGGAGGTATCAATACCAAACAATAGAAGCACTCTGGATAGGAGGGGTGATACCAGTCCATTCACAGAAGAAAGGGTCCTTAAAGAACTCCTAAAACTCAAGGTGAGCAAAGCAATGACGCCTGATGGGATTCATCCCAGAATTCTAAAAGAACTAAGGGGAGAACTAGTGACACCACTGACTACCCTTTTTAACAAATCATGGGAGGATGGTGTGGTACCCGAGGACTGGAGGAGGATGGATATGATTCCTCTTCACAAAAGTGGGAGCAAGGCAGAGGCAGAAAATTACAGACCTGTTAGTTTGACTTCAGTGGTAGGGAAAATGATGAAATCACTTCTGAAAGAAAGAACTGTTGAGTACCTAGAGGCCGGCAGGGCACATGACCCAAGGCAGCATGGAGTCACAGTGGGAAGGCTATGTCTGACGGATCTAATAGATTTCTTTGACTGGGTGACCAAAGCAGTAGACCAGGGAGGGGCTATGGATATGGCCTACCTAGACTTCATCAAGGCATTTGACACAGTCCCACACAAAAGATTAATAAACAAGTTAGCCAGCCGGGGAGTGGGTCGTAGGGTGGTAGCCTGGGTAAAAAACTGGCTGGACAACAGGATGCAGAGGGTAATAGTGAACGGAGTCCACTCTGAAGAAAGGGGGGTTACTAGCAGGGTACTGCAGGGTTCAGTACTGGGACCAGTCCTCTTTAATGTCTTTATAGGTGACATTACCGAGGGGCTGGAAGGAAAAGTATGCCTCTTTGCAGATGACACAAAGACATGCAACAGGGTTGTTACACAAGTGGGGGGGTGGAAAGGATGAGAAGGGACTTGGCAAAGTTGGAGTAATGGTCAGAAGTATGGCAGCTTAGATTCAATGCAAAGAAGTGCAAAGTAATGCACCTGGGAAACAACAACCCAGGGTAAGAGTACACAATGGGGGTTGGGGGGATACTAACAACAACAAAAATGGAAAGGGACCTGCGGTAATCATATCAGATGACCTAAAGGTAGGCAAGCAATGTGAGAAGGCAGTAAGGAGGGATGGGGGGATACTGGGATTCACAGGGAGAGGCATCACCAGTAGAAAACAGGAAATTGTTATCTCTCTGTACAGACAGTTGGTGAGACCCCATCTGGAGTACTGCATGCAATTCTGGAGACCCTATCTCTGCAAGGACATAGACAGGATGGAGGTAGTGTGAGAAGGGCAACTAAAATGGTACAGGGTCTGCACCAGAAGCCATATGAAGAGAGACTAAAGGAGCTTAATATGTATACCCTGAAGGAAAGGAGGGAGAGGGAGGACGTGATAGAAACTTTCAAGTACCTCAAGGGAATCAACAAAGTCCAAGAGGGTAGCATCTTTCAGAAGAAGAGATGAGCAAGAACAAGGGGTCATAATCTGAACATAGAGGGGGGATGGCTCAGGGGCAACGTGAGGAAGTATTTTTCATGGAGAGGGTGGTGGATGCATGGAACGACCTTTCTGAGGAGGGAGTGGGGTCAGAAACAGCGGGGGAATTCAAGAATGCATGGGACAGACATAAGGCAATTTTAGTGGGAGGTAAGAGGTAGAATTCTGTTGGTTAACTAGGATCTGCAGTTTATCCAATAGGTAGGGAAATGGGCAGACTGGGTGGGCCAAGCAGTCCTTATCTGCTGTCAAAGTATATGCTTTTATGTTTCTATGAGTCAATAAGGGGAGGAACAACTAAAGGCAAGGTCTCCTTCTTATGGAGAAAAGTGCCTAACTGATGTCGCTAGGGATCCACATCCTCCGTGCCCCAACCCATAAGAGCCTGGATGTGCCTCATCACATCCATGAATGTCGGATCACCTGGAGGAGGAGACCGTGGGGTGTTCTTGGGCTCCTCTGGCTGAGATGGAAGGTCAGAGTCTCCGTAATCATCAAACGATGAGGAGGAGAAATAACCCCCGGTGTCACCAGAGTCCAGTGCAGGAAAGAGTGACTGATGATGCCGCTGTCAGTGGGTCCTTGGATGACCAGCACCAGCTCCATCTGGCTGCAGAGTAAGCTCCTTAAGAGAAGGCATTGTTGCTTTCTTAGGGGGAGCCAGTTCCTTAGAAGGATTGGAAGGAGGGTCCTTAGGAGTTGGAGTTGGGGCCTCCTTATCCTTGAATTATGCCCACCAGGCCACAAAAGAGGGCATTAAGGTTGCTGGGGGGATTCTGAGGCAGAACTGGGGGAGCTGGCATCACTGAAACAGGCTTACAAGCCCCCAGCATTCATTCTTTTGATGGTGGTAACCTTAGTGTTGGGTCCACTGGCGTCGGCCCTGAAGGCAAAGAGCCATCCATGGTCCCTCAGGCATTGACTGAGGGGTGCCAGAGCCAGCTGGTGACTGTGGAAGGTTAGGGGATGATGGCAGAGGTGTCACCAGGGTCAATGCCGGGGTGGGAGGCATCGACGGGTCAGTAGTGGGCTGACGCTGGTCTGGTGAAGCAGCCGGCGTCAGCCTGGAAAGGGAAGCCTGCCTCAGGGAGCTGGCTTCCGAGCAGGGCAGAGGTGTCGCTCTCATGGGGGATATGAGCACATGCCCCAGGCACTGCTTGGAGGCATCGTTTCCGGACATCTGAACCAACTTAGTAGACACCTTGACCAGGAGGGTGATGGGTAAAGACCCGCCGCCCGAAGAGGACCAGGTCAAGCCACTTGGCTGAGGGTCCACCTACTGAATGGGCCTGAGCTTCAGGGATTGAGAGGTTGGGGACAAAGTCTCAAGCCCCAAAGAACCGCCACCTGAAACAGCGAGGAGAGCAAGTGGTTTGATCAACAGGAGCCTGGAAGGAGTGAGGGCTGCCAGCATGAAATGGGCCAACCTCCTGCAGGAGGAAGCCCATGTTTGGTGCTTAACTTGCGCGGGGACCTGGAGCCAGAAGCTATTCGGGGTTTGTCCCTGTGCTTCTCCCGGTGCTAGTGCTTTCTCAAAGATTTCTTCTCCCTGGCTGAAGAGAACATGAAGGCCCCAGAGGCTGGGAAGAGGAGGTACTCTGGTGAAGCTCCTTCTCCATCGGCGAAAGTTTTTGCTGCAACAGAAAAGCTTCCAGGGTTCTCTGGCAATGAAGCTAGGTGCACTGGTTAAAATCCTGGCAGTGATGGCAGGCCTCAGTGTTGTGGTCTGGGCCTAGGCAAAGCAGGCACAATGAGTGGCAGCTCTTGTAGGGAAGCTGCTTTCCACAAGCACACTTTGTTCACCGCCACTCCACAGGAAATAATAGAAAATAATTAAGCGTGGGTGCATTAACATCTAAAGCGTGTGGACGCCATTGAGATTTCGGCAGAATGCCAAGTTACTTCAAGTATAAAACCAAATTTAAATTGACCATGACATTTAAAATAATGTTTAAATACCCAAACACTTGATAAAAATGCTGTAATAACTAAAGGATGGGTACTATTTCAGATCGCTAGCAACCAAAAATAAAATGCAACATTGCTGACTCAGAAGTCAGGCATTACAGCTGTAGAAAAGTCATTACTCAGGTATGCTGTATTGGTGTAAACCACAGTGCATTTAACACAACAGCAAAGATGAAATGAACACACTTTTAAAGTGTTGTGGTGGAGGTAGTACCTACAATTTCCGCACTTGGTAATCAGAACATGTACAAATGCAAACAGTCAGCATTTAAATACCTAAAAACACTCTATGCAGTACACAGCCTGAATATAAACAATGTATATAAAGAAATGTGAAGTGTGAAAAATATGATTTAAAAGATGCAAGTTACTTCAACCGACTAATCTCAAATGAAGTTTGTAATTTTTCCAAAAGATAAGGACTCTGAATAAAGACAGGAAGGAGCATTCCAGTTAAGGAGTAGGTCAGACTTTTTAAGCAACAGTATATAAAGAAACAAAAACATTTCCTAATGGTGATGGTGGCACACTGATATTTTTGTACTGCATTAATTTTATACTGTCATCAAATACATCTTTATGCTTCTTAGGTGGCCAAGATATAAAATTGAGAAAAATTAAAAATGCTGCTTTTGAAACAAAGTATATACTGAACAGAACTTTGGGGTAATTATGTTTTTTTATCATAAAACAATGTGTGTAAAATAAAATATATGAATTAATAGGTCTATAAAAAACATACTAATATGCATATTACTGAACTATTTACAGATTAAAAGCCCTTTGAAAAAGCTTCTGTTATGGGAGCGAAATGTCAGGGCAAATTCAATAAATATTTCTGAGAATGTATGACTGAACCAATGTGTCGTCATTTGAATATTCAAAGTGATCCCAAGTTTATTTACCCTGCATGCCGGGGACGCATCTCAACTACAAAGACCATTTCCCTTGGCTATACTGTGTGGCCATATGTCAACAACACCTTCCATTTCTAGGGTTACCACCTTTTAAAAAGCCCAAAGTGGGACATTTCTTACTGAAACATGATTTTTCGGAGGACAATATGTAATCTCGACCAATACAACAGACTTGTATTGTCTAAATAATCAGAATTAAAACTAAGTGTTGTAGTTTTTTAGCTGTTTTTAGTGTTTCATGCCATTTTAAGGTATTTTAGTTAAGGTATTATGTTGTTTTGCAGCATTTAGAGGAAAGTCAGAAAATATTTTTTTCTGCTATAATGTCAGGACATGTAGTATTTTTCATGTTTTTTTGCAGGACACAGCTGCCTAAATCAGGACTGTCCTGCGAAAATAGGGACAGGTGGTAACCCTATCCATTTCCGGTGCTCCTAGCTGTGCTTCTACCTGGCCTCCATCAGGTGGCAATCATGCAGCAGGAGCAGCATCCCCCTCCTCCCCAGCAAGGAAAGCAGTCCTTGTGGTGCTCAATCCTTCATCCCTTGACTTGCCCTCAACAGCCTATGCTCGTTTCTCATGCAAGTTGCTGGCATTACAAGTGTTCATGCTATAGCTATGCTGATGGGTCCACATTGATTTTTGCCATAGGCAAAGAATGGCAGAAATGGGGGATATACTTTTCCAGGTTTAGAATATACTCTTCATGAATGAGGCAGCAGAACAATAACAGTTATTTTGGTCTAGCCCCTTCACAAACGATGAGAAATGTCACATCCAGGGTCGCACAGTTGCATATCTGGGTTATATTATACAGGTTAAAATGTAAACCTTTCAAATGTGTTCTTTTTGGAGCATTAGGTGTTTCTTTGGATTTGTAGGCAACAAAAAGTAGAGCAATCGCCCCCCCCAAACAGATGCTGCAATGAGGAACTCTGTGCAAAAAAAGTCTTTATTAAGGTGCCATCACAAACAGCAGTGGGACAAAAACTCCTGAAAATCACGCCTAATGCATTTCACACAAGTGCTTTTTCAAAGGCAGGAAGTACACATACAGAAGACTTTAAATATGGAGGTCTTAAAGAGACTGTGCATTTCCTCCAACTCAGAGGCAACTACATAAAGCTACAATAACTTAATAAATACAATAAAGTGAGGTGCATTAACTATCATAAATGTGTAGAAAACATGTACAAAAGTTTAAAATAGATAATCCATCATACCGTATGTTAAAATAACGTTACTTCGTCAAATGAGATGGAGTGTAATATATTGAGTCCATGCAGCTTTGTAGAATGAACTCTGGAATTTCTGTGTCTCTGTAATACATTTCCTTAGGATACTATCCAGTGTCTTAATGCAGACATCTGAATATGAAACAAAAAAACAGAGCAAATATTTTTTTTTTTTTGTGAAAAATGAAGCTAAATCAAAATCATAGTTTAAACCTGGCCAACTTATGGCTCCTAAATGCCAGGTCCAAAAGGCCTCTCTCTGAGAAGCACTAAATTATTAAAATGTCCTCCTTTTTTTCCCTGTTTAACCTTTTATATGCCCTTAAAAGTGAACTTGTGGCCATCAGGGCCCCTAGATGTGTGAACACGATGGGCTGTAGCATATTTCAAGATCCGGTTAAAATCACGTATCCAAAATAGCGCGAGTCATTAACGTGCTACCATTTCATCACGTACTTTACAAGTGCTGGCACAGAACAGCACTTGTACAATAACCACATAATTTCACCTCACCCCAGGGATCGATAGGAAGATTACTTTCTACTCCCATGCTTCCTATCCTCAAATTTATATAATACTTCTTCAGATCATGCCTATCCCTTAATATACCCAGCACTACAATAAATAAATTAGGCACACACTTCATGCATGAGCCCAAACTAAAAGCTTACCTAGTCTGTTGGAGATGGTTTCTCCGGATCTTCTGCAGTGCTTTTGAATATATTTGGTGCCTTTTGGGCTGCTAGAAGCAGTACTGGAGCCAGGGATCATACCTTCCCCCTTTTTCTGCTATTTCATCCACTTTGAGCTCACTCCAACTTGAATCTCTGTCTGCATTTTCCTTGCTCCACTCTCTGGAGATGTGCTCTATCTCAAACCTTCCTCACACACTCCCAGTATTTGCGATCTCTCCCTCCCCCTTTATGATTACCCTTTCACTCTACCCTTATAAATTCTGGGTATTAATCTTATTTATTTCCCTCTCCCCTGAAGGCTCCTGCAGTTCTTAGCCCGTGTCTGGGCAAATTTTGAAGCTGATCGCCAACCAAGCATTACCAGCCACAGGAACCGGACGCCACAGCCCCAACAAGTAAGGTACACCTGCCATATAGCTCTGATCACTCTGGTTGCATTTCCAGCTGGAATTCAAATACCGGCACCATTTTCTTGCACTACTGTGATACACCACTGTCGGGATACTCTTCAGCAGTTACTGTAGCCACCAAAGTACATTCACAGCAAGCTTACTTGTAACTGTAACTTAATTTAGAGCCACTCATTTCATTAATTTAAATTTAATGCTGCTTCACTTCAGAGAGCAGCCTATTTCATTTGTAGCCACTGTTTTGAGTACTCGCTATTTTAAGCGCTCGCGATTAAGAACTAGTGCTACAATGTAAGCACTGTATTGCCTTGTGCTTTTTTGGTTGCGCGATATTGACAGTAAACCACATATTTCACATTTTTATTTCTCACTGCCCTAACATGTTCACTGACCCAGTCCTTCACTCTTCTGATGGTTTTACTTACATGGTAGGTGCCACAATTACACACAACAAGATAAATGACACCTTGGGTGTTGCATGTAATGAGCTCCTTTATTTCATATATTTTGCCATTTTTTAGGGTTCAAAAACTGTGGGCCTGGTGAGACAACATGACAGATGTTACATCTTTTATGGTGGTGGCACCCTTTTGCTGCGTTACTTCAGCATGCCTTGGAATATTTTCCTTTTTCTTGCCTGCTATGAACTGGAAGTAATGTCTCTGCCCTTCTATAAGCCATTCTAGGAGGGATGATAGAAAAGTCCTTAAGGGCAACATCACCCTGGAGAGTAGGTCAGTGTTTCTTTTTCAATAATACAACGAACATGGTTACCATGTCCAGAAAAGGTAGTAACAAAATTCATCCTGTCCATGTCACCGAGTCTCTTTCCCCATTATCCTGCAAAATAATACCTCAAGGCTGGGCACTGGCATACTGTCCTGCTTCGCTTATGTTGTGGCTGGAGTACCCTCTCTCTTAAAAACCTGTTTCTAAGGTTTGCAGCTCCTTTTTGGTAGCTTATTTCTGAGCTGCAGCTCCTTTTTATCCTTAGAATTTGACCTTTCGGGATGTTGGTGATCATGTGCTGTCGGTTGTAGCTAGAGGACAAGAGGAGGGTGTTCATGTCTGTTGGTTTCCTAAAAATATCAGTACTGATTTCACTACCCTCCTCTCTAGATATTGTAAGATCCAGAACATTTATTTTGTCCTCATCTGCTGTGGTGGTAAGCTTCAAGCTTGGATCAGTGGAACTGATATAATTAACAAATTCATGAGGTTCCTCTCTGCTCCCACACCACATGGCCATCACATCATCAATATAATGTCTCCAAAGAGACAGCTTACTCAAAAACTGGTTCTTTGTCCCATCATAGATGTAACGCTTCTCTTATAGTCCCAAATATAAATTTGCTACATTGGGAGCAAAAGTCACCCTCATTGCACTACCCTTAACCTACAAAAAATCATCATCCAGAAAAAAAATTAAACTTCAACACAAATTCTGAATGTTGCAACAAAAAAGGGGTAGGTGGATTGCAAATCAGGTCCACTGTTGAAGCAGTGAGCAACTGCATCCAGCGCACCCTCATCGTGGACATTAGTATATAATGATTTGATATCAAACATAACTAAATAATGTTCCATCTTCCAGCTCCATGTCACTGAGTATGCTCAAAACTTCTTTTGTGTTTTTAATAGATAATCTTAATTCAGACCCAAATGGTCTAACGTGTATATCTACAAATTCTGAGAGTGTCTCAGTGAGTGAGCCAGTGCCACTAGTGACAGGCGACCAGTGGGATTAAGCAAAGTAGTTTGACAGGAAGGGGGTAGTAAGTAAGTGCATAGTTTTAGTGTCCATATAGGAGCCTAAATAGGTGTGTTGTATGGTTTCATCAATGATCCACTTAAAATCAGGTGTAAGACCACTGATCAACTTTTGGTAAAAGGCTGTGTTTGAATGTTGATGCTTGACTTCATTAATGTAATGCAGACCTTAGAAGCTCTTAGACAGAGGGTACTCCAGCCACAACAGGAAGTGAAGCAGAACTGTAGGCCAGTGCCCATCCTAGAGATATTCTTTTGTAGAATAATAGAAAAACAGATACAGAGATAGACGGGATGAATTTTGTTACTACCTTTTCTGGACATGCTTAACATGTTGAATGTATAATTAAAAAAAAAAACACTGGCCTGCTCCCCAGTGTGATGCTGCCCTCAAGGACATTACTGCCATCACTCCTAGAATGGTGTACAGAAGGGAAGAAACACTGAGACTAATTCATAGCAGGCAACAAAAAGAACAACCTCCCAAGACATACTGAAGTGATGCAGCAAAAGGGTACCACCAATGTAAAATATGTAACACCTGTCACATCATCTCACCAAGCCCACAGTTTCTGAACCCTAAAAAATGTCAAGACACCCAAGATAAGGCAGCTCATTACATGCAACACCCAAGGTGTCATTTATCTTGTTATGTGTAATGGTGGCATGTGGGCAAGACCATCAAAAGAGTGAAGGAAAGGGTCAGTAAACATGTTAAGGCAATTAGAAATAAAAATGAAATATGCTACAGTCCATCGTGTTTGTACAGCTAAGGACCACGATGGTCACAAATTCACTTTTAAGGGCACAGAAATAATTAAACAGAAACGGGGGGATTTTGTAATTTAGTGCTTCAGAGAGAGGCCTTTTGGACATAGCATTTAGGAGCCATGAGTTGGCCAAGTTTAAAGTATGGTTTTAATTTGGCTCCATTTTTGAAACCAAAATAATTAGCTCTGTATTTTGTTTTGTATACAGATGTCTGCATTAAGATTCCAGATAGTGTCCTAGGGAAATGTATTACAGAGACACAGAAATTCCAGAGTTCATTCTACAAAGCCGCCTCGACTCAATATATTACACTTCATCACACATGATGAATTAACACTATTTAAGCTTGCAAATAACATAGGAGGGATTGTGTATTTTAAACTTTTTTTTACATGTTTTGTACATACGTATGATAGTAACTGCACTCACCTTTGCATTTATTAAGTTATTGTAGTCCTATACAGTTGCCTCTGAGTAGAAGTTTTAATGCACTGTCTCTTTAAGGCCTCCATATTTAAATCCTCCTGTTTGAGTGGGTCTAGGAAAACTGTTCCCCTTAGGCCTGGTCTGAAACTAGTTTCCTTTTTCTGGCTGAAGATCGATTATTGTCACAGATGAGTCTAACCACTGCCTCACTTGCAGCAGACAACATAACCTAATGGTTAGTGGACAAGGCTGTGAACCTGGAGGTCCGGGTCTGAATTTCAATTCCCCTGAAATTCTTTAAACCTCAAATTCCCGAATGCTTCTTACCTTTTAAAAAGCACATATTGTGTGAAACACGTTAGATGTGATATTCAGGGTTTTTTATCCCACCGCTGTGTGTGATGGCACCTGAATAAAGACATTTCTGCATAGAGTTCCTGTCTGTGGCATCTGTTTGGGGGGCATTGCTTTAATTTTTCTTGCTTACAGATTAAGTTGTTAATATGAGCACCCATGTTTGAACTGCAACCTTTTTTGTCTGTTTCTTTTGATTTCACTGCTCTTCTTGGAATGCTATGTATCTGCTCTTATTTGCTATCAAATACTATTTCAGCTGCTGTCCCCTTTAGCATAGCATTATGATACATCTAACCTATGTTATTTTGTTTCTGTCCTTTTTAACATTAAAGGGAACGTAAACCTTGTTTACATTGGTTAATATAATTATACATTTGGGCAAGTGTGAAGTCTGTTTAATCATGCCGGTGTACCGTTTTGTGTGTTAGTTTTGAAATGGTCCTATTGTATCTTATTTAGAGCCCCATATAAATTAAGCCTTTGTTTTCCACCCAATATTCATTTTTTTTTAATTCTTAGCAGTTCCAAAAACCCAGTGACATCAGCTGAGCTGAAGACTACAAAGAAGTGGAATCCTGTGACTTCAGCTCAGACAACATCACTGTGATCCGCTTCACTGTAATCTTCAGCGCAACTGATGTCACTGGGTTCTGGAAGTACTAACTAATTATACAAGCATTTGTCAAAGCCAAATGTTTGCTTGCATGCTGTTGTAGTGGGTCCTGTATGTACACCTTTTACTACATATCTACCCAAGGTAGACCAGATGGGATGTAATATGTAATTTGCAATTGCGTCCTGACTTTAAGCGTTTTTGTACTGCATTTACCCAGGACAGTAGAGATGAGATTCAATATTTTGTTCTTAGTGTGGTCCGCTTTTATAATGTATTTTCCAGGACAGATAATCTAAATTCTATTTTGTATGATGATCTTTTTGTCAATTAACCATGATTATGCTTTAAACTCCAGCAACCTGAATACATAATTTCAGGGATGATTAAAAGTAACTTGGGTTTACTTGCTGTTGAAAATTTGAAACCTATTTTGGTGTGATTTAAGTGGGGCTGTTATTTCCTTGCTGTTTTTACTTGCTGAAAATGTCCTTACTGTTTTAACTTGCTGTTGAAAATCTGAAACCTATTTTGATGTGATTTAAGTGGGGCTGTTATTTTCTTGCTGTTTTTATTTGCTGTTGAAAATGTGAAACCTATTTTGGTGTGATTTAAGTGGGGCCATTATTTCCTTACTGGTTTTACTTGCTGTTGAAAATGTGAAACCTATTTTGGTGTGATTTAAGTGGGGCTGTTATTTCCTTGCTGTTTTTACTTGCTGCAAATTTTTGTCCAGTTTCTCACCCCTGCCCCCACAGTTAATTAAATGTCATGCTAAGTCTGATTGACAGGAGCCAAGCACAGGGAACAGCAGGGGATGTGGAGTAGGAGGGGCATAAGGGGGAGTAAGCCCACCCTCAGCACAACAAGTTGCAGTAACGTAGAAGTGCAGTTGACTCGAGGGCTATTGTACTGTAAATTACAAAAAAAAGAAAAAAACTGACATCGAGTAAAAATATTTCCAAAAAACCCTAGGGGGAATTAGAAGGAGGGCTTCAGAAACACACAACTAGTGTAATAGCTAACAGACAAATAGTGTAATATTGTAATTTCACAAATAGTGTAATAGCTGTATAAGTACAGAATAATGTGGGGAGTGGGGAGTGGTGCAATGCAGTGGATGTGGGGCAGCCATATTCAGGTAGATCTTCTGGACCCTGAGGTTCTGCCCTATCTGCAGGCATCTCTCTGGACTGAGGGACAAGGCAACCAGACTCAGAGCGGAGGTAAACTGGGTCAGGGAGTACTTTCTCCCCCATCCACAGACCACCCACTCCAATGCTGCTGCCTCAAAGAATACCAAGAACGAGAAGCACTTGGACAACGGTGGGCTCAGGAAGGATTAGGATGGTCAGGAAGAGGCACATCCCAAATCCTATTCCACTCCAGAACTCATGTGCCACATTGGCAAATGGGGACAACCAGATAGAGGCACCCAGAGAAGAAGGGAAGGATGTGGAGGTCAACTGAGCCGGTGACCTCAGTGAGGGGGGGAGCAGTGGACCCCAGAGGAGGAGGAAGCAAATCATGGTGGGCGACTCTATCATACGGTGGATCGAGCTAGGAACATGCGAGGGGGAGGACAGCGAGTTGAGGTGCCTATCATGTGCCATGGTGTGGAGGGATGGGAGGAAGATCCTGTGGATCTCCAGGAAGGCAAGATGGGAGGGACAGCTGGATGTCATTATCTGCCTAGGAACTAATGACCTGGCAAATGAGGAGCCTAAGGAAGTTCAGGAAGAGTTTAGAAAATTGGGGAGGGGGTCTCAAGCAAGTAGCTACATCCATCACCTTCTAAGAATTACTACCTGTGAGAGGAATGGAAGAGCGTAGGCGTGCATGCACCAAGAACTTTAACACATGGTTGAAGAACTGGTGCTGCAAGAAAGGGTTCAGATTCATTGGTGACTTGAGACCCACCAGGAGGGATGGGGGCTTGTTCAAGCCTGATGGCCTACATCCATCCTGAGGGGAATAGAAGCACTCAATGAAGAGTTTAAATGCTACATGGACAAGTATTTAAACTAGCCAAGGGGGGAGGAGGTCAGCAAGGAGGGTACCTAATTGCCCACCCCCCATAGCTAGCAATGGAACCAGAGAAAAACAGGAGATATCACTACAAAGCAGTGTGCAAAGGATGGAGATGGGCACCCAAGGGGTAGATAGGCAGAAAAAGGACAAAATGCAACAGAAGGGCAGACAGCAGAGAGAACCAAGAATAAAGGACAACCAGGGAGGGGACTGGAGTAGAACAGCAAAACAGACCCGGGAGGTCACATCATGGAAAGCCACGTGTGGCAATGCCAGGAGCCTTAGCAACAAGATGGAGGATCTGGAAGTTACCATGGCACAGCCAAACCTGGACACTGTGGCCATCACAGAGACCTGGTCTAATGATAACCATGACTGGAAGATGGCCATACCTGGCTACAACATATTCAGAAGAGACAGGGCAGGCAGGAAGGGAGGAGGAGTGGCACTTTATGTGAAAGATGGAATAAAGGCTACAGACACCCAGGAGGAACAAAATGGGGGGTGGGAATAATGTGGGTTAAGCTGGAAAGGAAAACGGTGCCAACCATCCGCACAGGGGTGGTATACAGACCACCAGCCCAGGAGGAAGAGACAGACAGGGATTTAATGCTAGCCATCCAAAGGATGGCAGACAAGGGGGAGGTGGTGCTGGTTGGAGACTTCAGTATTCCAGACATGGACTAGAGCATCCCAGCAGCAGCATCAACTAGGAGCAGATTTATCCTGGACTCCCTTTAGGGTGCCTTCCTTAAGCAACTGGTCATGGAACCAACTCAGCAGAAGGCAATACTGGACCTTGTGCTCACAAATGGGGGCAGTGTGATAGGGGTAACAGTGGGGGAGTAACTGGGGAACAGTGTCCACTGGTCACAGTGGTTTGAAATCACAGAAGGAGCAGAACCAAACTGCACCAAAACATGTATCCTGGATTTTAGAAGGGCAGATTTGGGGAAAATGCAGACATGCTTGAAAAAGGCACTAGTAGGAATGGGAAGGGAATCGGGGTGGAGGAACAGTGGGCAATATTTAAAACAGGAATTACAAGAGCAACAGAATTATGCATTAAGCAGGTTAGCAAAGGGGAAAAGAAAGAGGAGGCCATTATGGTTTTCCAAGGAGGTAGTGGAGAAAGAGAAAGTCAAAAAGATCACACTCAGGCCATACAAAAAGACACAGGCAGAAGGGGATAGGGAGAAGTACCAGGAGAAGGAAAGGGAGGCAGGGAGGTCAGTAAGGGAAGCCAAAGCTCAGACAGAAAAACGCATCACAAAATCAGTTGTTAGAGGGGACAAAACCTTTTACATGCACATAAGTGAAAAAAGAAAGGCAAAGGGATGGATAGAGAGACTGAAGGGGAGGACGGGGGCAGCATGGAGGATGACAACAGTAAAGCTGACATTCTGAACAGATATTTCTGCTCAGTCTTTACTGAGGAACGGGAGGGTAACAGGCCTGAAGGGAGTACAAGGGGTGGGAAGGGCCCGGAAATGGGCACAAGTCCCTTTACATGGGAAAGGGTCCTAAAGGAAGAGTCAATAAAGCAATGGGGCCAGATGGTGTGCACCCCAGGGTCCTAAAGGAACTAAGAGAGGTGGTGGCTGAACTTCTGGCGATCCTGTTTAGTCAACCACTGGAAACAGGGGAGGTACCCAAAGACTGGAGGACAGCAGATGTAGTCCCCTTATACAAAAGCGGGAACAAAGAGGAAGCGGGGACCTACAGACCAGTCAGCCTGACCCCGGTAGTGGGGAAGATCATGGAAGCACTACTGAAAGAGAGATTGGTGGAACATCTGGTTACCAACGGACTACAGGACCCAAGGCAGCATGGTTTCACCGGGGGGAGGTCATGCCAGACCAACTTCATTGAATTTTTTGACTGGGTGACAAGGGAGGTGGATCAGGGGAGGGCAGTGGATGTGGCCTATCTGGACTTCAGCAAGGCCTTTGACACTGTGCTGCATAGAAGACTGTTAAACAAACTGGGAAATATGGGAGTGGGCAGGACAGTAGTGCGATGGGTGGGTAATTTGGCTGGGTGGCAGGATACAGAGAGTTGTGGTAAATGGCTGTCACTCCACAGAGGTAAGAGTGACCAGTGGGGTGCCACAGGGATCAGTGCTGGAACCAGTCCTATTCAATATCTTCATTGGTGATATTGCGCAGGACCGAGAAGGCAGAATTTCTTTGTTTGCAGATGACATGAAGCTCTGTAACAGACTGGACATGCCAGAGGGTGTAGACAGAATAAGTAGGGATCTGCAGAAGCTTGAAGAATGGTCAAAGGTTTGGCAGTTGAAATTCAATGCAAAGAAGTGCAAGATAATGCATATGGGGCACAAAAACCCTAGCATAATATATCAGTTGGGGGTGAGGATATAGCATGCACCAAGCAGGAAAGGGATCTTGGGGTTATCATCTCTGATGACCTCAAGATAGGGAAACAGTGCAACAAGGCAGCAGGTAAAGCAAATAGGATGCTGGGATGCATTGGCAGGGGCATCACCAGCAGGAAAAGGGAGGTCATAATTCCACTATACAAGACAGTAGTGAGGCCCCACCTGGAGTACAATGTCCCAGTTCTGGAGACCTTACCTACAGAAGAACATAGACAGAGTAGAGAAGGTTCACAGGAGGGCAGTAAAGATGGTAAAGGGATTGCATCACATTTCCTATGGGACAGGCTGAAGGATTTGAATATGTTCTCCCTGGTGGAGAGAAGGAAGAGAGGGGATATGAGAGACATACAAATACCTTATGGGGAGGAACAGGGTGCAAGAAAACACTATTTTCTAGCAAAAACTATGTTCTAGAACTAGAGAGCATGGGATGAAGTTGGAGGGAAGGCGATTCAAAGAAAATGTGAGGACGAATTTCTTCACAGAAGGGTGGTGGACACGTGGAACATCCTGCCCGAGGAAGTGGTGGGGGTTGAAACAATCACAGGATTTAAGAATGCATGGGATAGACATAAGGGAATCCTGAAGGTCAGGGGCAAGGGGGAAACAGACTTCTAGAAAAACTTAAAAGTGATCTTACGAGCTCAAATGGGCAGACTAGGTGGGCCATAGGCCCTTATCTGCCAATAGTATCTATGTATGAATGTTTGGGTAATCAATGCAATTTTTGGTAAACTTTCAAACAGCTATCAGGTAAAAGTTCAGGTGGAGATGTATACACACTCAAAATTCATCCCTGGCATCTAATGGCCCCCCCAACATCCCCACCCTGGCATGTAAAGTCCCACCACCCCACTCCCCCCCCCAACCTGAGCAGGCACCCGGCAAAGACCTCCTTTCACAACCATGCTGGCAGCTGACTGGACTGTCACTGAGCCTACAGTATACAGTACGCACCCACTGGCCAATCAACCACTGCACATTTACTGTATACTGTACGTTCACTGACAGTCCAGCTGGTGGCCGGCACGGTGGTGAGAGGAGGGCTGTGCTGGTCGCCGGCTCAGGTTGGGTTCGGGGGAGTAGGTGGGGGAGAGTAGGGGGCACTACATACTGGGGACAAATTTATTTTTACTGAACAGGAGATCAGGGATGGGGGGGGGGCTTCTAAACACCAGGGAAAATTTTACTTTCATTTACAGTGGATCATGATGTAGGGGGTTACACTGGACACTGTTGGATCGGTGATCAGGTGGGTGGGAGGGACCACTAGCCACCCGGTTGCTTTCTTATCATGTTTCCTTGTGATCGGGATGGTGATTGGCATAGGGTCAACCACTAGACCACCAGAGAATCTTGATCTTTGCTATCGGATCGGTTATGGGGGGAGGCACTACCTCTGGGGTTTACTTCACGGTTTCTTTCTGCCATAGGGATGGCAATCAATAATCAGCGAGGAGATGGGAACCTAAATTTTTTTTATTAAAACTATAGGGACAGCAATCGGTTCTGGGGGATGGGGAAGGACCACTATACCACCATGGAAAAAGTTTTTTTTATTATTGGGATGGCAATTGGCTCTCAGGGACAGAGAGGGACCACTATGCCACCAATGAAATTATCATTTTTTTTCATACAGGGACAGTGATTGGCTCTCGGGGACAGGGAGGAACTACTATGCCACCAATGAAATTACCATTTATTTTTCATACAGGTACGGTGACCAGCTCTTTGGAATGGGGAGGGACCACTATACCACAATGACATGGTCACCTCTTTTATTACTGGGTGGTGACTGGCAGTACCTCCAGCAGTCACTAGGGTGGTGCAGAATATCGCCAGGTCTCAATCAGCAGTATTCTCTTTATGCAAGGGCACCCCTCAAAAGGCCCTTGTGTGGAGAAAATACTTTGTGAATGGGACTGCGTCGATATGCAGGTCCCCTCCCCTTAGTTTGCATTGTGGCTCCCTCAAAACTTTGCCCCGGCACAAACCCAGTTTGCGGGTGCAAACTGGGCTTTTGTGAATACCACTGGGGGGCAAAATCCAGTTTGTATGGTGGACGTTTTATGAATTTGGCCCCTGACCTCTCTCTCAAGAAGATAAATGGCATGTTCTGCATCATACTATTTCATATCACCTACTTATCCAGTAAATTTTATCTTCACTAGTGTGGTATGAATCGTTTTGAAAACAGGGACCATGATTTTTGGTTTTGCTGATGGAAACTGAATGTTTCTTTAAGGAAATACAGTTCAATAATTGTTTACAACAGACACATTTCCTTGGATAAATTCAACAGAATAATAGATTGAAAGCCATCAGAAACAAGCCTGTAATTCCATTAGTGGACTCTAGTGATATCAGTAACCATGAGAACGAAGCTCAAGTGGTTTGTAACGTCACGAGGATCCCAAGATGGAATTACAAGCCTAAAGGCAGTTTCCTATCTGTTATTTTGAACATTCTATCTCATAATCCATTGACCTGATGTCAGAACTGTGATAGTATGACATTCGGATGTCGGAATAATGGTATTATGAGTTTTTTATGTCACTATGTCCCTAAGGAAAAAGGTGACCACCCATGTAATATGTTCTCATACATCAAAAAATGAGTACACCATTGCAGCCTCAAGAATATATAAATCACAGAAACTCAAATATGACCCCTGGCATAATTTTATAAGGCTACAGTGGACCTTCTTTTTTGCACCATGAAGACGTTTGTTTTTCTATCTCACAAAATAAACCGAGGGTGGGGCAAGGGAGCTGACAGGAGCAACTTAGCTTACAGTGAAAAGGGGAGACTGGTTCAAAGAGCAGTTTAGATAAGACTGCTTTAACAAGTTTAGCTGCCACTGTGACCTCATGCCCACTCTATGTGGCCATTAGTTTGGGACTTGGGAATCACAATACTAAAATGATAACTTTCACTTCTGCTAACTTTCTATGATTGCAGGCATCACTGCTGTAGTTATAAAGTTCCTTAAAAGCACATATGAAATGTATGGTTATCCACAGCCAGGCTAGAGATGGGTACTCCTGTAGTAATATTTTTTTCAAGAAGTTGAGAAGCATAAAGAAATGCATCTGTTCTGTTAATTCTCCTGGACTAAGGAGAGAGAGCAACAGTGCCCTAAATTATATGTTTTCATTTCCACTATTATACTGCAGGGTCTGCTTATCCCTTTTGCAAATCACTCATGTCACGGTACAAGCAGACCAAGAAACCAATCTGTCTAACTTGTGTTTACGTGTGTAGATTCCCAACCACTGAACTGTAATTCAGTTGTCAGAGTCACAGGGTATGGTACTGGAATTGTACAGCCCATGCACAGTGGAAGGTTATTCTCCAATAAAGGACTTGCACCTTACCTAGATCATTGTTCTTTGTGATGGCAGCTGCAGCTCTGGCTCGTGGTCCCTGTTGGGTAAAATGGTATCCAAACTTAGTGACTGCCATGTTTTCTTCCAGCATTTTGGCAATTTCCATCTCCACTGTAGTGCCCAGCTGCTGCCTCTATTTTGATATAAAATGTAAAATGTTAAACTCTCAGAAATTGTGCTCAAGTACAGAGGCTGAGACATGTCTCAAAGTTCAAAAGGTGATTTAGTATATCAGTTTCCAAAACTAGGAAGACTGGGTTTGCAGGCAAAGGCACCTAGCTTCACCTGAGCTCTTTTCTTCCAGGTTTGCTTGTAAGGAGAGAGCAAGGAACAACATTATCAGAGCAAGGAAAAAGATTAAGGCTTCTTTTTGCTAGGCAGATTTAAACTGTGTGTTTTTTCCTTTTGTGCTCACAAGATTTGATACTGTTTTTGCTTACATTTTACTGCTGGAATCTTCCTTGATTCAAATTGCTGTTGCAGGGTATACCTTCTGCTGTATTATTACAGGGTGTGCCTACAGGATTGTTACTGTTTTGTGCTTATAGATTACTGCTGTAATCTTCTCTGATTCAAATTTTTTTTTGCAAGGTATATTTTCTGTTACTGCTTTATTTTTTTCTGTAGCAAAGTGTTCTTTGCCGGGTATATCTTATGTGAAATTGTTACAGGTGGTGCTTACAGGGTTTACAGTTTTATCTATCATTAGGCTAAGCTTTCAGGGCTACTGCATTTGTTGTTGGTTGATTGTTTCTGCTCTTATCTCCTTGTTTTTTTTCATCCATGGTTCTTCTTTTTCGGCAGGTGAAGGGTCCACCCCATCCCCAACCACCCCATGCTGCACTCCTTTTAGAGAGTAGCACAGTCGTGACATTTCCTGTAGCAAAGCAAGAAGGGGAGGATCAGAGTGGCATCCACACAGTGACGTCACTTACAGGGGAACAAGTTATTTAACTTGTTATAACAAGTTATACAAAAAAAAAATCAAAGTTTTGCTTTCATTTTCCTCCTTCTAATTATTCAGACCAGGTTATAGACTCAGCAACTCAAGTGGAATGGATATTATTAACTGCAGGCACTGCGGGACACTTTTCAAAAGGGCAGTTATACAGAATTTAGGATGCTGTCCTACATGCTGGACCACTGGAGATCTAAGGGCTCAGCTCCAGGTAGCATGGGAAGAGATTGTGCACCTCAAATTGCATATTCAGGAGGAAATATGTTATAAGAACCACCTGCCACTTCCCCAACACCCAAATGAAGTACCTCAACCATAGAGGGTAGATGGTCCAGGAAGATGGCAGGTGGTTAGGAGGGGCAAATCGGGTTCCCCATCACTCAATGCTCCCCAACATATCACCTCCACAAACCATATAAAAACTACAACAGTTATCTGCCTATCTCCAAAATCAAAAAAAGGGGCAGAGGACACTGCAGAACAGGACACTGCAGCACGGGAGCTAGCAAAACAAAACTCACCCAAAACGGGGACCACAACAACAAAAAGGGCAACATAAAAAACACTTCTGATCATAGGAGACTACATGATTCGGGGAGTTGAGGCCTACCTCCAGCTGGGGGTAATGATCAGATGTCTCCCAGGTACATCAGCATGGAGAGACACTGACCGCATTGCTAAAATCATGCAGGAAGCAGAAAAAAACACTGATGTCCTGGTACACATAGGGACTAATGATCTCTCCAGTCAGTCAGCTGTGGAGACCAAGGAAAACCTGACCAGGCTGGGTGACAAACTATCATCCATTTTGTCCGGCATCTCCTTCCCTGAGATCCTGCCAGTCTGGGAGAGGGGGGCAGATGGACAGGTCAGAGAAGGGGAGATAGGGGAGCTAAACATGTGGCTCAAGGGCTGGTGCCAGGAAAAAGGACACAAATTTGTAGGTAATTGGCAACAGTTTGGGGAGCGAAAGTTCTTTAAATCTGATGGACTGCATCTGACTAAGGTGGGAGTCAGTGCAATGGGGCAGAAGTTTGACGTCTTTGCAGAATATTTAAACTAGCCAATGGGGAGAAGGGTTCAGTACCTGAAGTATCGAATGGGAAGAACATCCTTCCCCCTCAGCTAGTGATCAAACAGAAGTTCAGCACGTTTGTAGTTCATTTGCATCAACAGGTAAGGAAAAAGGTCTGGCTCCCCATACAATGCGCAGTGGAAATGCCAGACCTCAACCAACAACTAACGCACCAAAATCTGGCCAATGGAAAATCATGTACTCAAATGCCCGCAGTCTGGGAAACAAGATCCCAGACCTGCAGGCAACAATGTCAGAGGATAAACTGGACATAGTAGTCATTAGCGAGACATGTTTCACCAGTAACCACACTTGCGAGACTTTAGTACCCGGCTATGTACTGTTCAGAAGAGACTGAGGTCCAAAAGGGGAAGGGGGGAGTAGCCCTTTATGTCAATAAAAATATCAAAGCTACAGAAATTCAGAATACACATAAGGAGTCAGAAAAACTGTGGGTCACCCTGGAAACAGGAAATGGGACGGCCATACGAACTGGGGTTGTCTACAGACCTCCAGATCAGGGAGAGGACATAGACACATTACTGTTAGAAGATGTACAAAACATGACAGCTAAAGGGGAGGTTCTGATGATGGGAGACTACAACATGCCAGATACAGATTGGTCAATACCAGCAGGAACATCCACCAGAACTAGACACATAGTGGATTCCCTGCTGCGGGAGGGCCTCAAACAACTGGTACAACAACCCACAAGAGATTGGGCTATCCTAGATCTAGTGATGACTAATGGGGAAAGGATCACAGAACTCCAGGTAGAAGGTCACCTGGGGGCCAGTGACCATCACATGGTATGGTTCAATTTGGCCACTAGAACTAAATCATCCCATTCCAATGCAAAAATATGGGACTTCAGAGGAGCTGACTTTGATGAGATGGTCAACAGAGTTAAGCTAGCCCTAGCAAGAAGAAATACAGGTGAGGGGGTTCAGACAAAGTGGGAAAACATTAAGGATGCAATACTTGAAGCAACATCCCATTGTGTTAGGGAGAAAGGCAAGAGCAAAAAGAGGAAACCACTTTGGTTCTCAAAAACCGTAGCAGATAAGGTCAGAGCCAAAGACTGGCCTTCAGTAAATATAAAGGACTGCAGCAGGATGAAGATAGGGAGGCATATCAAACTTCCCTAAGGGAAGCAGGGAAGGCAGTAAGGTAGGCAAAGGCCCAAACCAAAGAAATACTAGCACGAACAGTAAAAGAAGAGGACAAGACTTTCTATAGATACACTAGTGAGAGGAGAAAGTCCAGAGGCGTTATTGCTAAGATCAAAGGGGATAAGGGGGAGTGTGTGGAGGAGGACTAAGGAAAAGCATCCTATCCTAAATAAATACTTCTTCTCAGTATTTACTGTATTTACTGAGGAGAAGGAAGGGCAGGGCCAACAGCTCAGCACCATGGACAAAGGGGGGAGGGAGGTTTGCACAAGTCCCTTCACAAAAGAAAGGGTCCTACAAGAGCTCGCTAAGCTCAGGGTGAACAAGGCAATGGGACCAGATAACATACATCCCAGGGTACTAAAGGAGCTAAGGGTGGAACAGCAGGGCCATTAGCAGAACTGTTTAGCTAGTCTCTGAGCAGAGGATAGGTCCCAGAAAACTGGAGAAGCGCTCATGTGATTCCACACCACAAGAGTGGCAGCAGGGAGGAGGAGGCAGGGAACTATAGGTGAGTCAGTCTTACCTCAGTAGTGGGCAAGATTATGGAGGCACTCCTTAAGGAAAGGACAGTGCAACACCTGGAATCCATAGGAGCACAGGATCCAAGACAGCATGGGTTCACAACAGGAAGGTCCTGTCAAACTAATCTCATAGATTTATTTGACTGGGTAACCAGAGTGGTGGACCAAGAAGGTGCAGTTGATGTCACCTACCTTGACTTCAGCAAAGCTTTTGGTACTGTTCCACATAGAAGATTGATTAATAAGATGGGTAGGCTTGGGGTGGGTCAGAAGTTGGTCAGCTGGGTGGGAAACTGGTTAGAGGGCAGAAAACAGAGAGTGGTGGTAAACAGTATACAGTCAGAAGAGATACAAGTCACAAGTGGGGTACCTCAGGGATCAGTCTTAGGCCAGTCCTCTTCAATATCTTCATCAGTGACATTACAGATGGACTGGAGGGTAAGGTTTGTCAGTTTTCAGATGACACCAAGATCTGCAACAGCATAGATGAACCAGATGGGGTGGGGAGAATGAGAAGAGATCTGGATAAACAGGCAAAATGGTCAGAAGAGTGGCAACTGCGGTTTAACACAAAGAAGTGCAAGATCATGCATACAGGGAAGAGAAATCCTGAAGCCACTTTTGGCTGGGAGGTGAGTTGCTGGCAATCACAAGGGAAGAAAGAGACTTCGGCATCATCATCATCACAGATGACTTGAAATCATCCAAGAAGACCACTAAAGCAGTACGTAAGGCTAGAGGGATGTTGGGGTGTATTAGTAGGGGTATCAGAAGTCGTAAGAGGGAGGTAATAATCCCTCTTTACAAGACACTGGTTAGACCCCATCTGGAGTACTGCATGCAGTACTGGAAGCCGCACCTTCACAAGGACATCAACAAAATGGAGGCAGTCCAGAGAAGCGCAACCAAAATGGTGCAGGGACTGCAGCAGAAAACATATGAGGACAGATTAACAGAGCTCAATATGTATACCCTAGAGCAAAGGAGACAGAGAGAGAGAGAGAGAAAGAGAGAGAGGTGATATGATCGAAACATTTAAACATCTTAAGGGCATTAACAAGGTGAAAGAGTCTAACATGTTTCAATATAAGAAAAATAGCAGGACAAGAGGACACAGCATGAGATTAGAGGGAGGCTGATTAAGGGGTAATGTGAGGAACTTCTTTTTCACAGAAAGGGTGGTGAATGCATGGAACGGCCTACCTCAGGAAGTGGTGGATATGAATACAGTGCAGGGCTTCAAACAGGCAAAGGATAGGCATAAGGGAGCAATACAGATGAGTACGAATAGATATGCCATTGACAGAGTAAAGGCCAATGGCAAATTCATGAGGTAGAAAAAATGAAATGGGCAGACTGGAATGGGCCTTGCGGTCCTTATCTGCTGTCAACTTCTGTGTATGTTTCTATGTATATTTCTAAGAAAATAAGGCTCTCATTCCAAAAAGAATTAAAGTCTTTAGTTCTAATATTTTTAATGTTTATTTATATATATTTTTTTAAACTGGTTGTTGGGAAAGACACTCTGAGCCAAGGCTCATTTGTAGGTGTGTCCTGAGGAGGGCAACAGTGAAGAGAACAAGAACAAAAGTCTGGTACAAATAATTACAGGAAGTACAATGATACAAAAGTACAGTATTTACATATGTTACATAAATACATAAAACTGTACAGATAAGACAGATAAGATAAATATACAAACAAAATATTTACAAATGGTGAATAGTTACATAGTAACAGTACACAAAGATATAAAAGTCATATACCAATGATTGAAAAAGCCCTGGGGATAGCAGATGCAATTACACGATCACAAGGATTCAGGATTGCATGGGACAGACACAAGGGCACATTAGAAGTAAGATGGGGGGTTAAAACCTGGAGACAAAATAGAGTCGGCAAGGGTACTGTAGGTAGGGATAATAAGGCAGCCTGTGGGCAAGAAGGTCCTTATCTGCCGACAACATCTATGATTCTCTGAAGAGTAGCTAGGGGTAGGTGCAAGTGGAGGTAAAGAGGTAATTTAGGAGAGATTTCAGAGAGAGGAGAGGGGAGAAGAGGAAAATGGGGGTGGGGGATTATTCCACAGGGAGAGCAGATGTACAGAGAATGCAGTATGAGCAATAAAGGTCCAGCAGCAGAAGACAGAGAAAGAATCAGAGATGGAGGAGCAAACTGAATAGCTCCTGCCCCGTAGCTTCCTTTCGCGCCCCCCCTGGTGGCTGAGTTGGAAACCCTTTCGAATAGTTACGTATATGGCACCTTCTTAATGCCTATCAAGAATGTGTAGGTCTCAATCACATCCCCTCTCTTTCCCCCGTCTCCAGTGAGAACAAGTTAAGCTCCCTCATGTGCTCCTTGTATGAGAGACAAAAGAGGCCCTGTCTCATCTTGGTCGCTCTTCTCTGCACAGTCTCCAGTCTATCCCTGTTCTTCTTAAGGTGTGGGTTTCAAAACTGGACTCAGTACTCCAGGTGGAGTCTTACCAGGGACTTGTAGAGTGGAAGGATCACCTCCCTGCTCCTGCTGTCGAAACACCTCCTGATTCACCCCAGCATTTTCTTTGCCATGCCATACACTTTGTTGCATTGGCTTGTTTGTTTAAGGGTGTCACATATAACAACCCCTGGATCCCTTTCTTCTTGAGAGGTGCTGAGTTTGACCCCGTTGAGCCAATAATCCGTCTTGGGATTACTTTTACCAGCTGTAGCACTTTGCATTTTTAGTGTTGAACTTTAGCTGCCAGATGTTTGACCATCTTTCTAGCCTTTGGAGGCAGTATAGCACAGAGGTTTAGGGCTCTGAGCTGCAAACCTGGAGACCTGGGGTTGAATCCCACAGCTCCCACTAGTGTACTGTGTGACCCTGAGCAAGTCACTTAACTTCCTTGTGCTCCCAGGTCACACCTGGAAACAAGCTTTTGCTTAGTGTGCCTTTCCTGGTTAAACAATTTCCCCTTTCCCTTTCCCCTCTGCAATTCTTTGTGCAGCTCCCTAATTGCCTCCTCGCTGTCAATCTTGCTGCCCAATTTATCATCATCTGTGAAGAACATGAGTTTGCCTTGAATGCCGATGCTTAAGTCAAAGATAACCAACTATATTAAACAGGACTGGGCCCAGGAACAATCCCTGGGGCACTCCACTGGTGAGCCTTCCTTCACTTGATTTTACTTCATTGAGAGCTACCCTTTGTCTTCTATCCTTAAGCCAGTTTCCCACCCACCTGACTAAATTTCCAACAATGCCCAGGTATTCCAACTTTTTAAGCAGACACTTATGCAGGACTGAATCAAAGACCTTGCTGAAATCGAAGTAGAGAAGATCCGCTGGGTGACACTATCCACTTTCCTAGTTACCCAGTCAAAAAACGTAACAAGGTTTGTCTGGCATGACTTGCCAGTCACAGAACCATGCTGTCTGTTATCCTAGATGTTGCTTGTCTCTAGATATTCCACTATATCCTGTTTAACTAGGGTCTCCAATAATTTCCCCACGATAGACATGAGGCTGTAGTTGCATGGGAGCGATGGACCCAGAGGGCCTTGTGATTCCACAGCCCCAGCCCCACAGACAGCCCTACATATTCTTGTCTTAGGGCCTTGCACATCTGTATTCATAGCTGCACTACAGTCAGATGGACTCTTCCCTTGGTGCAGGGCCAAGCAACATCACTCCCAGCCTGGGGAGGGATGGTGCAGTGTTGGCTGCACGGGCAACAAGTAACCATATAGTGAAGAGAAGAGAAGAGAAGAGAACTCTCCTCTTGGCATACTTCCAGAGAGCCCTGCACTTTCACAGCCAGATGGGACACTTGTGCATCTACAGCCACATGGAAGCGCCCCAGACTGCCTAATGGCTTCTTTGCATTCATAGCTGCATTGAGATGCAAGGCTCGGATGGTCCCGCACTTCCACAGGCTGACAGAAACTTCCCCTGGCAAAGGGCTAGAAGGGGGCCCTACATGTTTTGATCTGTTCACACACGTCCTAAAGAGGGCTGCATGAATCAGGATACAATTCCACTATCACAAAAAGAAAGACAATTCACTGCCATACTACGTTAATGCAAACAAAGTAAGGAAATGAAAAACATTGGGGTTTAGAGTCTTGGGAATCTTAGAGAATTGATGGTGTGGTGTTCTTCAAGGATGTCAACCCTAATGCTCACCCCCTCCCATGAAAAAACAAACATGGCCTCTTGCTTCATGCAGGGCTCTGCATGAAGAAAGCTACAGCTGAGTCTGTTGGTCACATGTAGCAGAACACGCTTTTCTAACTCTAAAGAGTAAATGCCTATGAGGCATTGACTTGGAGCTTTACCTTATGCTTTGGAGAGGAGTCTAGGGGCTGGGAGTGGAGGTGGGCATTAGGTCTGACAACCCAAGCACCACACCACCAATTCCCTAATGTTGTTCATTTCCTTACTTTGACCGCCTTATGTTCTTCAACCTTAATGTCTGCATTAATGTAGTTTTTTGCGAAGAGTATATATAATATATAGGGATAATCTCATGAGGTAGTTTCACATATGTATGTTATCTGGTTTGGAATGCTGTTGTTAATGCACAGTGGCAATAACAACATTTCAAAGCAGATAAAATAAATATTTTAAGCTATATCATGGGACAGTCAGTGTATACCATGGGAATTCCTACTTTTCTGCGTGTGTCTCTTACAGGTAAGAAAATGCTGTATTTTGTAAATGGATCATCTGTTTACAGATTTTCCTTCTTTTTCACTTTATTAATGATGCTGAGCTGTTTATTGTTACCGTTAAAGTGACAGTGACACTTTTTGATGTGTTGCTCACAGGAAGTCAGTTCACATAAAAGCATGGGTTGTGGCTACTATGCAACTAACATGTTATCTGCACAGTAACTATGTCTCCAGTGATAATAACAGCTTTTATCTTACAAATGTATTTGCACTCCCATGGTATATCTCTATATAATGTATGGGGAACCCTTATTATCAACGGAAATCAAACTGTTTAAAGTGTTGTTATTGTATCATTGTGATTTCAAGAGGTTGTTAACACCACTTGACTACATCACAATACCGTAACAACAGGAGTGGATCTGCACATGTGCAAATTTGAAGTAGCGGCTCACAACGAATGGCTGTGGCGGTGAGAGCAGGCCCGAAGGGAGAGCGGCACTATGGGAAAACAAGAAAAAGTAAGCACCATCTTCATTTAAACTTGTGCTCAGTTGAGGTTCTGCTGTTTTCTTTGCCCATGATGACTATGTTTTGGTTAATAAGCATGCTAAAAACACCTCTTGTGATTGCCAGGACAACAATAAACCTCTCGAGCTGCACTCTCAAGGTTTACTATGTTGTCCTGGCAACCATTCGAAGTGATTGCAGCGTGGTTATTAACTGAAACCTAGTCATCATCCTCTATAGATACAAATATATCTACGCTATAATGTCTTTAGGGGTGGGAGCGCAGGATCTTTTGGACCCTGTGCTCTCACAGTATCTCAGGCACCGGCACAGTGCCCCACAGACCCTACACTACAACATCTTTAGGGGTGGGAGAGCAGGGTCCTTCATACCCTGTCCTTCCACAATATGTTGGGCACCAGCACAGTGTCCCACAGATCCTGCGCTACAACATCTTTAGGAGTGGGAGCACAGGGTCCTCTCTGGCACCAGTACAGTGGTCTACATGCTGTGTGCTACAATGTCTTTAGGGTTAGGAATGTAGGGTCCTTTGGACCCTGCACTCCCACAGTATCTCAGGCACCAGCAAAATGCCCCACAGACCCAGCACTACAACGTCTTTAGGGATGGGAGTGCAGGGTCTTACAAACCCTGTGCTCCCACAGTATCTCAGGCAGCATGACAGTGCCCCACACACACTACACTACAACATGTTTATGGTAAGAGTGAATGGTCCTTCGGACCCTGTGCTCCCACAATATCTCTAGCAGCAGAAGTACACACCAGGCAGAACCCCGATGAGGTTAACATAATAACATAATAATCTGGGGTCCACCAGATCCTTTGAGTGTATTGTGGGTGCGGGTGTAGGGTGCAGGATACTACTCATCTACTGTCCACCCGGAGATGGGAAAAAGTTCCTGCAGGAAGTAGTGGACTTCATTGTTGAGGTGGTGTTGGGATCCCCCACATGGTTGATTCCAGGGGATTTCAGTGCCTGGGTTGACAATGAACTCTCACAATTTGGTTGTGACTTCCTTCAACTAATGACTTTGTTGAGCCTTATACAGGTTGTTACCTCCGCAGCCCACAATGGAGGTTACTCATTGGACCTGGTGCTCCTCCTGGGGATGGAGATATCTGACTTGGTGGTGGAACCAGTTGAATGATCTGACCATCACACCATAGGGTTCTGTTTTGTGGCTCCCCTCAATAGGCCTGCCCCTATGGAAATGTTCCAGTACTGCCCTTTGCTGGGTGTGACCCCAGATGGCCTAATGGCAGTGCTGGATCTATCAGGTATGTCAAGAGAGTGCATGGATCCAGGGGATCTGGTGCTTGTCTATAATACAGTGGTAATTGAGGCCCTGGATTCTATTGCTCCTTCTCCTGTTCGTGTTCACCCTTTCACCCTGTGCCCAAGGTCCCCATGGTTTGATGGGACCTTGAAGGAGTTGAGTAGAGTGGGCAAAGGTTAGAGAGTGCCTGGTGGAGGTCAGGCCTGGAGGGCAACAGGCTTAGATTGATGGACCCTTATACAATCTATCAATCAACAGTCACCTGTAAGAAGGCAAAATTCCTGCCCAGGGAGATTGCTGCTGCACATACTCGACCAGCTCAGCTCTTTCAGACTGTGGATAGACTGTTCAATCCAGTCTATCTTCAGTCTGGTTGAGCTTTTTCACAAGAAAAGTGTGACAAGTTTGCTTGATTTTTTGCAGATAAGTTTGCCGCCATCAGGTCTGAGATTGACCAGACACCCTCTATGGGGTACTTCGATGGTTGGTGGGAGGTCACAGATGCCCAGTTTGTTTGGATGGACTTTAGCCAGCTGGAATTCACTGACATCATGAGAGTCATCCAGACCCTGCAGCCAACCAGCTGTAGTTTGGATCTGGGCCCCACGCGACTACTTGTGGGTTGCGTGAATGAGATGGACCGATCCTTGCCGAGATAGTCTGGAGTTTATTGGAGAGGGGAATCTTTCCTGATTCCCTAAAGGAGGTGGTCATGCCACCGCTCCTGAAAAAAACCTCCCTTGACCCAGGCTATCCGGCCAGCTTCAGACCTGTCTCTAACTTGCCTTTTGTGGGCAAGCTTATTTGAGAAGGTGGTTGTGCTGCAGCTGGATGACCATCTTACCACCCAAGATGTCTATGATTCTCTCCAGTCTGGATTTAGGATGAGATATAGTACTGAGACAGCCCTTGTCTGGGTACTCAATGATCTAATAGTGAGAGACTGGAGGACTCATTCCATCTTGGTCCTCCTTGATCTCTCTGCGGCATTTGACACTGTGGACCATGGTGTGCTATTGGAGCGCTTGCAGTTCATCTGTGGGCTATCTGGCATGGTCCTCAGATGATTTAGATCTTTTCTCAAGGGTAGAACTGAGAGAGTTGTCACAGGGATTTATTCCTCTGATGCTCTCCCACTATCCTGTGGAGTGCTGAAGGGCTCCATTTTGTCACCCATGTTGTTCACAGTGTATATACTGCTGTTGGGAGACATTGTTAGGCAGTACAGTTTGAGTTTTCACTGCTTTGCAGATGATACTCAACTGTACCTGTCCTTTGTGCCTGGGCAGGAGGATGTAGTCTCAGTATTTAATAATTGTCTCTCCAAGATCCAGGACTGGATGAGTGCCAGCTGACTGAAGCTGAATCCAGATAAGACTGAGGTGTTGGTGGTGGACCTAGGTCATCGAGCAGCAGGTGTGTTAGCTGGACAGTCATCTGGGATTCAACTCGGGGATGCTCAGCTAACCACCTCACATCAGGTGCGTAACCTTGGCATTATTTTTGACAATGAGTTGACCCTGAAATCTCAGGTGCCGGCAGTTGTCAAGACCTCGTTTTACCATCTGAGGAATATCACCTGGGTGAAACACTTGGTTCCCTTCGATGATCTTTCTACCCTGGTCCATGCCTTTGTGACCACCCACCTTGACTACTGTAATGCCCTGTACCTATGGCTACCAGGGGTTGATATCTGCTGCTTGCAGCTAGCACAGAATGCGGCTGCCAGGTTAGTGACTGTATTTCTAGGACCAGTCACATAACACCTGTGCTCCGTGAACTGCACTGGCTGCCTGTACAGTGGCGGATCACCTTCAAGGTTGGATTGATGACCTACAAAGCCCTACACAAGCAAGGACCCCACTACCTGAAAGATCTCATTTGTCCCTACTGCCCCTCCCGACCACTTTGCTCCACCAATGAGGGATTGCTAGAGATTCCCAGGGTGCTTTTGAAGACATCTATGCAGCCCCTACCCTGTGGAATTCTCTACCTCATCAGGTGGGGGAGTGCCTGACCATCCAGAGTTTTAAGTCAGCCCTTAAGACACATTTATTTAAGTTAGCTTCCCTGACAGTCCCAGTTGATAAAATTTTAAAAATAATCCTGCTGCTGATTTATATGGAATGTTTAATTTGATTTATTTATTTTATGAAATAATTTGTATATGTTGTTTTTATCTATATGTGTTTTATTGAAATTTGTTCAGTGCTTTGCTATTGCTATTATTATTATTATAAATACAGCTGGTGAAAAAAACTATTTGGCACATACACTTTTATAATCATTTTTTGTGAGGCGTCAAAATCCTTTTTTGTGATACGAAAAAGTATTATGATGTCTCATAAAAAGAGGAATTAGCTTGATGAAAAAGGATTAGGGATTTCACCGACCAGATGGCCCTGCCAGTATTCCTGTCAGTATTCCTTTTCCATCAGACAATTTCCTTTTTCGCAAGACGTCAAAATTATTTTTCACATCACGAAAAAGAATTATGACATCTCACAAAAAAGGATTACCGGCTGGGCCATCTGGTCGAAGTCCTAATCCTTTCTCACATCACAAAATAGGATTAGGATATCTCATGATAAAGGAATTTGCTGGCAAAAAAGGATTACGTCATCTCATGAAAAAAGATTTAAGAAAGTCATCCTTTTTCATGAGATGTCCTAATCCTTTTTGTCAGTAAATTCCTTTTTCGTAAAATGTCTTAGTCCCTTTTTGTGATGCGAAAAAGGATTAGAACGTCTCTGACCAGATGGCCCAGCCAGTAATCCTTTTTCAAGAGATGTTATAATCCTTTTTCATGATGCGAAAAAGGATTCTGACATCTCACGAAAAAGGAATTTGTCTGGTGAAAAAGGAATCCCGTCAGGGCCATCTGGTCAGTAAAGTCCCTAATCCTTTTCTTGTTAGGCTAATTCCTTTTTCGTGAGACATCACAGTGCTTTTTCCCATCACGAATAAGGAATGGAAGTGAGTCACGAAAAAGGATTTAAAAAATTAAAAATAAGTATTCTGAGGCCACATAAAATTAAGGTAAAGGCACACAACAGTAAAGGATGTGCTGATGAACAAGATGCATACTTGGATGTCTGCAGAAGAGATCCCTGGGCAGAGTTATGAAAGTTTGTTTGGGCAGAAATAAAAAAACAAGATGGCAGCTGACAAAAAATGAATTTTTTCTGATGAACAAGGATCCTAAGGATCCTTGTTCATGAGGTGTCAAAATCCTTTGTCATCAGAGCAAAATCCTTTTTTGTTCCATGCAGCTATCCGAAAGACTGAAGCAAGCTTGCTCAGAACCTGAAACTTCACAATTTAATAACTTTGGATGCATTAATATTTCTTCACCAGACTAATGCTGGCTTATTCTTTGGGGCAAGCTCTTTCTACCTTGAAAATTTCAGACAAAAGTTCCAAACGGTTTGGCTGCAGTGCGATGAGGACAAAACAGTGAATTTTAGTATTTTTTCACTATGCGCAGTGACAAATCTGCCAATCCAATCAAAACACAACTTGGTACATCAAGAGATCTACACCACAGGACAGCATATAATAAATTTCATACAAATCTGCTGAACAGTTGCAAAGTTATTAAAGTGCAAAATTTCAGGTTTAACATTAAAGTGTCTACTCAACCCTAACTATATGGTTGAGTGCAAACTTCTAAGTTAAACCCAAATTTCTGAACCATACATAATCTGTTGGGGTTGTTCTCTTCTCATGCCAAATTTCGTGCAAATCTGGTTTGTGGTTTTTGAGCTACAGAGTGTCAAATAACTCAAAATGTATGTGCTTTTTGGCGTTTCTGTTATCCACCTGTATCTCAGAAATGGTTTCTTGTTTTGGTCTGAATTTGTCAGGGTAGAAAGCCTATGGCTCACAGATGTGCATTTTGAAGGTCTGGTGAAAAAAGATTAATCAGTTCAAAGTTCTTACAATTTTAAATTCTTCATTATTTCCTATGGGAAAATTTATATGTCAGGCACTAGTTTTTTTGTAATTGCAAGAGCTATTATTTGTGCAACTAATTTTTTTTTTTCGCACATTTTTTGCATGGAGGGTCACATATAGCCATTTTTTTTTCCTTGCAAAACTTACTGTCTTTTCGCATGTAGGGTCACACAGACCCTGCTGTACTTTTGCAGAGCTCTGTTGTATCCGCCATCTTGTTTTGCCGTTACCAAGAAAATGAAAGTAAGGAAAATGTATGAAAATTAATAAAATTGATAAAAGAAACATCAGAATCTAGGTAAACAGGAGCAATTTAGCTAGATTCTGATGTTTCTTTCTTTAAAGTGTGCTGAGAAACACCTTTTCTGGGCACCCAAAATCCCGGTTGCCCTGCTTAGCAAGAGTAGCACTTCCCCTCGTTCTATGAATCTGAACAGCGGGATTTTCTTGACTCCTGCAGCCACAGCTGGAACTCATGGTACCAGCTGCAAGTTTATCTGTAGCTCAACGGTTTTCCCTGGTGTCTAGTGGCACCCCAACTGCCAATCACTAAACCCCTCACTGAAACCCTATCCTTGGTGTCTAGTGGCACCCTCCCCTCTTTACCTTGCCCTGGTGTCTGGTGGCACCCCCACCCTCCCACTGTCATCATTTTTATTTAATTAATATAATTTGACATCTGGATGCCCACTCCCGGTTTCAGATGCCCCCCCAATCCCTTGACTTATTTTTTTTTGCCGACATAGGAGGGCCCAATCCCGTGTTGGCAATGGAATGCCCCCTGCAGTGTGGGACACTGGGGAGCTGACTACCAGTGTCCACAAATATTTAATTTTTCCCTGTAAACAAGAAAACCGTCTTCCAATGTTTTTTTTTCCCTGAAAATAAGAAAATGGTCCTCATTGTCCCTGCCATCTCCCTCCCCGACCCTCCCACTGAGCACCGACCACCCCACACTTCCCCCTTACCCTATACTTACCTCCAGAGGTGATGGGGTGTCATCTTCTGTGGACTGGGACAGGATTGTTGTCTTCTATCAACTGGATAGTTGCTGTTCGAAAATGTGGTATGTGTGAAAATAGGTATAGCTTATTTTTGCACGTGCTACATTTTCAAACAGCACATAGCCAGTTGATTGACATATTTGATAAGTACAGAAACAGCATCTTTGCATTGATAAGTACAGAGCAAGCACCTTTGTAGCTGTGCTTCTCCTGTGGCAATGAGGACAAGGCAAAAGGGACAGAAAATCCAAGGGTCCTGGGTTTGAAACCAGTCTCTCTATATTTTTTCCACCTACAATAAAGTTGAAAACAAATATGGAGAGTCTGACCTTGAACCCAGGACCCTTGGATATCCTGTCCCTCTGGCTTGTCCTCTGAACCACAGAAGAAACACAACTAAAAAGGTGCTTGCTCTGGGTTCTATGTGATAATGGTGATCACAGAAAGGCAATCGCTGTTAGGGCGAGTGTACATCGGCGAAAATCAGTTTCGGCAATGTACACTTATGGTGCAAACCAAAAGAGCGTTGAAAACATATTTTTTTGGTTTATGTGGGAGGCTGCACCCCCTCCCCACAGCCCCCTACTAAAGGATTCTCAACTCCAGGGGGGGTGCATGTCAGGGGGAGTGAAAACAAAAAAAATTAAATCCCAGACCGGTGCAAAAATACTGATGCGCCCAAAATCAAACCCGGCACCCTCCCAAACCTAGCCTGCCATGAACCCACCATGCCATATGGCCAGCTTGAGAGCCCACTGTCACACTACACCTCACAAACCCTCCCTCCCCTTCTGCCCGTCGCACGGCGTGCTTGCTCCCCTCCTGCATGCATGTACATATAACTACAGGATGTCGCTATATTCATATTGGCCCCTCCCCGTCCAGTAGTCCTGTGAACAGGTGATATTATTGAGTCGCCCCTTTCTGTAAGTGTTCAATAGTGGATGCCCTTATCACAGGATACACTTGCTCTGTACTTATCAATGCAATGAAAGAAATGCATATTTGGCTGCAAGTGGATGCTTAATGTTCAAAAATGTGTTATATGCAAAAATAGGCATAGCCTATTTTTGCACACACCATACTTTTGAATATTAAGCAACTACTTTCGGCCAAACATGCGTATTGACAGCTGCAAGCCCCCCCCTTTCCCAGCAGTGTGGGGCACTAGGGAGCCCACTCCCAGTGTCCCTAGAGATGTACCTCCCTCCAGCAGTGTGGGACACTGGGGAACTGATTCCCAAAGTTCCGAGACATGCATCACCCCCCCAGCGGTGTGAGACACTGGGGAACAATACAGTTTAGAGAAGATCCCTTGCACTCTAGCGAAATAAATCCAACAGTATTTCTTGAATTAAATTTTAAATGCTTTAATGCAAATTAAATACAGAATTACTGTGGACAGACAACAGACGCCCACTGTATGCCTCAGTGTTTTGGATCAACCCACTCTTTGTCACACCTCCTAAAAATGGTCGAGTTATGAGTGGTCGTTGAAATTTTTCAATGCACATGTGTAACTTCAGTGATTTTTTTATATTTTCACTCCAAATTTTCAACATAGCAATTTTTTCACATCACCTCATGAACAGTACAGCTGTCATTTCTCACATCCTGCTCGAAAAGTCACATCTTTTTCACACCTGTGGCATGGAATGGCATTTTGACATGGATTTGAACATTTTCTCCTATGAGATTTATGAGGTGGTGTCATAAGAAGACTATGTTCAACATTTAGCATTAAAATATGAATAAATGCCAAAGTTATGACCATTCATTGCAATTTCAGTATGCCTGCTCTTAACCTCGGAAATTTTAAATATTCTGATCCCAGATTTTCAACATAGCCTTCTTATTACCCAACCTCATGTACGTCATAGTCATTTTTCAAATCCTGCCCAAAATGTTTGCACCTGTGGCATGGAATGGCGGTGCAGTTGCACAAAATTATGTTTTGGGTGGATTTGAAAATTTACTCAACCGTTTGCATGTACTGAGGTAATAAGATGGTTATGTTGTCTCTTCCAATAATTTTTTGGGGGGGGGGCTGGAACTGGGCTCTGTCCAACCATTTAGATAGATCAAATCCAATCCAGCAAGGTTTGTCACCAGGCCAAAAAGCCATCCATGAGCTAATGCAATCTCTAGGTCTCACTGATCCTTGGAGAATTCTACATCCAGATAGTAAAGAGTTCTCCTTCCACTCCCCCCTCATCATTCTTTCTCTCATATTGACTATTTCCTCATGTCTACAGACTTTCTCTCTGGGGTCTCTCTAGCCTATTACTCCCCTAATGTCATCTCGGACCACCCAACTGCCCATCTTCATCTGGACCTCTCGCCCAATATCCACAGAGAGAGTCTGGAAGCTCAGCAATTACATTTTGAAGTTGGAGGACTACATTCATCACCTTCAAGTTTTCATCACTACCTTTATGGAGTATAATGCCTCCTCCATGCAGAAAAAAGACTTCCTTTGGGGCTCCTTAAAATGCGCATTATGAGGTGAATTAATCTGCCTTAATACCAAATGCAAAAAACAAAGAGCCACAGCCCTCATCTCGATTTTATATACAATAACAGAGGCTGAATCCCACCTTTCTCCTTCTTCCCCTATAGATGACTGGGAAGAGGTTAAAACTCTCTGTGCCCAATATAACCAATTAATAGCAGAAAAGGCTGAATTCCTCTTGCTTTGCTCCAAAGTCTCTTATTTTGATCAGGGAGAATGGGCTGGCAGACTCCTGGCTCTTCGCCTACGTGCCCAGATAGCTGACAAAATTGTCTCCTTGGTTTATTCAGCCTCCAGAACTCTTCTCACTTCTCCACTGGATATAGTTGATGCCTTTAGAGATTTTTATGGTCAACTGTACACCCCACCTGCTTCCTCTCTCACCCCCCAACAATTGGATTATTATCTCCAGAATATCAATCTCCCCATCCTATCTGAGTCCCAAGTGGCTAGTTTAAAAGCCCCCATCACTCTAGCGGAAGTTTCCTCTGCTGTTGATCTTCACTTTCTCCAGACAAAGTACCTGGACCAGATTACTTCGCTGATTTGGTCGCTCCTATCCTCTTAAACACCTTCCATTATATCTTTAAAGAAGGTTTAACTGATCTCTCATTTACCTCAGCAACTACTTTTGTTCTTCCAAAACCAGGCAAAAATCCTTTATTTATTTCCAACTACAGACCAATTTCTCTAATCAATGTGGACTTTAAAATCCTAGCTAAAATTCTCTCCTCTAGTCTCAGCCTAGTTTGGGAAACACTGCTCAGCGAAGAAGAAGTCGGCTTCATTAAGGGCAGGCTTTCATCTGACCATCTAAGGAAGTTAACATATCTTTTTTCTGCATCTAGTGACTCCGTCACACCTGCTGTGTTGGTTTCGCTAGATACATAGATACATAAACAGTGTCGGCAGATAAGGGCCTATGGCCCACCCAGTCTGCCCATTTGAGCTTTAAGTTCAGTTTATGTTTTCCTAGAAGTCTGTTGCCCCTTACCCCTGACCTCCAGAATTCCTTTATGTCTATCCCATGATTGTTTCAGCCCCCACCACTTCCTCTGACATGGTGTTCCACTTGTCCACCACCCGTTCTGTGAAGAAATTCTTCCTCATGTTTCCTCTGAATCATCCTCCCTCCAACTTCATCCCATGCCCTCTAGTCCTGGAACATCTTTTACGCTTAAAAATAGTGTATTCCTGTACCCTGTTCCTCCCTGTAAGATACTTGTATGTCTCTATCATATCCCCTCTCTCCCTCCTCTCCTCCAGGGAGTACATATTCAGTTCCTGCAACCTGTCCTCATAGGACTTGTGATGCAATCCATGTACCATCTTTGTTGCCCTCCTCTGAACCTTCTCTACCCTGTCTATGTCCTTACGTAGGTAAGGTCTCCAGAACTGTACACTGTACTCCAGGTGAGGCCTCACTAGTGTCTTGTATAGTGGAGATGCAGAAAAAGCTTTCGATAGAGTATCCTGGGACTACCTCTTTATGTTACTACTCAGGTATCGTATCCCACCTGAATTTGTACAATGGGTTAAAATATTATACACATCTCTTTCTGCACGAGTTCAATGCAATGGAGTTCTTTCTACTCCTTCTAAACTTTCTCAAGGTACCCAACAGGGTTGTCCCTTATCTCCTTACCTTTTTAATTTATTTCTGGAACCCCTTATCAGGAAACTTAAAACTTCACCACATATAAGAGGTACAACACTTGGCAACTCCGAATACAAAATTTCTGTTTATGCAGATGACATACTCTTACACATTTCCCACCCAGCTCAGTCACTATCTGCCGCCCTCCTGATTATTTCCCAGTTTGGGTCCATTTTGAATTACAAATTAAATCTGGATGAAACCGAACTCTTTCCCCTTAAGTATACTGTGAGGGCTCATGTTGCCCACATGGGCTTGCAATGATGTATGGACAAGCTAAAATATCTGGGCATCGATCTACATCCCTCTCCCCACATTATGAGAAGGCTCAATCTAGACACCATGGTTAACACCCTCAAGGAGGACTTTAAACGCTGGTCCAAACTTCCCCTATCATTGTGGAGTCGTAGGAACATACTTAAGATGAATATACTCCCACGCATCTTATATCCTCTACAAATGTTTAATTGGACCCTCCCGTTAACCTGGTTTTCGCACTTACATAAAATTATCAGCTCCTTCCTATGGCTCGGGGAAAAAAGTTAGAAGACACTACCTCAATCTTACCCACCAAAAAATAGATGGTGGGCTTCAAGCACCCAACTTTTATCTCTGTTATTTAGCTATTCTGGCTAGAATTAGATTCCACTTGCTTCCCACGAACCCCACTAGGGATTCCTCTTACAGTCCCCTTTGGGTACGAATTGAACAAATATTGTGTTCAATGCATGTTATTGACCCCAAAACTCTTCCTTATGTTCCCAAAAAGAATCTCCCTAGTCTCTTACGAGACTCACCTTTAGGCTTCTTGCTTCAGACTCAAGCCCAGCTGAACTCGTTCCTTAAAACAGATGTTCACAGGGATATGGCCCAACCTCTCTTCTTTAACCCTAACCTCTTAATTTCTGGTAAAACTCTTAATCCTCACACATTTTGGCCAAGCATGGGGGTAAGAAAAGTTGAGGACCTGATTATGGACCAAAAGCTCATGTCTTTTCCGGCAGCTAGTTCCTGTTTCAATTGGCCTGCCACCCAGATTTTCAAATACTTCCAGATTTCCATTATGTTACTACACCATTTTGGTTCCGGTCTCTGTCCTACATCCTTCATGACCATCCTTTCTACATATTTGGGCTCTATTCCCAATTCTCATACAATTTCAAACACATACAAATTTCTACTAATCACGATGGCTGATTTGGAGGGTCAAAGGTTTTATTGGTGTTCCCCCAGGCCTTGGTCAAAACTCTGGAAACATTTGCATAAATACATTAAGTGGGACAGACATCGATATATGCAATTTCAGATTAACCACAATTTGTATTTCGCCCCAGTCAAACTTCATCAAATGGGTAAACTGTCCTCTAGCCAATGTCCCAAATGTCAAACAGCACTGGGCAACTTATTTCATATGTTGTGGTCTTGTGAAAAAATTGGTCCCTTCTGGCAGGATATCCAATGACATCTCAACCCTTTTTTGGCCTTATCAGATGATTTTACACCTGAGATATGTATTCTACGTGATTATACTCAGCTGAAAGGCCGTACTCAAAAAGCACACATGTCCCTAATTTCAGCCTGTGCTAAGAAAGTTATCTTGAGGCATTGGCTAGACCTGACCACACCAAACTATGTGGAATGGTATAAGGAGGTTATGTTTGCTCTTCAAGCGTAGCATATCACTGCAGGTATTACAGACAGGATGACCAAATATAAGCAACTCTGGAACCCACTTTATACCCTTTTAATGAACCATTAGTCTCACTTTCCCATACAGACTCCCTAGAGGGTAACTTCCCTTTCCTTTTTGTTGCTTTCAATCTGGATTTTTTGTTTTAGCTGTACCTCACAACTTATTACTCATATTCAGTGGCGGACAGAGGAGGGTGGGGTGGGACGGGAAGGAGGGTGGGTGTACAGACAACCTTATACAGACACTACTTCTTTCATCATATGCATCTCCTTAAACTGTGCAGGATGTTCCTGTATTTCATCTATATTTCTGGTTGTTGCATCTCTGTGATACTTGTCTTGTCTGTACATTGTGGATGTATTGTTTGTTAAATATTAATAAAGCTTATTTAATGAAAAAAGGATGGCTATGCTGATAATTTGGTCACGCATTTACAGAGGGATGGGTGTGCAGGGTCTGAGGGACCATGCATTCCCACATAAAAATAAGGAAACTCATGGAGCACGGGAGGGCAGGGCCCACTGTAACACGAGGACAATTATGGAGGGTGGGAGCGCAGGGCCCCCCACAGGCAAACAAGGATACAAGTAAACTATCTGAAAAAGTAAGGAAATTCATTGCAAAAAAACTTCATTAATGCAGCAGTTAGAGTTGTTAGTAAAGGGACAAAAGTAGGGAAATATAGTGTGAGGGTTTCCAACCCTAACGCCCCATCCCCACCTTGCAGACACCGACAGGCATGGGGGGGTGCCTTGGGGTTGTCAGCCCTAATACTAAGCCCATTCTCCTGTATTGTACCCATCTCAGCTTATTTACTTATGGAATGGTGTAAGTGTTAGGGTCGATGACCCCAAAGCACACCCCCGATGCCTGTCGGTGTCTCCAGGGTGTGGACAGGGCATTAGAGTTGGAAACCCTAAGGCCATATTTCCCTACTTTTGTCACTTTACTAACAACTCTAATTGATGCATTAATGAAATATATATATATATATATATATATATATACACACACACACACACACACACACACACACACAGTGCAGGTATATACAGTGGCGTCCCCAGGATGAAACCCAATTCTGCAGCATTTTGCAGCACTCTGCAGAATGCTGCAGCAGACCTACTGAATAAAGCAATGTAATTTCAATGGCAATTAGTCCTTTTTGTCATGCAGGAAAATGTGACACTGCCAGGATGAAGTGAATGCCACAGTTTCCTGCATGACAAAAGGGACTAATTGCCATTGAAAGTGCATTGCTTTATTCAGTAGGTCTGCTGCAGCATACTGCGGAGTGTTTTAAAAGAGGGTTTCATCCTGGGGGATACCACTGTATTGATAGGTAAGAGACTTCAGATACCTGGGTGTCTTTCTTGACCCGACCCTTATGTTTGAGTACCACATCAGCTCAACAATAAAGAGGATAAACCAGCGTATAGGGATATGTTATAGAATTAGACACCTCCTGTCCCCTGAGGCTAGACTAATGATTGGGAGGGGTCACCTCCTCCCCATACTCGAATACTGCTCTCCAGTAATAGCCCTTGCACCGCTTTTCTGATCAATCACATGGATACAGCCTACAACAACATATGCAGATCTGTCACCCAAGCCCCATACCATACTCACCACTGTCACCTCTGCCAGTCTCTGGGATGGCTCCACCCCCAGTGAAGAGACCTCATGCACGGAGTGGTCATATCTAAAATCTTGCAAGTAGGGGCAGGATCACCTCTGGTGGGGGTGTTAATGCTAAAAAGTAACAGCTGCAAACTGAGGTCCTCTGGTTGATGGCTACTGGAACACCCCAGGCAAAACACTGAACTGGGAAGGACAGCCTTCTCCTGTGCAACACCCAAGCTATGGAACTCCCTCCCAGATGAACTGCAGTCTCCTGTTTCACCTCACACATTTAAATGAAACCTTCAGGAATTTATGATAAGCTGATCCTTATGCACATGCAATACTAAGTGAAGGCCTGCTGGACATCCCATTTATAGTATATGGCTAATCCAGTAACACAGATGTACTTATTGCTATAAGCTGGATTCTTGTACAGCAAAATGTCCTGGAAACAGTGATCAATTGATTGCTGAATATTTGCTATACTGCTACTCTATTGTCATAATCTGCACTGCTTCTGGCAATGTTTTTCTTTTCTCCTCTATACTGTACCTGTAAAGTAACTGTGAATTATACTTGTTGTGCTATCTAAGTGGCCCGGGTCATGCCCAAAAATGGTCCCTGGGATCAGCACACCTACCCTGTGAACAAATAAATAAATAATACATTATATATTTTTGTATATATATATATATATATAAACACACACACACACACACATCTATCTATATATATATATATATATATATATATACTGTGCATGGAGACTGCATAAAAATATATACACAAGAAATCAGTTCATGTAGCATTTTAAACACAGCTTTAAGTGTGTACATTATTTGCTAGTCTCATAAATGCAGAAAATTCCTGTGTAAAGATCAAGTGCAACTGAATGGTATCACGTCAATTAAGCATGGTATATTTAGCCCGCATCATTTTGGCACCATAAATTCAGTGTGATACAATTCAGCTACTTGAACCTTTAGCCCACGCGTCAATTCAGTGTCAGTACCTGCGCTCACATATCTATTATTTATATAAGCTATAATCTTAATTGAAGCCTGTCTGGAAAAAGGGAGGAAACAAGCAGAAAACATCACTAAACTCAAGAAAGACTATAAGGTCACGGTAGAACTACAGGGATCAGGTGAGGAGCATGTACGGGGGGGGGGGTGACAAATAAAACAGTTAAAATTGAGAAGGCTCGCAAAGAATGTGAAAATAGTATCAAACAAATGAAGATTAAGAAATTCCAAAGGTATTTAAACATTTACCATGAGAATATAATATATACAGGAAAGAATACACTAGGAGAGGTTCAGTATTTAATCCCCTGATCATTCAACTATAGCAACTCAAACATCAACTCCCAAACAGCACATACAAATGAATGAGCATTTGTGAGCCAGCTTGCTTCAGCAAGGAGAGTCTGAAGCTTTTTTATCAGCTCCAAGTAGAATGCCAGTAGCCATCCCTTTAAAAAAATCTTTTTTTTTCTTGCTGATAGTTAGTAGCTCCAAGCTCCAAGTAGAAAGCCAAGAGATACTGCCCATTTGTGCAGCACGTACACAAGCAAACACTCATTTGTGAGCCAACTTGCTTTAGCAGAACAGAGCCAAATGGAACAAAGCTTAAACAATGGAGCTGCATTAATGCAGCACTAAAAAGGACTGCACCGAATTGACATGTGCCGAATATTTTGTGTTGAATTAACATGGATTCAACTGAACGCATATTAATCTTTACTCTGAATACAGGCTATACATACATAGTTCTTGTTATACAAACATGGTCAATTATTTACGTATTTTTTTATATTTATTTATCTATTTTAGGGGCTTTTGAGCATTAAGTGCCCATTTTTAAGGTGGACCCAAACTTCTAAAGCTTAAGTATAATGTGTGATGACAAGCAATTCACATGGCACATGTTGGAATTAGATAGGTGAGCACATTTGAGAGAGACAGAGACAGCATCACCAGCAGAAAAGGAATGAAGTAGAACAATATCTTTAGGCATTATACACCCTAGGACAGGAGGGAGGAGAGACAGCAGGGCAGGGATCAAAACCAAAACTTGGAAATGAGGGAGGCACAGTGTGACAGCCCTGATTATTCCATACCTTGAAACTGAAGCATGTTTTGACATTCATCATGGAAGACAAATAATATTTAGATACTGTAGTACCAGTTTATATGGTGCTAGAACGGCATAGCCCAGGGCACCCACTGGGGCTACAAGTCTGAGCATGCCTTGGTTTCCCTCAGCTGTAAAAGTGACTGGAAGGCTGAAGTAGTCCAGGCTGGGCATAAATAGGAGTCCCTTTAGGTCTGCAGTTTATTACAGTCTTGGATCTTGGAGCCTAAAGAGAAGGAGCAGGCTCCTGGCTAGGCTGGTGAGTGGCTACCTTGCTGCTACTGTATGTAGCCTGGTGGGCAGGAGGGACCCTTCTGCTGAGCCCTGGTCTACATGAAGCAAAGGGTATACTCATACCCACGAGCTCCCAAGGGACATGGAGCCCCACCATCAAAGCAAGAAGCCAGTCTCAAATGGATCCAGGTATCGGGCCCTGTGAGGCCACCAAGTGCACCGAGATGTTTCAATGTGTCTCTCCACGACAGAGAAACTGGACTTACAGACAGGTGCATCTGGTTGATAGGAAAATGGATTATTATGTGTAAATCTGAAAACGGGAACTCTACTCTCATATCAGGAAACTCTTGATGGGATCAGGAAACAGGAGAGCACCTTAGGATGGACAAGATACACCTTTTTTAAATGAAAGTTGCCTCTGAAGCAAACTTGCATCTGAAGCAGTTCTGCCACGGAAGCTGACGTTATGGATAGGGCTGCATCCCAGGCAGTGCTTTAACCTCTACAGCTGAGGAGCTGAGCTTCACTTCTGCACCAGTCTGATCCCAGGCAGTGCTTTAGCCTCTACAGCTGAGGAGCTGGGCTTCACTTCTGCACCAGTCTGATCCCAGGTAGTGCTTTAACCTCTACAGCTGAGGAGCTGAGCTTCACTTCTGCACCAGTCTGATCCCAGGCAGTGCTTTAACCTCTACAGCTGAGGAGCTGAGCTTCACTTCTGCACCAGTATGATCCCAGGCAGTGCTTTAACCTCTACAGCTGAGGAGCTGAGCCTCACTTCTACACCAGTCTGATCCCAGGCAGTGCTTTAACCTCTACAGCTGAGGAGCTGAGCTTCACTTCTGCACCAGTCTGATCCCAGGCAGTGCTTTAACCTCTACAGCTGAAGAGCTGAGCTTCACTTCTGCACCAGTCTGATCCCAGACAGTGCTTTAACCTCTACAGCTGAGGAGCTGAGCTTCACTTCTGCACCAATCTGATCCCAAGCAGTGCTTTAACCTCTACAGCTGAGGAGCTGAGCTTCACTTCTGCACCAGTCTGATCCCAGGCAGTGCTTTAACCTCTACAGCTGAGGAGCTGAGCTTCACTTCTGCACCAGTCTGATCCCAAGCAGTGCTTTAACCTCTACAGCTGAGGAGCTGAGCTTCACTTTTGCACCAGTCTGATCCCAAGCAGTGCTTTAACCTCTACAGCTGAGGAGCTGAGCTTCACTTCTGCACCAGTCTGATCCCAGGCAGTGCTTTAACCTCTACAGCTGAGGAGCTGAGCTTCACTTCTGCACTAGGGTTACCACCTTTTAGGAAGCCCAAAGTGGGACATTTCTTACTGAAACATGATTTTTCGCAGGACAATATGTAACCTCGACCAATGCATCAGACTTATTTTCTCTAAATAATCAGAATTAAGACGATATGTTGTAGTTTTTTAGTTGTTTATAGTGTTTCTTATCATTTTAAGGTCTTTAAGGTAAGGTATTATAGTTTTTTAAAACATTTAGAAGAAAGTCAGAAAATATTTTTTCTACTTTAATGTCAGGACATTTGGTATTTTTCATGTCTTTTGGCAGGACACAGCTGCCCAAATCAGGACAGTCCTGTGAAAATCAGGACAGGTGGTAACCCTATTCTGCACCAGTCTGATCCCAGGCAGCGCTTTAGCCTCTACAGCTGAGGAGCTGAGCTTCACTTCTGCACCAGTCTGATCCCAGGCAGTGCTTTAGCCTCTACAGCTGAGGAGCTGAGCTTCACTTCTGCACCAGTCTGATCCCAGGCAGTGCTTTAACCTCTACAGCTGAGAAGCTGAGCTTCACTTCTGCACCAGTCTGATCCCAGGCAGTGCTTTAGCCTCTACAGCTGAAGAGCTGAGCTTCACTTCTGCACCAGTCTGGTGGTGTAATGGAAACCAGTTTTGCTCCTGGTTTTGGTCCACAGTCTGGGGTTACAAGGTCACCCAAAATCATTTCCCCTCCTGGCCCAGGGAAAAGGATTGCTGTTGGGGATTCTTTGACCTAGTGCATTTCTATGGATGTTAAAATTCAGTATTGGTGCTGTGTCAGAGCCATTATGCCCCCAGAGTCTGGGGAGACACATGTCCACCATCAAACTGCCATCCAATTATTACTTTTTGGGCAGAGGAAGGGCTATAAAAATGTAATATAGGGCCCCACCTTGATTCCTTTTTAACTGTCTGCCTTCTCAAGAAATTATTTTGGCATGAAGGTCCCTGCCAGGGTGCAATGTGTACAAGGGGCACGTCAGTACCTATGGGTATGAACTTTATTTATTATTTGGGACTTAGCAAAATGATAACATGACTGTGTTTATGTACACCTTTTGGGCCACAAATGATAAGAGGTTTGAATAAGAGGCCCTCCATGCCAGGTAGGACCTGCAATACATTTCTTCTACTACAAATAAAGGTATTGTACAACTGTTTTCTCTACAATCCATGTGAAGAGAGCTTCTTGCTGACAGCATCTGTAGGAGAGGTCACTAGAATGAAGGTGAGTAGGTTTGTGTATACACACCTGCAGTACATCTGGGAAGGTAGAGATGCACTGACATTTAAGAGACTGCGCTGGAAGAGTTCCCAGAATGCAAAAATTCTCCCTCTTGTATATCCATTGAGGGCATTCATTAAAAGAACACTGGTCCAGCCATCTTCATCTGTTTGTGGAGAGCCCCCCCATCACCACCATCAAGGGAGCAGGTTACAGAGGTACTTAAGGAGCCAAGCTTTTTTTTTATTAACAGTGAGCTAGTTTCCCTTGATCTGTTTCGAATCATTCTTTTCACATTGGACTTACATTAATGTTTGATTGGCTTGTTCTCAGAGGTTTCACACATCATTTTGACTTTTATCTGACTGAAACAGGTGTTTATGATGGATACCATTTCAACAGTAAATACCATATGATTTACATAATCCCATTAACACAAGACTAAAGCATTTAATTTTTGTAGTAGGTTTAATTACTTCTGTTCCGTGTGTGGACATTTGAAAGTAATATCACTGCATGAATTCCTTTTTTTCCCATTGCATAGAAAATTACAAGTGAAGTATTAAAAGGTATCTAAATATCAACTGTGAAGACTCATACATTTTGGCACACCAGACCAAGTCTCGCCAATGGCTCAAAGTACACAAAACAGGCTACACATTCCAGACTACTTTAATCACAAGAGTATTTATTAAACAGACCTGACCTTTATTGTAACTGTTAATGTTTAAGTGCCATTACATTAATGATTAAGTGCCACTGTATAGAGTCATACAGTGTAATAACCTCCTCTTCTAGATATGTAAACTGTTCTTTTTCTGCTTGTTCAGGTCACAGTATAATAATGCTCCGTATAATTTATTAGACCAAAACAAGCCTGCATTTTTCATTATTCCTGCTTCTGCCTTTATTGTTTTACAGTGTAAATTTTTTGGTTTGCAATATACAGTAGTTTTTAATTTCACAGCTATCTGTGTGTTCTTTGTGTTCTTAGTCAAATGTGTTGAAGCAATGGGCAAATTTATGACACACAGCACTTTTCTGATCAGCTTAATATCCTCATATTTGTTGCCGTCTGTTAAAGAGTATAATGTTTATTTATAGGTTGTTATTTTGGGTAATAAGCCTGTGAAAGATTGTGTGTGGGTTCATACTGCTGTAATAAAGTGTGGTTATATTGTGTGGAAAATGTGTTTCTTAGTTAAGCAGTAGTGACATAATAGTAATTAGTGTTTTTATTTTCCTTAATTTTGTACCTGTAGTTTTCCATTGGATATTCTGAAATCAATGCCTCACATTAGCAACATATTGGGAGCTACAACTCCTAGAATAACTGGCCCACTTGTAGTCAGTGCTGGCCCTAGCAAACCTGGGGCCCTGTGAAAATCTTCTTACTGGGGTCCCAGGAAACATCCTTTCCCCTGTGGTAACCTCCTCATACTTTCCCATTCAGCTTAGAAAACAGTTGTTATTGTTTCGGCACACTACCCAAATTAGGGTGCAATCTTTTAAAGATTGGGAGATACACAAAGTACCTAATGTATAAATTAAGAGACAGAGAACTAGAGTAAAATGAAGTCAACTGGACAGTGAAAGCTTCTGGGAGGGCTCCCTTTGCTCCCATAACCCACTGCAGCTGCACAGTTTGTGCCAAGTTAAGGCTGGCTTAGAAACATAGACTTTGACGGCAGATAAGGACCGCTTGGCCCACCTAGTCTGCCCATTTCCCTACCTAGAGGATGAGCTGCAGATCCTATTTAACCAACAGCCTATTTCTTCCTACCCTCCACAAAAATTGCCTTATGTCTGTCCCATGCATTCTTGAATTCTCCCACAGTTTTAGACCCCACAACCTCCTCAGGAAGGCTGTTCCATGCGTCCACCACCCTCTCTGTGAAAAAAATACTTCCTCACATTGCCCCTGAGCTGTCCCCCCTCTATCTTCAAATCGTGTCCCGTTGTTCTTGCACATCTCTTTTTCTGAAAGATGCTACCCTCTTGGAGTTTGTTGATTCTGTTGTCTTGATATCAAACTGAGTTGTGAGTCCTGCTTAGCTTTGGAAACTGTAGCATTTCATCTGAGATCCTATAACCAACGTTTGGAACTTCAATTTTCAAAATGCACTGTACTACCTTCAGTTCACGTGAAGCTGTGCTTGTTGACATACAAGGCCCTGCACCTTGATCTGGGCTACCTGAAAGACCTCCTAGTGTCATACACTCCTGATCACACCCTGTGGTCAGTGGAGGTAGACCTCTTATTGGTACCAAGATCCCATTTAAAATCTTCTGAGGGATAGGGCATTTGGTGTTGCTGCCCTTCCCTGGGAATTAAGAGGTGTGCCTTCACTGGCCTTTTTTAAAAAATATCTAAATGCACATTTTTTTAATTTAAGTTCTGGCCTGGCTTAGAGATATATTTGTTTTATCTTCATATTTGTACAGTTTTGTTTGTTTCATATTTGTATTTATTGTAAGGCACCCAGAGCCTACGGGATTGGGTGCCATATAAATAAAATTGCCTTGCCTACAGACTGCTTTTTCTTTTTGCAAGGGGTAGATCTTTTAAGTCTATGTGGCCAGCATCAAAAATCCTTGAGTTAATACGGTTCATTGACAATGTAGGGAACAGTACAGTTAGTGAGTGATTAGTTCAATCAATGGTCAACAGTGCAAAGATTGTTGTCTGGTTAACAGACCGTTGCCAGCTGTTAGGACAATAGTGCTATCTAGGTCATATGACCTATATTTAAGAAATGAGAAAACAGATACATAGTCTACAGTTTTATAAAAGACAGATAGTTTGATCGACTGAGTGGTATGTCACTACTGCATTCTTCTGAGCTTGGAAGCAATACAGGAGCCTCCTGGTACACTTACCTGGTTATCAATTTTGATCTCTCTTAAGGTTTCATTGTCTTTCAGTGCATCTGTTAGTGCTTGGATTCCAGTTCCTGTGATGAAGTTGGATTCTACATTAAGGCTCTTCAGTGTTTTGTTTGTTCTCAACATGTCTGCCAAGGCCTTCAAGACAAAAGGTCAGAAACTTGAACTTTCAGTATGAAAGGCTAAATGAAAGAAAATATGAGGTAGCCTACATACAATACATCTGTTCTGAAGTAAAACGGAAGTGCTGCATGTGATTACATATTGTCAATGTGACCCACTGGTTGCATTCTTGCCTTAGGGCTAGATGGTCATAATGTAGGTTGAAGTCCTACATCATGGACTTGAGCTTGTACTCAAAGGTGCCACTGCTGTGAAGTACTTGGGGTAGTTGCAGGTGCTGCCCCATTTACTGTACAGGGACATTTTTCAGATGAGACATTAAACAGCAGTTCACACCTTTGGAAAACTTTGGAAAACATAATATTTAGACACAGTTCACCTTGTATTTCATATATCTTTTTTAGACTTTTCCTCTGCATTATTTATTTTTGAAGAAATTTCCATAAAACAAGATCGTTATCCCTTTGAGCTCATCTACCTCTATAGCTTTTTCCCTACTTGAAAGTATAATGCTCTGTTGTGACATTACACTCTGTGGCCGTGGGAATAACCATGATGTCACAAGCAGGGTATTATGGCGTCAGGTTGGGAAGAAGCAATAGGAACTGATGAGCCGTCAAGTAACAGATATCCTGTTTTCATGCATATGGCGTCAGTAATGAATAATGGGGTTAAGAAACACAAAGCTAATGAGAAATATAAGCTGCTTTGTGTCAAAACATGGTTTTTAAAGTTCTTCTCAAGGTGTCAGTGGCTTCTTAAATCAAGGTTTGTTTTTTTTTCACTCTTGGTGATTATACAGGTAGAAGTTAAAGATCAGATGGCACTTTTGAAATGCAGTAGGGGATTGTTCCTTTGTCCTTGCCAGCCACTCTCTTTGTAGTAAACAAATGTTTTAATGTAGTTGTCAATGACAATTTGTGGAACTCTGAGTATATAATGGTGGGTACATTTTCCATTATGCAATTCCAGCACTGCAAGTATTTAACATATTGGCACTCTATGTACTACAAAGCACACAAGTGGTAAGGTGTGATGGGAGTGGGTTACCATCAGGTTATTCCGCCACCCACCACACCGTGTGCCAAACATAGTGAGCTGAAGGTGAATGTTCTTCCCCAGGTGAGTGGGATTACTTATCAGAGTTACCCTACCACTATTATAAAATGTGGTAAGTTATTGCAGATCATTGGGTGGGGGGTGCGGTTAAAAACAAACTAAAATATTTTACTCACATCTCATGTGCACACCCTCTCTTTCACAAAATAGCAGTGTGTGTGTGTGTGTGTGTGTGTGTGTGTGTGTGTGTGTGAGAGATCTATGTGAATACCATGTAGTATTTACATAAGTCTCAGACAATCAGGAGACTGTCTTTTTTTGGTTATAATGCTGTTTTTAACTCCGGATCAGGTGGGGATGTACCCCTCATTTGGCCCTTGGGCTGCCCACCGGGCATCCTCCCCAAGCTGCCCAGACTGGATGGGCTGCAGCTTGCCCTCTGCAGTGGGGATCCCTGGGGGGAGGGGAGAGATGAAGATCAAGCAGAGACCCCAGCTAAGGCTTACACCTGGGGTGTCATTTGGAAGGCAACGCAGGGAGTGTCATCCTGCTGCTGTCCACGAGGATTTTTTCTACTTACAGTTTCCCTGGGAGGTGCATACTGTACCTGCAATGACATCAGCACACAGATCTGCATGCTCTCACGCATGACCCACAAACATATGCTACACCTTTGCCCCTACAGTGCGTAGTCCTGGCCGTTGTACACCCAGTCTCCACTGGGAGTTACTCATAGGCCGAGAGCTCATCCTCCCCCCCCCCAACTCCAGAGGCAGAGAGTTGTCCATAGGATGCTCTTCCAGCCCCTCCCCCGGCCGTCTGTCTGATGCTCTGGGCTCATTCCTGAAACCGTCTTACCAGCATTGCAAGCAGTAGTGCTACTGCTGTGCTGGCAGGCTGGCCTAGGACTGGCTTCTTGATTCCAGTTCTATACTTTGAGATGTGTGTGTTTGGAAGGTGCTATATAATATCAAATAATATTCCTGTGACTATACATTCAAGAAAAGGAAACTCGATCAAATAAAAATTCATTAGTATAAACCCATCACATGTTTTCCTTTTTTACATCAAGTAATTAATAATGAACCCACCACAATTCTTCCTTTTTTACATCAAGTAATTATTCAATTAGCCTTGTCAGCTTGGAGCCTGATCCATCAAATCTCAGAAGCTAAGCAGGGTCAGGCTTGGTCAGTAGTAGAATGGGAGACATCCAATGAACACCGAGTGCTACAGGAATTTGTGTTGGTAGCTCTGGAGAAGCACACTCCTCTTGGTTAAAAGTAACCATACTGATGCCCCAGTATGGTTTAGGGGGACACCATGCTGTCAGAGATGCCACCTTTCAGATGAGACATTAAGCTGATGCCCCAACTGCCTGTTCAGGTGGTTGTTCAGGTGAATGCTAAAGATCCCATAACACTTCTCAAAAAGTGTATGGACATTTCTCCAGTGTCCTGGCCAAATTTCTATATTCACAAAGCCACTAACAGATTAACTTGGTTCAATATCAGTTAGCATCCATCTGCTCAGCACTATGGCAACAGAGGTCATAAATTCCTATATGTCTTACTGGCCGAAATTCGGATTGGCCTAAGTAAAGAGCTTATTTTCCAAAGGCTTTGGGGGTGGGCCTGATGATAGCTGGCCAGGCATTTTTTCCAAGTCAATCAGGAGAAGGAGAAAAGCAGTTTGAATTACAGCTCTAAAGGCTGCTCTGTCATGACCTACATGGAAAGAAACACTGGGAAAACTGACTGAAATAAGCTAGAAAATGAAGTTGCATTCCGGAAATGTGCACTCTCCAGTTCCTTAAGTTGTGCAACAGAAATGGTGGAAAAAAGATTTCAGAGAATGACAGCAAAGACGGCCAACAGAGCAAAAAACGGATACTGCAAACCATTTCAGAAGCATGTGATGCTTCCCATTCTGGGAAGCAGAAGCAGTTCATCCATGATGCCTGTTTTCACGGCACAAATTTAGTACCAGCAGTGTATTCTGGACACAGACAATCCAGTCAATCCTATCTCATTTGTTTCATCAGTTAATTCAAACAAATAAAGAACTATATACTTTCATTGTTTCTTGAGGCAAAGGTGTGATGAAGACCTGACAGAAGGCAGCCATGCGTGGCAGAAATTGCGATCCATGGAAGAAAGAAGCCTGACTGCAGTACAGTCTCACTGGCCAAATAGGTGACAAAGCAGTCTAGTACACTGACAGATGCTTATGAGAAGAACATAGAGCTTTCAGAAAGTTAAACCACATCTTATTCCATCATCAGGAGGTATAGCAGACACCTGATTATGCAAACTGCCTGGGGGACACCGAAAATGTTCAGATAATCAGAAGTTTGCATACTATATATCTTCAATTAGAAGCTTCGGCTTTTATTACATTTTGTTTTTTTGTTGTGGCTTCTAATCTAGGGCAGCTATTATTCAAGGGTGGCTTTTATTTAAATGCCACCCAAACAGGCTTCAGCTTCTGGGTTTTTTTTCCCAGCATTTCGGCGTATCGTCCCTAACCCAGCTCTGTTACATACATACTTAAAACCACATACCAGTACTGAATATGTAGAAACACAACCGGTAGACCACCAAAACAGAAACCTCTCAAAATGGGGATCAGAACATTTCAGCATGTTTACGTGGGTGGCGTGGTACTGGCACTTCATCCCATAAATCTGGTCCTTACCTGTCTTCTTACCCAAAACTTTCCATTGCCTACCACATGAACCCACCTCCTTTACTCCCACTTTATCAAATGGAACCAGGCTAATCAGATAGATAATTAGACTTTGTTTTTATATTTACCATATCTGAACTGAAACAGCTGAGGACGTGCTGTTGGGGTAAGGGGTTATGATCTCAATTACTGCACTCAGATCCCAACATGGACTTGCTAACTCATATATTTATCTATTACAGGCATTCAGTGTTTTTTTTTAAATAATGGAACATTGGGGGACAGGAAGGTAATCCAAGGATAGATCGAGTTTACGCTGACATACCGACTGCACGTAGCAGGAAGCAGGAGGCCAGCATGCCAGTATTCTGCTTTCTGCATTTTGATACCAGCAGACTGATAATATAATGAAATAAAATAAATCCGTTACATATTAACTACCAGTACGTATACTGGTGAGAGTCTAATGAGCATCTAAGTGGCAATCCAATTTCAAGCCACTACTTGATTACTACTAGCCATGACCTCTAAATGAGGGTGTCTTCTATTTACTTTTTTTAACTTATACTTTATTGTTTCATCATAAAACAATGACATACAAGCACCTCATGTCAGAAAAAAACATAGTATACACCATTATACGGTCAACATAACAGGTTGGCTTAATCTAAGCATTCTTGTTTGCAAATAAGTGGGTATTCCTTCAAGTTATAGTCCAGAAAAGATTCCAAGTATAAGCTGCACCCCACAAGACTTTTAAGAGGTCTAAACCATTGAAAATACTTACCAAACATTTCTTAATAACAACCTGTGTTAATATGACCCTCTACCAAGCTTGTAATCCCCACTAATGGCAGTAGTCAGTGATTTACAGTCTCTGATCCAACTGCTGTAAAAAAAGAAAATTATACAATAGAAATCTTTTCACCACCCTTTCCAAGGCAACACCCTAGTGCTATATGCAGCCTCCATCTGATAATATCCTTCATTTATATCACATAGCTTTTAACACGTAAACTGCTTTACTTTTATAGATAAGCTAATAGGAAAAAGGAGTACTTTTTAATTCAACTTGCCTACATTTGGCCAACTTTTATACCAAAATAAGCAGAATCAATAGTTACTAAAACAAATAGGAGATATGCTGTGTGACCAACTCCTTTTACAGTTGAATGTTTATTTTAGTTATAACCTGGCAGTGTTCATGAGTCTTCATCCGAATCAGAGGACTCCCGCTGTTGGACCCACTCAAATTCCCCCATGAGGGCTTCAGCTTTTCTCCCAGCCTCTTCAGGATCTGTATATAGGTATGTGTGAATTCACAGTCAGGTAGGCATTAAGAGAGAATGATTTACTTCCAGACTTCGCAGCCTAGCCCTAATGCCATCGAACGTTTTGCATCACACCCTCATAGCAAACAATAAGTCCAAGAATTCATGAACCGTGGATCCCTGAAAGTTCAGTCTTTGTAGGTCCCTCACCGCCTGGAGAATCCGATCATGGATAGCTGAATTCAGAGTCACCGCCAGGATAGTCAAAGGCAAGTTACTGGCAGCAGCTGCCAATCTCAGAGAAATGCAGTAGGCTTTTATGATGCTTTCGGGTAGAAGGGTTGTCTCTAGATCAAGGGCTTATGGTAACCAGGCCCGAAGAAAGTAAAGTAAGTTGTCCCCTTCTATATTTTCAGGCAATCCTACAAGACGAATGTTGGCTGCTCTCTGTGAATTTTCTAACACCTCAAGGCGGTATCTGAGCTGGGCATTTTCCTGCACTAAATGACTTGTAGACGCCAACGCCTTTGTAGCCAACGATTCAGCGGTCATAGCCGATTTAGTGGCTGTTTCAGTCTTGATGTCCTGGTCTGCAAATCATGCCAAAATCAATGCCATTTTCTCAACAATGGCCTGTGTGGACTTTTCTAAGGCCCACCATGGTGGTCCAGGCTCCTTGGAAGATTTTGATGCAGACTCAGCATATGGCATCTCCGCTGGTTGAGATTTAGTGCTGGGTGGTAGTCCTTTGTTAGTGCAAGCCATAGTACAAAACGTATATCAAAATGATTCTCTGCACTTAAGAAACAATAACCTGGTCGAAAAAACAAGTTTAGTTGTCAATAAATCACTAATTAGGCAAGTTAAAAAGCAGTTGAATAGAGAGCTCTACTGAAAGCGTCGTCAGTGAGCATGCTCCACAGGGTCCCCATTTACTTTTATTTAAACTTTAATTTTCAGCATGGCTTTTATTTGAAAGCAGCTAGGAATCGAGGGTGGCTTCAAATCGAAGATATATGGTAATCAGGAGTTTCATTAAAAATATAGGCACAACCATTTGAGCTGTAAATAGGTAATCTTCATGTCAGTGTTCAGATTTAAATAAAAATAAAATCACAATAAATTGCAACTACTGACAATAGTGAACATAATTTCGCATTTATGTTCCTGGACAATAGTTGAGAGACTAATATGTATTGTTAAGTAGAGCTCTGTAATTTTGTTACAAAATAATAAAATAACTGAATTTTGCTCACTTTTGTAGCTTATCTAGTAACGACATAGTGTTGGATTTTAGAAGATGGATGCAGGTCTTGCGTCAAGCCCTGTGTCCACTGCAAAGTCTGACACAGCTGCGCCTAACAGTTTGTTGCAACCTGTGCCAAATTTTAGTATCTTTAGTGCCATTGCGACAATTTACTCACTTTATGGCAGTTTGCGACAAAGGTTTGGAGCAAGCCCTGTAAAATGCCCCCCCCCCAATGGTGCAAATGTAGACCAGGGGAGCTGGTCTAAGTCCTGCATTCAGCACAAGGGACTTGCATCAGGGAGATGTGGCTGCGATTTTTGTAAAATTGGATTTGCCGCAAGTTGCCACTTGCATCAAACTCCCAGTTGCAAGTCTTTTGTGACAATCTAATGTCTTTTTAAAATCGGGCCCATAGTGTCATTAAAATAAAAGGTGTATACCTTTTTGCTTTCTTGTGGCTGCATTTAAACTGTGGACTAGACCTCTGCCTATGGTGTTATATGGCCTTAATTTTGGTTGCAAATGAAGCACTACAGTAGAATCCTGTTTATCTGAACTGCCTGGGGGACATAAAATATGTTCAGATAAATGGGAGTCCGGTTGCGCGAGAGACATAAAAAATCCATAGCGCGCATACCTTAGAGCATAGAAACAATGCAAACAATAGTATACTGCTCAAATACCGTAACCAAACTTTATTTAATCATGTTAAGGAAGGGATCACGTTAAAAAGTAAATTTAAAAATAAATTAATTGCAGAGATTGTATTATTGAAAATAATCCTTCATAGTCTTTTGTTTGCGGCTGTCACATTGCTTTCGTGCGGCTCTCTGCCACATGCTGTAGAGCAGCATCACCTGCACAGGGTCACAGTCCATTTGTGACTTCAAGTAAAGAATGCATTTGTCAAACATTTGGATAGCCTCACTGTGAGATGGAACAGCAGGAGGGGTGGTCATCCTCGTCGTCCTCTTCAGACTCCATTGCAAGATCAGGATCAGGCTGTGTAACCAGGGCAATAATTGCTTCCTCCATGAGCAACTCATGACCCTGCTCATCATCATCACAGGTCACCCAATTATGGCTCTCCTGTTCTGTTGACTGTTCCGGGAGGGAGGATGCTAGGGATGACAGTTCGGCAGACAGTTCATCAGGTTGCTCAAGATCTGTTTGTGGGGCAGTCGAATTGCAACCTGTATCTCTGTGGTTTTTATGCCTGATTTTGTCAAGCCCACATTTTTATAATGCTCTCAGGCTGTACATTCTCCCAAGCTTCTGAGGCCATGCAGCATACATCTTTCAATGTGATGCCTTCCAGAATGCAGCTCAAGGGGGTGCTCTCATTGTCCTCTGCTAGGACAGTTTGTAAGAGTTTTTAGCGATATGCCCTTTTAAAAATTTCTAGCACTCCCTGATTGCATGGTTGGAGTTTAGAGGTTGTGTTTGCTGGAAGAAAAATCACCCTGATTGTGCCGCCCTGGGTTGTTACTTCAGCAATGTCTGTATGGGTAGGTGAGTTGTCTAAAAGTAAAAGTGCTTCAATAGGCTGTCATTTGGCATGAAGGTAGGATTTAACATGTGGGACAAATTGCTCCTTGAACCTGAGTGTGAAAATGTGGCAGTCCATCCATGTGTTTCTCTGCACCTCATACTGGACAGGTAATGCAGCCTTATTGAGATGTTTAAGACATCTGGGTTCATGGGACTTCCCAATGAACATAAGTTTTAATTTGTAACCAGCGGCATTTACACAACCGAGGATGGTCACTCGGTCCTTTTGCTTCTTGTGCCCTGGGGCATCCACTTCTGAGCCATGTGTGAGAGTCTGGTCAGGAAGGCATCTCCAAAAGAGACCGGTCTCATCTGCATTGAAGATTTGCTCGGGTTGGAGCCCCTCACTTTCTATTGTGGCAAGTAGTGAGTCTATGAAGGGGTTGATGTCTTCCTAAGCTGCACTCAGCCGCTCCCCGCACAGCTTTAATTGTCAAACGCCATGCTTTTATTTGAACCAGGTTAACCACCCTTCACTGGCAATAAATGCATCCTGGCTACCCAGCCTCTAGTGGAACTGCAAGGCCCTTTCCTTAAGTAAGGGACCCAAAATGGGAGTCCCTTTCTCCCATTCCTGACAAAACTTAAAATAAATGACTGAATCACGCTAGTCATCGTGACAGGTCCACATATTCTTTCTGTCACCAGCGCCAGCTGCGATTTCCATTTTAGTGCAAACTCCCTCAATTTTTCTTTAGCGCTTTTAATGTCACTTATGGTGCTTTTACCAACACCATATTCACCGACTAGGACTACGGCTCTCTCTCCCCATTCTCAAGCCTGTCGAGGATTCTGAGCTTTTCAGCTACAGTCAGCACCACTCATTTGTGTTTTGTGGTCATTTCAGTATCATGGTAAAGAGAGTGACAGAAGGAAGTTTTAAGTAAGCAGGTGTGATTGACAGCAATTTAACACCAACTGCACAGTAATTGCTTAACACTTAACAGGTGATTAGCGATGAATAAAACAGGGTCACAAAGAACAGACCTGTTAACTTGGCAATTTACAATGGGGCAACAGGGGACAAGATATTAGTTCATTAGATAGGGATGGCCGTTTACAGGGGGTTGGATAAATGGTAGTGGACTGTACCTTAAACTTACTGTGCTTCATATATGCACAGGTAGTCCAAATATATGCCTACGGATCAGTTTATTTTGCACAAATATTCTTTCCCCCAGTATTTACACTGCAGCATTCTAGTTACATGCATTACTTGTGGTGTCTAATGAAACGTTTTTATTCTGCCCTTTTGTATTGTTTTTTCTTTCCAGACTTCTTATCAAGCCCACATTTTACATGGCAGTGGATTACCCTCTGGAAGCTGCCACAGGGCTGCAATCAGGTTTTGTTCCCAATTCAGAGACTTTTGCTTTTAGAGTGAGGCTGACCACACGGTGTCCACATGGTACCCACGTAATGGGCAGTTTGTCTACTGGTCCCTCCAACCATGACCTGGAAGTGGAAGAATGTTTGCTTTAGGTGCTCCCTTGGACCACAAATCCACTTGCTTCATGTGTGTTTTCCCCTTCTACAGTGCAGTGGGGTTTGAGAAAGCGGTGGTGTCCAGAAGGCGGTTCTTGTTATGCACATAATCATATAAGTTATGATCTGCAGATAACTAGTCTGAATTGAAATACTTGAAGTTCATTCTATATGAGTATATGAGTATATGAAGTCAAAACATAATATTGCTAGGGATGCATTATGATGTTTTTTTTAGGGTGGGGTAGTGGATAGGTCAGACAACTTAAACTAAAAAAAAAAAGGATGCCATGTTGTATTTTTTTTTATTATTAATTACATATGCCTTTCTCTGTGGCAGTTGATATGTGTATGTACCCTTCTTTAGAGACAACTTAGTTAGCAATGGTTGTGCATTATTAAGACACTAGAACTGTGGTGTCCTTCTATGGCACAGTGTTTTGGAACAGTGTCTGTCTTTTTTTTTGTTTATAGTGTTGAAAAATGAACAGTGCTATAATGTATTTTGTACAAGTGGAACATTTGGTTTTAATGGGCATATCATATTTTTCTACTATGATTCTCTGGTCTTTTGTGTGCCATGTGGTGCACACTGGGCCAGCATGGCTTTGCAGGCTAAAACTGATGGCCCCGCAAAAAAAGGATATGGTTCAGACATGGCATGTAATGTCCAGCACCGTGACCCTTTACTGTATGCCATTTCTGGGGCAATTTGGCTGCTTTTGACTACTTTTACATCTGGTTAACTGTGATACTGCATGTGCATTACAAGGACACCACAATGGCAATGTCCTCATATTTCACAAAATTCTTGGGCCTGATCACCCTTTTTTAAAATGTTCCATTAGTTATACCCCAAAAGCCACCCTATTAATACCAACAGAAATCAAACTGCTGTTTATGGGTGCATGTCGCAGCTTTTATCAGTGGGCATCTGCAACAGTGTGGTGTGTCATGTGGTTCTGGCTGCACACAGTATGGCTTTATAGGGTTAAACTGCTGGCAAAAAAAGGGATGTGGCTCAGGCAAGGCTTGCAATGTCCAGCACAGTGTCCCTGCACATTATGGGTTTTGTGGTGCAGTTTTTAACTATTATATCTGTTTAATTAATGCTTCACATACATCACAATGACACCACACTGGAGGTGTCTTTGTAATGCACAGGATTCTGGCCCCTCAACACCCTTTGTTTACATTTTTGCACTAGTTTTACCCTACAAGCTGTCATGTCCATGCCAAGAAATGACAAACTACTGTTTTGGGGTAAATTTTGGAGCTTTCATCAGCGAGCCTCTGCAATTGTTTATGGTGCCATGTAGTTCAGGTTGTGCAGTGGGTGGCTTTACAGAGTAAAACTGATGACAAAAAAAAATGGATGTGGCTTGTGCAAGGCTTGCAATGAGCAGCAATGCATCCCATTACTTTATGTTGTCTGCGGTGCATTTTTTTGTTTTTCTGTTTGTTACAGTTTTACCACTTCACTGTGATAGTTCATGTGCATAACAAAGGATACTACACTGGAGATGTCCTTGTAATGCACAGGATTTGGGCCCCACATCACCCTTTCTATGTATTCTTGCATCTGTTTTACTCCAAAAGCTGTAATGTTAATACCAAGAGATATCAGACTGTTATTTTTGGATGCATTTTGCAGCTTTTAACAGTGAGCTTCTGCAGTAGTTTGGTGTGCAATGTGGTTTAGGTGACCAGTTCAAAAAGGAACATCCAAATGTGCTAAAAGGGTAAAGCAAGTGTGTTAAACTGTGCCCTCCCCACATCAGCACAATGTCAAAACATAAACGGATGCAGTACTTGTGCGAGTACTGCCATAATATTGATCTGAAATTACACAGCCCTGCAGCAAAGTGTGCACAGCTTAACATTCCGGAGGCATCAAGAAAAAAACAAATTTGAGGCATCTGCACTCATGCTCTGCAAAAGAGGTGAATTCCCCCAACTGAGGTGCATTGATTGAGAATGTGACAATTGTGGCATTAGAGGTATTCACAAAAAATGACCCCACTATTAAAGGATCACTTAAATTCTATAGTGAAATGGAGAAGATGGCAATTGAAAGATGTAACAGCAAGAAAGGATGGGGCCATGAAACAATATAAACAGATGCAGATGAAACAACAGAATGGAGTGATTCATGAAGTAATTGAGGAACTGAAGGAAGAATTGGAGTCATTCTCTAAACATCTTTTCAATGTAAAATGTCAGACAAACCAGTCTGATAATGTGCGAAGAAATGTAGCCAATGGCTGTGTTGTCTACTGTCTAGATGTTGGTGAAAACTACAATTGCCATTATCAGGGTGAAGCACAGAGTGCCCACTGGGCATACAATCAAGCAATGATATACCCAATAATTGCTTATTACCAACGTCCACAACCCAACTGTGGCATGGCTATGCATAGCTCCCTGATGTTTATCATTGATGACAGGAAATGTGATTTTCATTGCGTTCAGCATTTCATATGTCTGGCAGCTACATACCTAAAAAATCAGGAAGCCATATGACAAAACTGATTCATTATTCAGATGTTGCACCTATACAATACAAAAGTAAGGAAACTTTGTGGTGCATCTTTTGGAGAGACAGATTTTGGAGTTTCATGTGAAAAACATTACTTTGGAAGTCACCACAGAAAAGGACCATGAGACGGTGAAGTCAATGTTCTCAAAAAGAATGCTTCTATAGCAGTAACATCACGAAAAGCAGTGATAAGCAATGCACATGATTTGTTCCTTTAAGGAAAATCATATTTGAGCTGCCCAAAAAATGAGGATGGATATATGCATGCAAGAAGAACATTCTTCTATGTGAAGGAGGGGGGAAGTGAACCACAGATGTTCTGAAAGAAGCTATGTTAATACTTTGCCAAACACACGCATGACAAACTGTATCCATGGAATTCAACAGTATGTTGTTTCTGCAAAAGAAAGGAGCGGTTTCTGCATATATTGCATAAGCAAAAAAGGGCAGTGCAGCAATGGTAAGTTTACTGGAGACTGGAGATTCTTTTATTTGAAATCTGGGGCAGAGTAGGCAGAAATACAGCCACAGTGGGATCTCCCGCATGACCACCACAGTCAAGATCGCCAGCACTGCCATCAACACCACTATCAGCTTACCTGAGATCTGCAACTCCACGGCCACCGAGGTTCCCCACTCCACCACTACCGAGGTCCCAAACTCCACCATCACCAAGGTCCCCAATTCCACCACCACCAAGGTCCCTAACTTCACTACCACTGAGGTCATCAACTTGCCCACCACTGATGTGTGCAACTCTACAAGCACCACAATCAAGGTCTCAAAAATTGCAACCACCTCCTTCACCTGAAGATTTGCCCTTGCCACAGGAGAGCTCATCATTAATGTAAGTGTTCATAATATGCATTTTCCAGTAGGGTAGAATGCAGGGGTTGTTATGTGCAACATCAGATCGCATCACTTACAACACAGGATGACATCATTCCTGTCTTAAGAGAGACCCTCAGTTGCTTTCTTATCATGGTGGGGCTTCCTAAGTTCTGGACATCCCTCTGAAATTCAGTTTGGAGGCTGGAGATAGTTCTCAGTATTTGTATTTTTTTACAGGGAAATTTATATGGGAAACTTCGTGGCTGTCAAGTTTATGACTGGGATGAAAAAACACTCCTGTTATATACCTTGGGGAGGTTCTGCCTTCCTCAGGTAGCGGGGACACAGTAAAATATCTGCTAAAGAATGCAAAATGCACCTTCAGTGTTGCTGATAATGACATGATTGAATATTCCACACAGCCATCAGAATATATTGTTTGGAAATTTGGTGACCCTGTACAATCAACGGTGACTCGATCGCTGCACTTTCCAGAAGATGATTTCCTCCAATTAAATTATGCCCTGTCTGAATTTAAATTATATTCCAAGCATCAGCCTCACTTGTTGCCATGCTGGCAACCCGGGGTCTGGAGCGACCTCAGGTCACTGGGGGTTGGCCAGGGCGAGGAGGATCGAGCATCCCCAAACTGTTCTCCTCCTCTGGGAAGGGAAGGGTCTCAGTGACTGGTGTTAACCTGGCCCCTAGAGGAGGCTGGGAGATGGCATACTGATGCTGCAGAATGTGGGCAGAGGCGGGACAGATGCTCGGCATGCCATGCATGGCAGCATGCACAGCATTGCCACAGGTGTCACTTCACACCCTTCCTCTGCAGGAGAAGAAAACAGAGGAGAAAAGTGCCAGTGTCTGAATGATAGCAGGCACCCACAGGTCCTGCTTCCAACCAGTTGAGCTGCCAGCCTGAACTGGATCCGTGCCATAGCAGGGGCTTGGCACCCCATGACCCTGCCAGTGGAAGCAAGCCCTGGAGGAAGAAGGCTGGAAAGTCCCGGTGGACGTCAGGGGATGGGACTGAGGTGTCCTGCCGAATGAGGGCTGACCGGGCAGGCGTGAAACAGAAAAAGAAAAAAATATACATATTTCAAATAAATATTTTTTCTTGATGTTTTCTATTTGTCAAGACACAAGAGACATATTGTACAGTACATTTGCAATGAACACCATCTATTTTGCTAGCTATTTTCATTGAATCATTCCCTTTTACTTAAGAGAAAAGTACTCTAATAGATGGATTCCTTTCTCTTCTGTTGTTATTGCTTGGCTCTGTCAAGGCAGCGTGTTAGGACTTTAGAGTGTATCACAAATGTCTTCTTTTGCTGTATGTAGTAGATTACTTCCATCATTCTTATTTAACTTATTAGCTAAATGCTACAGATGATGGATTCCCTCTCTTCTTCTGGTTTGGGACCAGCTGGAGTTGATTGACTATTTTTGTTTACTACTGACACCAGGCAAGATTTACTGCATGTGCAGCAGAAGATGACTAAAGAGAGTATTTAACTGTATTTTTACTTATATAGGTTTAGCTTTATCTTCTGTATTTTGTTACTTGTATGCCATAGTTATAAGAAGTGCCTAGATACCTAACAGCATCATTATATAATGACACATTTGTGTTGTGGTGTCCCTGTTACTCATGTGTTAGAAAATATTGTGTTAAAATAAAATATTCTTTATAATTTAGAGATTCGTTGGTGTCTATCTTATGCATATAGTACCACATATATGTTCAGCAAAGCTGGGCTGGGGAAAGCAAACGGATGCGAGACATAACTAAACTGTGACCAGCTATGGGTTGGGGATGTAATGGTGTCCTACAATGGACGGTCAAGTAATGGGTGACAGGTATTGTTTGAGACCAAATGATGAAACTTTATAAACTACCATATCTAAATAGAAGACACAGGTATTGTGATATCAAATTTAATTTATTATTAAAATGGCAGATTTTACATCATGGACATGTTACCCACATATTTTTCTTATGATACTTTTCAATCCCATGTTCCAAAACTTAGAATTGATTAACTATGTTTATATTTGGGATTATACAACTACCACATATAATTACTCAAATTAAGACTCAGTCATGAAATGTAAACAAACTTTTTCTGGGAGCATGAAAGTCACACTTACTCTCTCGAGCATTGTATATGTACCTATTTCAAAATCAGTAATTGTTTTTTATTCTATGTTAACAATTTTGTTTTCTTAATTTTTCCATGGAGAGGTGGCTTGTGTTTCAGGCTTCACTGCTGAGCTATTCATCATGTCACCTGTAGGTGGTACTGTGAGCTTCCCATTGGCAAGGCAAATTTTATTTTTATGGCGCCCAATCCCAGAGGCTCTGGCGCCTTACAGAATAGGTTATACAAACAGTAAAACAGGGTAATTAATACAAGGTAAAAAACATATTACAAATTAAATTATTAAAACATTATAATAGCATTTCAGCAGTAATGAAGGTCACTAGGCTATATTACATTATATTACAGTCTACGAATGCGATTGATTGGTATACAGTGGTTACATAGCTGCTTCAGGGAAGTCCTGCAAGCACAGGCAGATCTTTAGCCCCTTCTTAAAGGCCTCAACTGTCCGGACTCCTCTGACACTAGCTGGGAACGAGTTCCACAGGGTAGGACCGGTGATACTAAAAGTGCGGTCACCAGAAGTTTTAAGCCTAATCCCAGGAATGTTGAGGAGACCTCTAGTTGAGAACTGGCGTGAGTTGGTTGAGGTTGCAGGCAAAAGCAGCTCAGACAGATAGCCAGGGCCCAGTCTGTATAGGGCCTTACAGGTGAGCAAGCCCACCTTGAAGATGTCCCTCCACCGGGCCAGTAGCCAGTGCAGAGCTTGCAGGACAGGAATCACATGACTGGACCTAGCAAGGCCAGTCAGTAACCTTGCCACTGTGTTCCGCTCTAGCTGCAGCTGGCAGAGGGTCCCTCCAGCGACCCCAAGGTATAGAGAGTTACAATAATCAAGCCTCAAAGTAACAAACACATGTACTAGCATTGGCAGGTCTTGGGGTGGAACTGGGTGCTTAATCCTGGCAATGTTCCTCAGGTGGCAAAAAACATCCTTAACAACAGGAGACACTTGGGCTTCCAGGGTCAATCTGATGTTGAGGATCACGCCAAGATTTCGCACTCTAGTGGAAGCCAGCAATGGTGCTGATCCCAGGAACAAACCTGTATCTGCCCCAGCTATGCCTCCATCACACCCTCGACCTGTCTCAATTACCAGTACCTCTGTCTTATCCAGGTTCAGTCACAACCAGCTGGAGGACATCCAGTCTTTGATCTCAGCAAGGCAGCTGTTAAGAACATCCACGGCATTGTGTGTTGCTGGGGCAAAAGACAAATACAGGCTGGGTGTCATCCGCAAAGTAGTGAAACCCCACGCCATATTGTCGAATAAGCTCTCCTAGGGGCAGTATGTATACCGTGAATAACACTGGTGACAGGATTGAGCCTTGAGGAACCCCACACGACAGGTGCTTCGGGGATGAGGAGAAATTGCTCATCGTTACCTGTTGCACCCTTCCAGAAAGGTAGGACTCAAACCAGCAGATGACAGTGTCGGCAAGTCCACATAACTCTCGAAGGCAATCCAGAGGGACAATGTGATCCACAGTATCAAATGCTGAAGAGAGATCAAGCAGGACAAGAACTGACTTGTCCCCTCTATCTCTAGCCCTAAGGAGGTCATTTTGCACCCTAACTCAGTTCCATACTATGCCTCGCCCAGAATCCCAACTTTAATGGCTCATAGATCTCAAAGGACATGAGGTGATCCTCAAGCTGCTCTGCCACTAATTTTTCATCAACTTTGCTCAAAAATGACAAGTTGGAGATTGGACGGTAATTTGCTAGAATGTCAGGGTCAAGAGATGGTTTCTTCAAGAGAGGTCTTACTACAGCCTCCTCCAACATCAAACACCGGGCAATCTCAGCGAACACCGAGCCGATGGTCTCAGCGCATCTCATCAAGAAACGCATCGGGGCCGGGTCCAGTTCACAGTAGGTGTGCTTCAGCTTTAAGATCACCTCAATGACCTCAGCCACCTCCACTGGTTTAAACTCATCCCAGATGGATAGAGGGCATCTGTTCTCATGGGCTGGTTACTGTGAGGCAAAACTTGTCTCGGCCGGCCCGCTGGCACAGCGGTAGAGTTACCACTCACAGTGCCAGCAACCCGGGTTCAGGAGCAGACTCAGGTGGCTGGAGTGCTGGCTGGGAGGAGGAGGATTGAGCACCCACAGGCTGCTCTCCTCCTCCGGAGTGGGTGGGCTGCTTGTCCCACCACTCTACTGCCACCTGGGTGACCACGAGTGGCGGTGCAGCGGGACAGCATGAACTGGGTGAAAGGACATCAGCCGGGAGTTGGAGCGATGGCACGTTGAGACATTCTCCACCCCTTGGCTCCCCTAGCATGCCGACATCCTGAGGGGTGGCACCAGAACAAGGAAAAAGCCCTGTGGATGCTGGCATAGAAGGGATCCAGCTCCCAGATACCATAACCTGGCTCTCAAGGGGAGCCACTCAGACCGCCCAACACTCACTAATGGACTGGAGGAGAAAGTCCCGGGATCACCCTCCTCCCCACCTGGGGGGGGGAGGCCAAGGCAACATGTGGGCAGGTCTGGCAGTCATCTAGGAGGTACCAGGGGTGGGCAGACAGAGCATAGGATGCCCGGAAGAGAGCAGCAAACGTGGTGAGAAGGGGGCATAAACAGACAATATAAAAAAAAAAAAAAACTTGTCTCACTAATGGAATCCCCAAATAGAGGACACCCTGTCAGAGAAAAACAGAGCAAACTCCTCACACAATGTGTTTGTTTTCAGTGCTGCTCAGTACTGGTATGTGCTGCTGGCTGGCGTTACAGGTGTCTTTTGAATATTCATTTGATTCTCCTGCCTTTGCTCTGAAAAGACTACCACTCCATTTCTTCCTGTCCTTGGCTGTCATGCCCAGTAGGTCTGTAGGCTTGCTTCACTGCAGTGCCCAGTCATGCTCACAATCTCTCTGGCCTCCATACTAGCTTGGGACAAGACGTGCACCACAGTGGTGTACTGAGTCACAGTGATTGCTGTATCATTACATCAGTTGTGCCTCATTACTTAGTCTGGGCATCCTTCCAGATATGTAAATTTATATCCACAGGTTCATGGCTAAATCAAATATCTACACAGTCCTGGTGTGCAGTGGATGTAGCAGAGGATGTAAGTACAGGGCCAGAGTATCACATTGGATTTTAGACATGTATTTTTTTAACAGATGCAACCAGACACATTTTGTTGCCCATAAGGGTGTACATGACTCCTCAATGCTGCTGTTTATTTATCTTGCGATGGTCATGTTGATCTTGGCATGCTCATTGTACATGAGTGTCACATACTCCAGTTCATTTTCATTGGTTTTCACCATTATGATGCCTGGCATCAGCTTCCTCAGACCCTCCCACACACAGCTGGTCATATATAGCTGGATATCCAGGCAAACCTTATAGACTAGGCCAGACATGGTTTTGAGAGACAGGCAGTCAGCAGAGTGGAGCTTTCTGAACTCTAGCAACCGAGCAGAGAATGCTGCACCAAAATTTCCTTTTTGGCTTTCCAGTAGATTTCATTCTTTCCGAAAAAACATCGTTTGCTGATTGGAAGGCAGGGAAACTTATTAGGCTAAATTCCCTGTCAATTTGAGTGCTGTTTAGGTACCAGCTGAAACTGGCTCTGAGGAGAGTAAAACTGCTGGGTGTAGCCCAGTTAAGCGGTTGTGATTTAAGCGCCATTCACTACAGCACTGTCATTTAAGCGCCACACAACAGACACCGTTTTATTACAGTGCCTGCCATTTCCACGCTCATAGCGGAACAACTTTGGGTTTCAGTGACAGTCAACTGCATGCTGCACCTTTTAAACCCCGACAGAGAAACACAGAAAAGTCAAAGTGCTTGCAGAAAGGAGAAGAAAACTGCAGAAAATTCCAGTCTTTAATGGCAACCCTCCTCCCCCTTCAACACATCTGTCTTGCCTTTGCGAATCCACAACAGTGCAGAACCAATGAACACTTGCATGCTTTCCTCCCTAAACTGACACCTCTTCATAGATTTTTTTTTTTTTTTCTAATTGTTTAACCAGGAATGGCACACTAAGCTGAAAGCTTGTTTACAGGTGTGACCTGGGAGTAAAGGGAAGTTAAGTGACTTGCTCAGGGTCACACAGTATGCAAGTGGGGGCATGGGATTCAAACCCAGGTCTCCAGATTTGCAGCTCAGAGCCTTAAACCACTGCACTATACTGTTAAAATAAACCTGTAATGACTCACCTAAAGAAAGGAAAGGTTTGGTCTCCATATCGCGTTAACTCATGCCAAAAAAGTATTTTTGTAATTGTATTAGAGGCATATTAAAATGTCACAGGGCACTGTTCCTGTCGCTTTTCCCCACGTTTTCTTTTGTAAAATGGAAAAAAAGATCCCATTTTGTTTAAGGGACCAGACAAAGGGAGTTGTTGCAAACTCAGTCAGCAATGTAACTCTCACACTTCTGTGTGTGTGTGTGGCTCTTTACTCAGGGAAAGTGACACACCAAACCAATTCTAAACAACAACACAGCAAGCGCAGAATAGAGACAGGTGATATACTGCTGAAATGACAGGCACTGATTTGAGACAGCTGTCACTGATTTTCACGCTGAAAGAGAAAGGCACTGATATCAGTGGCGCTGAGATGACTGGAGCTAGAATAAAAAGTGCTGAACTGAGTCGTCTCCAAACTGCTGATTGCGTACTGCTCCCCTGACCCATTTCTCACACTGGTATAATATTCCCTTAGCAGCTCATTCAAACCATCCTGGGTTAGAATTTTTAAATGAGAGACAGTATTTTTTGAATAAAGCCAGTCTGAAGGTTGGCACACTGATATGGAACACACAATGCCCAAGTAGCCAGTGACTCCTTTTTAGCCATTTGTGGTGCTGTGGGAATCTAATGGCAAGCGTCATGTCCTGACCAGTCAGGATGTAGGATTTTCCCTACCCATGTTATAACAGGTAGATAGGCTGGCCGTATTCAGATGTTTAAAACAATATTGGTCAAATGATTTCCCAGTTAAGATCAGGTAAAGTTTGTGGCAATCACTAGCATTTGTACACTCCAAGATAGTGACCCTGATCTTCTGTTTTTCAAACCCTTGGCCATCCTCTTCATTGCCATCAGCCAGAGTCTTGTCAGGCAAACGGCACCAGTAAAGCCCTGTCTATTCTGCACTGTAGATGTGATCAGGAATGAGAGTCTCTTGTTCAATTGCTTTCCTCAATTCCTCAAAGAATGGCTCAACTCCCTCATCAGCTACAGAGAGTCATTAACTGCACAGCTTAAAATGCCTGAAGCTGGGTCTTTATTTAAATAGGTCATGCCAGACATTGCTGGTAAGAAACAAACCACAGCTGCCTATTTTGCTGTGGATTTGTAACACTTTTTTTTTTTTTAACACATGGCCTGATATTGGGGTCCCCTTCTCCCTCTTTGCTGGAACCAGAGAAGGATAGTGGAGTCCGATTCATCATTCCTGCTGGACTTCATATGTTTTGTTGTCATCAGTCCCAGCAGTTGCCTCCATTGTTGAGGCAAAGACTTGAAGCTTTTATTTTGCTTTCTATATATCAGAGATGGCGAAATTCCCAACATCATATTAATTAGCAAGGTCCATTGCTCTCTCCCATTTTCCAGCCTATCCATGAATTTTAGTCTTTGGAACAAGATGAGGACTTGTCTCTTCCTTGTGATCACCATGACAGACAACAAATTAGTAAGCCAACAGCTGCCAAAATGTTCATAATGCAGCTAATCACCTGCAGCCGAGTGTGCAATTAACACACTGATGAAGAGAGAGGGGCATGCTGGTAGTTGAATGGATTGGGAGGTTCAGATTGTTTGTTTGCTTTAGTTATTTAAACTGGAGATTCCATGGGCCAAAGGCCCATTTACATGATTGACCAGTGTACAGAAACAATGCTTACATACACATCAACAGAACAGAAAAATACACATACGTAATTTCTGGGCTACCTTCTTAAATATACACAATTCATTCAAATTAAACATTTACACTCACTTTTATCATATAAATAGCTTTTTAACTTCATCTTAAAAATCATAGCTGCATTATTAAAACATTCAAAAACAGTTTGCAGAAACTTAAAAAAATGGAAGTGTGTATAGAAAAAGACCTTTGGCCTGCTGATGTCATCATCTTGTGAACTGAAAAAAAATGTTTATTGGATAACCTGGTAGAGACTGGATTAAGGTGTCTGGTGAATATTGAGGTTAGGTGGGGAGGGACCTTATTCAAATTCACTTTTTTTGGCAAGGAGACCAAGCTGTAACTTATAGCGACAATCCAGAGGCAGTAAGCCAGCCGATCTTAATAGACTACAATGATGTGTCCTTGCTGGCATCCGGGTGGAAAATCTGGCAATTTGATTTAGTAATACCCTAACTTTAGGCAAGAGTCCCTCCCTGGCCGAATGATAAAATAATAGTCCATAATCTATTAATGGAATAAGGAAGCTTTGAGCCAGCAACTTCCTAGTGAAGGAACCAAGAGAGGATTAAGTCAGAGTGCACCCAATCTTTGGTGTATAATTTTTGTCATGTTAATGATAAGGGGCTTGAATGTCAATCCCTCATCAATTATAAGGCCTAAGAACTTAAAATGGTTGTACCTGCTCTATTTCTGCCCCAATGCTGTAACCAAAGATTAGGTAATAATTTTCTTGGCTCTACTCTTGGTTTTGTAAAAAAACAGACTTTTGTTTTTCATTTAATAAAAGCCTATTCCTAATGATAGTGGAGGTCCATATAACTTTGTGATCGTTATAAATTATGTTCAAAGATCATGTTTAAGCTTCAAACCCCATAACTGTGATCATGACTAACAATGATTAAACATGACTGTTAAATGGACACTAATCAAAAACCATGATGATTTGCAAATTGTGATTGTGAATGTGATTAATGGTGATCTCATATCATCATGATTTTTTTAAGACTGCCATGGTCAAGACTGCCACAATAAATTAAAAAAAAAAACAATACTTTTGGAATTCTCTTCTCTTCTCTTCTATTTGGGCATCTTTACTGGAATCATCAGTTATGATACATCTTCTATACTAACACAATGTTTTCAATTATACTTATCAATCATACTTACTCTGACACGTCACAGTTACTAATGACATAAAGGCTCAAACTGGTTTATATAGCTCCATTCAGTTGTTCCTTTTATGGCTGAGGTAAGTTCATACAAGCACCTTTTTTGTGTTCAAGACCTTTCCTAACAGGCTGCAAACTAATACTGTCAAGGCAAAATAATTTTCAAAATAGAAATTACCATTGTTTTGATCCATAAACAGTGCTTTTGAAATATGCAAAGGTATATACTATACCAAACATTGCATGTACTCTTCCTAAAGGGGTTAAAACTTGGTAACACACTGTTTACATTATAATTAATTTCCTTTTACTGATATTTGACATTCACATTTTTATATTAGTAGCAAACAAAATGTTTAAGTACAGTATTAGTTATGTGATTTACAGGCTTATAATACAAAACGAATATAATCATCAGTGATCATCGATGATCATCACGTGATCATCCACAGATCATCAAAAATCATGTTGATTTAAGCTTACAAAAATAACCAATAGTCATCAGTTAGCAATTTAAAATTTACCTGTTTGTGATTAAATCATGATCTAGATGATGATCTTAGATCATGATCTCCCTTGCTGATCATATGGTAACATCTGATGACTGACAACATCAGTCATGACCACCCTTCAAAGAACATGGCTGATGATTTACCATGTCACCTTGGTAAGGTCTGTGTTTGACTGGTTGCTTATCTGGAAAGAGTAGGTGTACTTTTCTTAACATGACAACACTGAATGTACATGTGCCTGACCATGACACTGTATGGTCCTAAAACCGTAAATATGTTCATTCAGCTATTTATTTTATCTAGTAAACTAGGACAATGGACTGATTGAAAGTCCACTTTCTCATCCAGGCCTTGTAACAATAATATAGAACAACAGAAAGACAATAAAATAATAAAAATATCCTTATTAAAACCAATTATACAGGATAACAAAAACAAGCAACATTATCAGACATAAATTTCTGTTATTTAAGTTTAAAACAGGCACCAATGCTGTTTGAGAAATTGAATATTTTAGTGTGGTTCAATAAAGTGGGGGCTTTGTGACAGAAGGAATACACCCAAAATAGATGAATGTCTGTGTTTTATTCTGATGTGGAGCCTTTGGAAACGAGTCTATGACTCAAAGGGTTGTAATTCCGATTTCCTAAATACATAAATAAAAGAAAGAATCAAGAACTTAAATTCAGATGATGCTGATCACAAGCAATGAGACAGGTTACATTGTCAAAACAACAATACCAAAACTACTAGAAGTTTGTGAAGTGCAGGTATGATGAAGAAAACTTTTATCCTGCCAGTGATGGCAAGGCACCCATTCATTTACAAGTACATTGATGGAGTTCCTAAAGTTAAACCTGTATCAAATCTACAGATAATATTGAAAATGGATTGGTATTTTCTCACAACTGTACTACTAGAGCTGTAAAAAATTAATACTAGAATATTCCAACATGGGAAACACAAGTGTTTAGCCTTAATATGTTTGGTGGACGTAGATAAACAGTGATTATTTAACACAGTATACATAGTGTGTTATGATTTTATTGGATTAGATGTTTTTGTTTAATAAAACAAAAATGCTTTGATTCTAATTTTGTTTTGTACATGTTTCTTTGTGTTTCCTATCTGTGGTCCAGAAATAACTTATACAATGGGTAAATAAATAGTATTGTCCATTTGTAGTTCAGAACTAGAACAGAGTTAAAAAAAATCTGAAACTTGAAGCTTGAACTACCCTGGTCAGGAGATGTTTTTAATAAAGAAGCTGCATCCCTGATATTAGTGAGATTGATGGTTTTCCCCTAAATTGTCTGGTATGCAAACACATTTATTAATCAGCATGACAGTTACATAACAGCACTTGGCAGATAATTCATGTAACATTTCAAGATTAAAAAAATACATTTATCATGACCTTTCATATCTACAGTTACCTTAAAACTATTTTATGACACACTCTTCTATTGATCCACTGTTGAGTACTCATTAGCAAGCCATTTACATAAAATTGTGTTTTTTTGGGGGAGCATATGTACATACAGCATATTAAACCACCTTGCCACTTCCTTAGTTTAACTTTGTTTCAGTCTAAACCTAAGAACAAGTAATCTAGCCCCAGCAAATATTACTTACTTGGTATTACTTGGTATGAAAGAAAAGAAGAAGGCCAGAGCCCATCGAGACTGTTCCCCACACTATGTGAGACATTATCTATTATCCCTCAACCAAACATCTAATTTGTTTTTAAAGACAGTGGCACTAGTTGCCTCTACCAATTCTTGTGGAAAGGTGTGCCATACAACGGATGCTCTTATTAGAAAAAAGTTTCCCCTTTTGCTGGTTTTATAAGTTTTTACTTCAAGCTGTTTATTATGCAGTCTCGGAACATGTCTCCTTTTGGAGAGTGTTAGACCACATTTTTCCATTAGATCTGGTGAATTTATTAAATTAAAAACCATAAGCATATCGCCTCTTAATCTTCTAGTTTGAAGAGAGAATAGACCAGTAGCTTTTAATCTGTTCTGATAATCCAAGTTTGTTAATCTTGGAATCATTCTAGTTACTCTCCTTTGAACCTGTTCAAGAATTGCTATGTCTTTTTTTTGGTTTGGATTCCAGAAAGGGGAGCCATAGTCTAGATATGGTCTAATGTATGCCCTATACAATGGAATAAGGCATTGTTCAGTGCGATTAACAAACGTGTGCTTTATTTGCCTCAAAAGTCTGTTGGTCATGCAAGCAGTTCTAACACAGTGATCATTTGATGTCAGTTTATTATTAACATATATCCCTAAATCTTTTTCACAATTTGATGAGTGAAGTGGTAGTCCGTTTATATATCGTTTTTGGATTATCCCCATTAAGTTTTAACATGTTTAATACTTATAAAGTAATATCTTTCAAACATACATGGATTTCTGGACATTTCTGAAACATGGTGATTGAGTGTATCATAGACTGCTAAACATTTCTCAAATACAGGTGAGATAGTTGGAGGGAATTTGTGGACCCAGGCTAGAGGATAACAAAGCCTGAACAGCACCATCTGCTGCATTTATTTTCCTTTGCTTTGTTGCATAGAGTAAGATTACTTGTTTTACTTTTTAAAAAAAAAAATTTTATTTATTGATAAATACATTTACTCCCAGTGAAGGTACAGTAAATGGAGAAATACACAATCTTGCTTTTAAGTGCTTCCTTGTTAAGGGACAAGTAGCAGCAACGTAAATACACCAAGGGAGTTAAAATAGAAGTGCACTGAATTTTTAAGTCACTTAACACATAAACATAGAAACATAGAATTTGATGGCAGATAAGGACCGCTTGGCCCACGTAGTCTGCCCATTTCCCTACCTAATGGATAAGCTGCAGATCCTAGTTAACCAACAGCCTACATCCTCCTACCCCCCATTAGAATTGCCTTATGTCTGTCCCATGCATTGTTGAATTCCCCCACTGTTTTTGGCTCCACGACCTCCTCAGAAAGGCTGTTCCATGTAGCCACAACCCTCTCCATGAAAAAATACTTCCAAACATTACCTCTGAGCTGTCCCCCCTCTATCAACTAGGAGCAGATTTATCCTGGACTCCCTTCAGGGTGCCTTCCTCAAGCAACTGGTCATGGAACCAACTTGGCAGAAGGCAATACTGGACCTTGTGCTCACAAACAGGGACAGTGCGATGGGAGTAACAGTGGAGGAGCACCTGGGGAACAGTGACCACCAGTCATTGTGGTTTGAAATCACAGAAAGAGCAGAACCAAACCACACAAAAACACGTATCTTGGACTTTAGGGGGGGCAGACTTTGGGAAAATGGGAAGATACTTGAAAGAAGCATTAAGGGGAATGGGGCAGGAATCAGGGGTTGAGGAACAGTGGGCAGTATTTAAAATGGGGATTACAAGAACAACAGAATTATGCATTAAGCAGGTTAGCAAGAGAAAAAGGAAAAGGAGACCATTATGGTTTTCCAAAGAGGTAGCAAAGAAAGTGAAAGCCAAAAAGATTGCATTCAGGCAATACAAAAAGACACAGGCAGAAGGGGATAGGGAGAAGTACCAGGAGAAGCAAAGGGAGGCAGGGAGGTCAGTAAGGGAAGCCAAAGCTCAGACAGAAGAACACATTGCAAAATCAGTGGGTAGAGGGGGACAAAACCTTTTACAGGTACATAAGTGAAAAAAGAAAGGCAAAGGGAGGGATAGTGAGACTGAAGGGGAGGGGGGGGCCGCGTGGAGGATGACAACAGTAAATCTGAGATAATGAACAGGTATTTCTGCTCAGTCTTTACTGAGGAAGAGGAGGGTAATGGGTCTGAAGGGAGTACAAGGGGTGAGAATGGTGCAGAAATGGACACAAGTCCCTTTACACGAGAAAGGGTCCTGAAGGAACTGGAAGTAATAAGAGTTTATAAAGCAATGGGGCCAGATGGGGTGCACCCCAGGGTCCTTAAAGAACTAAAAGAGGTGGTGGCTGAACCTCTGGCTATCCTGTTTAGCCGATCACTAACAACAGGGGAGGTACCCAAAGACTGGAGGACAGCAGATGTAGTCCCTTTATACAAAAGTGGGAACAAAGAGGAAGCAGGGAACTACAGACCAGTCAGCCTCACTTCAGTAGTGGGGAAGATCATGGAAGCACTACTGAAGGAGAGATTGGTGGAACATCTGGTTGTCAATGGACTACAGGACCCAAGGCAGCATGGTTTCACCAGGGGGAGGTCATGTCAGACCAACCTCGTTGAATTATTTGACTGGGTGACTAGGGAGGTGGATCAGGGGAGGGTAGTGGACATGGCCTATCTGGACTTCAGCAAGGCCTTTGACACTGTGCCACATAGAAGACTATTACACAAACTGGGGAATATGGGTGTGGGCAGGACAGTAGTGTGGTGGGTAAGTAACTGGCTGGGCAGCAGGACACAGAGGGTGGTGGTAAATGGCTGTCACTCCACAGAGGGAAGAGTGACCAGTGCGGTACCACAGGGATCAGTGCTGGGACCAGTCCTATTCAACATCTTCATCAGTGACATTGCGCAGGACCTAGAAGGCAGAATTTCACTGTTCGCTGATGACACAAAGCTCTGTAACACAGTAGACACACCAGAGGGTGTAGACAGAATGAGAAGGACCTGCAGAAACTTGAAGAATGGTCAGGGTTTGGCAGTTGAAATTCAATGCAAAGAAGTGCAAGATAATGCATATGGGGCACAAAAACCCTGGCACAATATATCAGTTGGGGGGTGAGGATATAGCATGCACCAAGCAGGAAAGGGATCTTGGGGTTATCATCTCTGATGACCTCAAGGTAGGGAAACAGTGTGACAAGGCAGCAGGTAAAGCAAATAGGATGCTGGGATGCATAGGCAGGGGCATCACCAGCAGGAAAAGGGAGGTCATAATTCCACTATACAAGACACTAGTGAGGCCCCACCTGGAGTACAGTGTACAGTTCTGGAGACCTTACCTACGTAAGGACATAGACAGGGTAGAGAAGGTTCAGAGGAGGGCAACAAAGATGGTGCATGGATTGCATCACAAGTCCTATGAGGACAGGTTGAAGGAACTGAACATGTACTCCCCTGGAGAAGAGGAGGGAGACAGGAGCTATGACAGAGACATACAAGTATCTTACTGGGAGGAACAGGGTGCAGAATACACTATTTTTAAGTCAAAAAGATGTTCCAGGAATAGAGGGCATGGGATGAAGTTGGAGGGAGGATGATTCAGAGGAAACGTGAGGAAGAATTTCTTCACAGAACGGGTGGTGGACAAGTGGAACACCCTGCCATTTTTAAACCTAAACAGTGTGTGGATCTCTCTGCAGGATCTTTGCTTTAAAACTACAAGCTATCTTAAAAAAATACTGTTATTCTGTTCTGTGTTTGTGTTTGTGCATACTACGAGTGTGTGACTGAGCCCTGCTGACATTTTGTCAGGAAGCAGGAAGAGGGACTGTAGTTCTTTTGACCAGACTCGAGAACTACAGTTCAAAAAGGAACTTTTTATTTTTAATTTGGGGACTAGCATACACTTATACTCCACCAGCTCCACACATGAGTGGTTTTTGTGGAGTTTTAAAAGGGCATTAAAAACATTAAATCTCGAGGGGCTCTGTGACCTTGTTTGAGTACTTCCGGGTCACGACATCCTATTTAAACCTCTTGGTTTGTTTGTTCTGTTCTGCCATTTTTAAACCTAAGCAGTGTGTGGATCTCTCTGCAGGCTCTTTGCTTTAAAACTACAAGCTATTTTAAAAAATACTGCGATTCTGTTCTGTGTTTGTGTTTGTGCATACTACGAGTGTGTGACTGAGCCCTGCTGACATTTTGTCAGGAAGCAGGAAGAGGGACTGTAGTTCTTTTGACTAGACTCAAGAACTACAGTTCAAAAAGGAACTTTTTATTTTTAATTTAGGGACTAGCATACACTTATACTCCACCAGCTCCACGCATGAGTGGTTTTCGTGGAGTTTTAAAAGGGCATTAAAAACATGAAATCTCGAGGGGTTCTGTGACCTTGTTTGAGTACTTCCAGGTCACTCCTCTCCATTTATTGCACTTCTCATGCGAGCAGGGTGACCAAGGGAGCAGGGCTTGCGCGACTCCATGCGCGAAGATGTGCGCTAAACGCGCGTGTTAAACGTGTTAGGTGGTGTTAGGGGGAATAATTACGGCCGTGTTGTCACCTTCACTTATACTTGTGAGTACTATTACATTACGTGGTTCTGTTGTTTCGCCTCTAAGGCATGGTAATGGCATCCTCCTTAAATCTACCAAGCAATATTAATGTGTTTGTAACCACTACTAAAGGGGAAACAGGTATACAATATACATCTTGCTATATGTTTAGCCTATCAGCTGACATTGCTGAAAATCTCCCCTTTCAATGTGCAAAATGTACTGACAACATTGTATTACAATGTGAGAATAGCTTATACTATAAACGGATATTGGCATTCGAATCAAGAAATTATTTCGAACCTATAACAGTTCAAGATGCTTTACATGTAACAAATATCCCTTTAAATGAGACTTCCTCTACCTCTACTTACAGTATCCCTTCTGACAAAATAATACCTAGTGAGAATAATCACGCTACTTTGAGTAGTTCAGTGATTTATCCATCTGATGTCTCTAAAAAAGAGCTAGAGAAGATGAGCACAGTTTGGTAAACAGCATAGAAGATACAACTTGGTATAATGTGCAAGGGTCTAAAGCTACTAAAAAAAAGAAGGAGAAAGGCTGAGTATTTTAACATTCCACTACATAATAGCTTTAATCCATTGTCCACTGCCCCTGTCGATTCTAATTGTATTCCTATTGAGTCCTCTAATGAAGGATTAAATTCTAAAAACACTTCCCAAGTCATGGTTGATATGCCAAATTCTTCAACTCCACCACCTAATTCCACAACTGATATTTCCTTTGATTGATTTTGCTACTATTCAAACTGGTGAAGAGGCACCCTCTATGTGTGTTCCTAATACTGATGATTCACATACCAGACAAATATTTGTTCTGGGTGATTCCTTAGTTAAACATCTGGATAGGGTTTTATGCGAGCCTGACAAACATAATAGAACTTGTTCTAGTTTCAGTGGTGCTAAGATCTCAGATCTAACATATATGGTCGATAATATTATTAGCTGTCAAGACATAAATCCACTGTGTATTATCCATGTTGGAGCCAACAACATCTACAGGGACTCTGTTCAGAATATCAAATTAGCCTATGTTTCTATGACTAATAAAATGATTGATCTCAGGTGTGATATTTTTTCGGCGATTCTACCCATACCACGGTACTCCTGGTTTCTTAATCATAAAATTAAAATTATTAACAACTGGCTTAGGCAATGGTGTTTATGACAGAATATTCAGTGCATGACCCATTGGGAAGAGTTCTCTGATAGATCTGAGCTTTACTGTCCTGACGGCTTGCATCTTAACAAACTAGGGAATGCATTGCTGAGTCAACAATTCCTATCTACAATTAACATAAATTTAAACTAAATAATGGGGGCGGGGGGAATGCAAATATACACACCTCTTCGTCTCACTCTTATAAAGTCTCCAGTAAACAATTACAGTTTCTTAGTTTTAATGCGAGAAGTTTGACACATAAATTCGATGGGTTACAAACTGTGATTTCGAATAAGGATTTTGATATTATTACAGTTTGTGAAACATGGGGTGATTATAACTCCCACTGGATCAAGCAGCTCCCTGGACATATCTCTTATTATCTAAATTGAAGTGAAAGAAAGGGTGGAGGTGTTGCCTCATTTATTAATAATAAAATCAACTCAGTCAATATTTCTAGTTCTATAAAAATTCATAATCTCCCGACTGAGAGTCTCTGGCTTAAAATGTTCCTATCCAAACAGGATATTATTATCCTTGGGACATGTTATGTTCCTCCAAATTCATCTAGTTTAATTATGGACGCCATTCTTTCCGAATTTGAAATAGCTACTCAAATGAGTTATGTTATTATTACAGGGGATTTCAATCTCCCAGATATAAATTGGCAGTCATTCACTACATCTAGCAGCATTAGTAATACATTTTTGTCCACTTGTTCGGAATTGGACTTACAGCAATGGAGAACTTCTGCAACCCGAGGTAATAAATTAGATCTTGTTCTGAGTAGTATCGCCTTAGATATTAGGGATGTGCATATTTCATCACCAATTGGCAGCAGTGATCATAATTCTATTTTATTTAACTTGCAGAGACATATTGGGCTGGATATTCAAAAGGGTTACGCCTGCGCAAGTCTGAAATTGCACCATTCTGCCATATTCATCAGGAGGCAGTTGCGCCCCCCAAGTCAAGCTGAGCAACAGCGCAATGCAAATGAATGCATGCTGAACCGGAGGGGGTGGAACCATGCATAAACTGCACAGCCCAATATTCAGTGGGCTGTGCAGAGTTGTACAGGCGCAACCCCCAACCTGCGCCTGCACAACTTTGAGCCAAAAAAAAAAAAAGGAGTAAGTTGAGGGCCACCCACAGGTGAGCTGCCACATTGCAGGGTGCAACACAGCAGCTGCCACCTGTGGTGGCCTCAACCTACTCCTGTGCCCCCTGCAGCCCAATCGCAGGCATATAGTAACCCCCACTGGCCCGATCGCTGAGCATATGTCAAAATACCCCTCCCCGACTGGCCCGATAGCAGGCAAAAGTGAAAATAAAACCCACCCCCACCAGCCCGATCGCGGCACCAAAGTGTCCAACCCCCAAGACCATATCCCTGGTGGTCCAGTGGACCGCTAAGCCCGATCGCAGGCTGCCAAATGTTCCAACACACCCCCCAGAACATATCCCTGGTGGTCCAGTGGACCGCTAAGCCCGATCGCGGCACCAAAGTGTTTAAACCTCCCCCAGACCATATCCCTGGTGATCTAGTGTCCACCCACCCATGAAGCCCACCACCCGCCTCCCCGCAGCCGACAATATAATTTTATCCCTTGTGAATGGAAAGAGGCGTTTGTGGTACCAATACATAAGAAGGGATCAAAACATCTATGGGAAAATTATCAGCTGATTAGTTTGACTTCATCCATATGTAAGGTGTTAGAAAGTCTACTAAAGGATATTATTGCCCCTATTATTGATGCATTTGATTTGGAACAACATGGCTTTAAGAAGGATAGAAGCTGTCTGACAAATTTGCTCTGCTTTTATGAACATTTTAGTTCTTGTTTGGATAACCAGTTAGCCTGTGACATTGTCTTTATTGATTTCAGTAAAGCTTTTGACACCATGCCACACTGGGCTCTAATTCAAAAACTCACAGGTCTTGGTATTAATAGTCATATAATTACATGGATTCATAATTGGCTTTCAAACAGAACTCAAAAGGTGATGATTAATGGGGCATTTTCTAACTCTGGTAAAGTTTTAAGTGGTGTTCCACAAGGCTCGGTTCTCGGCCCCAGTCTTTTTCAGGCTTTTATATCTGATTTAACTAATTGCTGCCTTTCATTTACAATTAAATATGCAGATGATGTGAAGATCGGAGGACCATGTTCTAATTTAGACCAAATATCTTGTATTCAGCATGATCTTGATATTATTAGTACCTGGGTTAATAAATGGGGCATGAATTAACTCACAAAATGCAAAGTTATGCATTTGGGTTCTAATAATTTAAATTTCCAGTATATTCTGGATGATTTACCATTGTGTGCCACTAATGATGAGAAGGATTTGGGTATAAACATTTCAGATGACTTAACATATTCCAAGCATATGCATTCGGTTATTAGTACATCTAATAAAATTATTTGGTCTATTTTATGTACTATTAGATCTCGAGATCAGGAGGTGTTGTTACCCTATTCAGGTCCTATGTCCGTCCCTCATCTTGAATATGCTTCACAGTTGTGGTGTCCTTTAAAAATCAGATAGTCACTCTCTTGAAAGGGTTCAGCAAAATACACTAAAAAATATCTGGTCTCGAATCCTCATCTTATGAGTTTAGGTTGGATACATTGAAACTAATGCCTCTTACTATCAGACACATTGGAGGTGGCCTTCTCCTCCTATATGACATTATTCATGACCCCTATATCATGACTGAGTTAGGATTTTCTTTTAAGTCATCAATACATAATACTAGAGGTCATGTCCTCCAGTTAACTGGTAAATCTTTTAAACATAATAATCGTAAGTTTTTCTTTTCTGTAAGAACTATTGGGCCTTGGAATAGACTTCCATCTGATGTAGTAACAAGCAATACTGAAGGGATTTTTAAACATCGTCTCGACATGCTAATTATGTCTGGGTATGACTTAACATTCTACTCTATGGCCTAGCATAGCAGCATTATGGGCTTTGGCCTACTAGCTCTTTCTTCTAACCTTAGTATGAACCTTAGTAGTATGAAGTGGAGGGGGCTGAAACAATCATGGGATTTAAGAATGCATGGGATAGACATAAAGAAATTCTGGAGGTCAGGGGTAAGGGGCAACAGACTTCTAGGAAAACATAAACTGAACTTACAAGCTCAAATGGGCAGACTGGGTGGGCCATAAGCCCTTATCTGCCGACACTGTCTATGTATCTATGTATCTATGTATCTTCAAATTGTGTCCCCTTGTTCTTGCACATCTCTTTTTCTAAAAGATGCTACCCTCTTGAACTTTGTTGATTCCCTTGAGGTACTTCAACGTTTCTATCACGTCCCCCTTCTCCCTCCTTTCCTCGAGGGTATACATATTAAACTCCTTTAATCTTTCTTCAGACGTCTTCTGGTGTAGACCCTGCACCATTTTAGTTGCCCTCCTCTGGACAGCCATCATCCTGTCTATGTCCTTGCAGAGGTGGGGTCTCCAGAACTGAACACAGTACTCCAGGGAAAGGGAAAGGGAACATTGTTTAACCAGGAGTAGCACACTAAGCGGAAGCTTGTTTCCAGATGCGACCTGGGAGCACAAGGAAGTTAAGTGACTTGCTCAGAATCACATGGTATGCTCCTAGGCAGCTGTGGTATTCAAACCCAGGTCTAGAGATCTGTAGCTCAGAGCCTTAACCCACTGCACTATACTACTCCAGATGGAGTCTCACCAACTGTATGCACAGAGGGATAACAACTTCCTGTTTTCTACTGGTGATGCCTCTCCCTATGCATCCCAGTATCCCACCAGCCCTCCTTACTGCCTTCTCACATTGCTTGCCCACCTTTAGGTCATCTGATATGACTACCCCAGGTCCTTTTCCATTTTTGTTGTTGTTAGTATCTCACCCCCCATTGTGTATTCTTCCCCTGGGTTTTTGTTTCCCAGGTGCATTGCTTTGCACTTCTTTGCATTTGAATCTAAGCTGCCATACATTTGACCATTCGTCCAAACTTGCCATGTCCCTTCTCATCCTTTCCACCCCACCTTCTGTATTGACCCTGTTGCAGATCTTTGTGTCATCTGCAAAGAGACATGCTTTTCCTTCCAGTACCTCTGCAATGTCACTTATAAAGACATTAAAGAGGACCAGTCCCAGTACTGAAACCTGTGGTACTCTGCTAGTAACCCCCTTTTCTTCATAGTGGACTCTGTTTTCTCTTACCCTCTGCGTCCTGTTGTCCAGCCGTTTTTTACCCAGGTTACCAGCTCAGGACCCACTCCAAGATTGGCTAACTTGTACATTAATCTTTTGTGTGGGACTGTGTCAAAAACCTTGCTAAAATCTAGGTAGGTCATGTCCACAGCCCCTCCCTGGTCTACTACTCTGGTCACCCAGTCAAAGAAATCTATTAGTTTCATCTGACATGACCTTCCCACTGTGAATCCATGCTGCCTTGGGTCCTGTGCCCCGTTGGCCTCTAGGTACTCAACAATTCTTTCCTTCATAAGTGATTCCATCATTTTCCCCACCACTGAAGTCGAACTAACAGGTCTGTAGTTTCCTGCCTCTGCCTTACTCCTACTTTTGTGAAGTGGAATCACATACACCCTCCTCCAGTCCTCAGGTACCACCCCATCCTCCCATGATTTGTTAAAGAGGGTGGTCAGTGGTGTCACTAGTTCTACCCTTGGTTATTTTAGAATTCTTTGGTGAAACCTGTCAGTCCCCATTGCTTTGTCCACCTTCAGTTTTAAAAGTTCTTTCAGAACCCTTTCTTCTGTGAATGGACTGGTATCGACCCCCCTATCCAGAGTGTTTTTATTGTTTGGTTTAGGTACAGTACTTCCCCCTCATCTTCTTTTTGTGAATACTGAGCAGAAGTATTCATTCAGTATCTCTGCTTTTTCATTGTCACCCTCTGCCCACATTCCCTTGCCTTTATTAAGCCTCAGTATCCCTCCTTTGGTCTTTCTTCACTCCCTAATGTGCCTATAAAAGGTTTTATCCCCCTTCTTAACAGAGTTGGCTATCTTTTCCTCAGTTTGGGCCTTTGCTATTCTGAATGCCTTGTCTGCCTCGTTCTGCTTTAACTGATATAGTTCTCTGTCCCGCTCTTTCTGTGTTTCTTTATATTTCCTGAATGCTATCCTTTTCTTCTTAACCTTCCCTGCCACCTCTTTTGAGAACCATAGTGGTTCTGCTTGAAAGATGTTATTTTATAAGTATTAAACATGTTACATCTTAATGGGGATATTTGATGGGGATAGATTACTTGCCTTTAGGGTTAGACTGAAACAAAGTTAAAAGGTACTACCTTTTCCCAGTAGCAGCTGTTTTAAAATGTTGGTTCTGATTCTGTTATTGTTCCAGCTATACTTGCATATTTTATTATTTCGGAGTACACCTTTGAGCTACAAACTAGCTTACAAAGGTTCCATGTCAACAGAAATTGTACAGGCATCAAGGCATAGCAGGGGAAACTGGAAACATTACAAACTATCAAACAGGAGAAACAAGAAACTATGTACAGAGATTACTGTACATCAATTGCAAGTCATTGCCACACGACAGTGCTTTGCCAATGCCATACAAGGATCAGAACAGAGCTATTAATAATCTCAGTGTTTGTGTATGATTTGCATTCTGATGTTATGTGTTATTCTAGAACTGCATGATGTAGTTTATGTCCCTATCAACCACAGAGTTCTACAGTAGAATGTATTGTACTGTACTGCCAATAGAAGAGCTGAGCAAGGGATATGAACTGAATTGCACAGTTCTAAAATGGCCCTTCTACCTGTGTATAAATTAGAAACACCCACAGGGACAACTGAAATGCCTGTAGAGATGGAAGAGTAACAGAATTGGAACCTGCATTTAAAAACCAGGTTCTAAAATGCAAAATGACTTACATGTTCAGGGCAATTCTCCTTTAACAAAGGTTTATTTATTCCTGCAACTGGATACCAGGAGGAGTGCAGTGGCAGACCAATTGGACCCATTCTTCCCTAAGCTTAGTCTTCATGTCCTGGCTGTGCCCGTAATGCACCTTTTTAACCTCTCCCTTTCACAGGGCGATATTCCTCCCATATGGAAAACGGTTCACATAATCCCCCTTTTTAAATATGGAGAGCCCAGCAACCTGAATAACTACAGACCAATCTCCCTACTTCCCACCATTTCCAAACTGGAGAAAATAGTGAGTGTGCAGCTCAGGAACTACCTCAAAAGTGGGAACCTGCTCAATCCTTATCAGTCGAGATTTAGGCCTCATCACAGTACTATTTCAGCCCTTACGAAAGGAGGTCACCAATGACTGGCAGTGTGCCTTGGATTCAAAGAACTTCATGTGAGCAGTATTTCTAGACTTAAGCAAGGCACTTGATACGGCTGACCACGAGCTGCTCCTTGTCTCCCTCAGAAACATCGGCTGTGACCCCCCATCGCTGAGGTGGTTCTCGAACTATCTAATAGGGTGACAGTAGCAGGTCAAGGCTGAAGGGGAATTCTCATCCCTGAAACCTCTACTGAGGGGCATACCGCAAGGCTGTACACTGGGTCCTTTGCTTTTTGCAATTTACATTAACAATATTGATGCTGACATCAGATCTGCTAACGTCTACCTATTTGTCGATGACACTGTACTTTATATCGGAAGACCCTCTCTGGAAGCAGCTTGTAGGGATCTGCAACGGGAATTTAATCCTTTACAGCTACAACTACTGCACCAGAAACTGCTCCTGAATGCCAAAAAAACAAAAGCAATGTTTTTTTCTCTTTTTTCATACGTTAATAACCCCACAACTCAAGGTAATATTCCCCAGATCCACACTCTTCTTGGCAGATCGGTGGAATATGTTACTAAATTCAAATACCTGGGGGTGTGGATAGACCAAAAGCTTTCCTTTTGCGATCACATTGAGGATTTCTTAAAGAAGCTTAGGCAGAGGCTTGGCCTCATCTATAGGATCAAACATTTTCTAACAATGGATGCCAGGAAAAGACTGGTCCAAACAACATTCCTTACCTTATTGGACTACGCAGATTTCCTTTACAGTCAAGGCCCCATGTCTGCCTAAATTAGACACACTCTACCATCAGGTCTTGAAGTTCATAACTGGTCTCCCATGCTCCTCACATCACTGCTCCCTTTATGCTGCAGTATGTTGGTCATTCCTTAATTACAGAACAGAGGAATGCAGCTCTCTGGACATCTAGGGCCATCATGAAGATGTTGCCTCAGTACATCTCGAACTGTCTTCCTCTAGGTGTGATAGGTAAATATGCCTTAAGGAGTTCCTCCGTTATCTTCCTTGCAATACTGAAGTTCAAGTCGCGCTTCGGCAGGTCTGCCATATCTCACGCTTTACCCTCTCTCTGGAACAACTTACAAAAAACCCTGAAGTTGGCTTACCCAATCAAACTATCAGACTTCAAAGCACTTTATTCTTGCTCTATCAAGGAATCCTGTAACTGCTTCCCCTGATGTTACCTCCCCCTAGCCGTAGCTCCATCTGCTCCAGTGCATCCCTTTACTGGTACTTCTTTCCCACCCCCCTTGGGCAATGTTACAGCCTATAAGTACTTACCTGACTGCTCCTTCTATCCCAACCCTGTGTTTTTTTCCTTATTGTTAGTTCCTTTTCCATGTCCCCCTGGCTCCCACCTGCACTTCTTGCTCATCCCCCTTGACACTGTCATGGTGTTTTGCTTTCCACTCCCCAACTGTTGCCACCCTCCTCCCTGCAATCACTACATGCCTTTCGCGGGCATGTACCATGTACCTCTCCTTACTCACCCTCTTGTCCCCCACCCCACCCCTCCCATGCCCCACCAAGCTCCTTCAATCAATAATTATGTTCAAGGATGCTTCAAATACACACTGTAATTATAGCTGCATACATTTAACCTGTATATACTGTACTACAGTTGCTATACTTTTTAGCTGCATACTTTTCATGGTCTTAGCATAATGGCTCTTTTTAATACTCTATTTCGTGTGTATTATAAACCTCCTGTGTATAATTACTGCTCTATGTAAATACTATGTAAGTGTGAATTCATTTTGTATATATTGTTTACCCAATTATGATGTAACCCAATTATGATGTAACTGAGTATTCCTTTGTATGTATTGTTAACCTCTCCTTTCCAGGTCCATCTTGAAAATGAGCTTGCTCAATGATGTTCGCCTGGTTAAATAAAGATTTTAATTGATTGATTGATTGATTTCTGACAATTTCGGATAACACCTTTGGACAAACAGTGCTCTTTTACAAAGGTTCCACGTCATGGACAATGGACAAGTATAGACAAAAACAGGCAGGTAGATAACAGTTAATATAATTACAGTACATGAGCTACCAGTGGCTTTGTCCAGATGCAAGACAATAGAATTCATAACAGGTAAAACATTACAGAATGCATGAGCTGCCAAAGGCTTTGTCAGGATCAATGTGGACAGAAGCAATAGTGCAATATCGCCAGAAATTATGCAAAGAGAGCCTGGGATGGTTACAATTGAAATAGTGATCTGACAAGTGCATAAGTGCATGAGAGGGCCAGAGGTAGTTGGTGAGAGGATAGGGCAGTAGGGGACAGGCAAGAACTGAGGGGGTAGGGGATTGAGGGATAAGGTAGGTGGTGAAGAAGAGGAGTTGGTGGAGATGGAGGGGAGAAGGGATGGGAGATGTAAGTAGGGGTAATAGGATGGGTGGGGGGAGGAGAAAAGAGCTAGGACGGGCAAGGAGAAGAAAGGCAAGAGATATGAGAACTAGAAGGGAGTTAAGGAGGGCTAGGGGAGAAAGGAGAGAGAGAACATGAGAGCTACTGTAGGAGGTGCAGGGGGTAATAGGTGAGAGCAGGGACAAGAATGTGAGAGGGAATGGCGAGAGGGAGGAGTGAAATCTGAGAGGGCAAGGGAAGAGGCTGAGAAGACTGACGTGAGATATTAGAAAGAGTTAATAGGGAAGGAGTGGGGTGGGGGGAGAGTGCATAAGTAATGGAGAGGCCAGGAGGGTGAGCATGGAATTTAAGTGTAGCAGTCACAGTAGGTTAACTGTTTAAACTACACAGAAAAACATACGGAGCTGCTACACACAAGCAGCCCATGCCTAGTGAAAGGCAGAAACTCAAGACCAAAAATATTGTCACTGGAAAATGAGCGGACACTTAGAAAAACTTTATTTTCAGATAATATTATAACCCTTAATGTACGAGGACATAAAAAGTATTACCTTAGCAGTAGTGGTCAGTGTAACCCACCGAGAACCCAGGTTCTCCACAGGTTACACTGATCACCACTGCTAAGGTAATACCTTTTATGTCTTTGTACAATTAAAGTTTTTTAATATTATTTAATATTATGTGAAAATAACATTTTTCTAAATGTCATAATGTTTCCCAGTGCCAATATTTTTGGTCTTAACTTTTTTAAACTGTATTTCCAATCCAAACAAATTTTTAATTGCAACTCCCTAGGATAGAAATATGTTACACTTAAGACAAGAATTCCAGAGCAAATGCCCTGGGGTAAGTGTCCCCCGTATTGACCATACAGCCAAATTTCAAAGAGAAACACAGTTGCACATACCCCAATAATGCAAAGCATTGGAAGCATATGCAAATCCCCACAAAGGAATTTGGACAGGCTAAACTGTAAGCAGAATTGCATGGTGCCAAAAGGCCTCAAAATGCAACCAGCAAAGGCTGGGAACACCAGACACAGACAAGTGTTTTGTACTTCTTTGGACTCATCAGTGTGCCATATCTGTATCTCAGCCCAGAGGGAGGGAGACAGCCTTATGAGGGTCTTACTTGTTTGGGTCATGGGCAGCCCATAGGAGAGAAGAACTACAATAGACAAGAACCCAGAACAAATGCTCTGAGGCAAGGGTTACCCTGCCTCTCAAGGCTGACTCTTACCAGTGTCAGTGGCTCAGTAGGTAGCACACTCGCCTCTGAGGCTGGGAGATCAGAGGGCTGTGGGTTCAGTTCCCACATCTGACACTTGGGTTAATATCCCAGTACTGACACTGTAGTGCAGCATGAGAGGGGTGCTGCACTTCTGAGGTGCCGTCTTTCGGATGAGACGTTAAACCGAGGTCCCATCTGCCTGGATTGGTGGTAGTTCAGGTGGATGTTAAAGATCCCATGGCACTTATCGAAAAGAGTAGGGGAAGTTTATTGAAAAAAAACATAACATCACCATAAATCAGTATACAATGCAAACATACAAAAAAAACAACAATAAGAAATTACAAGGGCAACTGAAAGTAAACAGAGGGTAACAAAATCAAAAAAAAAATGATTCCACAAGGAACGAAACTTAACATCCGTAAATCTCTGCCTATCTTTAGATTTAACAGTCAGTAAACCATCCTCAACTTGAGACAGTATAGTAGAAGATAAAACAAGTTGTTGCTGAAATATAAATTGACATCATGCTTGCCATAAATAAAATTGAAGTAAAGCAAAAAAAACATTCAAAGTACTAGGATGATCATTTTTCCATGCCCCCATATAATCCCCTAAAAGTAAAGTGTTATAGGTAATATTTGACAACAAAGGCATCCCCCAATGAACAGCAGCATCCAACCAGAAACTTTTAACAAAGGAACAAGTAATGAAAAAATGAGAAAGACTTTCTTCCACATATATACATAATGGTCTTGGACAAATTCTATCTATTAAAGGTTTATATTTAAGGTTCCCACGCACCCCTGATCTACCTTGAACAGACATCCATACTATATCCCACACAAAGGCAGGAAGCCTAAAATCAGTTAATTTATGGAGAGCAAATGTCATTCTGGATGGAACACACTCTGGAAAAAGCAGAAGTACGCCTTGTACTTCAAAAACTATATAAGTATAAAAGGTTTTCCTGGAATGTGACAATAAAGTAGGGAACGACAATTTCCATTGATGGCATTTCTTTAAAGTGGAATCCCATAGACTGGTAACTGGTCCCATGCTAAGATTTTGGGGTAAAGCAGTCCATTTTTGAAAAAATCTAGCCCAAACAAAGTGTGACCACACCTACCAAGATAAAGTTATCGGACCCCATAAAAAACAAAAGGAATTAAACAAAAAGATAGAGTGATAAAAAACAATCTGGTTAATCATGGCCAATCCACCCTTTCTAACTGGTAAATAGGTAATGTCTCTTCGCACAGGATTCAATCTATTGCCCCAAATCATTTGAAAAAAAATACTATATAGTCTGGTTTCTAAATTAACCGGAGGTGGGTATAGATAGCTTAAATATAAAAAAAACAAGGATCAGGAACTTTTTAACTATAAAAACACATTTCCTCTTCCCAAATTTCCAATGCTTCCATAAGTTAACTTTAGCCTCACCTATACTTAATTGCTGCTCCCAGTTAAAGGAAGCCAAATCGCCCGGACCAAACCAAACCCCCCAAAGTTTTACGAGGTGTAGAAACAAAAGGAATACCCATCATGTCAAAAAGACACACCTGAGCAGAGTGTAAAGAAAATATAAAACTCTTAGATGTATTGATTTCAGCCCCAGAAAAAACTCCCCAAATTTGAAAACAATGTAATGCAAGCTGAAGGGAAGCCTCATTGCGCATCAACAGAGTCACATCGTCAGCGTATGCAGTAATCTTCTCCACAGGCAGAGAAATATCTGGGGCAATCCCCATAATACAGCTATGTCCTTGAATATACCGAATGATAGGATCTAAAGCATACGTATATAGGAGAGGGCTTAAAGGACAGCCTTGCCGAACCCCCTCTAACAACCGGGATCTCAGACCCCATCAGACCATTTACCAGTGGAAGTACTGTAGCATCAGAATACAGCATAGAAATCCACTGTACAAAGGGACGTGGAATATTATAAGAAAGCAACAAATTAAATAAATAAGAATGTCTTACCCTGTCAAAAACCTTAACCTGATCTAACGCCACAATAAAGCCAGACCTCCGCCCCCTATTACTACTCTCAAACAGTTCTTGTAACAAATATTGTTTATGCTGAATCTTGCATTGAGAAATAGCACAAGTTTGAGCAGGATGAATAAGAGAATCCGAAACTACTGCTAATCTATTAGTGAGAATTTTGGCAAAAATCTTGTAATCACTATTAAGGAGGCTAATGGGCCTCCAATTAGTCAGTAAGGAAGAATCACCTTTCTTATAAATGAATTTCAATAAGGAAATAAACTCTGGAAAGCCTAATTCAGAGGTTGACATAAAATTAAATACCAGTGGTAAAAAAAAACACATAACAGAAAGGAATTTCTTAAAAATTCATTAGGGATACCATCCAAACCAGGGGACGTTTTGGAATTCAGGGTTTTTATAACTCCTTCCACTTCCAGGGAAGAAATAGGCTGTAGTAAAATATGTCGAAACTTGGCATCCATAACAGGGAGAGGGGCTAAAAATTCAGCAGGTAGGGAGTCAGTGGAACCAGAATCCCCACTAAAAGAGTCAGAGACAAAGGATTGGACCACATTCAGCATTTCTAAATCTGAAGTCACCATCGTACCCAGAGGGGATAATAACCCTGTCATCAGCGTTTTATCAAGGCGCTGTTTACAGGCCATATAAGGATCAGAGGCAGGCTGTGATTGCAACCCATATCTAAATTCCATATCTAAAGATTCAGCCCTATCATATTGATAAAGAGACATTTGCTTCTTAATTTCCGTAATCTGTGATTGAAAAGCAATCAAATTACTAGGGGGAAAGGACATCAGTTTATATAGCTGATTCCGATATCGTAAATAAGTGAGATATCTAGAATTAGCTTTAGATTTCCCTTTAGAAAGTAAAAAGGACCTGATCTCAGCTTTAGTGTCCTTCCACCATAAAAAAAAGGTTGTCATATAAACAGAGAGTCGAAAAACGTACTGCAAATAAAACTTCTAAACCATCCACACAATCCCCAGCCTATAAGAGGGACACATTTAAGCGCCATCTGTGGCCAGCCAAAAATACCTTAGGAGGTACCCCTGCTAAGTTGAAATGACCCGTCAAAATATGATGATCCGAAAACTCAGTTGGCCTGACCTGAGAAAAAAAGAGGAGTCAAATACTTAGAAACAAAAATGAGATCAATACGGGAGGAGAAAACATTCCTATGATAAGAAGCACCTCCAGCAGAATGCAGAGTTCGAAACACGTCAATAAGGCCCGCATCCTTAACTATCTGTTTCAAAGCAAGAGAGTCGCAGTACATTTTTTTTTGAGAATCACCCTGAAATTTAAGGTCAATATCACAGTTAAAGTTCCCCACCAAATAACATGTCTTCTGATATAAAGAAAAGGTTTAATGTCATCAAATAATTTAATCCGGGCAGACTTGATTTGTGGTGCATAGATATTGACAAGACGGAAGTCAAAATCTTGACAACAAAAATCCAAAAGTAAAGCACGACCAGGACAAATATCCACCAATTTAGAAATCCTAAATAAGGTAGAGGTGAACAGAATGCCTATCCCATCAGCCACATCAGGCCCAAAAGTCCAAAAGAAAGGCCCCGAAAGGGGAAGGAAGGAAACATATTCAATTCAGTGCTTTAGAGTAACTGGTAATTGCTATTTTTCTTTTAAACTTAGATTGTGGGAGTTTAGTGACACTATACTTCCTTTGTTGTCTCTACTTATAATTGTTTTTGGGCTGTTGAAAATTTAAAACATAGTGGTGGTGTAATTCTGTGCTGTCTTTAATTGCTGCAAATTTTCACCCCCCCTTCCCCAACTCTTAATTATATGCCCTGATAAATCTGATTGACAGGAGCTAAACACAGGAATAGTAAGGTGTGAAGTAGGAGGGCATAAGGGGAAGAAGCCCACCTCAGCACAACAAGTGTTTTGACTCATTTATTTATTTATTGGTTTCTTTTTCCTTTAAAAAAAAAATATCTGAGGATTAGTGACAGGATTTTTAGTACAGTAAATTAATAAAAAGAGAAGTAGGAGAGCTTCAGTAGCAGACAAGTAGTGGAATTGCAGTATAATGCGGGGAGTGGTGCAATGCAGTGGCTGTGGGGCAGCCATATTCAGGCAGACCTTCTGGACACTGAGGCACTGCCCTATCTGCATGCATCTCTCTGGACTGCGGGATGAGGTAGCCAGACTCAGAGCGGAAGTAAACTGGGTCAGGAGTACCATCACCCCTATCCAGGGACCACCCAGTCCAATGCAGCTGCCTCAAAGGATGCCGAGAACGAGGAGCACTTGGATGACAGTGGGCTCAGGGAGGGTTAGAGCAGTCAGGCAGAGGCACATCCCAGATCCTATTCCACTAAGAACTCACATGCCACATTGGCAAATGAGGACAACCAAATAGAGGTACCCAGAGAAGTGGAAGGAAAGGATGTGGAGGTTAGCCAAGGAGGTGACTTCACGGGAAAGCAGTGGACCCCAGAGGAGGAGGAAGCAAATCCTGGTGGTGGACTCCATCAAAGAGGGATCCAGCTAGGAACACAGGAGGGGAGGACAGGGAGGTGAGGTGCCTACCAGGTGCCTACGGCATGGAGGGATGGAAGGAAGATCCTGGGATCACTGGGAAGGCAAGACGGAGGGTGAGCTGGATGTCATTATCCACCTAGGTACTAATGACCTGGCAAATGGGGAGCCAAAGGAAGTTCAGGAAGAGTTTAGGAAACTGGGGAGGGTCTCAAGCAAGTAGCTACTTCTGTCACTTTCTCAGAAGTACTACCTGTGAGAGAGGCAAGGGAGAGCATAGGTGCATGCACCAGAACTTTAACTCATGGTTGAAGAACTGGTGCTGTGAGGAAGGGTTTGGATTCATTGGTGACTGGGGACCCACCTGGAGGGATGGAGGTTTGTTCAAGCCTGATGGCCTGCATCCATCCTGGAGGGGAATCCAATCACTCAATGATAAGTTTTAATGCTACATTGACAAGCATTTAAACTAGCAAAGGGGGGTGGCAGGCCAGCAAGGAGGGTACCTACTTGCTCACCACCCACAGCTAGCAGTGGAACCAGTGAATCAGAGGAGTGGCTATCTCTGCAAAGCAGTGTGCAAAAGATGGAGATTAGTGCCCAAGAGGTGGATAAGCAGAAAAGAGGCAAAATTCAGCAGAAGGGCAGACAGCAAGGAGAACCAGGGATAAATGACAACCAAGGAAGGGGCTGGAGTAGAACAGTGAAGCAGTCTAGGAGGTCAAATCATGGAAAGCCATGTGTGCAAATGCCAGGAGCCTTAGCAACAAGATGGAAGATCTGGAGGCTGTCATGGTACAGTCAGACCTGACATTGTGGCCATCACTGAAACCTGGTGTAATAATAACCATGACTGGGAGATGGCCATACCTGGCTACAACATATTCAGAAGAGACAGAGCAGGCAGGAAGGGAGGAGGAGTGGCACTGTATGTGAAAAATGACATAAGGGCCACAGAGATCCAGGAGGAACAAAATGGGGGAGAGATACTGTGGGTTAAGCTGGAAAGGAAAATGGGGCCAGCTATCCAGCACAGGTGTGGTCTATAGATCACCAGCCCAGGAGGAAGAAACAGATAGGAGTTGATGCTAGCCATCCAAAGGATGGCAGACAAGGGTGAGGTAGTACTGGTTGAGACTTCAATATTCCAGATGTGGACTGGAGCATCCCAGCAGCAGCATCAACTAGAGCAGATTTATCCTGGACTCCTTCAGGGTGCCTTCCTCAAGCAACTGGTCATGGAACCAACTCAGCAGAAGGCAATACTGGACCTTGTGCTCACAAACAGGGACAGTGTGATGGGGTAACAGTGGGGAGCACCTGGGTAACAGTGACCACCAGTCATTGTGGTTTGAAATCACAGAAAGAGCACAACCAAACCACACAAAAACACGTATCCTGGATTTTAGGGGGGCAGACTTTGGGAAAATGGGGAGATACTTGAAAGAGGCATTAAGGGGAATGGGACAGGAATCAGGGGTTGAAGAACAGTGGGCAGTATTTAAAATGGGGATTACAAGAACAACAGAATTATGCATTAAGCAGGTTAGCAAGAGGAAAAGGAAGAGGAGACCATTATGGTTTTCCAAAGAGGTAGCAAAGAAAGTGAAAGCCAAAAGATTGCATTCAGGCAATACAAAAAGACACAGGCAGAAGGGGATAGGGAGAAGTACCAGGAGAAGCAAAGGAGGCAGGGAGGTCAGTAAGGGAAGCCAAAGCTCAGACAGAAGAACACATTGCAAAATCAGTGGGTAGAGGGACAAAACCTTTACAGGTACATAAGTGAAAAAGAAAGACAAAGGAGGATAGTGAGACTGAAGGGGGAGGATGGGAGCTGCGTGGAGGATGACAACAGTAAAGCTGACATATTGAACAGGTATTTCTGCTCAGTCTTTACTGAGGAAGAGGGGGTAATGGGTCTGAAGGGAGTACAAGGGGTGAGAATGGTGCAGAAATGGACACAAGTCCCTTTACACGAGAAAGGGTCCTGAAGGAACTGGAAGTAATAAGAGTTGATAAAGCAATGGGGCCAGACGGGGTGCACCCAAGGGTCCTTAAAGAACTAAGAGAGGTGGTGGCTGAACCTCTGGCTATCCTGTTTAGCCGATCACTGAAACAGGGAGGTACCCAAAGACTGGAGGACAGCAGATGTAGTCCCCTTATACAAAAGTGGGAACAAAGAGGAAGCAGGGAACTACAGACCAGTCAGCCTCACCTCGGTAGTGGGGAAGATCATGGAAGCACTACTGAAGGAGAGATATTGGTGGAACATCTGGTTGTCAATGGACTACAGGACCCAAGGCAACATGGTTTCACCAGGGGGAGGTCATGTCAGACCAACCTCGTTGAATTTTTTGACTGGGTGACTAGGGAGGTGGATCAGGGAGGGCAGTGGACATGGCCTATCTGGACTTCAGCAAGGCCTTTGACACTGTGCCACATAGAAGACTATTACACAAACTGTGGAATATGGGTGTGGGCAGGACAGTAGTGTGGTGGGTAGGTAACTGGCTGGGTGGCAGGACACAGAGGGTGGTGGTAAATGGCTGTCACTCCACAGAGGGAAGAGTGACCAGTGGGGTACCACAGGGATCAGTGCTGGGACCGGTCCTATTCAACATCTTCATCAGTGACATTGCGCAGGATCTAGAAGGCAGAATTTCACTGTTCGCTGATGACACAAAGCTCTGTAACAGAGTAGACACACCAGAGGGTGTAGACAGAATGAGAAGGACCTGCAGAAACTTGAAGAATGGTGGTCAAGGGTTTGGCAGTTGAAATTCAATGCAAAGAAGTGCAAGATAATGCATATGGGGCACAAAAACCCTGGCACAATATATCAGTTGGGGGTGAAGATATAGCATGCACCAAGCAGGAAAGGATCTTGGGGTTGTCATCTCTGATGACCTCAAGTGAGGGAAACAGTGTGACAAGGCAGCAGGTAAAGCAAATAGGATGCTGGGATATATAGGCAGGGGCATCACCAGCAGGAAAAGGAGAGTCATAATTCCGCTATACAAGACACTAGTGAGGCCCCACCTGGAGTACAGTGTACAGTTCTGGAGACCATACCTACGTAAGGACATAGACAGGGTAGAGAAGGTTCAGAGGAGGGCAACAAAGATGGTGCATGGATTGCATCACAAGTCCTATGAAGACAGGTTGAAGGAACTGAACATGTGCTCCCTGGAGGAGAGGAGGAGAGGGGATATGCTAGAGACATACAAGTATCTTACAGGGAAGAACAGGGTGCAGGAAAACACTATTTTAAGCGAAAAAGATGTTCCAGGACTAGAGGGCATGGGATAAAGTTGGAGGAGGACGATTCAGAGGAAACATGAGAAAGAATTTCTTCACAGAACGGGTGGTGGACAAGTGGAACACCCTGCCAGAGGAAGTGGTGGGGGCTGAAACAATCACGGGATTTAAGAATGCATGGGATAGACATAAAGGAATTCTAGAGGTCAGGGGTAAGGGGCAACAGACTTCTAGGAAAACAAACTGAACTTACAAGCTCAAATGGGCAGACTGGGTGGGCCACAGGCCCTTATCTGCCGACACTGTCTATGTATCTATGTATCTATGAAACCCATCTCTTCTTAGCTTGTTCAATTTCAGCCAAAGAAGACAATCTAGTTTCCTGAAGAAGTATAACATCAACCTGTAAAGTACTAAAAAAAGAAAAGAGTGAGAGCCTCTTTTTAAAATTTTTAATACTACACACATTGAAGGAAACTATTTTTAGTGTGGCCATGATGAGAAAGGTTAGCTTCAAGACCCACTCTTCTGACTAAAACTCGCCTTCCTTTTTTTTCCTTTCTTACCCTTCTTTTCCTTAGCAAGTTCAGTAGTCTTGCTGTCCTCATCTTCTGCAAGTAATTCAGAGCGATGAGAGGTATCAGATTCCAGGTCTGATTCCCTCCCCTCACTCTGTAAGGGAGAAAAAAAAATTTCCACAGACAAAGGACTGACTGCTGAGCAGGGCCGGATTAACCATAGGGCAGAAGGGGCAACTGCCCTGGGCCCCCTAGTTTGAAGGGCCACTGACTGATTTCTTTTTTTTTTTTGCTTTTTCCTTTTTACTTTTTTTCTTCTTCCCTGACCCCCCCCATACTTTCCCACTGTGTGTGACTAAACCTCGTGGGAGGAAATAAATTGTCTACCGTTTCTTTGCCCGCTGTCTCGACCCGTCAAACAGCTGGCCGTTTGTGGTATTTTTCTTTCCCCACGGACATTCTCTCTGGTGAAGCACAGCAGGTACATGTTAGCCAATTAAATTGTTCGAACTTCCAATATGGTCCGTTGATGATTTGCACCACCACCACCCCCCCCCCACCTCGGACAAGATCTTTTCAGTCCCTCCCAGCCCTCAGGTCTGTGTATCATGCAAGGTGGTCCTGTCATGCTCACATGAAGTAAGTCCTGCCCAGATCAAGAAAATGGGGCCATACACAGTGCGCCAACAGACTTCTCTCTCAGAGCCGCTGAATCCTGTCATCATCGAAAGAGACGGTCTCTCCCTCCTTTCACTAGGCTCACTGTCAGACTGGCCTGGTGGTGGCTGTCGACTCGGTCCTCGGGTCTTGAGGTCCAGATCCAGAAAACAGCTGAATCGTGCCAAAGAGAGTGAGACTGTTGAGTAAGGCAGTACAGAATGCGCCCACGGCCCACCGCCACATCGTGAGGTGTTAGACTGAGAGAGAGTAAGACTGTCAAGTAGAAGCCATCGGCGGTGAGGAGTGCAGGCAGTCAGCAGACTCAGCACTCAGTAGTGAAGTGAACCGTCAAACCCAAATCACCACCAGGCAGTTATTTATCAGGTAACAAAAATGTGTTTATTTGAAAAAATTCTAAATCAGATGATGTGACTTCACTTGTGAGAACTTAGAGTCAGAAGAGGATGATAGGTCATACTATAGTGAGAGAGACAGTGGGAGAAATTCAGTCTCTTATTAGTCATTACACCAGCCAGCTTCACCTTCTCTTAATCTTCCCTCAGCACTTTGTAACTCATTTGTCATCATGCCAAAGAAGATCATACTATAGAGAGGGAGTGGGAGAAATTCATCCTCTCAGTGTAGTCTTCTCACAGTGTAGCCAGCAGTGTTCCTACCATAAATGGATGCTATGCTGCCTGTAGCCTCCCCACAGCTGCTGGATACAATAAAGCCTTCAGTCTTCCCACAGCAGCTGCATACAGTCAGTGAGCAGTAGCCTTCTCTGCAGTGGCAGGATACTACATCCTGCAGCCTCCATACAGTGGCTGGATACAATGCAGCCTGCAGTCTCCCACAGTGGTTGGTTGCAACACAGCCTGTAGCCTCCCAGAACAGCCAAATACTGTGCAGCCTGCAGCCTCACAGCAGCTGGATATAGTGCAGTCTGCAGCCCACCACCTCAGCAGCTGAACAAGGTGATACTGTGCCTGCAGCTTTCAAACAGCAATTGCAAATGATGCTCCCTGCAACCTCCCCAAAGCAGCTGTCTACAGTGCAGACTGAGCCCCTGAACAACTGGATACAGATCAGCCTGCAGCCTCCCCACAATGTCTGGATACACTGAAGCCTGCAGCCTCCCCACAGAAGCTAAATACCATGCAGCCTGCAGGCACCCAACAGCAGCCGGATGCAGTGTGGCCACTAGTCTGCTCACATCAGCTGGGTACAGTGCAGCCTCTCTACAGAAACTAGATACAGTACAAACTGCAGCCTCTCCAGAACTAGGGGCAGCCTACTGCTTTTCCACAGCACAACAGGCATGGGATATCTTCAAAAATATTATCCATTATTTAGTACACCTAAATATTCCTAATAAAAGGAAATACAATAGCAAGGGTAAAATACCCCCGTGGTTCAATAATTCTATTAAAAAACAGATAAATCAGAAAATTAAACTTTTTAGAAAACGTAAAAAAAGCTCTCAGTCACCTAATAGCACTTTGTTACCTAAATACAGGATATCTGTTAAAAAAATTGAAATATTCAATCAAAATTGCTAAAAGTAAATTTGAATTTAAATTAGCTCATACTAAGGATTGTCACAAATCACTTTTTCTTGTATTAATGAAAAAAGATAATTTTAGGTCTATTGGTCCCATTATTCAAAATGGTTCTCGACTAACTGATGTCAACACATCTAATCTTTTAATAATAATTTTGTTCTGTATTTTCTCATCAGACATGTGCTACCCCTGTTTACTCTCATCGAACTGGTTTCATAAATTTACTACAACTGATATTTTCCTGGCCTTAAAGAAATTAAAAAGAACTACAAGTCCTGGACAGACAGTATCCACCCATGGTTTCTGATTGAAACGCTACTAACTATTCGATTCCTTTTGCGCATTTTCAATAAATAGCTACTGTTACCCCAATATTTAAAAAGGGCAACAGGGCTGTGTTCAGAATTATCGTCCTATCAGTTTGACTTCCGTGGTTGGTAAAGTAATGGAAAGGGTCATGAAGACACTAATCGAACAAGAATGTGAAAAACTCGGTATCCATGACTCTCTTCAGCATGGGTTCACTCCTAAACACTCATGTACCACAAATTTGATATCTTTTTACAATAATATAAGTGCTTTACTGGACGCGGGTATCCCTTCTGATATTATATTATGCAGGGGTGCCGGAAGATGGTAGAAGCTGAGGGGGCTGCGAATCAAAAGGGCCCTTATGAGGGTACAAAGGGCACTTTTTCTATACTAGTTTTTACCATACAGAAATAAAAAGTGGAGTGGTTACCGCCCCTTTCGCCCCCAGGTTCCGGCACCTATGATATTACTCGATTTTAGTAGAGCTTTTGATAAAGTACCTCACAATAAACTTTTAATTAAAATGCACAATTTGGGCTTTTCTTCTGATATTGTCAACTGGATATCTGATTGGCTGACTAATAGGACCCCGAGGGTTAGAATTAATGATGCATTTTCTGTTTTGGGTAGGGTATCGAGTGGTGTCCCTCAGGGATCAGTATTGGGTCCTACATTATTCAACCTCTTTATTAATGATCTACAACCTGGGCCTAACAATTACATTTCTAAATTTGCAGACAATACTAAATTAGGGGGCAAAGTTAATAATTATGACAACATGGCATCACTAAAGGCTGAACTGGAAAGATCTGTACTTAGATAAAGCAAAATGACATGCACTTCAATCTAGATAAATGCATGGTCATTCATTTTGGCAAAATAATCCAAACTATGAATATCATATTAATGTTTTATTACTTCATTCTTCTAATTGTGAGAAAGATTTGGATATTTACATCAACACTAAACTTACGTCTAGGGATCACTGCACCAAATTGCACACATAGCTAATGGGCTCCTGAGGCAAATCAAGAGGCATTTATTAACCATTCGAGCAATGCCTTATTCCTCTCTTTAGGGCCTATGTTAGACCAGTATCTTGATTATGGATCCCCCTTTTGGAACCCCAGCCTAAAAGACGATATTGCTATTCTGGAACAGGTCCAAAGGAGAGCAACAAAAATGGTACCCAGACTAGCTCAGTTGGACTATCAGGACAGACTCCAAGCTACTGGTCTGTTTTCGCTTCAAAACAGAAGATTGACAGGCGATATGCTCTTAGTCTTTAATTTGCTCAAATCACTAGATCTTATGAAACAATGTGGGTTGCTGTTTTCCAGTAGGAGATTAGTTCCAAGACTACACAATAAACAGTTAGAGGTTAAACCATATAAAACATCTAGAAGAGGTAACTTTTTCACAGTAAGGGCACCACGTGTATGGAACTCTCTTCCTCAGGATCTAATTGAGGCCTCTAGTGTTCTTAGTTTTAAGAATAAACTTGATGCCTGGATTTGGGAAAATTATTAACATTTGTCCCACACTGTGATGGGAACAGTCTCGATGGGCTTTGGCCTTCCTCTGTTCTATCAAACCAAGTAATACCAAGTAGATACAATACAACTAGCAGCTCCCTCCCAAAAGTAGCTGGAAAGTGAAGCTTGCAGCCCCCAGAGAACCTGGCTACAGTGTAGTCTGCAGCATCCCCAGCAGTTGAATATAGTGTAGCCTTCCCACAACAGCTGGATGTAGTACTTTGCAGCCTCTTCACAGCTGGGTGTAGCCTGCATAATTCTCACAGCAGCTGGATACAGTACAGCATGCAGCAGCCCCCTCTGCAGCAGGCTACTGTGCAGTTGGCAGCCCCCCACACCATCACATTATAGTAACTCATTTATTAAATATTTTCTTTCCCCCTATCTATTCAGGCAGTGAGATGTTGTTGTAGAGGGGCCAGTAACGCACGGCTGTGCTTGAATGCTGACACTCATGTGAATGTACTCCAGTCATCCAACTTCAAACAATAGCCTTCTATTTCCACCCCAAGAATGGCATTTAGAGTAGCTGGAAAGCTCTCCAAATGCATTTTAAGGCATTGAAAATCATTCAGCTTTCAGGGGCCTAGGCGGCCCTGAACCCCCAGCCTATTGTTTAAGTCACAGGGGGCCCCACAATTCAAAATTGCCCAGGGCACCACAACTTGTTAATCCGGCCCTGCTGCTGAGTGTTTAAGAGAGGCCCTGGTAAACCTTCTAGGTTTAACAGTTTCAAAGGGCGGAGGCATGGAAGAAGATGCCTGCTGGGGAGTAGAGACTGAAACTGAAACACCAGCAGAAACAGAAGGCACAGGAACAGCAGTCACAGAATCATAAACCAAGGTAGCCACCTCCTCAGCAGCAGGTTGAGGCCCATCCCCACTCCCCCCCTAGTATTCCAGTATCCATCTCAGAAGTGTGTGTGGGGGGGGGGCACTATCACCCCTCTTGGCCTGAGCTTTATGTATTAAATCTTCCTGATCCCATCCTCCCGACCTATTATGCGTAGCCCAAGGGCATTGGTGAAAAGCATGCCCTTTTTCGTCACACAAATTACATTGAAAAATATTTTCATACCTGTCCACGAATGCCCATACCCCACAAAGAGGCATTTAAACAGATCACATGAACTACTAATATGGGTTTTAGCCCCACATTTATAACACATACGAGGTTGTCCTCCATAAAAACAAACCCCTCTATCTTTCCCCCCCAAAAAACTGTTTGGTAAATGCACAACTTCGCCATTAACTTAGAACAGTTTTACCTTGAATTTCCAACTACCCGTCCAGATCCCCTCTAAATCCAAGATGGCTTCTGGAGGACCTAAAATATCGCACCTATTTTGCAGCCAGTGATATATATTGCCAACATTAACCCCTTCATTTCGGAACATAATAGTAATGTGTCTAATTTGAGGTTTTGTAAGAGGAAGAGCATAAAAAGGGACCCAAAGAGGGATGGATTTTAGTGTAGAGTATTTGTCCCAAAATTTCTCCAAACCTCGAGATGTTTTAAAACTGACATCAAAAGAGTCCTCTCCAGAGATATGTATCAAGGCAAAAATATCAACTGGAAAAGATTTCATAGAACCCTTCAATAAAGTGTTGGCAACATAGTATCTATCAGGGTGGGCCTGCAACCCACCCCTATAACAGAGTCTAACCGCATTCCTCCTCGGGGCTTGCTCTAATTTATTTTTAAACAATTCGGACATTGGCACTCTAGGGTTATTTAGACCTGTCCTAACAGCTGAGGAATGAGAAGCAACCCCCTCCTGTAAATCAGAAACATCGTCAGTAGTATTTACAAACTAATTTGGCCTAGAAAAGGCCAAAGAACGTTTTCCTAAATGCTGCGCAGCAGTAACAGTATCCCCAGAACCCTCACGGCAGTCCATACCTGAGCTCAGGGTTGTAGCAATGGTGGCATGCGATGGTGAAGCAGAAGAAGCCGTCGGGGAGTCCTTCCACTCAGGGTCAGGGATCCATTGTCCCGTAGCAGTCCGTAGCCAACCTGAGTCACGAGAACATCATCAACCAACCCAATCCTTTGTAGGGTAAGAGTTTTCTCTGTAGGAACCAAACTGTTGCCTTACCCTTTTCGTAGTACTCAGAGGTGCAGGCCATACTCAGAAGCCATATCCTGGAAAGCCATAGGACGTGAATCCGGAAGTCCCGCAGTCTGAATTCCCTCCGATATTTCCGTCATAGAGCAACGTCGTTCCTCCCGATCAGCAGCCGACTGCTGCAACAGTTGTTCCGTGGACAAGGTCAAGGAAGCTCCCAAGCCTCCCGCATCTTCTACAGCCGAAACCAGGCCAGTATTCACCAAAACAGACTGAGACTCAGTCTGACGCATCTCCTGTTGTGAAAAGTCAGCATCCTGTAAAGAATTTTCCGGTGTAGGCAGCGTCTCCATAATAGACTCAGAGGAGTCTATAACAGCAACTTCCTCCTCCATCACGAACTAGAAGCACACTGAGCAGCCCAACAGGCTGCAAACAGTGCCCTCTGCTGTCAGCAAGACACAGCAGAGTAGGGGAATTTCCACGGTGTCCTGGCCAAATTTCCCTCATTCACTAAAAATATCACCAACAGCTTAATCTGGTTCAAGGTCAGTTGGCATTCATCTGTATTCCCTTCCCCCGGGTCGTGCCTGAAAATAGGCAGGATTTGTCTAGTGCACTTACCCGGTCAACAAAAACTAAATAAAAAAAATAAAAAATAAAAAATGGGACACTGATGAGTCCTAACAAGGATGAAATATGTATCTGTCTGCTGTTCTCACCCTTTGCTGGTTGCATTGTGAGGTCTTTGGCACCATGCAATTCTGCTGAAGTTGAGCCAGTCCAAATTCCTTCATGGGGATTTGCATAGGTTTCCCAAAATGCTTTGCATTACTGGGGTATGTGTAATTGTGTTTCTCTTTGAAATTTGGCTGTATGGCCAGTACCTTTCCAGGGTAACCCCTGCCTCAGGGCACTTGCTCTAGGATTCTTGTATTTTGCAGTTCTTCTCTCCTATGGGCTCCCCATGACCCATAAAAGTAAGACCCTCTCAAGGCTGGATCCCTCTCTCTGGGCTGAAATACAGGTATAGCACACTGATTAGTCCTAACAAGGATGAAACACACATCTGTGTCTGCTGTTGTCAGCCTCTGCTGGTTGCACTGTGAGGCCTTTCAGCACCATGCAATTCTGCTTAAAGTTGAGCCAGTCCAAATTCATTCTTGGGGACTTGAATATGATTACCATGATGCTTTGCATTATTGGGGTATGTGCAATTGTATTTCTCTACGTTACACTTAGCAGACTACTATTTACAATAGTAATATTCTACTTACAACAGCGACAGGGTCATTGCTTCGAGTTGCTGCTAGACTTAAGGACTTCACATGAGTGTTAGTTGCCAATGCCTTTGCAAATTCTTTGAGTGTTGGAATTGGAATGTTCTGCAATTGAAAAGAAACATAGTTAGCCATTCTCTGTAACCCAGTTATTTACAAAGGATGAAGGACCAGATTTTAAAGTGCAATAGAGTAGAATACTAGGTACACCTAGGACACTTGCTGGAAAAGCTTCCTGAATACAGCACTGCTTTTGTCACGTGCCTTACTTGGTTGTTAGTTTATTTAAGCTGGGGGCTCCTCCACCCTTTTTTTTTTACAGGATGGTATGGGGGCAAACCCCAATCCAAATAAACTAATAAAAAGTAAAGGAATGGGCAACTGCACCACATAGCGTAACTTGAGCTCTACGTTAATAGTGCAGGTCCAACGCATACCCAAGATTCTACAGTATCACCTTTTAAAGTACCAATTCTTCTTAAATAACAAAGTAGACCCATTTTTAAAGCCATGTGATTCTGGTAATGATAGCTCCATCACTTTCTCCTTTATTCATAAGGGGCAACACATAATTAATATGCAGTAGTGAAGGCCATCTAATGATGACATGAAATGCACAGGACCCGAAATTTAGCAAAAGAGCTAGTTTACACTGGTGTACTCTATAATATATAGGGACTATCTGATGGCAATGTGTCATTTACACAAAAATATTGCCATCAAAGGATTAACAAGATTAAGCCACGAACCTGAAGAGCGAGTGGTCTTTATGAGCTTGTTAGGCACAGAGATAGTAATATTTCACAAGCATATTGGAGTTTGACAGCAGATATTTTATATATTACAAAAAGATGATGGTGTTTAAAATTTGGACTGCCGTTGTGATCATCTTTGGGTTTGCCTTTGAGTTTTTTGTCCTAATGTGTTTTCTGTAGTATAGTGGCATTTCTGCTGTGTTCTGTTTTTTTTGTACATGGATTGTTTCAGTAGTGTAGGAACCCCTAGAAAAGGAGGCATGGCTGCAGTAGTCTGTTCTTTAGTTTGGATTCAGGATGGCATTGAGAAGTGACATGGTGTCTGCAGTTTCAAGTGGAATGTGTGATCCAGAGCTGAATGGAGTTTTCAGTTGGGAGTATTATCGCATAGTGCTGTAGAGTGGTTGGAAGTCGGCAGCAGCAGCAGCATGGTGAGACAGCATCATAAAGGCGATAGGAGCAGGGAGCTAGCAGCATGGAGTGCTCATATCTGAGACAGAATGAAGCTGGAGGGAGTCGTTGGGTTTTCGGTTAGGTCAGTTTTTTCAGGTAGATATTTTGTATTTCTTCTGGTATTTTAAGGTCTGTATTTGTGAGAGGTTGTGAGGTGTTTAGGGTAGTTGTTACCCATTTTTATATGGTTCTGACATGGTACATTGTACTGTATTTGTCATGAGTTAATGTGTTCTTAAGGTGCTCATTGTAGGTTGGTAATTACATGGTAGTGGTTAAGTGGATGGGTACATGGCAAGTAAGTGCCATCAGATATGAGGAATTATTCCTGTTTTTGACAGCTTTTAACTTAGTCTTAGGAACTATGGTTTTGAAAATTGACAAGCACCCTCTTAGGTAAAGAGGCTGAGAGCATGCTCATTTTCAAAACAATTGGTTCAGTAGTTTTAATGATTTGAAAAGCTGAAATAAGGAAAAGTCACCCAAACCAAGACTTTATTTTGCATATAGATAAAATAAAAATACAGTGATTTAAAACCTGAAACTTTCTGGTTCATTAAATACTGATCCAGAATATGGCATTTTATTTATTTCTTGATTAAAAAGGCTAGATTAAAAAGATCAAACATTTTAGACAGTGGAGTGTACTTGCATAAACAAAACAGCAGGAAAAAACACATATGAAAAAACATGATGCCCTTTTTTCATTCGCGATTGATTTCCAAGTCAGTCACACATGGAAAAAAAAAAAAACACTGTGTCCTCCCCAAGTCACCCATAACTGGAACCCCTCCACTGAAACATGAGGGCTTTTTTTTTTTTCATCTGTGATTAACTTCAACGTCAGTCAGAAAAAAATACCTTGACCCTGATGCTGGTCTTAACCCACTCCTCAAATCACTAAAATTACTGACAGTTGACAGGTACCTAAACCCACCGCCTGTAACCCCCAGTCCCCAATTACTATAACTACTGATGGTCAGGCGTCCAACCCCAACATGGGTACCCCTCCCCTGAGAACAAAAAATACCAATGGTCAGGTACTCAATTTGACCACCAATACTCCACTTCCCAAAAGAACAACCCTTCCCTCTACCCACTGTCTGGGAAGTTCCTCTTACCCAGCCCTTACAATCAAAACAATTGCCATGCCTTACATACACTCTAGATCCAATGCCACCCCTATGGCCACCCTGGTACATACTTGATTATTGACTCCACAGTGGGTGACTGGCATAACCTTCCTTTCCCCTTGGCCAGTTTCAATCTTCTACTGTGGTCCACTGCCACCATTTGCTAACCTACTGTAACTTAAAAATGGCTAAAAAACACACTATGTCCCAATAAAAACAAAATGCGCATTCACAAGGAAACAGTTTTAGCCCAGAAAAATAAAGTCTTGAATTTGGTGTCCTCAAAAAATATATTTCCAGGCTTAATTCAAACCACAAAACTGCTTGGTTATGGGGCTAGTAAAATTGCAGGCCACTCATGAAGTAGCAACATAATAATGCTTAGTGCACCAGACCTGCAGCTTACTTTGCACAGGGCCCCGTGGGCCATATGTGGAGCAGCAATCCACTTGGGCAGGGGAGGAGAACCTGCAGCTTGTATCATGCATGACCCTGAAGGCCCAATGTGAAGCAGCACATCCATCAGGCACTGTCTTAGACCAGTAGCGTGCGTTCTGCAAGGCCTTATGGGCCACAGGTGATGCAGCATTCCAATCACACAAGGGTCTGACCTGTAGCAGACAGCAGGGCCCTGCAGACCCTACATAAAGTTGCAGATCCATCAGGCAAGCATCAAACTTGCCAAATGGTTGTTCAGATGGAGGGATACTACTACCCCACTCCAAAATTTGGTGAAAAAATATTTAATAAGTGTTAGAAAAAAAAAATGATGCAGGCTATTAAATCTCCCACTGGTTCAGTCCAGCTCTGACATTGGCAGCAGGGGATTCTGGAATTTCTTGTAACAGCAAATGTAAGCTTGGGAGTCAGCAGAATGAGTTTAATGCAGAGTACTATCCTGCGGTAAATAGTAAGTAAAAAAAAAAAAAAAGGTCTGCACACAAACTACAAATTGTAACCAGCCCCACAGTTGGGTATGGAATTTGTAATGCTGACTCTACCCTTTTTAATTAACCTTAAATTTTCATGTTTCAATTCACTGCCTTTTCGTGCTATCAGGGAGCAAAAAAAAAGGTAATAATTTCTATATATTTTTGGGAAGGGGAGGTCAACCTTCTAGAACTTTTACACTGCTGAACTGACCATTACCAAACTGACAGAATCCAGCGATCCTGACACCCATTCTGCTTGTGCCAAATTTTAAATTATTATGTCTAGGGATAGCTATGTTATTAAGGTGCAGAATTCGAGGTTTAACATTAAACATTAACCTGCATACTCAACTCTAATGCAGGTGCACTACCATGCCTATAATATTGTCAAAATTACTGTATTACGTAAGTTAGGGTTTATTATTAAAGCAATAAAAGTAAGGATATTTGGGATCACCTGAAAAAGGGTGCCTGAATGCTGGACAGTGTATGACTTTCCTACCTCCCCAGGAGCCACACACCTCAATTTCAAACCATGCTCGACCGCTAGCCAGCCTCCTGCCAGTAATTCCAGGAATCGTATGTGAGCCATGGTTTTCTAATCACACCACTAGACTAGCTGATTTATAATTGTTTTCAATAATTGTCACTTTTACATTTACACAGGAAAATCACACAAAAAATAAAATATGCTTGACAAATGGGCCACTCAATGGCCTAACACCAGTGCGTTTAGCTGCCATGATGGTGACCTGGATTTGACAGCAGACATATGGGAGGGAACAATATTGAGGTGGCTTGATTATGACAAGCTTGCTCCTCTGTCAGGGAAGGTAGCACGTATGCAAGCTGATCACCGAGTTATGTGTGTCACCATGGGGTGGTTGAAGGCACCAAGGGGAAATGATCAGACCAAGTAAATGAGAGTCACCTGCACTCTTGGGTCCCAGTGCCCCATGAAGACCTCCATTGGCAATGATGATGGGGATTGCAGTTGACTAGGCTGAGAGTTCATCAGAAGGACCCAGTCAGCACTGGAGGAAAAATAGAAGATAGAAAAACTACTGCATACTGCAGCCATGCCTAAAGGTCAGCCTAGGTTCTTATATACTAATTTGCATGTAAGCTGCACATAAAGGGGATTTGTGTTATTCTGTATTTCTTTTAAACCTCTGCTGTTTTTGCATATCCCTCGCTTCAGTGCTTTCTCACTGAGGTTTGTGTCTTTTTAAAGGTCTGTTTGAAAAGAGGTGGAGCTATGCAAATAATCTCCATTGTCATGGTTTAATTTCCAGACATTAAATTTAATACGGAAAAAATGGGTCAGAAGTTGATTAAATGAAATACTCAGTCAGAGGGCTGCAGTACCAGTATGAACCTGTGTTGGTCAAATAAACCTGAAGATTTCAAATGGCTTAAGTAAGCTTTTCTTAAGCTCAGGAAATAAAAGGAAGTGGGGTCGGGTGACCCAGTGGCATGGAGGTAGTGCTACCACCCACCACACCCTCAACCAGAGATCAGGAGCAGCCTCAGGTTACTGGGGCCGGAAGGGGGGAAGAGGACTGACAGTCTGCTGGGCCACTCTCCTCTGCTGCCAGGAAGGGAGAATTGCTGGCTCTGCAACATGACTGCCACCAGACAGAGGCCTGGTGGTAGGACAGGACGGGAGCGGCACAGAACAGGAGGAAGCTGCAGGACTTCCACAGTCCATGCATGCCTTCACATGCACATGCCAACATGTGCACCCCAGCTACATGGAGGGACCAGAAAATGGAGGAAAATAAGTCGAGGCAGGGGTATAATAATTTCTGCTTGATGACCCACCACCATTTGTGAATCCATGATGAGAGGATGGCCCTCCCCCTACTGGCCTCACCATAGGAGAGGGGAATCCATGGGGAACCAGGCTGGTTGGTGACTCCTGGAGATATGTTCATTCATGGGGGGACTGTGGGAATGGGACCGCCAGAGGTCTGCCTTGGCCAGGGAGTAAGGAACCTTGGTGAAAAAAAAAAGAGTTAGTGGGGTCATGCGTCTGGGGCTTGATTTCTGTTGGGTAGGTTTAAACTGGAACCGAATCCCCCAGAGTGGGGGCAGGAAAATGTATTGACAGAACCCCCCCCCAAGACTGTGCTTGAGTACCACAAGTGCATACATACCAAATGGTTGTTAAAAGTAATTATCAGGGGGCCAGCATGGTGGCATGGAGGGCTGAGGCGCCACTCTGGTGACCCAGGTTCTGAAGTGGACTAGGGTTGCTCGGGGGCTGGCAGGGAAAGAAGGATCAATGATTTATAAGCAGCTCTCCTCGTTTAGGGTGGGGGACAATGTCTGCCACTGCTCGACTGTCACCCAGCACAGCATGCAATTGCATCTCAGAGTGTTGGATGCAGGAGTACAAATATGGGCAGCAGGAACACATTACACACCATGCAAGTGTATGTGCACTGACCTCAGGAAAGGAACAGAAAATGGGTAAAATCTGGGGGCTGTGCATCAGGTAACCCCACCTGCCTGCCATGGCCCAGGCCATCATCCCAGGACCCTGTTACAAACTGCATCTGGACTCCAAGGGTTGAGAAGGACAGCCCTCTGTCTCTCCTGGTCCCACCATGTAAACCATGGGGGCATCTGAGCAGGTGAGTCCTGAGGGGAGATAGTGGCCAGTTGGGGAGGAGAGGAGGGGTTGTCAAGTCAGCCAGCACCCCAAGAATGCACAAACTGCTGTGTGGGGAAAACAAATTAGTAGGGATTTTAGATACCAGCAGGAATATGCCAAAGAACATTTCAGGACCAAAGGCCCCCAGCGTTGTTTGTGCCTTTCTGAATAAGGCCATGAAATAGCTGATTTTCCAGAATGTGACATGTTACTATACCTATTAGCAATTATTTTTCTACTGTATACAGATGTAACCCCCTTGCAGATGGGGGTTCTTGAAAGCTTCCTCGGTGCCTGTTTAAGTGCTCCCTACCAGGCTAGTGTCCTGCTTTTTAGCTGTTAAATGAGTAACAAGGAGCTTCTTGAAGCCTCCATTTACTGTTTCTTTAAGGACTGCCTGTTGCAGTCGTGATTAATTGAAATGGGGGGGCTGTGGGTTGTATGCCAGAGTCCGGCCGGGGACGTGGAAAAGTAACTTGCTTCTGCTGTTGCTAGTGGTTTAGAGGGAGTTTTGCTGGGGGGATGCAATTGTTGTTGAAAATAACGTAAAATAGTAATGGTAATGAAGTTCTTCTAACCTGCCTTCCTTTGCAGTGAGGACTGTTTCAGTTGTCTCCTCCATTTTGGTCCGGAACTGCTGAATTGGACCAATCAGTACTTCGGGACTCTGGAGAGCTGCCTGCCCAATAGGGGAACTGCTCGTAGGATGGAGAAGGCATTATGGGCTATAGCGCCTTTTCGCACCACTGAGGGGCAGAAGATCGTTTGACTGACAGGCGTGCCAGCCAATGGACACGGGTAGCGTCCGAATGCTAAGTAGAGCCCCAGGCTGAGAAGGGGCAGATCGTAGTACCTGGCGTGAAGGAAGGAGCTGTGTGCTATGCGCTGGCAGAGGTTCACAGAGGAAGCGCCGCGGACGATTCGAGGGTCATTTTGCCGTTTGAGCGAATCTGAATAAACCTGCTGTGTGTGGTCAGAGGAGGCTGGTGCCAGCCCAGCTACCCACCAGGCTTGACCTGTTCGGGGGATTGGAGAATCTGCTGAATCGTGCTCAGTCCTCGGAAAAGCTGAAACTGCCATTGCAGCACCTTCGCCAGCTGAGAGTTCGTGTTAAGCCTTGGAAGCTGCGGCCTGGTGTGGTACGCCTCTGGATTTTACCATATAAATGTGTGAGTAGGCTGGCGAAACTCAGGCTTAGCCCTGCCCATGGTGCAGAAACTGTGCTTGCTGGAGTCGTGAGTACTAAACCAGGGTAGCTCCCTGCTAAGTTACACCTGTTGTCTCAAGTTATTTTATTCTATTGCTGGCTGCCTAGCAAAAATCTCCTTCCCATCCTGAACTTTTATTGGTGTTATAAAGGTATATCGGTGCCAGGGCCCCAACCAGCTGCCACAGTGGACTAGCCACTAGGGCTTGGGTACCCAGGGACAGTAAATACTAGGTTCAGGCCTGTGCACAGAGCCCTAGATAGACAGGTATAGTGAAAAAGCCAATCAACTTGATTCCCCCTTTCCCAGTTACTTCCCCTTGAATAAATCAGATTGTTTGTTCTGCAACTACACCCTGGCTAGTTTGTGCATTTATGGTGAACTACTGCACAGTAACTGTGATATAACCGCACCTTACTTTACAGGGGGTCCTTGGAGGGAGCAGAGAGATACCAGCCTGAAGGCAATTGTACTGGGGAAAAGTATTGCTGGTACCTTGTGTGAGCCATTAGCGGGACAAAAGGGGGTTGCAGTAACCCAGAGGGCTGTGACCAAGGCTATCTCAACAGTATTAACCCCGACCTCTGGGTGGAGGCACCTGCCAACGGATCTGGGCCCCTTACGCTGTCTCCGGGGAGGCAGGCAGGGGTAGTAGCCCTAAGGGTAGCACCCTCTGGGGGGTTACAAATTGAGGAATTGCTGGGACTGAAGGCCCCTAGTGGCAGAGTGGGAGGTACGCCAGGAATGGAAAAAGTGGAAGGAGATATGTTGGGAAAAATTAAGTTGGGACCTATTAAGACCATGGTGCACAGACTGATGGGGTGGGTTGAAGCCGAAGAGCTGGACTCCCAGAAAATTGTGTTACTGCTTGATGTGCCTTTGGGAACCCCAACTGCTGATATCGTTTCTGCAGCAGAGCGAGTAAAATGTTTGGGCAAAGTGGAGGTAAAAGGGCGTATGGCTGACTTGCTCAATCAGACGCTGCAGGTGCTACTCCTGTGCAGCGTGGCCGTCGACCCCGAGAAGGTACCTCCCGTGATTTATCCAGAGGGTGACTCACAGGGATGGAGGCTAATTCATATCCAAAGTGGGTCAGTCACCCTTGGGGGGGGTCCCCCCAGATGAATAGTTTTAGAGACAAACTTCTTAAATTGCTGGCCGTGGAGGGGAGAACTGTTCAGGAACTGCTGCAAGCATTGGATTTTTCCAGTGATGCTACCCCTCAGGGCTCCCTTGGCACTTCCCCCTGTCCCCCCAAAAGTTCTGTGTTGGCTTCATTGCCCCTAGTGGTCCCACCTATATAGCTCGATTCTTACCGTAAGTTAAAACTTTTTTCTGGCACGGTGCCCATGCCTCCTGGGGAGGACGACCTGGAGGCTTGGATGGACTATGCCACCCCCTTGGTCCAGGAGTGGCAATGCTCCGAGGGGGAGAAAAGGAAGGGACTGATGGAGAGCTTGCGGGGTCCCGCTTTAGAAGCCATTAGGTTTTTGCGGGCCACCAGCCCGGAAGCCACCGCTGCAGAGTACCTCTCTGCCTTAGAAGGGGTGTTTGGGAGTACAGAGACTGGTGAAGATTTATTATGGAAATTCAGGTCTGCTAGACAGTGGAGGAATGAGAAACTGTCCGCCTTCGTCACAAGGGTAGAGCGGGCCTTGCAGAAGGCCTATAGAAAGGGGGGAATCACTGCCGCAGCTCTGAATCAGGTTAGGTTGGAACATGTTTTAAAATCCGCCAGATTTTCTAGTGTAATACTGCTCAAACTTAAGTTGCATAATCGACGGGCCACCCCGCCTGAATATTGTCAATTAATGAGGGAAATTAGAGAGGTGGAGACTGATGAGGGGGGGTGGGAGCCTTGTGTGGGGGCGGTGAACCCTAGTGGGACTCCTAAGCCTAGTGCCCCTGAGGAGGTCAGCCTGTCCCGAGGGTCTGAGGGATCCCCAGATTCTCCTGGTGTTGTGGGAATGTGAGCTGTTTCCTCTGATCCCCATGTAGAGAGTGAGTTGAGGGCCGAGGTCAGGAATTTACGGGAACTGGTGAGGGACTTAAAGCAGTCTGCTATGTACCCTGTTAGGTCTGCGGCCCCTGAGATAAACCGAAACCAGACCCCCTCTCAGGGCCCCCCACCAACACGGGGCCCACTGCCTAACAGTGATTTCCAGGACCCCAAGTTCTGTTACCATTGTGGAGAAGATGGGCATTTTCAACCTGAGTGTCAGAGGCCGGAGAACTTAAGGAAAGTTAACAGTAGACTGATCACTTGGCATCACCGGACCCAGTTTCGACCCCCTAGGAAAAGTTTTGTGGCTCGGGCCCAGGCTCAGTCGACCCTCAATGCTGTGGCCCCCGACTGGTCTGATGTTGTCGGGCCCTCCATGGAGACCCTGGTGAGAGTAAATGGGATTCCCACTCGGGCTGTATTGGACAGTGGCTCTCAGGTAACCATCATGTTTCAGGATTGGTACCAGGCACATTTACCTGAGGTGCCCCTGCAACCCTTGAATGGTCTACATGTGTGGGGTTTGAGCGACAAGGCCTATCCGTATTTGGGGTATATCTGAGTTTGGTTATCATTCTCGACATCTGTGGCTGGAATGGATGAGCAGGTGGAAGCTTTAGTTTTAGTTTGCCCGCCCACTGGACTGTATGATGGGGTGCCTTTGTTGATTGGAACGAATGCTCATACAGGTATGTTTGGACGATTGGCCCAGTTGTGCTCAGAAAAACAGGCATGCAAAACTGGGCAAGCTCTAAAAATACCCGCTGTGCTCCAACAAGCAGTTGCCTCCCAGAGGAGGGTTGGTCAAGAGGAACCTGAGGGCCCAGTGGGGGTGGTGTGGAAAAAAGATCCGGCGCCAGTGACACTCACCCCAAATGCCCAGTGTGTCTTGCATGGAGAAGTACAATTAAGGACGGAAGTCAAGAATAAGTTGTTGATGTTGGATACGCCTGAGGAGGGAAGACTGCCTCAGGGACTGTTGATAAAGCCCAGTATCTTGCCGGCTAGAGCTCATGCTTATGTCAAGAGAGTGATGGTTCAAGTGCATAATGTGTCCGACAAAGAGATTCGAATACGGAGAGGAGGCACCCTGGCAAGTGTCCATTGTGTGGATACCGCAGTACTGCCAAGCAGCAAGGGTCCTGAGGCAGACGATCGAGTTACCCCTGATTTGTTTGATTTCGGTGACTCTCCATTGCCAGTTGAATGGAAAAAGAGGATCAGCAAGAGGCTTGCCCAGGGGGACCAAGTATTCTCCCTGAAAGAATGGGATGTGGGATGTGTGCAGGGGGCTGAGCATCACATTCGGCTGCATGATGAAAAGCCTTTCCAAGAGAGATCCCGGCGCCTGGCCCTGGCGGACATTGATGATGTACGGCGGCATCTGCAAGAGATGTTGGCTGCTGGTATGATACAAGAGTCCAGGAGCCCCTATGCTTCCCCCATCGTGGTGGTAAGGAAGAAGAATGGGACGGTTCGGATGTGTGTGGACTATCGCACTTTGAATCGGCGGACTGTCCCCGACCAGTACACCATGCCACGAATACAGGACGCTTTGGACTGTTTAAATGGCAGCAAGTGGTTTTCTGTGTTGGATCTCTGCAGCGGGTACTACCAGATCCCGATGGCCCCAGGGGACCGAGAGAAGACTGCATTCATTTGCCCCCTAGGTTTCTATGAATTCATTCGGATGCCTCAAGGGATTTCAGGCGCCCCAGCCACTTTTCAGCGCCTGATGGAGAGGGCTGTGGGAGATATGAATTTGCTCGAGTGTCTGGTCTATTTAGATGACATCATAGTGTTTGGACGCTCGTTGGAAGAACACGAACAGCGACTATTTAAGGTCTTGGATTGGCTGGAGGAGTTTGGCCTCAAGCTGTCTATCGATAAGTGTCAATTTTTCCAGACTTCTGTGAAATATGTGGGCCACATAGTGTCTACTGAGGGCATAGGGACTGATCCTAGCAAAGTGGAGGCGTTGACTACTTGGCCCCAGCCCAGGAACTTGAAAGAGTTGCAATGATTTCTGGGGTTTTACGGATATTATAGGCGATTTGTCAAGGACTATTCTCAAGTAATTCGTCCTCTCCTCAACCTCACTCAGGGGTACCCTCCCACACACAAGAAGTATAAGAAAGCTGTGCGATCCGAGATCGAGAAGAGGTATTTCCAGCCGAATTAACTGTTTGGGGATCGTTGGACTGTTGAGTGTGAGGACGCTTTCTATGACATCATATATCAACTCACCCATGCTCCCGTGTTGGCTTATGCTGACCCGGCCAAGCCCTACATCCTCCATACTGATGCTAGTCTTCAAGGATTGAGGGCTGTGTTGTATCAGGAGCACTCAAATGGCCTGAGACCTGTAGCTTTTGCCAGTAGAAGTCTGGCTCCGTCAGAGAAGAACTATCCTGCATAAGCTAGAGTTCCTGGCTCTAAAGTGGGCCATTGTTGATCAGTTCCATGACTATTTATGCGGTGCTAAAATATTAGTAAGGACAGATAACAATCCTCTGACCTATGTACAAACCTCAGCCAAGTTGGACGCCACTGGCCATAGGTGGTCCTCCTGGCCGCCTACGACTATGTTGTTGAATACAGGGCTGGTTAAACCATATAGATGCGGACGCCTTTCTCGGAGGCCATGCCCCCAAGTTGATTGGATCAGGTTGTCTGAGCCTGACATAAAACCCTTGCAGAAGTTTGACAAGGAAGATCAGGTGTCCCCGGATGCTGTGAACTGTATGGTGGATTGCTTGGGGCCATCTGAGAGCTGTATACCTGCTGCCTACTGTCATTTTTCCACCCTGGACACTAGTTCACTGCCTCAGTTTGACAATACTAGTCTTCAACAGGCTCAATCCCGAGATTCTCTGATAAAGCTGGTGGTGGAGGCCCTGCAGGCCAGGCGAGATGTGTCCAAGTTGCGCTCTACCGACTTACGAGCCACCCTGTTATATAAAGACAGGCCCAAACTAAGGTTGATCAAACAACAGCTGGTGCTACCTTCAGAGTTAAAGGACCTGGTTTTAAAGTCTTTGCATAATCAGATGGGACATCTTGGCATCGACCGAACTCTCGATTTGGTACGAGCCCGGTTTTACTGGTTAAGATGAGCGCAGATGTGGAGCAGTATGTCAAGACCTGTAGTCGGTGTTTGTAGAGGAAAGCCTTGCCCCAGAGAGCTGCGCCTATGGTCAACATTACTACTAGCGCTCCTATGGAACTAGTCTGCATTGATTTCTTAAGCCTGGAACCCGATCTGAGAAATATCAGTAATATATTGGTGGTTACCGATCATTTCACCTGGTACGCACAGGAGTTCCCTACTAAGGATCAGAAAGCAACCACGGTGGCCAAGATACTTGTTGAAAACTTTTTTGTCCACTACGGGGCCCCCCAGCGAATACATTCTGACCAGGGGAGGGACTTCGAGAGCCGCTTGATTAAAGAGATGTTGTCTTTTTGGGGGGTGCGAAAGTCAAGGACCACCCCTTACCATCCTCAGGGAGATCCCCAGCCTGAAAGGTTTAATCGCACATTGCTTGACATGTTGGGCACATTGCAACCCAAAGACAAACCGAGATGAAGCCAGCAGATCAGTACCCTGGTTCACGCCTATAACTGCACCAAGAGTGATGCCACAGGATTTTCCCCGTACCGACTGATGTTTGGGAGAGAGGCTATGTTGCCCGTGGATGTGTGTTTTGGAGTTTCCCCCAATGGGGTGCAAGCAGAAAATCATCTAAAATACATACAGAAGCTGAAGACCCAGTTAAACCATGCTTATCAGTTGGCCCAGACCATGGCGGCTAAAAGAAACTTGGCCAATAAGGAGAGGTATGACAAGAAAGTGAAGACGTTGGAGTTAAGAGAAGGGGACAGAGTGTTGCTGTGGAACCTGGGATTGCATGGAAAACACAAGATTGTTGACTGATGGCATCACCTCCCTCACACTGTTGTGGGGCAACTGGCTGATTTGCCTGTGTACAAAGTGCGACCTGAAAACAATTCCAAAAATGTAAAAACTATCCATCGAAATCACCTGCTGCCAATCGGGTAGATCCTGATTGAAGCTGAACCTTTAACTGCCGCCCCCTCCCGGCTGGTGACTAGATCTGCTGCCAAGCAGAGAACTAAACCCGTGGATCCTTCAGCAAGCCAACCCAGAGAGCCTTGTCCAAGCCCGGCAGAAGGAGATGATCAACAATCGGTGTCAGAAGACAATGAAGATGATATTGAATACTATCCCTCTTACGAACTGAGCCAGTTGTTTCGGGGCAATCTCCTTGTAAATTCTGGAAATGAGATTGGCCTGTCTGGACTGTTAGAGCCCCATACTTTAACTCCAGAGCCGATACCTCCTGAAGATGAACTGGGTGGCAGAACAGCCCCAGGGGTGGGGTTCTTAAGCCTGGCTGAACTGTCTGGCCTGGCTGCATTATCTGACTTCTCAGATGAAGAGAGTGAGGTGGGGGGGACAAGCTATTGATATGCCCGAACCGGAGGAACATTTTGAATGCCCCAATGGTTCCTTACTAGTAAATACACAGCCCTTAGCTGAGCCCAGTGAAGTGGGTCCTGGGGTAGAGGGTCAGGCCATCAATAATACCATGAGTACTGAGCCCTGTTCCCCTGTGGAGGTTCCCGTCCCTACTGTCAGTGGGACTGAGTTGGAATCAGGGCCTGTTTCAGGGATCCCCGAGACACCTAGGTGCTCCAGCCGAGAAGTACAGCCTGTAGTAAAATTGAGCTACGAGTCTTTAGGCCAGCCTGTGGACCTGCCCTTAAATGTGGTCCATAAAGGGGTGTATGTGTCCCCGAGCTCTTTGCCTAAGTTAGCCCTGGGGGGTGACTCTAGTCTGTTAATATTGCCCTTCGGATGTGGAGCCCCTATTTTAGGTGACCCACCAGTAGCTAAAATGGAGGGGTTCCCCCAGACCCGGGGCTGTGAGCAGGAAATATTGACCTGATTGGGAAAAAGAGGAACAAAGGGTTGCGTGTGTACACCGTTGTATAACCTATAGTACGCTGTAAACATTCATGTATGTAATGCAAAGTGTGATGTACCGTCACTTAGGCTGTATGCCTTCAGGTGAACTAAGGGTAATTACTTGGCTCGGACGCCAAGTTTTTCCAGGCCAGGGAGGGTGTAATCCCCTTGCAGATTGGGGTTCTTGAAAGCTCCCTTGGAACCTGTTTAAGTGCTCCCTACCAGGCTAGTGTCCTGCTTTTTAGCTGTTAAATGAGTAACAAGGAGCTTCTTGAAGCCTCTGTTTACTGTTTCTTTAAGGACTGCCTGTTGCAGTCGTGATTAATTGAAATGGGGGGGCTGTGGATTGTATGCCCGAGTCCCGCCCGGGACGTGGAAAAGTAACTTGCTTCTGCTGTTGCTAGTGGTTTAGAGAGAGTTTTGCTGGGGGGATGCAATTGTTGTTGAAAATAACGTAAAATAGTAATGGTAATGAAGTTCTTCTAACCTGCCTTCCTTTGCAGTGAGGACTGTTTCAGTTGTCTCCTCCATTTTGGTCCGGAACTGCTGAATTGGACCAATCAGTACTTTGGGACTCTGGAAAGCTGCCTGCCCAATAGGGGAACTGCTCGTAGGATGGAGAAGGCATTATGGGCTATAGCGCCTTTTCGCACCACTGAGGGGCAGAAGATCGTTTGACTGACAGGTGTGCCAGCCAATGGACACGGGTAGCGTCCGAATGCTAAGGGGAGCCCCAGGCTGAGAAGGGGCAGATGCGTAGTACCTGAGGTGAAGGAAGGAGCTGTGTGCTTCTGCGCTGGCAGAGTGTTCGCACGGGAAGCACATGACGGCCTGAGGGGCCATTTTGCTGTTTGAGCAAGTCTGAATAAACCTGCTGTGTGCGGTCAGAGGAGGCTGGTGCCAGCCCAGCTACCCACCAGGCTTGACCTGTTCAGGGGATTGGAGAATCTGCTGAATCGTGTTCAGTCCTCAGAAAAGCTGAAACTGCCGTTGCAGCACCTTCGCCAGCTGAGAGTTCGTGTTAAGCCTTGGAGGCTGCGGCCTGGTGTGGTACCCCTCTGATTTTACCATATAAATGTGTGAGTAGGCTGGCGAAACTCAGGCTTAGCCCTGCCCATGGTGCAGAAACTGTGCTTGCTGGAGTCGTGAGTACTAAACCAGGGTAGCTCCTGCCAAGTTACACCTGTTGTCTCAAGTTATTTTATTCTATTGCTGGCTGCCTAGCAAAAATCTCCTTCCCATCCTGAACTTTTATTGGTGTTATAAAGGTATATCGATGCCAGGGCCCCAACCAGCTGCCACAGTGGACTAGCCATTAGGGCTTGGGTACCCAGGGACAGTAAATACTAGGTTCAGGCCTGTGCACAGAGCCCTAGATAGATAGGTATAGTGAAAAAGCCAATCAACTTGATTTCCCCCTTTCCCAGTTACTTCCCCTTGAATAAATCAGATTGTTTGTTCTGCAACTACACCCTGGCTAGTTTGTGCATTTATGGTGAACTACACCATAATAACTGTGATATAACTGCACCTTACTTTACAGGGGGTCCTTGGAGGGAGCTGAGAGATACCAGCCTGAAGGCAATTGTACTGGGGAAAAGTATTGCTGGTACCTTGTGTGAGCCATTAGCGGGACAAAAGGGGGGTTGCAGTAACCCAGAGGGCTGTGACCGAGGCTATCTCAACAGTATTAACCCCGACCTCTGGGTGGAGGCACCTGCCAACGGATCTGGGCCCCTTACGCTGTCTCCGGGGAGGCTGGCAGGGGTAGTAGTCCTAAGGGTAGCGCCCCTTGGGAGGTTACACAGAGATCATATTAGGAAAACTCTGGCTTATCTAGCAAAATTACGGACCTCAAAGGTCCAAAATGCATGTCACTTGACCTCCGAAACAGTGGTGATTTTGAGTGTTGCCTTTGTCTTTATTTTCCATACTCTTGTTTCCTTCTTTTATCTAGCCTCTTGCACTCCTGTTATGAATTAAATTGGTTGTAAAGATATCTTTTAATTCATCAGCGGTTGATCATACTGTATCTATTTCAGAGTGATACTTCCTAATGCCATAATGCAGGGGGATATATTTAGGATATTTGCAGGTTAAAAGTGTTTTTATTTCACACTGCTTTAGCTCATTAAGCTGCAATTGTCCTGATTACATATTTTTAGTATACAGTATGTTGTGTATATACATTTTTCAGTGATGACCTAGTTAATTATCTTGTTCTCAGCCTTCAATAACTGCTTGTGTTTAACTGTCAACAAGCTTCTGTCCAGGGCAGCCTTGAAAATGAGATAAATAATTTGTGGTGTGCACTCCTGATCAAATAAAGGTGACTGTGGAAAGAGGAACAACACTGGCATGATAAGACAAGCTGGCTCTTTAGTCAGAACTGGCATTCTCGTGGCCTAAAGGAGGGCCTGAGCAAGGCAGGCCCAACGTAGGAGAAAAAAAAAACTGTAGGTAACAAAATACAAAACTGAGAAGGAAAGGAAGTACTCAAGCAACAATAATAAGGGTGCCTGTTAATGTCTACAGCCATTTGTGGGCTATCTGGTATTTGGTCTCACAGTTGTTTGGCTGCAGGAGAAATCACCATTATACAATCGACAGAAAGAATAAAAAGTAACTTAACTGGTTGAGACATCTTCTTACCCTTGATTAAATGTCAGCATATAATCAATGGTAAGAAAAAGACCCAGCCAACATATTTTGTTACCTACTTCGAATCCCTCCACACCAAAATTCTAGCATACCTTTTAGAACAGCAGCAACTACTGGCCAAATCAGAATACATTTTTTTTTAAATGTATACTGTACGTACACATAAAAAAAACCTATAAAATATTGATCAAACTTTTCTTTGTTACTTTTTAATACATAAACAAACGGATTAATTGCATGGTAGTAATAATACACTCCAGGGTGGTATATACCATGGGATATTGTCACTTCTTGGGTGCGTAGCACACTAGGCCTTTACCTTTGTGCCTTACAACTCACCAGAGGCGTGCTGATATCCTATGACATGCCACTCCCTGCAGTGTAGTACTGATAAATTATTGTCCATCAACATCAGCAGTTTCATTCCATCTGCGCGATATGGCAGGCACCACCATGCTCTACTGAAGTGAGCAGGATGACTCATTCATGTCAGTAATTGCACATACCATTTGTTTATCACATGAGAACTGGGGTACTACTGACTGTTGTTTCCAATGATTTTTTAGTGATAACCAGGAAAGGCACACTGAGCTGGTGCTCAGTTCCATGTGAGACTCAGGTGGGAGGGAATACAGAAAGAAGAATGGGCAAAATAATAAAAATACAATAATGAATTGAATAGAAATGCAGCAATGGGCTGGCCCGTTGGCGCAGTGGTTGGATTTCCGCTTGCGACGCCAGCGACCCGGGTTCGGGAACGGACCCGATCGCTGGAGGGCCGGCCGGGGGAGGGAAAGATTGAGCGTCCCACAACAGCTCTCCTTCTCTTGGGGGAGGGCAGGGGACAGGTCCGGTGTGTTACTCGCTCCTAGCGGAGGCTGAGAGCAGGGCAGGCAACTACGGCCCAGTTGCTTGGGGGAGGAGCAGACGCCGGTGTACGCCTTGTCGTCACTACGCTGCCTCCCCCATAGAAAACCGGAAAAATTGCCCACTGGCCGCCTAGATGACGGCTCCCCGCTCTCTCAGGTACCTCCAGTGCCTGTCCAGGGCCTCCTGCTCCTCAGCGGCATCCCCCGGGCCCTAGTATAAGTGTGTGACGGGGATCCCCCTTCCGGTGCCCTTCCCCCGCGGAGGAGGGGGCCCCACCTGGTGATAGGGATACACTGGGATGTCCCGGGGGATCAGCCGCGATTTGAGGACCTGAGGGGGGGCTGGATTAAAGCCAGTGGGGTCAAGGAGCTTTCGGAGCACAAAGGAGTGGGGGCCAGTGTGGCACAGAGGGAGGTTATAAACATAGCATGCAAAAAAAGAAATGAAGCAATACACTTATTGGGAAGAAATAACAACAGAAGACTATAACAATAAAGAATACAGTAAATATTATGTACAGTCTGTACAAAATCCCCAGCCTGCATTTTGCAAGGATTAGTAGGTGAGTTAAAGGAAATCTGTCCTGATTGTGCCCTCCCGCCCCAGCCAAGATTACCCTCCGGTTAAGCTTTTAATGTATGTTGCGGCATTCTTCTATGCCACAACATACATTATTTTAACTTTTAAAAAGCTGAACCTGAAATATGGTGCATGAAAGGGAGGTTTCATTAGCTAGTGTGATGAGACTGCTCGCCTCAATACTTTTGTATTGAAGCGAGCAGTGCATCACCGCACCATTAGAGATAATGGAGCCTCCCCCATGTGCACCATACTTTCGGGTTCCGACTTTTTAGAAGTTAAAATAATGTATGTTGTAGTGCAAGAAAAATGCTGCAACATACATTAAAAGCTTAACCGGAGGGTAAGCTTGGCTGGGGCAGGAGGGCACAATCAGGACAGCTTTCCTTTAATGTGGTTTGTGCAAGTATTTTGATAATTTTTTTTTATTTGTCTATGCTCCTCCGGTACAGGCCCTGTTATCCTGGTCCAACCCTCCCCCCAGCACCATCACGTGGCATCCCAGGGACATAGCTTAACCTCCTTTCTTCCCCATGCCCCGCGACTAGGTGGGCAGACCACATCTTACCTGCCAAAAAATAAATCCGATTCATGGAGAAAGGCCCTGTCACTCATGCAAGGGGTTGGACCTCGCATCATTGCTCTGTCTGGGACTTTTGCTCCTCCCTTTCTCCCCAGGAATGCCGACTTGGGGTTGGCATGGTAGCCTGCATGCAAATTTGGAGCGCATCCCCAACAGCATCTCCCACCCATTAATTCTGAGTGCACTGCCACCTATGGTCACTCAGGTAGCAGTACTGTACCAGAGCATGAGAGTCCTCTAGGATGCTTAGTTCTTCTCCTCTGGCCAGCCCCAATGACCCAAGCTCAGTCTCAAACCCGGGTCGCTGGTGTGGTGTGAGATGTGGCATCCAGTGCCTCAACCCTCTGTGCTATGGGGCCACATCTGTGTGAGTATGTTAAATAGAGCAGCAAACAAAGATAAGGAGGAACAGAAAGCTAGTCTGGGCCCAGCAAGGAGAAGAAAGGAAAAGTCCAGAGAAACAGAATTGAGAATTAGGGATGTGGGGGACAATGGGGGGGAGTGAGAAAGGGGTGCACAGTGCAGCAGGATGTATGCATGGAGTGGTCTTGAAGGAACATTTTAAAGGATAGGACAGCTGTGGGAGAGACTATGGGCAATAGGGAAGTTATTTCAAATGGAGAGGAGATGAGTGGAGAAAAAGCCACCTTCCCCAATATGGTTCTAGATGAAAAGATAGAGAAGGTGCGGGAGGCAGCACACTGGAGAAAGTAGAAGGAGAGAGGATAGATGACAAGGGCATAGATTCACATCTCTATGCCTAACATTTGCCTTCTTTTAAAGGTGGAAGCAGTGGTGAATGTATACATTGTTCTTCAAGCACTACCTTTATGTTATTCAAATTAACTTCAGTCAGTCCAGGATCATTGGCTTTTATCCTCTGCAAACATTCGTCAACATTCGTTGGGTTTGGTGGCTCATCAATGATTGGTTTGACCTTTTCACCTTTCACAACACCTGCAAATCAAGATAAGCAGTTAACAGTAAGGTGTGGCATCAGCCCCATCAAGAACTGTTCAGCACCTGAGCACTCAGAATGACACTGTGTCTTTCAACTGGCATCATGCCATGTAGAGTTAGAGTCCTCTGGAGAAGTTGTAAACCTATAATTTAGAGAGTGTAAACTCTATTTGTGCCCACCAATATCTTTCAGACTTGTCTGCACTGCACTTTTGTAGTAGGGGGGCTCCTCACCCTGTGACTAAGAAATCTTGAGGTCTTGAGAAAGTGCCTGTTTTGGTGTGGAAATGTTCAGCCTGCTAGTGGAGGGGGAGACGTGTAGCTGTATCTGCTGTTTTTATGAATAAATATTATCCTGAACACAGTTTTGGTGTGAGTTAGAGTCTGGACTGTGAACCGATTTTTGTGAGTACAGCATTTCTAATTAAGAAGAATGTTTGTGTGCAGCCTCAAAGTGTGAAGGTGCAAAAGTTAGCTGTCTGCACCCTGTTTTGTGCAACCACACTTTGTGACAAAGAATGGGGCCTTGGGATTCAGTTAGCCTTGAAGCAAGTTCAAAGGCACACTGTCAGATTCTGGGGCCTTTTTAGCCATTTCCTGCTGTGTCTCAAATCTAACGGGAGGATTACAAAACACATACCTCCAATGGAGGTTTGCACTGAAGGGTTAAAATATTTGTTTTCAATGTAATTTTGAGGTAATCCCTTGCATTCTCTAACTTAATTTTACCTTGATGATGTGCTGAGTGGCCTTATAGTACATGACAGGCTGCTCTATATAGCCTCTGGATGGAACGAAGTCTGGTAGTACACATGGTTTGCTCATATCTACATTTTGTTTTTGTTCTTATTTTTATCTCCCCGGGCCACTGGTCTGCTTACCTGCCTGCGTCCTGGCATCACCATAGTCTGTCCGGCCGCCGACCCCCCTGGAACTTCCCCAGCCACCTAATTAGGCCTTGACTACCCCGTGGGGGTGGGAGCACTCCTCCGGAGCTCAACCCACCCAGTCCGGATCCAGCATTGTCGCGCCCAGGTACCAGGAGAGTCCAGCGCGGGAAGGCCATCATGCCGCAACCAATGCCCTCCTTTTCCACCTTTTTCGCCTCACGCCGGCAGGCGACACTGACGCCACCGGCTCCAGCGCGCGCCGCCCGCCCGCCGCTCTGACCCGTGCATCTGCTCTCCGCTTACGCCAGGATCCCAGCAATTGAGGTGTACCTCCGGTCTCCACGGGTCCTCCTGCGCCAAGATGCCCCTTGATCCCCCCAGGGAGAGAGAGCTGTCCCACGGACGCCGATCCTACTCCTCCCCACCGACGCCAGCTCCCGGGCTGCTCCGAACCCGGGTTGCTGGAGTGACGCAAGGTGTGGCGTCCAGCGCCTCAACCCTCAGCGCCACCGGGCCAGCACTCCTATCTACATTTAATATCATTTATATCTATATTAGAAAATGGGTTGAAGAAACCCAGCATCCTGATTGGCCGACAGCAGCTACTCCCTGGGTGGGTATCAGGCAACAGAGACCAGTAAATAACTAATCCCTATGTTTGCCTGCCTGTTTACCAAAAAAACTGGTGAGCCCTTGAATGCTCACATTTTAAATGGGTGCCATTTTTTGTATTGCTTAGCGAGCAAGTGAGGTACTCCCATCCACTATTTAGAAACCCGACTGTTTCTCTCTGTTTAACTTAGCAACAATTGTACTGTAACAGTGAACATAAGTGCAATTGCATTTTTTCTAGCTTATGTTATCTGCTGTAAAGCAGCTGCACTTGTTGGAGAAAACACAGGCACTTAACCACGCTCCTTGCAGCCATGCTCATTTTGGAAGTCAGCGCCACTCACTTAAACCACGCTGATCACTCTCCTTGGCATGGTATAAATACTGCATCTGTCTCCCCTCCAAACACAAGATGTGGGTCGCCATTTCACTAATGTCATAAAAATAAAAGAAACAATCTTAAAATCAGAGCTACCTTCATTTAATGGCTCCACCGGCTTCTTGTGCTGCATTACTTACAGTGCTCTGCTCTGCTGTTTTAAATTATAGCCATTAAATAAAAAAAAAAAAAAAAAAACATTTTCTACAAAGAAAACCAATGTGCCAAAGCAGTGCTCGGGAGTAACAACCAGGCTCTGTGGGTGGGTGGGGGTGGGGGGACAAACAGGCTCTCAGAAACAACAGTACCCTCTACTGATAATTGTACTGTACCAGTAAATGGACTATTTTATGATAAATCTATTAGTTTTAATGCTTTTCTATATGTATATATTTTTTTACTTTTTAAAACATTTTGTTTTTCTATAAAATACTTGACATATAACCCATTTTCTAAGTGCAGTAATACCCTAGAGGGTGGGCAGTATTGTGCTATACTTGACTTTCAGGGGCTATAAGACCCTCTGCCTGCAGTGTCGGGCCTCACTGCACCTATGGGTGGCCAGTATAGCACAATACCCCCACTCTGTCGGGTATTATTTCTTACATATTTCATAGGTGTCAGCATGGCTCAGTTCTTAGTACATTCACCTCTGAGCCAGAATGTTGAAAGTTCTATTCTCACAATGGGACATGAACTCATGCCATAAACGCTGGCACCCGAATGCAGTACTAATGGGTGCTGTTTTGTCAGGGTGTGCCATTGTTTGGATGAGATATTACATGGTGGTCTCTTCTGCCTGTCTCTGCTGCCATTGTAGTTGGTGTATAGGTGGAAGAAAAAGAAAGAACAGTTATGTAAGAACTTACCGTAACAGTAGATCTTCGATGGGTTCTCAGTCATCAGGTCACACCGTACGAACTTCATCGTCAGTGAAGCAGGATCCACACAGAAGATTTTCAGCAGTACAACTGGGGCCATCCATGCTGTTGACATCCGTCAATGTCATCAACCCTCTAAAGGCATTAGTGGCCCCGCTCCTTTCTTAGTTCTTTCCCCCAGAGGTAAAGGGAGCATAGCTCTAGCCATAGGGGACTGAGGAGAGAGAGAGAGAGAGGTGCCCAGGCCTCTATGAAAGGCTGGATACACCAGACAGCCCATTCCAGTACAGGAGCCCCAAGATGAGAGATGGTTGGAGGGAAAGCAGACCTGAAGACTGAGATGTCCTTGAAGATCTACTGTTACGGTAAGTTCTTACATAACTATTCTATCTTCTTCAGGGGTATCTCAGTCATCAGGTCACACCACAGGAATGAGTCCCAGGCAGTTACACATGCAAACAGACAGTCTGAGAGGAAGGTCAACCATAAACTTAAGACAGGAGGACCTGCAGCACAGCCCTGCCAAAACCTGCATGTGCCCCGGGTGTGGGAGCCTTTTCCTGCAGGAGCTGGCAGACTTCATTGCCAAGCAGGTGATGGTGTCCTCCATGATTTTGGTCCTGGGGGACTTTAATGCCTGGGTCGATGACTGCTGTTGTTTTGGGAAGGAACTCCTCCAGGTGATGAATTAGTTGGGATTGTCTCAGGTAGTTACCTCCAAGATGCACATACATGGTCACATTCTTGACCTAGTCTTCTCACTCGGATTTGACATTACGGTGGTCAAGGTTGATCTGGCCAGTTGGTTGGATTATCACCTGTTGAGTTCCTGTGCGGGGCCCCCTGTCAATGAACCCCTTCTGCGGAGACTATCCGGTGTTATCTGAAAAATAAATTGGATCCTCGCCAGCTCCAGGAGTCGCTGGATGTCTCGAGTTTGTTACTAGCCTGTGCTTAGGGTTCAGAGGCTGGTGTTGAGGCTTATAACACAGCCTTAAATGAGGCCCAGGCCTTGATTGCACTTTTCCATGTTTGCCCCTTGACCTCCCAACACTGCTCACTGTGGTACTGTGTTAAGCTGTGTCGGTTGAAGAATAAGGGGCATAGGTTAGAGCATGCCTGAAGGAGATCTCACTCCGAAGAGGACAAGACGGCGCTGAGGCTCCATTATTTGGAATATCAGTGGACAACTGACCCTAAGAAGACTGAGTTTTTGTCCTGGTCAATTGCTGCATCAAGAAATTGCCCCGCTGTGCTGTTCTGCACTGTCAACAGTTGATTAAATCCCTCCTGTCTGCAGTCTGGGACAGCATCTTCCTTAGAAATGTGTGAGCAGTTTGGGCATTTCTTTGCCAACAAGGTGTCCTCTATCAGGGCGAGTATTGCCTGTTCTGGTCTAGTCCTTGCTGGAGGTGACCAGCCTGCTGATAAAGATCATTTGCCGAGTTGGAGCGAGTTCTGGATGGTTTTGGCAGTTGAGGTCCTCCGTGTGCTAACTAGCATGGGTCCCATCAGCTGTGCCCTGGACCTGGGTCCAACGTGGCTTGTCATCAGCTGCCTGGATTTCCTGGGTCCAGCATTCATGAGATCATAAATGGGTCTTTAAGTGAGGGTGTCTTTCCTATGGCTTTGAAAGAGGCTGTGGTTAGACCCTGCCTTAAAAAGTCAGCTTCAGACCCTGACATTCTCAAACTATAGGCCTATCTCTAATCTTCCCTTTTTGGGGAAGGTTATTGAAAAGGTGGTGGTTGACCAGCTGGCTGAGCATTTGGAGAGTTTGTCTATCTATGAACCTCTTCAATCTATTTTTTGGCCCTGGCTCAGCACTGAGATGGCTTTGGTCAGGGTGGCACATGATCTTGTCATGGCAAGGGACCTAGGGCACTCTACCATGTTGGTGCTCTAGGACCTATCTACAAAATTTGACATGGTGGATCATGGGATGCTAGTGGATCACCTTCAGAACTATGTGGGTGCTACCAGTGCAGTTGTGCAGTGGTTTAACTCATATTTAACTGGAAGAGCGCAGCAGGTTGTCCATGGGAATTTCTCTTCTGGACTTTTTGCACTGCCTTGTGGTGTTCCGCAGGGTTCTATTTTGACACCTTTGTTGTTCTCCATGTACATGCCATCACTGGGAGAGATCATTAGGTGGTACAATCTACAGTTTCACTGCTATGCAGATAACACCCAGTTGTACCTGTCTTGTGCCCCAGGTAACCTCTCCACCGCAGGTACGCTGAACCAGTGTTTGGCTGAGATCAACAACTGGATGTCTGCAAACTGGCTATGTCCCAATCCTGGCAAGAAGACGGTTATGGTGATTGAGCCAGGTCATGGAGGTGTCTTCACTGACGGCAGGCTGCTCACTCCAGTAGTTGACGAGTGGCCCTTGTGGTGGTCAATGCAGTTAAGGATCTCAACGTTTTTCTTGAAGACTGACTTACCCTTAAACAACAGGTGTCGTGGGCTGTTAGATCTGGCTTTTTCCATGTCCAGAATATTGCCAGGATCCAGCTGTTCTTGACGCCTGCTGACCTAGATATGGTTATCCACACCTTTGTCTCCAGCAGACTCAGTTACTGTAATGCTCTTTGCCTAGGGCTGTCTGGAGGATTGATGCATTAATTGCAGCTAGTGAAGAATGCCATGGCCAGGATGTTGATGGGTGCCTCAATGAGGGATCAAGTCATTCCTGTTCTGCATGCTCTGCAGTGGCTGCCTGTGAGTTTGCACATCACCTTCAAGATAAGTTTGTTAACCTACAAGGCCCTACATGGTTCGGGACCTGACTACCTTAAAGAGCTCCTTGTACCATATCAACCTACCTGCCCCCTATGCTCCACCGAAGCTGGCTTAATTGTTCTACCTTCCTCTCACCTTAAGAGATTTGGTGAGAGAGCTTTTGGTACAGCTGCACCATCTTTGTAGAATTCTTTTCCACCTTACATTCATGCAGCCAGCACGGGTTGAGTCCTTCAAAGTCTCCTTAAAACATTTTCGTTTGAGAACGCCTTTAGTTTTATTTGAAAATATTTGATTTTAATTCTTAAGGATGTTTTTACTGTACAGCGCTCTGAGCCTTAGATATGGCACTATATAAATAAAATTTGCCTTGCCTTGCCTTAAGGCTATGTCCAGACTGTAGTGCTTGGTGAAAGTATGGACGGTACTTCAGGTGGCAGCCGCACAGATGTCAGCAACTGAGACCTCTTGGAAACAAACCACAGAGGCAGCCATGTCTCTTGTGGAATGACCTTTAACCGCTCCAGGCAGTTCTTTGCCAGATTTGTTGTAGCAGAACACAATGCAATTTGCCAACCATTTGGATAAACATTGCTTAGAAAATGAAGTGCCCTCTCTACCTGGGGCAAAGGAAACAAACAACTGCTTCAACTTTCTATACTCTTCCGTGTGAAGCAGGCAGTACTTCAAAGTTCTGTGCACATCTAACGAATGGAGCAGTGCTTATCCTGGACTGGCACACTAAGGAAAATAAACAGGAAGGTGGATAGACTGGTTGAGTGTAAACTTAGAGACAGCCTTAGGTGAAACCTTAGGATTTGTGTGCAAAGAGACTGTGTCTTTGTGAAAAATCAAAATAGACTCCTCGCACCAGAGGGCCTGAAGCTCTGAAATTCTTCAAGCAGAGGTAATGGAAACTAAAAATAATGCTTTCCAAGACAGAAAGTATAACTCTCAAGTTGCAACTGGCTCAAAAGGAGACAGGGTCAACTTCGACGAAACAAAATTCAAATCCCAAGACGGAATGGAGGTTTCAGATGCAGGATACCCTTTAAAAAGGCACAAGAGACATCCAGCTGAGCTATTATGTGGTCACCCATTGGGTAGGCTTGCCACCTGTCAGTTTTTTTACCTGGTGATCAGGTTTTCAGGGTCCCTATCAGGCAATCTGGTTTTGGTCAGTGCTGGTCACGTTTTTGAACCATTTTGAGTGTTCACGTAGTTTTGAAACAGATTTTGTCTTATCATTCATTGTTTCAGCTGCATGTCCAGGTTATAGACAAGTTCTGTTGTCAGTATAGCCCTTTGTTTATGAAAGAAGTCAACCTGGGAAGTGTAAAGTATGGCCATTAACACCATCACTTACTTAACCTAATCTTTTTCAACTACATCTTAAAGTGGCATAGCAGCAAATCTGCCCCCACCATTTGTAACAACAACAGAGCCAGTTGTCTTCCACTTGTATTTGCTGGTATACATTTCATCTCCAACAGAAGTTAGGCATTTTTAAAGGTTTTAAATTATTTTTTGCCTCAAGAAAAAAGTATGGTAATTTCTTTGGCTTTGAAACAGGGGTCAACCTTAACCTTTTTTTGCACTAGCCAGAAGGGCAAGTTGATTCAGAATTACACTAGCCCATAGATGGTTGCACTAGCCCTTAATTATAATGGTAAATTTTGATCACTTATACAGGAAACAGTGCAATCCAAGAAATACTCTTATTATTGCACATGTATCATGCTCTCACATTGCTTCCAACTCCCCAGCAGAAAAAAAGACTGCAATGCCATCACACACAGTGAGCCCCCCCCATTGTTTTGTACCATGGCCTCCTCTCTTCTTCTTTTTGCCTCCCCCTCACCAAGCCAGAGGATACCACAACAGCAAATGTTCAATCAAGTAGTGCTAACTCTGCACACACAATAGCTGACATCATAATGCACCTCACCAAACTGGCACCACCACCCCCAGGGCAATGAACAGAGTCAGGCAGAGAAAGACACTCTCAGCCCCTGCACTCTATAGTCAACTGGAGACATGCACTTCTGAAGTTTTTGTACAGTCTCAAGTGAGCCAGGAGCACATCTAAGATTTCTTTGGGGTGGGGGCTACACAAACCAAAGGGGCTTGGAAAATAGAAAACTATGACATTTTAATTTTTAAAAGCAATGATTTTAATATGCTCTGCCCCAACAACAGCATATTTTTATTTAACATTGTAGTGAAGGCAAGCACAGTGGAGGGGTTTAAGTATGCCTGGGACAGGCACAAGGGAAGCTTGAGAGGGGAGGGAGTGACGAAAAGCCATTGATCACATGGAGTCAGTGGCCACATACAATGTATAGGGCCTATAGGCAGACTGGATGGTCCTTATCTGCCAACAATTTCTATGTTTTTATGTCCTTTCATCAGATCAGGGGAAACGGTACACAAGCATAATGCTATACTATCTTTATTTCTACATAAGATGATCTATGTACCCCAGGAATGTCTATTTTAAGCTTTAAAATTATGTATTTTTTTAAGATTTATTTTTGTACCATACATGGTCCAAAGCTTTGTCTTTAGGATGAAAGGACATGCTCGGTGGGATATGGGTGGAACTGTATGAATGGTGATGGCTGGCATGGTCCATTTAGAAGAGTTGGGGGCCCCCCTACACCTGCCAGTAATGGCAGCTATGGATCTGTGGATAGTCATTTCAGAGTCTGGTCTGTAGCGGTGTCCAGGGAAAGAACAGAGTTGAGAGATTTGGAGGGGAGAGGGACGTTATAGTGAGGCTGAGATAAAACCCACCACCTGCAGGGCCAATCCTGTACCCTTGTATTTTGTCACTGAAATGTTGGATACAGACACTCAAAATGTAGGGGAAATGAGGGGCACGGGTCTTAATATGGGACAAATTGTTAGACACATTCAGAAAACTGGAAGCTAGTGACTTAACAGGACTCTACCCTTGATCACACCTTGAACACTAGCTGAAAGTCCTAACAGTGTGGTGATAATGACTCACATTGAGTCTTTTGTGGGATCCCCCTCTTGAACTGACAGATAATTGCCGCTCTTAATGAGCTGTTAATTACACCAGGTCATCTGAAACATTGAGAGAGATTAGCATGAGGACTAGAGCTTGTTAAAGTAGAGACTTTTTTAACTTCATTAACAGCCATGAAAATCTGCACTAGTAAAGACAGGCAAGTAGAGAATTAGCTGCACTAGCCCTGGTAAATTTGCACTAGGGTTTGGGCTAAGAAAACAATGTTAAGATCGACCCCTGCTTTGAAATAGTACTGTGGACACAAAAAGAAAATCAACCCAAAAAAGATATGAAGTACACATTATAGGAAACAATTTCTTTATTATATATCTTTATATACACTGCATACTATTGCATGCTATTTACAGTGTTTGCCTTGTCTCCCCCAGATCATATCTGTAAATTAGATTTCTTTTATCTCTGTATATTTATCTGGTAAACCAATGTCCATAAATCAATAAATACATAAGTAAATAAATGACAAGGAAGAACCTAGGAAAGTAACTTTAACAAGTATAGTACAGTATCATAGCATTTTTGTTAAACTGCTGCTTTAAGTGTTGTCTTTTACTGATATAATAAATGGCTTTGGAGGAGGAGCAATGTATGATGAGTCATGAAAAGGGGTGGGGCTAGGGTGGAGCTTTGGATCTGGTTTTTACCTCATTCAAAGGTGGCATCCCTATCATCCTTTGGCTCATGGAAGGCTGAAACAGCCAAAATATGTACTCTGAGGGAAGAGTACCAGAGACCCAAGTCAGACAGAGAGATTATGCAGTCCAGGATCTAGTTCACGGGACAGGTGAAAGGGTCCAGATTATGTCTGGCAGCCCAGATGGCAAACTGCTTCCACTTCATGGCATACATGGCTCAAGTGGAAGGCTTCTGGGTGGCCAACAGGATGTCCGCCACTCTGTTGGATGCCCCAAACCTGGTGATGGCTATGTCCTAAGAAGCCAAGCATGCACATGGAGGGACCTGAGGTTGGAATGGACCAGGGTCCCCTAAGCCTGGGTCAGCAGGTTCCTACAAAGGGGAAATGGAACCAGAGGTCCTCCATCAGCTGTAGCAGCAGGAGGAACCATATCTGGAGAGGCCAGAATAGAGCTATTAGAATCATGCTGGCACCCTTCATCTGCAATTTGATGACGACCCTCTGAATTAGAGGGAATGGAGGAAATGCATAAAGAAACCTCCTGCTCCAGAAGAGGGATAATGCATCTCTCCAGAAAACTCCAGGCCCTGGATCAAGCAAGTAAAAATTGGGCAGTTTTGCATTGACTGGGGACGCAAAAAGGTCCAACTCTGGATGACCCCATCTGTCAAACAACTTTTCTGTGATGGATGAGAGGAGCTCCCATTCATGAATGTTAAACCGAGTCTGGCTGAGGCTGTCTGCCATAGTGCTTAACACACCTGGGATGTGGACCACAGAGAGTGTCAGATGGTGATCTAACACCCAGTACCACACTCTCATGGCCTCGCTGCACAGAGGATATGAAAGAGTCCCCCCTGTTTGTTGATGTAGTACATTACACTGAGATTGTTTGACTGCACCAGCTGCTGACCTGGAACAAGGTGGTTCTGAAAGGCCTGTATGGTGTAGAGCACCACCCACATCTTGAGGACATTAATATGCAGGGAGGCCTTGACCTGAAACTAGGAGCTCTCGGTTTGAAAGGGACCCATGTGAACTCCCCAGCCCAATCCGGAAGCATCCGTGGTAAGGATCTCCTGTGGAGAAGCTATCTGGAATGGGATTACATGCAGCAGGTTCAAGGGGTCCATCAACCACTGGAGCACTTGGCGAACTGGGGAGGAGACCAGCACCAACTGATCTAACTCAGCCATGCATTGGTCCCATTGTACTTGGAGAGTCCACTGGAGGGTGTGCATATGGAGTCTGGCCAATGGAACTGTGGCAATGGCAGTCACCATTAGGCCCAACAGTCTCAGGTACACCTTGGCAGGAATAAAACAGCTCTGGGCCACCTCCTGAGCCTTGGCTATAAGGCAATCCACACTGTTCTGAGGTAGGAAGACCCTCCCCTGTGCCGAGTCTAGAACCGTCCCTATGTATTGCAGTTCTTGGGATGGCCCCAGAACTGACTTGGGCAAACTGACTGTAATGTCCAAGAAGAGGAACAACTGGAGAATTCTCTCCAGAGTCCACAGCACTTGGTAAAGACCCACAGCACAGAGGCCAAGCCAAAGGGCAGCACCTTGAATTGGTAATGTTTGCCCTGAAACAGAAACGTGGGGGGGGGGGACCGAGATGTGCAGGTAAGCGTCCTGCATGTCCAGTGAACAGAGCCAGTCACCTGTCTTGAGAAGAGGCACCAAGCTGGCACAGTTACCATCCTGAGCTTTCTGTACTGGATGTACAGACTGAGGTATCTTCAGGTCTAAAATGGGCCTCAGATCTCCGGTCTTTTGGGGAACCAGGAAAAACCTGGAATAGAACCACTTGTTCCTCTGGTGCCTGGGTACGGGCTCAATGGCCTACCTGCACAGAAGACATTGTACCTCCTCCCAGAGAACAGACAGGTGAGCCTGGGGATAAGTAGAGGGCAGGGGAGGGGTTTCTCAGGGCTGCTTAATGAGCTCCAGAGTGTGACCTCTTTCTATGATTTGCAGGTTGCAGGCATCCAAAGTTATGATTCTTCATTGATTTAGATGGTGGGAGAACCGACCTCTGACCACCACCTCTTGGTTGGGGACCAGAAGGGGGGGGGTTGGTAAGGAGTCAAACAGAGGTGGATCCAGCCTCGGGAGCTGATTCATTACTTCGTGGATGCTTGGCAGCGGCTCCTGCATTGCAGGGGGCGGGTAAGACAGCGGAGGCTCTTCATTTGCCCTGGGGCATAGAGGCTGCTTCAGGTCTACTGGACACCTTGCAAAAGGGAGGGTGCAGTCTACCCTTAGGTTGCATATGGAAGAGGGAGAGGACAGATTTTATAGCCTTGCTGGATGACTGCAAATCATTAATGATGTCCTGGATATCAGGCCCAAGGAGCTTAGTGCCAATGAAAGGGGCATTAAGCACCTTCTGCTGAACATCAGCAGCAAAGCCAGAGACCCTCAGCCAGGAATGCCTACGTAGGCAGATGCCAGTGGCATCAGCCCTGGCAACAGTGTCTGATATATCATAGAAGGCCCTGAGGAGGTGTTTGCTAACATCCTCAGCAGTCTGCAAGCACTTGAGAACCTCTTGCTTCTGTGCACCATCTGGGAGACCCTAAGCGGAAGCTTTGCCCTTCTTCCAGTTGGAGTTCTGAAATGTTACCATATAAGACAGGTAACTGGCAATCCTCAACCCAATGGTGGAGGAGGCATACACCTGCTTGCCCTAAAGTCTATCCTACAAGACTCTTTGTCCAGGGGAAGAGAACTAAGGCACTTAGGTGCCTTAGACCAGTCATGAGCTGCCTTGATGACCACTGAATCAGTCTGACTGGGCAGCATAGTAGGGGAACCCCTGGGGGGCATGATAAAGTTTGTCTGCCCTGCGGGACATAGCCAGTACTATGTCTGACCTATGCCAGACTGCAGTGACAGCATTCCTCAATGCAGGTAAAACAGGAGAAATAATCTTTGGAGGAGACTCTGGGATCTCCAGAAAGTCAACCAAATCCTTTCTGGTGACATCTTCCTCCTCAGTACGGAAACCCATGGCTGAGGACAATTGTTTCATCACAGTGAAAAATGTGGCGTCTTCAGGAGGAGATTTAGTGGCAAGCTTGACAGAGTACTTACTAACAGAGCAGGCTGTGGACCTGTCTGAAGTGAAGAGCTCCTCTTCCTCCCCTTCCTCCCCTTCCTCGTCAGGGAGAATGAGGCCAGGGTGATACTCCTTGATGTCGACCTCTTCTAAATCTAGGTCAGACATCAGAGGCACTGACAACAGCTTGCAGGGGCTTCCCATGGCTGCTGAGGAGGTGCTGACGCCAAGGCTACCATCAAAGGTGCTGGCAAAGTGAGCCTGTATGTGCCCAATTGCTGAAAGATCACCAAGGTAAACTTGGTGAGGATTTTGTTCAGGTTGACAACCGCTGAAGGCTGCATCAATGGGGGGGAGGGTTTGATGGCACAGGGATTGACGACCCGCTTGAAGGGCCCTGTGAACCCGAAGAGCCTGTAGTCCTGGTAGAAGAGGGGTCCAGCCTCAACAGGAGGGCCATCGATGATGAGCCCGTCATTTACAAAGGAGGGGCCAATGACCCGGAAGTCGACAACCGGATGACTTGAGAATCAGGCAGATGCACTGTCAGTATGAGTCTGGTGGGCACAGAGACCTGGATAGTGACTTTGTGTGTCGGTGCAGAGAGGCCATCAGGGAACAAGACCGCCACTGGGGAGAATGGTCCCGATCTCAGTCCTTCTTACGACTTTTCCCTGAGGACTTGTCTCGGGCCTCAGAGGGCTGAGAGCTTGACAACCCTGCTGGCAACTGAGAGGCTGGGACCCCAGAGGACCCCTGTCCAGAACTGACTGTTTGATGTTCCATTAAGACATTTTTTAAAGCCTTTTTGCATCACCTGAGGGTTGTTTGATTAAACTTCTGGCAAAGCTCACAGTCAAATTTTGTGGTAAGGCCCAAGACAGCAGACACAGAGAGAACGTTCATCTGTTGAGACAATCTTCTTTCTGTGATGAAACAGAGAAAGATTGAAGGATTAACTCTCGACATACACTAAATAAATGAATTCCTTATCAAAAAGAGATTCTAGTGGCCGCCCGGTGGCACTGAGGGTTGAGGCACTGGCCGCCACACCTTACGCTACGCTGCCGACCTGTGTTCGGGAACAAGCACGGGTTGCATGGGGTTGGCACAGTTGGAGTAGGATCAAGGGTCTGGAGGACTGCTCTCATTCTCTGGGGGTTGGGGGGAACACCAGTAGTCGGCACATGGTTGCCCCCTGGTGGAAGCTGGGGGGCACCACCGCCGGCATTGTGGCAGCAAGGGGCAGGAGGAGGCAGACACGGGGAAGAGCATGTATGGGAGCGTGCACGCTCTATCCCTTGGCGTCACTGCATGCCTCCTCCAGCAGGGGACCTACAGTAAGACAAAAATCCCCAGCAGTATGAAGGCTGCTCACTGGTTCCGCCGTGGTCTCGTGCAAGTCAGCTCCCTCCTAGGTCCACACTCCTGGTCTCCGCAGTGATGGCATGCCTGCTGCAAAGTGACCGGGACAAGGGTAGTGACGGGGAGGTGGAGCTCTTTCCAGAACGGTGGTGGCAGCCGGCCTAGTTGGCTAGGTGGGGGAGACCAAAGGCACAACCTCATCCCCCAGCCGTGGAAACAATATATATAAACAACTGAAAAAAAAAAGAGATTCTAAAATTAACAGGTAAGAAAAAAACTGTAGGCAAAATGGCATGAAACTGCTTCAGAGCGTCTGTGGAGACTCATGCGAACAAGTCAATGGTGGAAAAGAACTGAGGAGGGAGCAGGGTCGCGCATGCCTTTATAGGGTTGATGAAGTCGACAGATGTCGATGGTGAGGGCAGCCCCAGTTGTACTGTTGAAAATCTTCTGTGTGGATCCTGATTCACCTACGGTGAAGTTCCTACAGTGTGACCAAATGACTGAGATACCCCTGAGGGAGATCTCATGTCCCTGTTTGCATAAAATGGTGATCTTCCCTGGTGTCCTGGCAAGATTACCATTCCCATAAACCCAATTCAGGCATCTGTCTGTGGCTGAGTGTGAATGTTGATGCACTAAATGGCTGCTACTACAGATTTACAGTCACTTTAGTGCCAATCTTTCATTGCTTGAAAATCGCACTGGGATATATACATATATATATATATATATATATATATATATATATATATATATATATATGTGTGTATGTGTGTATATATATATATATATATATATATGTATTTATAAAAATGCAAATTCTTCTTCCAATACAAACAAAATACAATAATCACATTCTAGCCCTTTATCTCAAATCTTCACATGTGGTAAGTATTCAGATATTCAGAGATTTTTTCCGTGATTAGGAAGATTGCAGGAAATGCTGTAGCTATAAAAGCCCCAAAACCCGACAACATCCATTTAAGTCACACTTAGCGATAATTTTTTAAAACCTCTGTAATGTACTGAGCAAATGACCTCAGTGTATGTGGAATCTTATTTATGTAGGCTCTATCCGAAGCCATAGTGCACTTTTCCAACTTTAGTTCAGCAGTAAGAAACACATTAGCTTCTGGTTTATGTTATAGGGCTACACACATCATGATGCAGTTTACTGCTTTTTATTATATAGCCATTTTCCACAGGTGTAAGAGTTTCATGCAGATTTTATTTTTTCCATGCAACAGCACTGCACACCTCCTTGGTTCACAGGTATAAGCAAAGCAATAACACGTGCACACCAGAACCCTCTTGAGTTCTGTCCAGTTGTATACGAAACCTTGTTTGTTGCCCAGCTTCCTTGTATACCCATGTTGTGGTTAAAGGAATGCAAAGTAAAAATACATACAGCAGCACTTAGTTTTAAGCATTTAGTATTAAATTAACTCAAACAGAGCACAGAACTTATAGTATAACATCAGTGAGGGTGAGGATCAGGAAAGTCGAGCAAATAAGCAATAAGTTGCTCCAGGATGTTTGTAAAGCCACAAATCACACAGACTCAATCTTCCTTCCTTCCTCCCTCCCTCCCTCCCTTTCTTTCTTGTGGTTCACTGCTCCCAGGGTTTTCAGGCACGACCCTGGCCATCAAGACAGCACACAGTATGGACCAGTACTAGCACAAAATACCACACAATGGGAGCGGATATGTGACAGGAATTATTAGCAGGGAGTGATATTGTCCATGAGCCCTGAAAGGAACTATACAAGTCAACAGTTAATACATACAGAAATACCAGTACAAATGTGCAACTACCTTGCCAGGGTTTCAAAAGCAACCATGGCAATAAATAACGATAATGTACACATTTCAGGGGACAAAACAATAAGCAGAAAGGTAGACCGACTGAACGTGTAAATTGAAATATGACACTCACTGATTTCTGTATGTGGGGGACACTTAAAGGCGAAGGTAGCTGTGAGGGCAGTCCTAATGTATGACTTAAAAAGGGTGTCTGGGAACCCCAGATCCAACCACATGAGCCTGTAGCTCAGTGGTTAGAGCACCAGGACAGTATTCCTGGGGGCTGGGTTCAATTCCCAGTAAGTCACATTGTTTCTTTCTCACTAAAATTTGTGATTAAACTGCTTAACAGTGGCTAGTGCATAAAAAAAAAAAAACATCTAATTGTCCTCTTGATTATTCCTAGCAGCAGGATTTGCAATACCAGAGAAAGGAGGTGTGTCTGGGAAAGGTCAGGCCAACCATGAGAGCTTATAGCTCAGTGGTTAGAGTACCAGGATGGTATTCAGGGGCCAGGGTTCAGTTCCTAATAGGTCACATTATTTCTTTCTCACTACAATTTGTGATTTAAACTGCTCAGCAGTGGCTAATACTGAACCAAAAAACAACTAATTGTCATCTTAAAAGGGAAGTGTGAGCCAAGAGAGTAGAGGGAAAGAGCAAGATGTTCCAGTGCTTAAGTGCAGCAGTACAGAAGGCTCCTTGACCCATGCAGATGGTAGTTTGGGGAAATTCCAGGAGAAGATGTGAGGAGAGCAGAAGACTCCGAGTACCAGGCTTGGGTTTGAGAAGGAATGAATAGTGGTGAGAACTCTTTCTTCTGGAGGGATCTGTCAACCAGGCTGCCTAGTAGGCACTCACAGCAGGCCTGCAGGGAGAGTCAACCAAGTGCCTGGTAGACAGAGTACTTATTAGCTGAATACGGAATCAGTAAGACCAACCTACAGATACTGTTGTAAGTTGTGTTGAGCCTGGATGTCTTGTAAGATGACATCTGTGTATAAATAAGGGAATAGCAGTCTAGAAGGAGTAACGTGCCCTGGGTTATGGCCAACCACACTTCTGGTGTCGTAATGACTTGCAGTCGGAAGCTGACACCCAGCTTCTGATTCACTTATATGACTGTAAGCTTTATGTGGTATGAAAAGGTCTGGGAGGGGTCAAGCATGATCCCTAGCTATTTATAGGCTGTTACTTGTTCTAGGGGTTCCCTCTGGAAACAATACGGTTAGGGTGTTTGAGTGGTTAGGGCCCCCTGGCCATTTGGCAAGCCTAGGTTCTGACCTGAACAACATAGCCTTTGTCTTTTGGGGGCCGACCAGAAGTATGTTATGATGGAACCCCTTCTGGGTGGCATTAAACCGTATACCAACCACACAGTGTCGGTTCTACAATGAAGACCACCACAGCGACATTGTCGGCAGTTGCTGTGATGGTCTCCGCTACCCAACACTGGTGCCGGGGAGGTGTTTGCCCCCATCCTCGAACTAACTTCAACTGGAGTTAGCAATCTAAAGTACAAAGGGTGCGGGGGCAGACCCCCCCCCCCGCATGAGGGGTGTGGGGAGCGAAGCCTCCCACAGAAAAACACTTGTTACTGAGAGACAGCGCAACACCAACTGGTGCTGTTGTGCTGTCTCTGTGCCGTTGGTTTACAAGAAATTTGTTGCCGTGACACAGTGGAACCCATTAAACTCCTCTGTGATGGCAATGGATATTTTAGCCAGGGTCTTGGCACAATGAAAGAGAACTGAGTTGTCTGGATAGAGAGGGGTTTGGCAACTCTTGCATTCCTTTGGGAGGGAGTTAACAAATAGGAAGAACAAGCCTGGTCCTAATATTGATCCTTGTGGGACCCCAATTTTGACAACCAGCATGCCCGAGGTGGCCCCACCTATACAAACCACCTTGGTTCTGCCTATGAGGTTAACTGCTGAACCACAACGTGGTCATGTCGGAGAACCCAGCAAGATGTAGTTTATCCAGTAGTGGTCTGTGGCCTACTAGGTCAAAGGCCTTCATAAGATCCACAAAAATAGCACCGGTTACATTACCTCCATCCATGCCCTTGAAAACATGCTAAGTGAAGCATGCCAAGGAAGTACTGCTGCCTTGGCCCTTTCTGAACCCAAGCTGTTGAAGAGAGCAGGTTATATTTAGACATATGCTCAGAGGTTTGTTGGAAGGCATTTTTTCAAGGATTTTGCTGGCATGGAGTCATATTGCCTCAAACTAAAACAGCGTGGCACACAATGTTGCAAGCAAAATGCCGTAATGAAAAAAAAAACATTGGTCATAACACCGACCGACATAAAATGCCGTCGAAACACAGAAAAAGTAAGGGAAACACATTTACTTTTTTGTTTTGTGGGGAGCATCACCCCCCACACACCCCAGAATTAAAATAATCAACTCTGAGGTGGGTGTTGACCTCAGGGATGGGGAGAAACTCAGGAGGGGGGTAAGTTCCTTATTAATAAAAAAAAATCCAGTACTGGGGAGCAGCGAACAAAACCCTGGTCCCCAGGTCTCCTCTGCTGAAGGTGCTGGTACCTTAGCCACTCCACCATGGGAACTGCTCAACCAGGCACCACACCTACAGCTCCTTCATCCCTTCCCCATCTCTCTGTACAGTGACAGGGGTAGCAGAAATTCACTACTGCTATTATATCTCTGTCGCTCTAAATGCTTTCACACTTTGCAAAGCACAGTTCTTGCTGCACTATTCTTGAAGAAGCATATTGACCTGATACCGAGTTCAATTCTTACTTCTCCACTGCTGCATCATCCCTTCTTTCCTCCTTTACCCTTCCCTTCCCCACCCACCTCTCCCCTACTGCACCCTCCTCAGCTTCATTCTCCCTATGCCCTGTATCACCAGCTCAGGTGCTAAAACTCTGAGGTCTCTCAACCCTGACAAAGGTAAATGTCCCACTGGCCTCGACTCCAAAATGCTCCTGCTCTCTGCACCTGCCATAGCCCACCCGCTAACCCTGCTGTTCAACCTGTCTTTTAAACTCGGTGCAGTCCCCATAAAGTGAAACAAGCCACTGTCATTCCCCTTCCCAAAGGAGGGACCTCTCCTCACCTTCCAACTACCGCCCTATATCCCTGCTCCCCAGTCTGCCAAACTTCAAGAACGCTCTGGTCCTTTCCAACTCCACCACTATCTGGAGTCGATAAACTTTTAACTCCTTACCAGGCCGGCTTCAGGAAAATCACTCCACCACCACCTCTCCTCCAGCTCACAAACGCTATCCTCACAGGTATGGACAAAGGGAATTAACAGCTGCCATATTTATTGATCTGGCAAAGCATTTGACACTCCCTCTCACCCTTGCTGCTGGCTAAACTGGTTTAGCCGGCCTGTCGGCTGGTCAAATAACTGGTTCCACTCATACCTGGCTAACAGGTCCCAATCTGTCCGCATAGGCTCGGCTACATCCACCCTACTCCCAGTCACCAGCGGAGTCCCCCAAGGGTCGGTTCTCGGCCCAATACTGTTCTCTATATTTCTCAACGACCTGCCAGCAGCCTGTCCAAATACGGCCATCCACATGTACGCTGACGATACAGTGTTGTTCGCCTCTGGCCCATCCTCCAGTGCTGTGACAGCCTACCTTCAGAAGGATTTTGACTCACCACGTTGGCTTATCTCAAACCAGCTAGTCCTAAACTCAAAAAAACTATCTCCTCACCTTTGGCCCCGGCCCAAACTCACACGGCTTACTGAGCCACCAAAGTTCTTCACCTTGGACAGCTCTCCACTGAGGCCTGCACCTCCTTTCGTTATCTAGCTCTGGCTAGACCAACACCTAAACTTCTCTGCACACATTGATGCTTTACACAAAAATTGAACCCTATGTTGGGAGCCCTCTACCGTAATAAAATTGCATACCCCTGCCAACCAGGCAAGAAATAGTCAAAAATGATCCTCCCTATATTTGACTATGGTGACACAGTTTACTGCGCAGCCCCTCAAACCTCCCTAGCAAGGCTTGACCCCCTATTCAACTCCTTCTGCCGTTTCTCGCTTGACCTCCCTCCCAGCACCCACCACTGTGTCCTATACCAATCCTTGAACCTCACCTCTTTACACAACAGAAGATCATGTCACTGCGCTAGAACCTCGGCAAAATTCTGGTCAAAATCACTCCCATCCTATCTGTCAGCCTCCCTAACTGCCCTACCCCCACCCCCACCATCCTACGCACTCCGTAACAGCCACGCTAGGCTCCTGCATATCCCGCATAGATCCACCCGGTCCGGTCAGGCAGCGTTCAGCTTTAGGTTACCCAAACTGTGGAATTCCCTGGCAGCCGATATTAGACACTCCACAAGTACTCCCCAGCTAAATGCCCTTCTCAATTCGCACTTCTCTACCACCTGCTCCTGCAACCCCCAACCCCCCTCACTCCTGTACCTGCCCAGGTAATGAATCAAGCCTGTTCTCTCCACTGTTTCTGACCTACTCATAGTAAATCACTGTATACTGTAAAATAAATGTGCCTACCCTCAATTTGTTCCATTTTATATTATGTATGTTACCCACTGCTGTTCTACTACTCCTTATGTATGTTTTCTGACTGACCATACCATGTTCCACTGTATTGTTTTGTGCAGATTGTATCATGTCCCCACTGTAACCCTGAAACCCCAGGGCGCATCTGGAATCGAGCAGTACTCTGCTCAGCATGCCTTCCTGGTAAATCTCTTAAATAAATAAATAAATAAATAAATACAGATTTTGCTTAGGTGGGAGAGGACGGAAACTGGGCAGAAGCTGTAGAGAAGGGTAGGATCACCAGATCTGAATACAGGGACTACCATGACCTGTTTCCATAATGTTGGTACAGACGAGGAGGTGAGCGATAGGTTAAAATGGTAGCAAGCAGTATCGCAATGTAGTCAGCTGCAAGCTTGAGGACATTCAGGCAGAGACCATCACTATTAGCACTAACAAAGTTGGGGAGAGTTTTGAAGAGGAGACTGATCTCTTGAGGGAAGGTGACATTAAAGTGGAAGGGGGGATTCTGAGGTCACCAGTGACTCGGATTTTGTTAATAGATGAAGGGTCATTAGGGGAGGCTTGCATAGGTAGTCAGACAAGTCTGTGAATTTACCATTGAGGGCCTCTGTGACCTGGAGGGGGGTTAATTAGTGGCCTAGCCTCAGTGTGTAACTGGATGGCATTTTTTTATTTCCGAGTTTGATGAGAGGTCACAGACATTTTTGGTGTGCCCAGATTCCTGACATGAAGGTTCTTAATATAATTAGGCTTAAGGGTTTTAACTGCTAGTTTCTAAAGGTTGCACAGCCTTCAGTAAGCGTTTCAGGCAGAGGGTGAAGACGCAGGTTTGAAGGCTGCCCATTGGGCATCCTCGCCTTCATTTTCCTGAGCATTTCTTTTATTTTAAATATTATTCTGGTGTTTCCACCCACACTCTCTGGGTAATGACAGGGAGGTTTTTGTCCAGAATAGGCAGCAGGGCAGAAGAAGAGAAGACCAGGGCTGTTTACATCAGACAAAGCATGGAGGTTCAAGCAGTCAACTGCCCTTATGTCCAAACGCAGGCAGGATAGGTCATATTTAAAATTCCCTAAAGGACAGGATGTTGGGGAAGGGGGGGTGCAGGGTACTTAGAAAACAAGATACAAATAATTGGGGAATGGTCACTGACCTTACTTATTTGTTTGTCTGTTTCAGTGCTCCCAGACTTATTTGGCATTTCCTCTGTAACTCCATGGCAATATTCCTAGGTTTTCCTGTTGATTACATTATTTCCTATGGAAGTCAAATTGCTTAGTTTTCCTGTATAACCAGTGCAAGTCTATGGGACCAATTTCCCCATAGATGGCTTATTTTTCCCTGTAGAATGCAGGAATCCCTGTAGATCTGGGAGCACTGCTGTTTGAAAATACTCCAGCCAGGATAACCTCATCATATACCTTCATGATATGCAGCATCTCAGTTTCATGGGTGTACAAGGCAGAATAGCAGTAGTCAACATGTTAACATACGAAGCTAAAACAAACAGCAGCTGCATCTCAGTAGGTTTTGGTCCCTGCAGTGCACAGTCAGGAAGTGCAATCAGCCTTGGTTTTGTATACACCAATAGTTTTCAGACTTCGTCACAGTGAGCCTCCCCAAATCCATGGAAAAGATTTTAAGCCTCCCCCAAAAACTGAAATAATCTTGGGCCTCCCCAAAGAAAAATAACATACTATACTTTGTGCAGTACACCATAAATAAATTGAAACCCCTTTGAGTACTTGGCTCACATTCAGTTCTTTGTCTTATACTGATGTGGAACCTTTGAAAAAGAGCTCCTGTGCTCAGAGGTGTTATCTGAATAACAAATAAATAAAATAAACAAATATTATTGTTCAGCTTATTGTAACCCCCCACAGGCCAACCTATGTACTTGCTATTTTCATTCTTGAACCATTGTTACCCTTGTTGCAGTACCTTCATGTGTAAGACTACTTTCTCTGTTTCCTCTTTATATGAAATAAACTTCCTACATACTTTGCCTCATCCCATCCTTCCCTGCTCTTAAGCAACTTCTCTGGGATTACTTTGCTCCTTCCTGCTATTGCTCTTAGCACTTCTATGCTCAACACTTATATTTGAGCTGTTTGCCATCAGGCTCCACATTGATCAATTACCACCACTCATTATAAGTTTACTGTTCATTGTGTATTTCTTGATTGTTTTACAGTTGCCTTTTGAAATGTATTCACTCCCTACCCTTCCCCGGGTACACCTGAAATGAGCCTTTCATTCACCTTCCCTTGTCACCTATTAGTAAATAAATACTCAAAATTTAAATACAGTACTTTTTCAGACTTGCTTGAGCCTCCCCTGGAACAGGTTGGGGCCTCCCAAGGGAGGCTGGCCTCACCATTTGAGAACCCCTGGTATACACCAATAACAAAGAAATTTAAAAAAATCAAGTTGTGACAGAACTTTTGGAATGAAGTATGTCTTGCATTTCTACATGAACCCACTGTACTTAAATGTAATCACTGCTCCAATTGCCTAGGGGTCTGTCAGAACTTTACCTTTAATGCTGTTTTACTAGCTGTAGCTACAATACTGCCATATGCGGATTTTGTTATATTTTAATGTACTGCAGCACTGTTACAACTAATAGCATTGTGTGTCTGATTTCCGAAGAAACTGTTGCAATCTGAAAAAATTGGAGGAGGGCAGTAACAGAGCCTGGAGTGGTTTTTACACCTCTAGCACTTTTCTCTCCCCGGCCAAAACCGCACAGGAACTGCTTTCAGTCTCTCACTGTGCTCCGCATGTTAAGTTACATAGTGCTGCAGATTTCTGAGCGTGCTCCAAGCCCCAGACCTACTCATAGAGCCCCGACTTCACTTGCAAACTGCTGCCGCTTGCTCAAATCCCTGCCTCTGCAGCTACTCCACAAAGTGTAGTCACCGGAGCCGAGTTTTTAATTAGTCTCTCGCTCCACTGCCCCCAGCCCCCACAGCAAACAGCTTCCAAAATAAAAAAAAAAAAAAGTAAAAGTCTACGTATATGGCACAAGTGTAACTCGAGTAAACTGCTGCCTAAACTTTCCCTGACCAATTGTAGCTTTCACCTACCTTAAGCTGCTCTCCTCCCACTGAATTTGACTTTATAAACCTCTCTCTCTTTATGCAGACTCCGGGATTTCTAGGGTCGCGAGAGCCCAGTATTGAATCCTGCCATCCCCTGCGGACCCCCCCCAAACGAGGAACTCCAGGTATGTAGTAATTTTGAAGATAGACTTGTCAGCAGCAGGGCACAGTTCTGGCGCCATTTTTTGAATCTCCTAGACCACTGCTAAAGCCAGCTCAGGCCCCACACTCGCCTGTGTGTGTGCTTTGCCCGACGGGCGCCAGCGCCGGCTCCCCATCACCCCCACCACCACCCTTGGTGAGCTCTTCCTTTTATAGGCTGTAGTCACATGACTGCAAAAACCTATCAGCCTATTTTCCCATTTGCAGCTTATCAGCTGCTGCCACCAGAGGGCTCAAACACAACAAAGTAAAAAAAAAAAAAAACACAAATTTTTCCCAGCCCCCGCACTCTTCATTTCAGCCCAAAATGCTGTTGCCCATTGCTCTATTTCTCCTCTCCCTGGCCTCTTTATCCTCGTTGCCCCCTGCCACCCTCCCAAGCCATGAACCACCACCATCTCTGCCCCCAAGGCTAACCCCCCACCCCATACGTCACCCCAAACTCACACTCGCCCGCTCAGGACTCGGGTTCCAGCTATTACGGACACATCGCTGCCACTATCCTTCCTCCCTCCTTCCACCTAGGACTACTGGCCTTACACACCCCTACCAGCTGCTACTCCCCCACTCCCCCCTCCGTTCATCCCACCCAAACCAGCCCAAAACTCCTGAGGGCAAAGCACAAACACATTATATGCCTACTTTTGCTCCTGGCTGGGGACATAGAGGCGAACCCTGGCCCAACCACCCCAAACACAAACTCCCACCCCCCCCTTTCTCTTTTCTAAAAGGCCTCCATATCCTCCACCTAAACACTTGCAGCCTGCTATCTAAATTCTCACTGCTGCAACAAACTGCTCTAACTATTTGCCCTGACATATTTATCTTATCCGAAACGTGGCTAAAACCTTACCACACGGATGCCGAAGTATCCATACCAGGGTACACAATAATTAGGCATGACCGGCCTGGCAGAAAAAGAGGTGGAGGCACAGCTATGTATATCGCAAACAGTCGCCTGTTCACTAAAGTGGACATCCCTTCATTTCAGGGACACATAGATTCATTACTTATAAAACTCACACTCCCATGCTCCACCCCTATTTACGTGGCAGGCTCATACTGCCCCCCCTGTACACTCCCCGTGGACATCCTCTCCCACCTCATCTCCTTGCAGACCCTAGCAACGGGGGGCGAGCTCCACGTCACCGGTGATTTTAACACAAACTGGCTAGGGCCAGACAAAGCCCACCTAAAGACCAAAATCAAGGCTCTAAATCTAACCCAACTCATTGTCGATCCCACTAGACTAAACCACAAGTTCCAAAATCACTCTTTACTGGATTGGGCTCTTACCTCCCACCCCCATAGGATCCTTAGTGCAGGCCTATTACCCGATTCTATAAGTGATCATCACATGATTTACTTGATCAGGAAAGTGCACGGCCCCACTGCCTGCCCCCCTAAAACACTATACATCAGGTCCTACAACTCCCTCAACCTAGCATCTCTCTTGCTGGACCTAGGACGCACAAACTGGTCTTTTATCCCAAAAGCATCCTCCATTGACACCGCCTTTGAAGGTTTCAAATCCCACTTCCTAAACGTTTGGGATTATCACGCCCCCCTATGCAAGAAATGAGTTAGAGGTGCACACCTGCCATGGATCTCAGCAGATATAATCAAATTATGCCACGCTAGGGACCACACCTGGAAAGCTTTCAAGAAGCTGGGCACCCAACAGCAGCTCACCATATACAGATCCCTACGAAATAACTGCACCAACTCCATCTGCCTAGCCAAAAAAAAACTACTTCCTCTCGGTTTTTAGCAAAATCTAAATCATCCAACTGACTTCTGAAATCACTAAAATCCTTTATATCCCCCCACTAAACCCCCACCCCCACACTATCTGTCCAGAGCTCCCTCATCTCTGATCCCATCGACGTAGCTGAAACTTTAAACTCCCATTTCTCCAGCTGTGCAGAAAAACTCCTATCTTCCCTCCGCAATACTCCCTCCTCATCCCTCCCCCTTCTTCACTCATGCCCCACTAAACCTGCCCGCCCTGGACTGACGTTCTCTTTCCATCCAGTAACCGAATCAGAAGTCCTCCAATCCTTATGGGCTTTAAACCCCAACAAAGGGAAATGCCCGTTGTCTTTGGACACCAAGATGCTCTTCCTATCCGCCCCAGTCATAGCTGCTCCTGTAGCTGCCCTCTTTAACCTCTCTTTCTCTCTGGGCAAGCTCCCTACTGCCTGGAAGCAGGCCACCGTTATCCCGCTGCCAAAAGGGGGCGATCCATCCTCCCCAGGAAACTACAGACCCATCTCCCTACTCCCTATACTGGCCAAACTACAGGAAAGATTGGTCCTGTCCCAACTCACCCCTTACCTGGAAGGATCCTCTTTTTTCACTCCTTTCCAATCGGGCTTCCGTAAAACTCACTCCACCATCACATCCCTGTTACGCGTCACCGGCGACAATCTCATGAGTATGGACAAAGGACACATCACCACGGCCATCTTTATCGACCTAGCAAAGGCTTTTGATACTGTTTTCCACCCACTACTCCTCTCCAAACTCACTGTGGCAGGGCTTTCTAAATCTGCCACAAATTGGTTCCAAAACTACCTAGTGGGTAGGACCCAAACCGTCAAACTCGCCTCCTACACCTCGAACCCACTACCAGTCTCATCCGGCGTCCCCCAAGAATCCGTCCTAGGTCCCCTACTTTTCTCTGTTTTTCTAAAGGACCTCCCACTTATATGCAAACATTCAGCTATCCAGATGTATGTGGATGATACTGTCCTCTATGCTTCTGGCCCTACAACATCTAGCGTAGCTACCCTCCTCCAAGAAGATTTCAATGCCATCCAACACTGGTTTAGGTCAAATCAGTTATTCCTAAACTCTAAAAAAAACTGTATCCCAAACTTTTGGCTCACATCAAAAACTCTCCTGTCAATCCCCTTGCACCCCTTTTAAAACACTGGATGGGACCCCCTCTGGAAAATTGCACTTGCTACAGGTATTTAGATGTTTGGCTTGACCAACACCTAGATTTCTCTTTCCACATTGAATCCTTGCACAAGAAGCTCCTCCCAAAGCTCGGCGCTCTACACCAAAACAAAAGCTGCCTCTCCACACAGACTAGGCAAGCTATTGTCCAAAAAATGATTCTGCTTGTTCTGGACTATGGTGATATAGTATACACCACTGCTCCGCGTCCACCCTGGCTAGCCTCGACACCCTGTTCCACTCTTTCTGTCGAGTTATCCTCTATTGCCCACACTCTACACACCACTGCAACCTTTACACTTCCCTAACCCTGCCACCCCTCCATGAACGTAGACTAATAAACACTGCCAGGTTCGCAGCCAAATACTGGTCCCTCTCCCTCCTTCCCTACCTGTCTTCTACCCTCTCCCAACAACCTCCACCCACGTACTCCCTCAGGAGCACTGACCCTAAGCTGCTGCACGTTCCGTTCATGCACACAAAAAATGGCCAGGCCGCTTTTAGCTACCGAGTCCCTCAACTCTGGAACACCCTCCCTGCCCCCATAAGACATGCCCCCAACCCATACCAACGTAATAGCCTACTCCGAGGGCATTTCTCCTCCAGCTGCTCCTGTTTCAAGTAATGTAACCCTACATCTATTTTGTGAAATTAACTGCTCCCAAGCTGACCACCCTCCAATTTTCTCTACAATTTCCTCTACACTTTACATGTATTACCTCTGTCTGTAAATCATCTTCATTAACTGTGAAATATGATGTTTGTTGTCCTAACTTGACTATATAAATACTTTTTCTTGTAATCGAAAATGTTTGTAATTTGGGTCTCGGCCCCCAGGTCGCATCTGGAATCGAGCATGTTGCTCAGTATGCCAACCTGATAAAACTCCTAAATAAATAAATATTAAATTTCACTGATAAATGCACAACTTTGTTGACATTGGCATCATTTTAAACTCTGTGTACAAATCCTTGTTTGTTGTTGATTTAACAAGTCAACATAGTCCAGTAGGAATAATTACAAACTGGCTAAAATACACACATGAAAAAAAAACTGTACAGGTAACTATAGCCAGCCAGTAATCCAAACAAGCAACAGAGAGTGGTCACTGCAAATGAAAAGCACGAGCATTGTTCTGTAACACCGGGTGTAACATTTGTGCAAATAAATTGGTGGAAGCTGCTGTAGATTGTATAAAAGGTCATGAAATGTCAAACGTCTAAAAAATTGCAAACGTGGTAGAAACTGCAGTTGCACAAGGGAACAGAACAGTTGCATACTTACTACTTACATTAACAGTAGATCTTTGAGAGCATCTCTTCCCTTAGGCTACACCTTTGGAACTATACCCACGTCAGCACTAGGACCATACAGAAACATTTGCTAGTCGGGGACCACCCACGACAATGTCATGCACCAGCGTCTACATAAACATGTGTGGCTCCATCTCTCCTCAGTTCCCCGACAAAGACTGTGCTCAGAGGATATCTCTTCTTGGGAAACCAGGAGATCATACCAGTGCCTCTTATAGTAGGCTCCTAAAAGGCACTAAGTCTAGCAGCCATGGAAATTCCCATGGCAGAATCGGATGCCATATCCCCTACAGCTGATAAAAGGGGGAAGGAGGGAGAGTCGGCATGGCCTACAGGAAGCGGTTCTGTCAAAGATTTACTCTTATGGTAAGTACATAACTGTTCTATCTTCTGCAAGGATATCTCTTCCCTAAGGCCACACCTTTGGAATGAGTCCCAAGCAATCCGCTCATGACAGCAGGCCCTGTAAAACAGCAAGGTAGAAACCTGCTCATCTGTGAGAAACAATGTTCAGATTGTAAGGTTTAGTAAAGGTGTGGACAGTACTCCACGTGACTGCAGCACAAATGCCAGCTGCGGAGACATTCTTGAAACAAGCATCAGAGGTGGCCATCTCCATTGTGGAATGACCACAAACTACACCAGGAAGTTGCTTACCATACTTCCTATAACAGAATGTAATACAATGTGCTACCATTTGGACAAGCACTGTTTTGAAACAGGAGTACCCTCTTTCTCAGGGGCAAACAAAATAAAAAGCTGACAAGACTTTCTGCAGCCCTTGGTGCAAGCAATATAATATCTTAGGATTCCATGTACTGTACATCCAAAGTACGGAGCAATGCTTCACCCTGACTGACATGCTCAGGATACTAAACAGGAAGGTGGATGGTTTGATTTAGTGTAAACTCAGAAACCATCTTTGGCAAGAACTTAGGATTAGTATGCAAAGACACTCTGTCTTTGTGGAAAATCAAATAAGGAGGCTCACGCATTAGACCTCTGTAGCTCTGACATCCTTAGAGCAGAAGTGATTGCAACTAAAAATAACGTTTTCCAAGAAAAGAAAGCATATGCTACAACTTGTGCCTGACTCATAAGGAGCCAAAGTAAATTTTTCAAGCACATAATTCAAGTCGCAAGGTGGAACTGGATTGTGATTGGGAGTTTTCATATGCAGAATACCTCTAAAAAGGTACTGGAGACCTTCAGTTGGGCAACCATATACCCATCAATCGGGGTACGGGAAGCTGACATACTGTAGCTGCCAGATGCAGCTTTAGGGAGGAACACTGTAAACCAGAATCTGATAATGACAGGAAGTAGTCCAATACCGCATTTACTAGATAGGTGAATTGGCCCACATAGATAAAACAGAGGAGTGCTCACAAGCGAAATTGCTGCTGGATCTGCAACCAATGGCATCAATTATAACATGAAAAAAGGCAGCGATACCCAAGCAGTTAAAGCAGTAAACAGAGCGTTTATTATGCCCATGGCATATCCGGTGCTTCGAGGGAACAATCCCTCTTCATAAAGGGAACTGGCCCACATGTCTGGAAGTGGCCCACAAAGTAAAATGCTTCCACTTCAAAGAATATGTATGTCTGGTGGAAGGCTTTCTGTCCACAACCAGCACATCTATTACTTTAGGTGACACCCCATATCTTGCAATGGCTATGTCTTCAGGAGCCAGGCATGCAGATGTAGGGACTTCAGGTCTAGATGTACAAGATATCCCTTATCCTGTGACAACAGGCCCCTTCACAGAGGCAGAGGTACTGGAGGCTCCAATGCCAGTTGCTGGAGCAATGGATACAGGGTCGGACTGGCCCACCTGGATACCTGGAAATTTCCAGGTGGGCCCCCTCAGTTGAGTAAGTGGTTACCTTCTGAACTCTGAAAACTTTTGCATTTATCACGTTTTTTCTAATTAAATGGGGTATCTGGGACACTGTTGATAAATGTAAGATGCAAAGACAGAGCTAGTGTATCAGATTAAAGTGGAATATTGATATGACTATGCCACACTGGGCCCTCCTCTATTGATTTTCCAGGTGGGCCCTTGTAGCCTCTTTCCAGGTGGGCCCTCTGTACCCCAGTCCGACCCTGAATGGATACCATAATCTGCTGAGGCCATAAAGGTGCAATGAAGATGAGGTCTCACCCTCCATCTGTAGTTTCAGTAACACTCTGTATTATTGGAATGGGAGTGAATGCGCACAGAAATTTCCCTTTACAAGAAAGAGTGACAATGCATCTCACCAAAAAACTCAAGGCCCTGGAGACAGCAATCAAAACTGCTTCAGTTTTGAATAGTATAGGGATGCACAAAGGTCTAACTCTGGACAACTTCACATTGTGAAAAGATCATTTACCACTGAGGTCAACAGTTCCCATTCGCACATCCTGGACTGTGACCCGTTTAGCTTGTCTGTGAAGACATTATGGACACCTGGGAGATGCACAGCTGACAGCTGACAGCTCTAGGCCATGTTTCAGTGACCAGTACTATACTCTCATTGCTTCCCAACATAGGGGATAGAAATGAGCCCCACTTTGATTGTTTATGTAATGCACTACACTGACGCTGTCTGTCGGAATTAGCAGATGACCCAGAGTCAAAAACTCCTAAAAAGCCTGGAAGTTGTATAAGACAGCTCTCATCTCCAGGACATTAACATGCAATTTTGTTTCGACCTGGGTCCATGAACCTTGATTTTCGTAAGGGCCCAGGTGTGCCCACCATCTGGATCCAGATGCATCCAAAGTAAGAATCTGAGTTGGAGTTGGTATCAGAATTGGACACACCCTTATGATCTTGCTGCAGTCCATCCATCACATAATTGTCTTGCCTAAGTGTCATTTGATGAGTACCTTCTGATCTATGTCATGTGTCAACTGGTCCCATTGCACTCTCAATGTCCACTACAGTATCCACATGTATAAGCTGGCCAGTGGCAAAGGAACAGTGACAGTTGCTATGAGTCCCAGGAGACAAAAATATTCTGGCTGGGACATGATTTATTTATTTAGTTTTTGTTGACTGGGTAAGTGCACTAGACAAATCCTGCCTATTTTCAGGCACGACCCAGGAGAGGGCAATACAGATGAATGCCAACTGACCTTGAACCAGATTAAGCTGTTGGTGGTATTTTTCATGAATGGAGAAAAGTTGGCCATTGCACCGGGGAAATTTCCCTGCTCTTTTCAAGAAGTGCCATGGGATCTTTAACATCCACCTGAACTACCACCAGAACAGGCAGATGGGACCTTGGTTTAATGTCTCATCCGAAAGACGACACCTCAGGAGTGCAGCACCCCCCCTCATGCTGCACTACAGTGTCAGTATTGGGATATTAACCCAAGTGCCTGGTGTGGGGATAGAACCCACAGCCTACTGATCTCCCAGCCTCAGAGGCGAGTGTGCTACCTGCTGAGCCACTGACACTGTTAAATGATGACTGCTGTATGCAAGTTGTGTTTAAGCAATGGGTCATTCTGCCTTGTCCAGGGGCAGGAATGCACGGCCCTGCTCTGTGTCCAGTACAGCCCCTATGTACTGAACCTTTGACAAGGAGACAGTACTGACTCTGACACATTCACTGTAACCCCCAGGTCTTTGAATATTTGCCTTGTTCGGAACAGTGTGTGCACTAGTTGATTCTTGGAGCTGGATTTGAAGAGCCAATTGTTCAGGTATAGGAAGACACAGACACGGGCTGCTGACACCACTGACAAGCATTTAGTAAAGACCTGTGCTGCAGAAGATAACCCAAAGGGCAATACTCTGAAATGATAATGTTTTCCTTCCAGAAAAAATCTCAGGTATATTGTCTGTGATGATGTCTGATCTTGATATGAAGGTATGTATCCTTCACATCCAGGTAGCAAATCCAGTCCCCATGTTTACTGCAAGGGAATCCGATTTTGCAGGGAGACCATGCAAACTTCTTGTACTTTATGTAGAGGTTAAGGTCTCTCAGATCTAACACAGGCCTGAGATCTCATGTCCATTTGGGGACTAGGAAGTATCTAGAGTAGAACCCTTTGCTCTTCTGACGAGCAGGTACAGATTTTATGGCACATTTGGTTAACAAAGCTTGTACCTCTTTTTCAGGAAAGACAAATGTCCCAGGGGATAAGCTGAAAGAGATGGAAGGTGACCTAAGGGGGGTTCGATAAGAGCACCAGAGCATGTCACTTGGCAGCCATCTCCAGGACCCATTCATCTGTGGTAATCTCCCTCCATTGTGTTAGATAAATGGAGAAGCGACCCCTACCACCACTGTGGTGGTGGTGTGGGGGGAGTCTGTCACAAGTCATACTGAGCCGGGGGACAGAACCACCGGCTTTTGAGGCTTTGGAATGAGGAATGTGGGGGGAGAGCTGGTAAGGCTCCATCACCCTTATCCTTGCTTTGCTGACTGTAGACTTGATGGTCACCTCTGGCAGCAGGCTGCAGAAAGGATCCATTGCCATGACCCTTAGCAGGTGTGGAATACAGGGATTTGACTGACCTTAAAGTCATTTTAGAGACTTGAATGCCTCTTAATGCCAGTTCTACACTGTGCCCAAACAGTTTTGTGCTTCTGAAAGGGCCATTCAGAACTGTCTGCTGCACATCAGCTGCAAACCCAGCAATCCTAAGCCAAGAATACCATTGTATGCAAATACCCATGGCAGCTGCCCTGGCAGATGCATCAGAACCATCATATGTTAAGCATAGCAAATGCTTGCCTACCTCAGCTCCAGAATTAAAGGGAAAGTTCCCTCAACCTATTTTCTGTACACCCGTGTAGTTTTTAGGCATGGACAATTATTCCCTCTCTTGCTTCGCCCTAATTTCATCCTAATTAAAATATAAATGAGGTTGTTCACTCTGTTTTACCCTGGTGTGAATATAAGTTTGTTTCCATTGCAAAGGTCATGACCCCACTCATGCAAGTTATCATGGGAGTTGAAGATGCATACCTACACAAGCCAACAGAAGTTATACTCTCGTTAAGTTCTGTTACATGTCTTGTGAAGTCCCTGTATTCTCAAAAATCATTTTTTTTCTAATGCAGTTAGACTTCAAACTATAGAAAACAACAGGACACTTACAATGCCTTCACAAGTTGCATGGCCAGCATAAGACAAGAACAAAGGGACTGCAAAGGACAGCAACAGCACTAATACAGTACAACTACTGCAGACTGTAGCACTAAAACATCATAAAATTCCAGGGTGCCTTACATGAATCTGGTCATGACCTTTGCAATGGAGTCGAGCAGGTTTTCACACCAGGGCAGAACAGAGTGAAGCAACCTCATTTATATTTAAATTAAGATGAAATTAGGGGAATGTAAAAGAGGGAATCATTGGTCATGCCTACAAACAATACAGGGATACAAGCCCAGATATTCAAAGGACATGCACCCGGCGCAACTGAGTTGTGCCGGCGTATCTCCGAAATGCACCCGTGGGCCATATTCGAAGGGCAGGGATTTGCCGCTCAACTCTGGATGTGCCACGGTGCAAAGATAATGTATGCAGTGCATCTGGAGGGGACATTCCCTTGCATATGCGGCACCTCCCTATATTCAGCTGAGATGTGCAGCGCAGCTGCCCGCACATTTCGGAAATGCTGCCATGCAAAGTTAGGCATGGAAGAACCATGCCTACATTGTAGCCACCCACAGGTGGACTGCTGTACTGCACAGTGCAACACAACAGCCACCAGCCCCTGGGTGGCTACCCTCCCAAGCCCCAATCGTAAAAGAAAAATCATACTCCACATCTCCCTAATAGTCTAGTGCCCCCCCTCCTATACCCAAACCCCGTCTGAATATTAAAACGATCCCTTGATCATCCCTGGTAGTCTAGCGGTACCCCCTCCCATCCCTGAAGTATACTAAAATTAATCAGCCATGTTTCCCTGGTAGTCTAGTAGTACCCCCCTCGCGTCACAGAGGTATAATAAAACTAATCATCCCCATTTCCCTGGTAGTCTAGCGTCCCCCTCCCCAGTCCCGATTGTATAATAAGATTAATCATCTCCTTTCCCTGGCAGTCTAGTGTCTCCCCCTCTCAGCCCCGATTGTATAATGACAGATATTATCCCCCTTTCCCTGGTAGTCCAGTGTTCCCCCCATCCCTGAATGAATAATAAAAATAAGCATCTAATTTTCCCTGGTAGTCCAGTGGCCTCCCCCCACTCAGCACCCTCATCCCACCCCGCTCCCCCATCCCAGCAGTAGTACAGACTCAGTGGGCATCACAGCCCACACGCACATCACCACAGCTGCCCGCCAACTGAACTGTCATGAATGATAGTGTTCTGTACCTACTACAATCCTACTGGTCGACACTGTCGACTAATGGACTTGCATTGTGTACTGTCAGCAATCATTCACAACTTTGTGAAAGTTGTGAATGACAGCTTACAGTACACACTGTAAGACCATTGGTTGACATTATGCTATCAGTCTGACCATTTGAGCACCAGTTACATTGTGCGCACTTTTGTGGGAGCAATACTGGATGTGTACAAGTATTGTACATCTGGAAAAAGTGCTCCTTTTGAATCACCAGTTACGTTATGATGTACTATTTTATGGAGTATGCAGCATTTACAAATGTTGGGTTAGTACTAGTACTCATTAAAAAAATTTTCTGAAGAGTATTTCCTAAAATAAGGTGAGTAAAATAGGTCGGTACTCACCTTATCTGGAGCCCTGCCTGGATCTATCATGGGCAGCCATTATAACCACGGAGTCTGTTTCAGGCTGGCTGGCACAGTAAGGCTTGGCAAGAGAAGCATGGTACTGCATGTCAGATTTTGAGTACAGCTGGTATAGTATTTGGCCTGTACCAAGTAGCAAATGAGGCATCCTCCAATGCAGGGTAAATTGGAGGAACAGTGATAGATGTAGTACATGGTACCTTCGAGAAACCCATCAGGTTCTTTTAAGTGGAATTCTCACCTTCCACAGCACAGGCAATCCAGGAAATATGTGTCATATCATATCTGAAAATGATGCCAGTACTGCCAGTGCATTAACGATGCCCTGGCCAAGGGCCATGACTGCTGGAGATGATGAAAGGCCTGAACCCATTGCCAATGGCAATGTATTGTCCATAGTAGGTACAGTAGTGCTTAAGCCAAGCCCCGATCTTGGTGTCTGGTCAATGGTCAGGAGAGATGTTGTCACTACCATCGAGGTGGACAATGACGCTGAAGACAAGGTACCTGCAGGCCACAATGGTGACCTACATATCGCTGGCAAAGCAGATCTGTTTTTATCCTTATGCTAATGCTTGTGTTTCAGTGACGGCTGGTCTTTTTCACAGTCTTTGAATTTCATTGACCGTGAATCAGTGAATGAGGCTGGTGATGCCACTTTCTGACCCTGGACTTTTTCCATGGATGCTTGAGTTTTTTTTAATAAAAACCTTTCCAACACCTTTCTTTTGCATCACCTGATTGTTTGACTAAAGTCCTGGCAAATCTCACACATCCTGATGTTGTGAGAAAGGCCTAAACAGCAGATACACACTTCATGTGCATGATCCTTATAAATCTTTTCTCTGCACTCGAAGTACCAGAACAATGTTGTTAGTTTCGGCAAGATGCAAAGACAGCGGTGTCATTAAAATATTAGTGATTACTTAGATATAAAGTAATAAATAACAACAGCTAGTTGACTGGCGTTTCCACAGTAGGTCCAATGAGTATGACTGATGGTGGGAAAAGTACTGAGGAGAGCTGGGACACTCATCTTTATGTAGACACTGACGTATGATGTCATCATGGGCAGCCCCCAGCTAGCAAAATTTTCCGTCTGATCCTAGCAGTGATGCAGGTATAGTTCCAATGGAGTGGCCTAATGGAAGAGCTATCCTTGAAGAAGATCCCTCCTTGCACAACCTTTCCTGCTGCACTTGAATAATTTAGAGAGGTTTGGAAATTGAGCCACAGTGGCAGTGAGGCACAAGACAGCAGGAAAAGTGCCTTCAGCACCTGGAAGTAGTCATGACAGCACAACCACCACACTGGAGTGTCTTATTCTGTTTATAAAATGGGTTTTGTAGAGAAATTTTCAAAAACATAAATATTCCAAAGTTTGAAAATAAAAATATAATAAAAGTAATGCAATGAGTTGAAAGTAGTCCCTACACAATGGGGCAGGAAAAAAAGGGGCACTAACATGGCTTAGTTGTCGTAGATGGTAGTGAAAAGGGCTGCTCCTCCAGGGTGAGATTTCAATAAAAAGGACTAAGTCATAGTCCATTTTTTTTTACTTTTCTTTTTTCAATGCCCCAAATTATTGCTGTGGATTTTTATGCAGTGCCAGTGTACTTTCCAATGCGACAGTGTGTAGCTGGTAGCACTGAGTAAAGTCCACTTTTGGGAGGAGCTTAATTTTGTATTTTGACCTGAAGTGGGTTTGCCCCGGGGTTTATAAATTTTTTTATGTAATGGTAGTGCGTTTCTGATGAAAAGCAACAGTATGTATACAGCTTTAGGGAGAAACAATGGGAGTGGAGTAGGGAAGAGTAGCTAAATGGGGTGATTCAATTGAAGAAGACATTGATTCAAAGTGATTTGCTTGTTTTTCAGCTGCAGTAGTTTGAAACTGGGATTTCATGGTGGCATTACAGTAGACTGCATTTTGGCTAGAGGGAAACGTCTTTAAAAAAAAAAAAGCTGCAGGTAGTTTGAAACCTCCAGTTGAGTGTGTCACTCTTTTTTGTGCAAGACTGTAATTACTTTCCACTTACTATTTACTTTCCCGAGGACAGAAATTGGTATACAAAGGAGCCGGGCAACAAACACTGCTTTGTATGTGGCTGGGAGGGGCTGTAGGGGAGCCAGAGAGGGCTCTGGTGTACAAATGTTACTTGCTTAGCTATACTCCTGCAGGAAACAGCCACTACATACACCAGATGTAATTCACTAGCTCACTCAGCCCTCGAAATGCCATTAATATGGCAGAAATATGGAAACATTTGCATATCGTAGTGGCTGAACTGTTCTGTAACTACCGAGAACAAAATACGCCTACCAGTACACACTGCAATTGGATGTCACTGACTATTCCTCCCAGCCCCCCATAGCTCATTCTCATGGCAAAAAGAAAGAAAGACTATTTGTACAGTGAGTGAACTGTTCTGTAGCTACAAAACCGGACACACCCACCAGCCCACACACACAAAAAAAAAGATATAAACAGTGTTCTTCCACTGCACGTCTGAATGAAGTCACTGGCAGGAAATCAATCACAACAAGGGAAGCTACATGTTTAGACACATTTTAGATGTATCAGCATGTGTTCTGGAGGCGTACATACTGAAAGGCTCTGGCTACAATGATAACACTATGACTGTGTTACAGCACACAGAATTAAACCTTGCTGAAAACTGCTGCTAATTAATTTCATCAGTTCAAAATAAACACAGATAAAGCATGAAAGAGAGGGTGTGTCACAGTGCTACAGTGGTGCACTCCAGAAGTGACTAGCTTAAAGAAGACCAGAAAACACTGCACATCCTATTATACCATGTAATCCCGGGTCGCCCCTGAAAAAGGGAACTCTGGGGCTCAGTGGGCCTACCCGGTCACCAAAATTTAATAAATAAAAAAAAAACAAAAGCAGAATACACTCAAAAAAGGCAAAATTTACACTTTGCCCATTAAGTTGCTTCAATATTTCTTCAGTGTGAAAGGCTGTCCATCGTACGGAACCTGACCAGCAACATGGAAATCTTTACAGACTCATGACAGCCACAGTAACGGGTGGATTTAGAATATTTTAAAGGCAATAACAATTTTGTCAAGGGGATAGGACGCAGGGTGGGACAAATAGGGTAGCCAGGTGGCCAACAGCTACTTAAAAAATTAGTTTGGCTGCCAGATTTTGAAAGTTATTGGCCAGCTGGGCTACTTGCCTACAAAGTGATTTTTTGAGCCCTTAAAAAGAATGTCCACTACAAATATTGGTTTGGCTATCAGATTTTGAAAACTAGTGGCCAAACTGACCACCAGCTCACAAACTGATTTGTCCCACTGTGGTAGCACCCCCTCCCCCAATGTAAAATGTTCCCTTTTTAAACTCAGATTAGGCTAAATACCATGGGTGCTACTTTGTTACATAGCTGGATACACAAGTAGCTCTAGTGTCTAAAAAAAAAAAATACAGTGGGCCCGATTCACAAAGTCAAAAGTTTGATGCAAGGGGCACCACGAATCAAAAATTGCACCACCTGAGATTCGGGAATGCAGGCTGTGGCAATCTCGGGACCCCTTGCGGTAAAAAGGGCCTCTACCAGCTCTGCAACTCATCCAGGGTTGTACCATGATGCTAGGGGGCTTGCGGCAGATGCACGCTGCAGTATCCCCTTCAGTGGGATTCAGGAATGTCCCCCACAGTGTGCACAGGCCATGATAGTTAGACCAGCTCAGGTCTGGTCTAACAGCCCGTGTACCACCCCTGGAGCTGTGTTGCTGGTAGGATCCCCCCATGGTAACAGGCATGCTGCAGCCACCCCCCACGGACAGCACAGGCATGGTGGTATCCTACAATGTCCCTGTCAGGGACCTATTGGCACTCTGACACTGCTCATCTGTGCCCATCCTGCCCGCCAACCTGTCTCACATGACCCTGCAGTCTCCAGGCTGGTCCACACCACTGTGCGCCAATGCCACCCCACCACCCCCAGTTTTGGCACATGGCAAACTTTGCCACAAGCTGCGGGACCCCACCCATTCATGAACTGGGTGCAGGGTCTCTGGCGCACCACTGACTGGCACAAGCTGCTGTTTGCTGCAGCTTGCCCCTATCTAACCAGAGCTTTCAGAATTGAGCACAGTATCTATTACATCTGGAATACTGACCTTAAAAAAGGGTTAGTCATGAAATGTTTGCATATCTTTGAGTTACAAGTAAAATGTGCAGTATTGTGAAACAACATACATCAGATTTGAGACAATATTAGAATGCAGTTGATGGAGTTCTGTTCTTTACTTCTCAGTGGGAAACTGCAATTAACATAAAGGTGTAATTCACCAACAAATGGAGGATAGTGACACCATCTCTGTGTTAGCGTTTTTACTGTCCTTCATTTGTGCCTGACCTTTGATTTGTTTTGTTAATTGCAGTTCTCCACAGCTGAAATAAATACTAAAGCAAACTGATGCACAAAGAGTACATTCTACCTTCACTGAGTGCACTCTGCTTTCATTTTCTCTGCCACAATAAAAACAGTGCTTAAGTTCTCTGGCTAGCAGGTCAACACTTGACATACCAGAATCCATTTCAATTAGAGCTGCAAGTTTGGCTCTTCGAAAAGTTCCAGCAGGTTGAGCTTGACTTATATAACCTCAAGGAAACCAAATATAACTCTGGACTGTGTCACACTTGGACCACTGATTCTGATCCCTGTATAAATTTTGTTGTAAGCATAAGAAATTAATGTATGATGACTGTGGCAGAGGAAAAGGCAGTCTTACTGAAACTGACACATCAAGACCCCCCAGGGATAGTTCAAAGGACAGGAGGTGATTTGAGTCTGCAGCTATTTGAAAGGCAATTCCTTTGTTCAGTTTTCTTTGAAGGTAGGAACCAATGTATCCACTTTATAATGCCCTCAGTGAGATCCTTTGACTTGCATAGTTGCCAGGAAGGACTTGTGAGGAGGGGTGTCAGAGAGAGGCCAGAATGGACACTGAAGAAGTTTGATGTCTGAGCCAGAGAGGACCCACACGAATTTGGAAGGTCAAATACACATTCCCAGGAAAGCCTTGGGAGGACATCACAGAACCTGTTTATATGTGTGTGTGTGTGTGTGTGTGTGTGTGTGTGTCAGAACAAAAAACAGTTCTGACCAGTTACCCTAGGGAGAGGAAATTGAGTATGTCACTTATTTTTTTTTAAATCTTGTTGGAACATCCTGTGTGGTAACATATAACCTTTAATACACCAAGGCATAGTTTAATTAACTCAGAGAGGAGGCCGGCTCAGAACTCTTTTATCCAACTGAGCAAGCCTCAGAGACACACAAGACAATATTACCTGACAGAGGGAGAATTATCACAGCACTGAAACATAGTAAGATTAGACCAGTCTGAATGTATGTATTGTAGAAACTTGCACTTTAAACCTATTTGTTTTAAGGCTGTATGTGTTGGGATATATTTTGTTCTGTAATTATTGTTCTGTTTTCATATTTCTAAAGTAAAGAGATATTTTTACAACGGAATTGTCTGGAGTACCTTGACATTTCTTTTTATTTAAGTGGAGCTTTTAAAGGTTGTAAGTAACACCGTGTATGGGCTTATTGTATACCAAACTGGGAAATGGATATAGTTCTCTAAAGTCTTGAATAGAGTTCTAAAGGTTCATTTAAAAGACCTGGTTGGGTGCCCGTAGGCAAAGATATCTGGCCCCCCAAAGACAGAATTATCTAAGCCTGATAACTGGGTATGCTAACAAGAGGTTATCAGTTTGAATCCCTCCAGAGCTTTAGACTAAGGTGACTTGAACCCACAAAACAGACAAGAGGGCTACCTTGTTCTGTTCACTGTACACAAATCATACGTTCAGAGGTTGGCACTTTGGGAGTAGAGGGCTGACTGGCTGAGCAAGTTTGTGACAGACTGAAATTTTGATTTGGTCTGCACTGTTACCACTCTACAAGCAGACAACATCATGGTGTGGGAAGAAACTCAAATGGTGCCTAGATTTGCAAAGCACAGCCCCCAGCATGAAGTCATCAAGCAGGGCTCCTTCTAACCGAACAGACTGCAGTCATTTATACATTAGCCATCAAGAATGGCTCTCTTAGATTAAAAACAAAATAAATACATCCTTTTTTTTCCTTACTACTAGTTGATCTTGGTAACAGAGATGAGATCACTGCAGGGTAATCTATGCTTAAGTTTTATTATGCCTGCAAAATTGTGAAAAAGCTATTTTCCCCGCTTATGTAATTTCACAAAAGTAGCAGAATTTTTTTTAACCCCCTCTAGAGGAAATTGAGAATACTGGATGGGCAACCATGCAGAACCAGTGTGTTCTGCTACAGAGGGGTATGATTCCCTGTGACCTTGAGATCGAAGCTCGAAAGGTCCTTGGGAATCATACCCCGAGGTGGCAGAACTCACTAGTTCTGCATTGGGTTGCCCATCCTGTATTTTATATAGTGCACGGTGCCCCTCCAATAATTTGAATACAATCTGCGGCTATCTAAATATATTTTTCATGTAAAAAGAAACTGCTGTCTCCCATTTAGTATTTCAGGAGCTAGGGATTGTTCCTGTGGTGAGCTGTGTTGTTGCTAGGGACTTAGCGCTCCTATGTTAGCAGCACACACTCCGATTGGTTGTTGCTCCTGTGTGGGAGGGATTTAGAAAAAAAACATGGTGCCCAAACGTCTCGCTTAGCGAGCAAACTATCGAACCGGGGGGATAAACTTCTTTGTAAGCAGTTTGTTTAGATAATATCTGGTTGATTCTGCATTTTCATATACAGATAAAGAACTGTGCCCTTTTATAAAAAAAAAACATTGTGCTCATCGTCCATTGTAATATTACCGCACGTCCGTTTTAGGTTTCAGCTTTCGAAGCGATGCTCGCTCTTTTCAGTCTCAATGAATGGAATGTTGTTCTGCATGTACGGACAGTACATCATTTCATTCATTGTTTTCTGTGTGGTTGAACAGCATTTCAGTATGGTGGAATTTCAAATAAGAACAGCATTCCACCATACACTATACAGCAAATACACCTCCCACATCCCTGATCAAAGTACTGGTCCTAGTGGGACATGGGAAGTTTTTCCTATTTCACTTAACCAAGTTTGTGAAATGTAGAAACTTCATGAAAAGGTTTCCACATTTTTTTGAACTGGAGTACATATAAAATACAACAATTTTGCCCACCTCTAGTGCTGGATATGTCACATGCCTAGGTGTCTAGTCCAAGGTCCTCACAAAAATTAAAACATACTTCCCCCACCAGTAGGAGCCCCACACCAATGGAAGATACTCCTGTCAGTACAATAGTTCAGTAAGTAAGCCACAGAAGCAGGGGTAACATACTGCAATATTCAGAGGATTAACACATAGGCTATTATAGAGCAACAGTCAATGGCACAGGAAAAGCAAGAGTTATGCAGAGAAGAAAAGAGGATGAGGAGTGAGAACCCAGGTGAAATGAAGTTCATGAATATTGATAAAAGTTCATGAATCCTTCATGAACATCGGTCAAGGTTCCCCAGCTGGTCTTTAGCACAGTTCCTCAAAACAAAGTTCATAAAGTTACTGAACCTTTAAAGGATCATGATGAACTGTGACAAAAATAAATTTGCATAACTAATTTGCATGTCAGTATTCAAGTTTACCACTGTAAAGTTGTAAAGAATCACAAAATTAGAACGTTTTCAGTTTAGGAGTGGAAAATATATGCTGTGCAGGGCATTAACTATCTGAGTACCCAAAAGGATTAACATTTTAAACTCACCTCATTTTAAAAGAGTTGAAGATCGTGGTCATGTAATAGCAATTGGGCCTTTCTATTTGTGAAAGGAAAGTGAGCAATCATTCTATTTGATTGTAAAAAACAGGTAAGTAACCTCAAAGTGGAGCAATGCTCATACAACCTGTAGGTAGCCAAAGGCTAATTGAATGTTGCCTGTTACTTGTAGTTACTTTGGCCATTCACACTCTATCCCCTGAGCCATGCCAATACTAAATTCTTGTGCCAAGGTCCACCCGTTGTGCATGGTGATGTGTTCAACAACATTTTTTTAATTGTAAAGTTATTCTATGGACAGAAGCATGGGCATTTACTGGCAGAATACTGGGCTTCACAAGCAAAACGTCAGACAAACCATGTTCAGCTGGGACATCAATCATTAGCATCTGTTTTTCTGCAGTCCTTCTCAGTTGGACCATACCTCAAATGGCATACTCAGAGTTTGGTGGTAGACAAATTCCTCATCATCCCAACATCACACGATACCAGTAGTGTCATCATCTGGATTACTTTGCTTCTCTGCATATCTGATATCTGCACTCTGGACCAGTCCATGCAAATTCATACTTCTAGGATTTTATTTCTCTCTCTTCATGTAACTGTTTTAGACATCCAAACAAGTTTGCAATGGTACCAATGATGACTGGTATGCCATCATACAATTTGGCTTGGGGGCATGCCAAAGCACAGGTCTGAATGGGTCCATCGACCACCGTCACATTTTTAGGAAAGGTGATCCAGACTCAGATAACTCTTAGATATAGATAGGTTTCATCACTCAGACCCCGCACATCTAGTCATTCAAGAGACTCCAATAGTACAGGCCTTAAAAACCTGTCATAGTGATCTTTGCACACATTTGTTACTTGCAAGTCACTATCCAGTAATACTCGGGTAGGTTTCCCTTCAATTTTGACTTTCATTTCAGACGAGGGTCCAACAATTTTCTCCCATTTAGTTACATTCTTTGCAGTCTGACTTGCATGAAGTAGGCTGTCCTCACATGGAAATGTCTTGGATCCGAGACTCCAGTGGGCACCTTTTTCATGCCCCATTTGGAGTTTCACTGCAACTTTTGTCTTTTGATCAGCAGTTCATTCACCCTTCTCAGATCTTTGGGATTGTGACAGTCTCTCTGCAAATGGCCTTTCTTACCACATGTGTAGCAGAAAATGCCCTTTTGTCACCTGGATTTCCAGGAATACTCTTTGGGCTGACACTGACTCCAATGACTTGTGCCACCTGGCTTCATGGCTCCTGTGGAATAGGCCACTCCAGTGTCATCAGCTACTTGTGCTGTCACTGGGATCTCTGCCACCAGCTGTGCTAACTTGTCAGTAAGTTTTAGCAGTTATCACTCGGCCCTGTAGGGGTGGTCACAGGGGCAGTCCCAACTGCACATTTGGGGTTCATGGCTCTAACGGCAGGAAAAGTACAGTCATGTAAGAACTTACCATATCAGCAGGTCTTCGAGAGGAGCTCTTGCAGCAGTTTACACAATAAGGACTGAAGCTGGCAGGCACCAGGACCCAACAGAAAACTTCTAGCTAGCAGTCTACAGCAGGGGACTGCCCCCTGACATCAGTCTGCCTCTGACATCGGCCAATGGTATGAAAGGCGCCACGCCAGTTCTCCCACCAGTAATCCTGGCACAGGTAAAAATCAGAGAACTGAGAAGGTAGCTGAGCATGTAGAAGGAGATACCACAGAGAAGGAGGGAAGGAAAGCAGCACCTGCTGAAAGAGCGCCTCTCGAAGATCTACTGTTATGGTAAGTTCTAACGTAACTGCACTATCTTACTTTGAGTGGGAGCTCTTGCAGCAGGTTACATAATAAGGACTGAGTCGCAAGCAGTACAAGGACAAATCCTGATGGACAGGTGGAGGAAACAGGTAACTAGATTCCTTACGAAAGCAGGCCGTGGAGGACAGCCAGGCCGAAGCCTGTCCTGCACCTGGAAGCAATGTCCAAACTGCAGTGCTTAATGAAAGTGTAGACCAAACTCTAGGTGGCAACTGTGCAGATATCTGCTGCTGAAACATTGTGTAAGGATGCAGGTGCAGTGACTTGAGGTCTGGATGGACTAGAGTCCCTCTCTCTTGGAAGAGAAAGTGCAAGCTCAGGGGCAGAGGAAGAGGAGGTTCCACTGCCAGTTGCTGGAGTGGACGGGGGCAAATCTGTCGAGGCCAGTAAGGAGCTATCCAGATCATATCCGCTCCCTCTGACTGCAATTTGAGAAGGATTCTGGATTAGCGGAAAGGGAGGAAACACATATAGGAATCTCCTTTTCCAGCAAAGGGACAACGCATCTCCCCAGAAAACACCAGGCCCTGGATCTAGCAAGCAGAAACTGGGCAGTTTGGCATTGGGATGTGAAGAGGTCCAACTCGGGATGACCTCATCTTTCAGATGGATCTTCTGCTACTGACTGCAGAAACACCCACTTGTGAGCCTTAGACTGGGACCGATTAAGGCTGTCGGCCAAGGTGTTTTGGATGCCTGGGACATGTACAGCAGAGAGTTCCAGTTGGTGCTCAGTGGCCCAGTACCATACCCTCATGGTTTCCCTGCAAAGGGGATATGAGTGAGTGCCCCCTGTTTGTTTATTTAAAAGACCACCAACATGTTGTCGATCTGGATAAGAAGGCGGCCCAGTGCTAAATCTGTCTGAAAAGCCTGCAGGGCTTAAAGGATCGCCCTCATCTCCAACAAGTTGATGTGAATGGTTCTCTCCAGAGCAGACCACATTCCCTGAGTCTGGCGGGTCTGCAAGGTGGGCTCCTCAGCCCTAGCCCAAAGCATTTGTAGTCAGAGACTGAAGAGGAGGCGTACTTCAGAAGGGGTTCTCCTGGCAAGGTTGGGGAGATACAGCCACTACTGGAGGGTCTGCTGAACTGGCTCTGAGACTCCCATGGGTTGGTCCAAGTCGTCCGTGTGTTGATCCCATTGGACTTGCAAGGTCCATTTGTATCACTCTAATGCACAGCCTTGCCAATGGAATAGTTGCGATAGTTGCTGCCAAGTGTCCCAAAAGCCTGAGGACAACCCTGGCTGGAACCAGGTGAGGTAAGGACACCTCCAGAGCATGAGCTTGGAGGTGTTCTGCCCTGCATGGAGGAAGAAAAGCTTTTCCTTGGACAGTGTCCAGAACTGCCATTATGAACTGGAACCATTGGCTCGGCCAAGGGGAGGACTTCAAGAAATTTAGGGTAATCTCCAGGTCACAGAACAGAGTAAAGGTGTCTTCCATGGTGTGCAACAGCTGTTTCCTGGTGGGGGCTGTGAAGAGCCAATTGTCCAGGTAGGGGAAGACATAATGACCTTTCTTCCTTAAGGCCGCTGCAACCACCGTGAGGCACTTTGTAAAGACCAAAGGAGCCAAGGGCAGGCCAAACAGCATAGCTCGGACCTGGTAATGTTGTATTTGAAAAAGGAAACGCAGAAATCTTCTGTGGGGCTGGGAGATCAGGATGTGAGGGTATGCATCCTGCATGACCAGAGAGCAAAGCCAATCCCCTTGATGAAGAAGGGGAATCCGCTCTGGAAGGGTGACCATCCTGAATCTTTTGTATTCCACAAATTTGTTTAGATTGCTGAGATCCAGGATGAGGCACAGATCCCATTTTCTTGGGAACCAAGAAAAAGTGGGAATAAAAGCCCTTCCCTCTTTGGGCAGCTGGAACAGGTTCTATGGCCCATTTGTGTACAAGCACCTGGATTTCCTCCTGGATTAGAGCAACATGTGATGGGGAATAGCAGGAAAGAAAGAGGAGAATTGTCCGGTGGCAGCTCTAGGAACTCTAAAGTGTGTCCCTTCTTGAGCAACTGAAGTACCTAGTGATCTGTTATTATTCTGCTCCATCCCTCTACACAGAGGAAGAAATTGTATTTATTTAGTTTTTGTTGACCAGGTAAGTGCACTAGACAAATCCTGCCTATTTTCAGGCACGACCCGGGGGAGGGGGATACAGATGAATGCCAACTGACTTGAACCAGATTAAGCTGTTGGTGGTATTTTTAGTGAATGAGGGAAATTTGGCCAGGACACCGGGGAAATTCCCCTACTCTTTTTTCGATAAGTGCCATGGGATCTTTAACATCCACCTGAACTACCACCAATCCAGGCAGATGGGACCTCGGTTTAACGTCTCATCCGAAAGACGGCACCTCAGAAGTGCAGCACCCCTCTCATGCTGCACTACAGTGTCAGTACTGGGATTTTACCCAAGTGCCAGATGTGGAAACTGAACCCACAGCCCTCTGATCTCCCAGCCTGAGAGGCGAGTGTGCTACCTACTGAGCCACTGACACTGCAAATGAACCCCCCACTGTGTTCCCCTGACATTCAGCTGGGGAAGGGGGTTGGGCAAGGATTCAGGGAAAGGCACTGCGGGAAGACAGAGTGGCCTGAGAGGACTTGCTGGCTCTAGGAGCTGCTCCTACTGGGGTCTGAGAGGTGTCCTTTTGTTTGAAGGCACCATGCTACTGTCCTCAGGGCTGCTGTCATGAGGAGCTGCGAAAGGATTGGCATCTGAACTGCTTTTGGTTAGATCGGTACATGGTGTGCACCAACCAGACAGCCTTGCCTGAGTCCTGAAGGTGAATAATAATTTTCTGAGATTCCTTTCCAAAAAGGACCAGGCCTTTGAAAGGGCCTGCTTGGACATCTGGAAAGAAACCTGAGATCTGGATCCAGGAATGTCTTCTTATGCAGATACCTGTAGCCGCAGCTCTAGCAGCAGTGTCAGCAGAATCATAAGAAGAATGCAGAACGTAGGTTCCAACATCTGACCCAGACTTTTAAAGGTTGAGCAACTCTGCCTTTTGGGTGAACATCAGGCAGGGCCTGAGCAAGCTTCATGCCCTGCTCCCAGAAGGCGTTCTGGTATTGGACCATATGAGTTAGAAAATTCAGGGAGCGAATAGTACAAGTGGCAGAGGCATACACCATTTTGCCAAGCTGGTCCAGCTGTTTTGATTCCCTGTCATGAAGCTGGGTGCTCAGTTGCCTGGGCAATTTAGGCCTATCGTGGGCAGCTGTGACCACCATGGAATCCACCAGGGGTTGTTTCATCAAAATGGTTCATCTCTGGAAGCCCTGTAGAGGCGGTCGAACTTTTTGGGCACCGCCAAGGAAGTGGAAGGGTGCTTCCAGGCAATCCTGGTGACATCCTGAAAGATGTCACTGAATATCAAATCATTTTATTGTATGGTTATAAACCTTCACAATCATATCCACAATTTAAAATGTCATTTACACATATATCTAAAAAGGGGTAAAATATCCTCATTAACAGTAACTCCTTTATACAGTATATTCATAACAGAAAAATCAATTTATACAGTACACACTAAATAGCAGCAATTTTAACAATCTTGTAAAGCGCATAGTGTCAAGCAGAGAGGTAGGAGATTAAAGGCATGCGATCCAAATAATCTATTGCACATATTTTGTACTTTGTTCCATATATAAATTCACCCATATAACAATCTATCTCTAATAGTATTTCAAGTATACATAACACAGCCATGCTTTCAGGTGATTCTAATTCTGCTTCTAATTTTCTTGATACTCAATAGATAATTAGCTAGCCTTTCCACTGTCCAGCTATACTCTGTATGAAACAGTATACAAGTAAGATCTTTTTTATCAACATTATATCTGTTATTTAGATATGGGCCTAACCAAAACATACGTTGGCTATCATACCATCTACAGGCCCATAAAACATGATATAAATCCTCCTTATCCCCACTACCACAATCACATTCCTCGGAATAAATTCCCATTTTTTTATATCTATAGTCCAGCACTTTACTAGGGAACTGTTCGAACTTATAGATCATACAGTTGGAGCGTACTAGGGGAGTAGTCAGTATATCCAAGTATTTTTTATAACCATGTATATAATTATTGGCTGCAAACCATTTGGAATAGCGAGATTGTTTTATTTCCTCTAAGTCTTTCAATTTCCATTGGTTACTAATTTTCTTTATATTTTTTGTATTTAGCACTAATGTGAGTACATTTTGCCACAGAATTTTTTTAAGTGTACTAGGTTATATTTTCCTGAAATGGAAAAAACAGTATTCAACCAAGAATCAGAATGGAGTCCCCATTCATGCCAATCCTTTTTTTCATCCAGACATTTCTTTGCAATTATATTTTCATTAAGTCCAGTTAATCGAATCCAATAATTTAGCTTTTTGGATTCAATTGCTGCATTAATATCTATAATACCCAGTTATGCACATATATAAGAAGATGGGCAGGAATAACCTAACCTTAGCATAGATCTTAAGGATTTATAAACAGGATTCATAAATTTATTAACTGTATTTACTTTCCAAATTTCACATCCGTATAACAACTGGGATTCTACCTTAGATTTTAACACTCTTAACAATGGCCTTATCGTTAATCCCCCAAATTTGCAGTTAAACCTATATAATCCTCCCACATTTTTTTTTTTTTATTTCTCTTTAGCCCATTCCAAGTGGGAAGTCCACTTACAGTTTTGATGAATTACTATTCCAAGATATACATAATTAGACTATTTCCATCTTGCCTTGGCCAATATACCAACTACCATTGATACTTTTATTTTTCTTCTTTTCACCCAATACCATAATCTTTGTTTTACCCATATTAATCTTTAATTTTAATTTCTCTGATTCCTTTAAAAGAAAATTTAGTTTATTTTGTAAACCAAATTGTGTTAAAGACCAACATATCATCGGCATATGCTAGTAAAGGAAAAGGAAAATTCCCTAATTTTTGGGGAATCCATGTCTATATCCACACTCTGTTTTAACATATTATCCAGATATAATGTAAACAGCAGAGGGGCAAGAATACAGCCTTGCCTCACTCCACGGTTGCATTCAAAAATATTTGATAATTGGCCCCTAAGACCCAATCTGAAAGGTGTCGGCCAAAGGAGGAACCACAATGGGCCAAGGATCCTTCTGACAGAGGTACTGTTATCCATGGTCCAGCACCCCTGATGGTGCCCCCACCTTGCGGGCAGCAACTTATGTAGGTATATGTACTAACTTTAGAGCGAAGACACATCCTATAAGCATAAGTGTTACGATCTGTGTTCTATTATACTTTATTATGTTTTACTCATATATATTAGCCATGAGAAATGCTTTTTGCTCTATTCTTACTGTATTTTTTATATGTAAGACAACAGTGCCATCTTTAGTAATTGTACATCACTACAACTGATCTTGGAGATCAGTGCTCTCATTGTATTATTATCTGTTGCCAGCTATGCAACTATTTACACTAGTTAGGACAGTTGCTCAGACCACCTCTTTTTGTCCAATGATATACATTTTATGTATCTTCCTTAGCTGTTGCTATAGTAATTATCAGGGTATAAGACCCTTTGTAACATGTAACTTCTCTGAGAAGAAAGAAACTGTCTGCATTGCCTAGGTAAGGAAAGCTGGTGTTCTTCCAGTGTTCACACTGTATTGGTAGTAAGCCTGTATTACTTATCTGTAATAAATGTCATTTATTACATGAGTACCACTTGTCTGTTGTCTCTTCCTTTTGTACCGTTCCACCAAGAAGATAATAGGGTGATTTATTACCCAGGGACATTTGGCGACCATGTGCAGGTGGAATGTACAAAGGGAGATTCACATTCAAGTTATTTTGAATGTCGAGTAGTGTAGTGTGACTTTCACCTACTTGGACCTACTCGTGCTTACAGTGGTAGTGGTTGTGGCAGACCCACAACATCTTTGTTTCGGGTGTGGCAGACCCACATCAGACCCCTTACACTCCCTTTGCAAGTGACAGCATACATCCTTAGCACTACCATCCACCAACCGGGGACCGGAAAGTGGTTGGTGATGGCGCCAAGGTATTTTTACCAGTTTTCAAATAGCTTGTTTGTTTACCACTTATTTGTCATGCCTGATCTGTGCACAGAACTGAGACTCGATGTCTCAAAGTACCTCACATCCCATGGCAGATGGACAGATTTCATGCTGGATGCAAAATATGCAGAAAAAACATTGCTGCTAATATCTGACCATTACTTGGAGTCCAAACAAATGATCAAAAAAATACAACCTTAAAGGTCTTTTGGTTGCAGCTCTACATACCACTGTTGAGAGTCTCACAGCAAGATGTGCTTCCCTTGAACTGCAAAATGCATCCCTAAAAAAAGAGATGGGCTTGCAGGCATCAGAGTTGCAGAAAAAGGAAAGGAAACTAGCAGAGGAGACACAGTCACTCTGTGATGCTAATTCTAGACTGATGTACTATACTGCAAGCTGTACTGAGTGAAAGCTATGTTTGTTAAGAGATGATTGCGACAGGTTGACATGTGATAAGAAACAGCACATTTGAATGATATTTTGAGTGATACAAATGAGACTTTGAGAGATGAGAATGCTGAGATGAAAGAAGATTACAAGCGTGTGAGTTGTGAGTTGGATAAAGAGCTTTGGGAAAACGTCAAATTGGGTGCCGCATATAGAGTGTTGCAGAGAGAGGTTGAGAGAGGTACTGAGTGGGGCACTGTGAAGATCTGTCACAAGAAATGTAGACAAAAGAGGGCAAAGTTGTGCCATCAGAGGGAGGTTCTTGCCAGCCATGTTAAGGCTATGAACGGGTTTCAGTATAAGCCCATTGAGATTACGTCATCCAACGATGACGACTCTGACTTTGATGATGAATTATGCCATGTCACACGTAAGTCCCACCCCTGTGGTGTAGCAACTTCTGTGTGCCATACACAAGATGGCACCAACATTGGGGCTCACACACTGCATTGCCACGTACACGCAAACATGGCAGATGCCTCATACAATGCCAAGATGGCAGCCCCCATGACACAGGTGGAGGGCCTGTATTCCATGATGCATCTCCACTCACTCCTCTCACTAGGGGCAATGAATCGGCCATTCACAGCATGATTAGTGATGCGATGAACAGAATCACTGTCCCAGAGGATCAAAAAAGAGCCATCCAGGACCAAATTGACAAAATACTAAAAGATTCTGTTACTTAGGATCAAACGTACAAGGTGATCGCTGATGCAGCAGCGGAGGCTGCGCTTCGTGGAGTCATGTTAAGTACTGGACTAGGTGCGAACACATATACTTCCAACCCCCTGCATGATGCTCATTCTGCCCAGCAAGTTGCACAGAGTATTAGGCAGATGGGTCCAACTGACAATCTCAGTTGCTACTTGGAGAAGGTGTGCTCCCTTTGTGAGAAGCTTTCTCTCCATCCCCAGTACCCGTCTCATGACAAATAGTTGAACCTACCCCCTGGCTAAGCTCTGAAACAGCATGGAGTGCTGAAAACTTCACCTTTCATGAAATCACCACTGCACTCATATGTGCAAATTCCCTGGAAACAGTGGGAACGCGCGCTTAGCCTACAAAGTCAAGCAAGGCACAAAGGAAAGCCCAGCCACCTACCACCAAAGGTTATGGCTTACGTACAAAACTGTCAAAGCCCTAGCAGATGAACAATTTGACATAGATTAAATTGAGTATAAGGATTTGTACATCCGGAACATGTGCCTGGCCTTGCGGGAAAAGGTTGAGCTCAATATTTTTCTGGACACTGATAAGTTTGAGGATATTCTCACTAAAACGGTGCAGGCCTATCAGATGTACCTCCACACCCTTTCTCCTGGAAAATCCAACAAGGTAGCTGCAATACAGCCTACCCCTGATGCCCCACCAACTCTATGGCAGAGGGAAACAACCAGAAAAATGATACCCCTTCTGATGAGAAACAGTTACACAAGGGGGGGGGGTGGAACCAGAACTACAGGAACAACCAGAACAATAGGGACAACAGAGGAAGTTCCAAACACCCAACAAAATAACCAGAGGCAATATTGAACCAGTCCTAGCTATCGACAAATCACAGAAGAAAACAAAACCCTCCGCAAGCTGTTGGGAGGAAATTCATGCAGAAAGACGAGCTACAGCTATATGAACTATAGCTGCACTAGCCCCAGCTGTCTAACAATTGTGCAGCCGAGGAGAAGTCGCATTGGTTACTGGCCAGGCAAATGCAACATCCAAGGCAGAACCACCCGTGCAGGCCATCACTGCATCTGTGACGTCACACATACACTTGTACCCATTGCAAGACATGCAGAAGCCTTAGAAGATCCTGCAGGCCTCTGATTTCAGGAACAGGAAGACAATGTTGATTCTGAATGTATGGGTTGACAATTACAGGCCCCAGTCCGGATTGTGAGTAACTCGATTGTTGAGACAAATGGATGTCCTTGAGTAAAGGCCACAGTCGTGGGCCACCAACTTACCTTGCTTCTGGACACTGGAGCAGCCATGCGAGTCCTTCATGATGAGGACCCAGACTCATCTGACTGATCTACCAGTTGGAAGACCAGTGCACAGGGTATAGATGGTACCCAGCTACACACCTACTGATCTATACCTATATCTGTGGTGGTAGGCCACCTCAAGACTAATTTTGCTTTTGACCTTATGGTTCTACGTCATCACCCCAGCATTCTGGGAATTGATTTCTTAGCATTACATGGCTGTGTAGTGGATCTAGCCAATGGGCTACTCATTCAGATCAAAGGACAATGTCATGTTGTCACCATCCCAGACTCACATGTGGTGGCAGCTATTTCCCATAACATCAAGGAGTATTACGTCATTGCTTTGTTCAAGAGTCATGACCTGTTTTCAGAGCTTGCACCCTTGCTACAAAACCACATTGACATGTTTGCCACCAACAAACATGACTGTAGTAGAATGCACACTACCATTGAAATCACAGGGCCTGACTCTGAGGCAGCAGAAGTACCCATTTCCTGTTGAAGCCTTGCCATCACTTAGGGAAATCATCCTATCACTGCTTCAACAAGGAGTGATTAGGACCTGTGTCTCCACTGTTAATTCACCTATTTGGCGCATTAAGAAAGCGAATGGTATCCTGGAGACTCATAATTGACTACAGGAAGCTTAATTAGGTTACTCCTAGCTGTGCACCAACCGTAGCATCAGCATCTGATCTACTCAAGCTGTTGACACCTGACAAAAAGAAGTTCACAGTTCTTGACATTTCTAATGGGTTTTGGTCGCTCCCGTTAGCACAGGAAAGCCAATACAAACTTGCTTTCACCTTTGAAGGACGTCAATACACCTGGAGATACCTCCCCAAGGGGTTTCATAACAGCTCCTCCCTCTTCCATCTCCACATGATGGCTGCTCTGCATGTGTTCTCTACACCCCAGTGTCTCCTGCAGTAGGTGGATGACTTGCTTCTGGTGACCACCAAGAACGAAGATCATTTGGCCCTTCTAGACAAACTTCTGTATCTCCTCAAGAGGGCAGGCCTCAAGTGCAACCCCTGCAAGAGACAACTGTGCAAGAAGGAGGTAATTTTCGTTGGCCTACATATTACAGACCAAGGCAGAAGCACAGCTGTCAAGAGGATCCAGGGCTTGCAGGATTTGTCACTTTCTACTAGCATGGCAACACTAACATGCTTCCTAGGAATGGTAAACTACTCCAGAGATTCTGTCCTTGACTTTGCCTTGAAGGCCACTCCCTTGTATGAACTTCTAAAAAAGGATGTCCCATGGATATGGGGCCTCACTTACACTGATGCTGTGACACAGCTCAAACAGGCCTTAGCCTCAGCTCCAGCACTGATCAATCCTAATCCAGATATTCCATTCCAGTTGGAAACTGCCACATCGGATGTGGCCATGTCTGCATTACTGGCACAAAAGTACAATGGGTACTTCAGGACCTTGCCTATGATTTTCAGGTGCTGTCCCCAGCAGAGAGAAAGTATAGTCTCTGTGAAAGAACACTCTTGGTAACCTACTGGGCTATCAAACAGGTCATGTACATCACTGGGTATGCACCTATTGTCTTGCATACCTGTCACACCCCGACTAACTTCTTACTTTCAGACAAAGTGAAAGATGCTTCAGTTCTAATACCAGACTCACCCACTGGTATTTGTTTTTGCAGGATAGGGACATCAAAGTGCTATCTGCAAAAAATGCCATCCATCCTGGCTCATGGCCTACACTACACAGGTAAGCCCCATGATTGTGCACTTCAACCTCCTGACGTACCTGAGCCAGAACCATTCTTACCGGCTACATCACATGTTTTACAGGATACCAGCATGTATCACGTCTTCACAGATTGCTCTGCCTATGTGGAGGGGGAACAGGTAGCAGGATTTGGTGTGTTCATAGTATATCCAGAAGGTGATTATACGTGCATTGCTAGGAAATGTACCATCATTTCCTCACAGTATGCCAAACTGGCAACTGTGGCCTGTGCTCTACAGGTCATGCCCCATGGTGCCAAAGATGCCATCATCTTTGCAGACTCTAACTAGGTCTGCTCCTCCCTTACTGAATTTTTACTATTCTAGGAAAGAAAGAACTTCACATCCTGTGATGGCACACCTGTCATATATAGGGATTTGTTTGTGTATATACACACCCTGACTCAACACTTTACTCATAAACTGTACATTCACAAGGTAAAGGCTCACTGAAAAACTGACCCTTACCATGAATTCAGTGATTGAGCAGACTCGCTTGCCAAAGCAGGAGCTTGAGGGGGGAGACATGGTCAATGACTCACCCAATAGTTGTGGCAGAGATTTTCTTAGCTGTCAACAGCAGGCAGAAACCACAACCAGAACTTCCAGTGGACCTTTCTGCTGTACAGAAATCTAAGTCAGAGATAAAAGATGAGTTCAAATACTTGGACAAAAGAACTGAACAGAAACTACCAACTGGTAATCCATACATAAGACATTCTGACAACATACACCTATCTCATGATCAAAAGCTAATCTGATATATGAAGGATGATACAGACCACAAACTGTGGGCTGTGCCACAATCCTTATGAACCGAGTTCATCCATCTGGTTCATGACACCCCCACTGGTGGACACCAGGGGACAGATAACACCATCCAGAGACTTAAAACTGCCGTCTGGTGGCCTAGTATAACGAAGGACATGGAGCACTATGTGGACAACTGCATAGTGTGTGCCCAGAACAACCCAATTTCAGTGAAAAGAAATGCCAAACTACTGCCACAAAGGCAATCTGGATCGTTGAATGAGATACAAATTGATTTCACTGGCCCACTGACTAACTCCAGCAAGAACAAGTTTGCACTTGTCGTCACAGATTTGTTTTCCAAGTGGGTTGAGGCATTCCCTACTCAGAATAACATGGCAAAAACAACTGCCAAGATCTTGGTGGATCAATTGTTCTCCAGGTGGAGACTATCCCTTAAGGTAGACTCAGACCAGGGAACCAGTTTTACAGCTGAGCTGATGAAGGAGACACTCCAAATGCTTGGAGTAGATCAGAAATTTCATATCCCATACCATCCTCAATCCTCAGGCCAGGCAGAAAGAGCAAACAGAAGAACTGAACAGATGTTATGCGAATTCATCAATGACAATCCCAAGGACTGGGATTCCCTCTTGCCACTACTGCTGATGGCAATCAGGAGCACTCCTGCAGCAACTAATAAGTGCACACCATACGAGGTCATAAAAGGTAGACTTGTGAGATTACCTGAGCACCTGTTGATTGACCTCCACATTCCTACAGTAGATAGGGTATCTGTGGACAAATAAGTTGAAAAACTTTGGGATGACATCATGAAAACATATTTGTTCACTGCAAATCAGATGGGTAAAGCTCAACAACAAGCAAAGGCTCATTTTGACAAGCATGTCAAAGAAGTCAACTGGCAAGTTGGAGATCAAGTCATTCTTCTCCAATACAGACCATCGGCTCACTCATTTACCAGCAAATGGGAAGGCCCATATCCCATTGTCAACAGACTCAGCCCTGCTGTTTATCAGGTGACAGTTCAGCATCAGAAACAGACCACTGACAAGTGGTTCCATGCTAATCAGCTCATGTTGTATAAAGGTGACTAATTACTTTTACCAACCCACTTAGGGCAGAATAGTACCCCTTGTCACAAACCCACTCAGCAGGTCAGCCCTCTACTCCCAAAGTGCCAACCTCCGAGCATAGTCTTGTGAACAGTTAACAGAACAAGGTAACCCTCTTGTCTGTTTCTGTTGATTTGAATCAACCTTTGGTCTCAAGCCTAGAGGGATTCAAACTTGTTAGTGTACCCAATGTACAGGCTCAGATAATTCTTTCTTCGGGGAGCCAGATATCTTTGCCTATGGGCACCTAATCAGGTGTACAGAAATGAACCATTAAAACTATAATAAAAGACCTCAGATTTAAAACGCTTACCTTTTTCCAGTTTGGTATCACCATTCAAGCTTATGTAGTGTCTGCTTTAACCATATATACTCTACTTGTAAAAGGAAAGAAATCAAAGACAGACCAAGTAGACTCTAAAAATAGAGTTTTACTAAAACAGATAAAAATATGTAACATGTAAATACAGAACCATATATCACAAAACATACAAATCACTTAAACAAAACAGGTTTTAACAGTGCAATTCCTACTCCAGTACTTAGATTTGTCTCTCTCTCTCTCTCTCTCTCTCTCTGTCTCTCTAAATACCTGCTTAAAGTGCTCACAGATGTTTCTTTATCAGAGTCTAGATAGAAGTGTCCCTGAAGGAAAACAGAATAATGTTTAAAAGCTGGTTTCCCCACCTCTTTGCATGAGGTCACCTAGCTCCTCCCTGTCAGAATATATTAAAAAATATATCTATATAAAAACAGGATGTCTTTTCCAAGTATTAAATTCTGTAACCTCAGCATAACTCATTTCTCCATGTGACTTCCCAAGCAAGGTTGTAAATTTCTAAGACCCTCCTTTTATCTTTAGCTGCATCCTCTCTCTTTGAGGCATCAAAGAACATTTACAACTTCGCACCCGTGTGTAAAACCTGGGTTTCCTTCCAAACGTCCATAAATGGATATGATCTATCTTGGTATCTGGCAAGTACAATTTGCCATCTCAAACAAGATATCCTCAACTCAAGCCTCTTCCAGCCTGTAATTATCTCATGGCTTTCATCTTTCAGCTGAGACCGGGGGGGGGGGTGAGCGAGGTCACTCCAAGACCACTAGATTTCTCAGCATCTCTCATGACAGACAGTCCATACCATATTTTTATATTACAAAAATGATACAGTGATCAGAACCAGCTGTCCAAGTGTCACACCCCTCACTTAACAATCCTTTTGTTTCTTCCGGATAAACTGGCAAGATGGCAATCTTGCACCTCCTCATTCTGGTGGGAGTAATTTCTTTGACCTACAATCAAGACAAACCCCTTACACTACAACACAGACTATGTACTGTATAGCACATTTGCTTGACAAACTTGAACACTGAGGTAGAGATGCACCCATCTCAAGCCCCCAGAGAGTACGTACAGATGTCCCCAACAAATTAATTACTGTTAAGGAAGGCTCAGACTCCTATCTTAATGCCATGGTTGTATCTCCAGATAAATCCACATTACAGATACAATGGGAAACTGATTATAATGGTTACACACTTCCTGTAGCACATTTATCTAAAGGAACTTTTCACAGATGGCCCAACACAGGGATTGCACCAAACGGTACACTCTCTATTTGAAGAGCCACTTTAGACACACTGGTCTCTACAACTTAACTGCCTTAATAGATCCTACCTTTTGTGACCATTTCACCTCCAAGAAGTCACAAGCTTTCTGTCTTCACAGATATATATCTACTGAAGCTGTTCCTTTCTGAGGGCCCACCCACTGAAGAAGAACTGACTGAATGTCCTCCTCAGGAGCCTGGTCCTCCTAGTGGTCTGACCGCCACTTCCCTTCCAGGAGCTTTAATTAACAATGTACAATTTATGCATGTTCCAGTTATTTTTAATCTGACACACTGGAATATGGCTGAGTTTGGTCTTTGTCATACAACCAACACTTCTAAATATTTCAGTATGATGCTTTTAGACATTGTAGCTGCTTATCAAACTTGCACAGGAGTTTTTAGACCCGCACCTAATGCTAAGGGTAAACTATGCACTAGGCATGACACTGCACATGTTACTGGTGCAGCAGGCACCGTCTCCGGCCCTTTTGGTTCAGGAATGTCTATCTGGAATAGAGCAGATACAGCTGCTATTAAAGCTCAAGCACTTAACTTTCAACGAGCTATTAAAACTGATGTGTTACCACCACTGTTATTTGGTGTAGCTGGTTTAAATAAGGAAGAGCGCTTTACTGTATACAACATGCAGGAAATTGCTAAAGGGTTCAATGACACCAGAAACAAAATTAATTAAAATTTAACAAGGAGGCAAACAAGTAATATATTGCCTGCAAAGCTCTGCTTACGGTTCTTATGTAATTGCCACTGTTAACAATCTCTTCAGGGATTTGGAAACAGGAAGCATTCCAGATATTATTCATGATAGGAAAATATCTGAATGCTATTGTCCTCACTGCAAATCTACTGCATGCATAACATTGTGTATGTCAAATTCTGTAAATATTTCCTTGTCTACTACTAGAAATCTTGGGTATGTTTCATGTTATCCAAACCAAGCACCATACTACTTTACTAAACGTTGCACAATTCATGACAAGTTCATTACTTTCAATGTGTCACTACTTCTCTTTGATCCACAAACTTTTGTCTTTGACAAACTGGCTGCAATTAATTCCATCAGACATCTTGGTGACAATATTTACTGAGAATGAACTGACTTGCCTTCTTTACTTGTATATCATCCTGTTCTACATGCTTGGGCCGCACTGTATACCAACTGCTGTGCCAAGAAGGGATACTATTACCTGTGCCACTGTGAGGTACTTGACATTATTAAACCTGTATGCGGCTACTCTCCAGAACACTTGGACTGGTCTTTTACCTTGGGTGATGATCTGCCATCTAACCTGACAAAACAATCTTCGCAAGCTGTATCTTCAGTGCCTGTCGCCAAAATAGCTGCATCCCGAAGCTACCTGGAGGTGCTACATCGCTTCACATCATGGCTCACCTGCCAGGCATTCACTTGACCTATATACGTCTACAACAATGAAGAGTTCCACCTGTAAGAGTTACATACAGTTCTGATGGGCAGTATTGTGTAGTGATAAATCATGATTCCTTTGCTTATGGTGCCAAAAATTGTGCTATTAATTTTCCTAACTTCAGTTTTACTCCGCAGCAGAAAACTGTCATTGGTCACACAGTTATTACTTTTGTTCCTCTCCCTGAACCAGATGTTACTGATACTGATCTGCAATACTTGCTTGTTTTGTCTCAATATTTGCCTCTATTGACCCTTTGACACTTTCTTTGAAATCCATTTTAGCTAGAAAGGATTCACATCTTATATATATTAGCAACAATATTTCTAAAGCTGGTGATGCTCTTAATAATTTTATTCATGATGGTAATTTAAGCACTGCTCTTTCCAGTACTTGGCTGGAATTAACTTTAAAAGCTTTTGTTATTATCCAAGCATTTTTGATTGTTTTTCTGATACTAACCCTTTGCTGTCTGCGATGTACTCTTAGACAACATCGCGAACAACTTAAGTTACTTTGCAAGGCTTGTGCCTCAGGCTTGTAAACAACAGCTTCTGTAGCCCCATCCCACTACTTTCCTATGGTTATTTCCTTTTCTTTGGAAAGCAACAAGGGGGAATGTTATTCATGATTCAGCACCTCTGATGGTGCCCCCACTTTGTGGACAGCAACGTATGTAGGTGTATGTACTAACCTTAGGGCGAAGACACATCATATAAGCATAAGTGTCAAGATCTGTGTTCTATTATACTTTATTATGTTTCACTGATATATTTGCCATGAGAAATGCTTTTGCTCTGTTCTCACTGTATTTTTATATGTAAGACAACAGTGCCATCTTTAGTAATTGTACATCACTGCAACTGACCTTGGAGATCAGTGCTCTCATTGTATTGTTATCTACTGCCAGCTATGCAACTTTTTACACTAGTTAGGACAGTTGCTCAGACCACCTCTTTTTGTCCAATGATATACAGATATACATTTTATGTATTTTCCTTAGCCATTGCTATAGTAATTATCAGGGTATAAGACCCTTTGTAACATGTAGCTTCTCAGTGAAGAGAGAAACTGACTGCATTGCCTAGGTAAGGAAAAATGGTGTTCTCCCAGTGCTCACACTGTATTGGTAGTAAGCCTGTATTACTTATCTGTAATGAATTAATTTTTTTTACATGAGTACCACTTGTCTGTTGTCTCTTCCTTTGTACCATTCCATCAAGAACCTGATAGGGTGATTCATTACCCAGTGACAGTACTTAGCCAGATGATGCCATTCTGGATCCAGATCTTCTGTGTTCCACCCCATATTGGCTTGGAAATGGCACATGACATCCATAAAAGATGGATCATCAAGCAGGGACGTGGGAGAGTCCTTAGTATCTGGAGGTGAAGGAGCACCCCCTGAAAGGAACGATCTAGAAGAAGAGGAAGAGCTGCAGCTGGAATCCTCTGAAGGTGAAGATCTGGAGAAGGAGCGTCTGGACCAGCGTCCTCTGGAGTGGAGTCTGTGCCTATCTGAAGACTTGGAGAAGTGGCACCTCCTACCTTTATGGCCAGAACAACCTCTGTCTGAGCCTCTTTGTTGTGGGGTCACTTCCATAGGTTGGGGAGTAGGCTCCTTGGATTTGGGAGAAGACCTCTAGGGGGGAACCTCCGAAATCATCAGCTCCTCAGTAGGGGATGAGGAAGGCTTCTGTGGAAGGAGGTCACCCTTAATAGTGTTCCACCAGGATGGAAAAAGGAGGTCGACTAGAGCAGAAGGCGTCCATGGAGCCGATGTTCGTAGGTTAATTGCAGGAAAAGAACTGGAGTAGGGCTTGGGGACCTCCCCTTTTATACCACTGGCCAACCTTGGAGGTGGGCTGACATCAGAGGGCGGTCCCCCATTGTAAACTGCTAGCTAGCAGTTTTCCGTGGGGTCCTGGTGCCTGCTGGCTTCAGTCCTTATGGTGTAACCTGCTGCAAGAGTTCCCACTCGAAGTAAGATCAGTTTCTCTTCTTGTTCTCCCATCTTCCCCATAAACTCATCATAGGGTGGTGGCTTGTCCATGCATTCTCGCAGTCAGATTTTCTAGAAGATTTGATCACAATACCTTGCTCCAAGCAGTACTTAAATAATACAGGATTGATCTATGGTGTTCGGTGTCCAGCACCCTTTCCTGTAAACTCTCTGAACAACTTTCTCTAACCTCAGCAAAAAGTCAGACATCTGTTCTCTTTCATGCTGCTTGGTCAATGAAAACATGGTTAGGGGGTTCCAGGTTTTTTCTAAACAGCCAAAAATCAATTTCAGAGTGAGCAGACACATCTGAGTTGGTAGCTTTGAAAGCAACTGTTGTATCTAAAGCAGGACTAGAGACACTCTCCTATTCAAGCTGTTTTTTCCATATCAGAACACTGCAGATTACATACCATCTGGGTAACTTGCTCAATCAACGTATCAGAGTCATCTCCCCAGTGGGAATCAGTTTTGTACCAGAACACAGTCAAAGCCTTTTATACACTTTGTACTCTCATGCTGGCTGTCACACCTTTTCCATCAGTCTCCCCACAACATCCAACAAATCAGTTGCTTGTGGATTTCCTGACAGCTGCATTTAACAAATCTTTCAAATACTGCTCCAATTTACCTGCTTGCTCTAGAAAATTCTTTATTTTCTTCCCCCACCAGCAACCTGATGAGAGTGATCCAGGCTTGCTATAAAGGTCACACACACCTCCTCTTCCTTGGGAGTCAACGATGCAGGCAATTCTATAACAGTAAAATCTTTTCCAGTTTCCACAAATAAACTCAAAATCTTTTTTTCCAGGCACACACGCCACATGATGCATTTTCATCCTACAAAAGCTAGTCGATTCACATTCCAACACACACAATTCAGAGGTGTCCCCTCCCTCAGGGATATTATTGACCAACAACACATTCTTGGGGTCCAAAGCCTTGCTGCAAACACCATTTTCAGCTTCCTTAAATGCTATTTTGAATTCCTGAATTTCCCAAAATTTTTCAAATTCACCCAGGGTAGAGGGTGCTCTTCCAGTGGTCCCACTGATAAACAGGTGGTCCGAGCTATGCCTCCAAAGATATAACCGGGTCACTGTGCAAAAGTTAAAGCAATACTTTCTCGGTTACTACCACTGCCTTGCACCCATGGGGCCAAGCAATGTTGAGGGGCCTAGGCTTATTAAACTCTTCATGTGGGGGATTAGTTCAGACAAGGAATATGGGAAAATAGTGCAGTGTCTTCACCCAGAGAAGGAAATAGTGGGCTTGATCACAATTAAAATACTGCCCCTAGGACACAGTACCAACCCACTGCCATAGTAACTATCGAACACCACCCACGAACCAATCCGTACCAGCACCCACACTTCAACTGCAATTTCAAACACTTTTGTACCAGTTAGGGTAGATTGTTAATAATCTGATCACACACCAAAATTTCAGACACTAACAACATGACTTCATTAATCAGCAACTCGGGTCCTATAAAGGGAACAAGGGTTATATAAAACTATTTTGTTGATTCTCGTAATAGCAACACTGACAACTTGAAATGTATTTTGTTTGTATATGTATGTGGGGGTTTTATTTTTATTATCATCTGTGCATCTAGAAAGTATTTCAGCAGTGGTGGAAGGAAACCAAAAATTACATTTCTCTGTAGCCCAAGCCTCGGGGCACTTAGTTAGGAGTGGCCTTTGTTTAAGCATTCCTCGTCCTATCCTGTAAAGGCCCCTGAGTAAACTTTAAAGGCCTGAGTCCATTTCATTAAAAAAGCATGTTTTGAATCTAAACAGGGCCAAGATAGAGTAAGAGGTTTTCAGCAGTGCTAGATGGCCAGAATGACAATGCAAACCAAAACCAATACACAAATGCAATTTTGGATCAGTTAAGGAAAAAGGTTCTCCCCACAGATGAATGGCAGAGACAGGGTGTGATATCTGGGGCCTGTACAATGATGCAGAGATCATGGGCTGGCCAGCTAAAGGTATTTCTGTTGTATGGCTGCAAAGAGGAAACAGTTATGTCTGGAATGTTGAACTTACTGTATAACATCACGTGTTAGAGTCTGTTATAACTCACCAGTTCCCAGTTGGGATAAGCTTCATCTACTCTACTTAGGAATTTAGCTACCCTTGAGTTAGAATTTTCTGTGTGAGCTTCATCTTTTCTAATGTGTTTATTTTTTATCTCTGTGGCAATCCTGTATTCCTCATAGTTTTTAGTGTGTATGATCCTGTAACATGTCAATATTGTGGAGTATTAAATGTTATTTTTATATATTTCATGTTTCCTGTGACTGTCATTTCTGGTACTGAGAATCACAGTAAATCTGCAAATCTGTCATCTGTTTCCAAAGAGACAGGATACAAGTTACTCTATCTAAAGTAAAGTGTTCTCAATGGCGACAAAAGAAGCGGGTCATTTGCACTTGTGAATAACACTGTACTGTGTAAGCAGTGGCTCTAGTGGGATCTGGACCTAAAGATACCCAAAGTGAAAGTCACCCCCGAATGGTGGCAACATACCAATATAACCCTTTCAGGAATCTGAAGGGTTGTAAAAACTGGTAGCAATGCAGACTGAGTTCTGGGTGAGACCCAGTCTTTGACAAACAGTCACTACTTTCACTAATTTCAAGTGCATCATCTCAAGCTACGTGCTCTCAAGATGCCCAGGCCTCTCTGCAGAGCTAGTGTACTAGGCCTCCCAACACCACACACAAGACTGAAATCAAGGCCTACTGTATGGCCTCTACAACCCTCAGTAGCAGATCTCAACAGTTTCATTAACTTTCACAGCAATCATTTGGTTTAAATTGCAGTCCTGTTCTAACTACTGGTTACCCAGATAACTTAACACTGCTGCAGGCCTGATGTCGTGATGCCTAGGATATTTCATTGGTGCACTTCTAGAGATGCAAGCTTGCTTTTTACCCCACCTGAGTGACTTTTTGGCTAACACTTCTTATAGCAGAACAAATTTGTAATCCAACAAGGAATCAACACAAATTATAATCCAAACATGGGTAATTCAAACAGCAGCAGTGTTTTCTGGCTGCAAGCCAGTACTCACGTGTCCTGTTCCACTGAAAGACAATCTGAGATGCTTCTGGATGAACGATTTCACAGCAGCAGACGAATGGTGGTTTGGAGACCTAGGTTTGAATCCCATAGACCCCATTTGCATACTGTGTGACCCTGAGCAAGTCATTTACCTTCCCTGTGCTCCCAGGTCACATCTGTAAATAAGCTTTCAGCTTAGTGTGTCTCTCCTGGTTACACAATTGAAAAAAAAGGCCCAGGCTAAACCTGACCTCCATGACACAGCTCTCTTTCCTCTCGATCAACACATGGCAGTGTGACAAGTTCAGAAGGGTTGAGAACAATTAACTATCCCACCTCACCCAGTGGACACTCACTCAATGAAGGGTACAAGTACCCTGGAGAAAATATCCTGTCCACCTCCTCCCTCTGGCACACAAGACAGGGTAGAACAGATTGTTCTCCCCTCTGATTAAAGAACTATGCAGATTACTCCAGCAGATTTGGTCTCCCACAGAGATGCAGGATTCACAGCACTTCTCGGTTTAGATGGAACTTCATGTAACCAGATTTACTCACACGAGGATCTCTGGCTCAGAGGTTTGGCTAGGCCCTCAGTTCCCCTTCTCAGCACTTCTCTCCTCTCCACCCACTCAATAAAGACTGCTCGGAACTCCTCCTAGGCTGGGGAAAGGTTCAGCTTGGTCACTTCTTTTATTTGTCTCCTATTGGCTGTCTAGCTTGTCACTCACACCCAGGTTCCCTTAGTGGCTGCAAAAGTTCACCAAGGACTCTACTGCTGTTCCTTTCAAGTGCCTGTGTTTTACCAGGACCCCCCCCCCCGCATTCCAGTTGGTTGAGTGCAAGAGTCGACAAGATCTGGTGAAGTCCATCTATTTACACTCAGATCCAATCCTGGCTGCTGTTTCATAGCATTTTTACAATATTTCATCCAGCTAAGACTGTAGTCCAGTTTACCAAGATGATGTCAACAATCCCTTCATTTTATGTTCAAGTGCAAAAGCACCCCCTTTGTCAGTGATATACAACAACATCAAATGGGCAAATAACAGCTCTTCTTCTCCTGGCCTCCAGTACCAGTCTCAGCTTGAGGATGCAGGCAGTTCGGGTGGACCCACCTCAAGCCTCTGGGGGCTTGATAGGCAAGTCCCACCTTTGGGGAGGTTACACACTGTTTTTGAAACTGTTTCTTCGACATGCTCAGAAAGTGACAACATGCAATCTGCCTTCTTACCTCTGTAACACTCCTGCTTGGTGGTGTTTACCTTCTAGCTCCATAGATCCCTGCACCACCACCCGCAACCATCGATACTCCACCCCAGCCCCATGAACTCAGACTGCTACAAGGGCCATACAGAAGGACAAGGAAAGAGGAACCCCAGGATTTTTTCAGTTCTCTGCCATTTTGTTGTAGTGGCACCAGCTGCACACAGTGCAAGTCAGCCGCACTCCCTCTGGTCCCCTGAGACAGACTGGGACTGTAGTAGGAGGAGAAGTCAAAAGATGTTTCAGTGCCTCCTGTGCCCACCCACAAGCTGCTCTCACCACTCGTTAATGGCACTGTCTGCTATCATTAATGGAGCTATGGGGTAGACAAGAGCTCATTGTTATGGGGGACCTCAACCTGGATTGGCTAGGGAAAAACTCTAATCTCTATGCTGCTGAATTCAGCAGGTTACACCTGTCTCACTTGGTCACTCTCCTGACCAGACAGGCTAGTAACAGCGGTCTCCAGTCTCTTCTAGACTGGGTCGTCTCCAACAGGCCAGAGAGGATTAGTGCTGTTGGAGTTTTACCAGACTCAATCAGTGACCACTTCCCAGCTTACTGTGTTTGGAAGGCTAGGGTCCCTAAACCACCCCCCAGAGAAATTCTTTTCAGGGATTTTTCAAAAATGGATAAGACAGCCCTAATCTTGGAGCTACAGAACACGTACTGGGCACCTCTATATAATACTTGTAATATGGAACGTGCTGCTCAATACCTCCTTACCGCGCTTCTGAACCTTCAAGACAAATATACCCCAGTAAAAAGGCACCGTATCTGGGGATCTGCTACCCGCTGGTTAAATCCTTCACTCCTGTCCTCTCTCAAAAAGAGGGGTAAAGCCTGGAAGAAAGCTAAACTAACCCAGTCCCCATCGGATTGGGCAGGGTACTAGGATTACTACTAGAATTTTTCAAGACATATGGGAGCCAGTAGGCCCATATTATATGTCTCCCATATATGTGGGTTAATCATACCAACTTAAAATTGTTATAGTATGTTCTGTCAAGACAATTTTTGAAAGGAACTAAACTAGTACATTCGACCACAGACTGGGGCAGTCTATTCCATACTAGAGGAGCTCTAATTGTAAAAAAGTGGTCCCTTTTGACTGTTTCCATGTGTGCAACTACAATTTTTTTTGTTGTGTGACCGCAGGATATTCCTTTTGTTACTATATTGCAAATTAAATTCTTTGATACTGCGGGCTATGAGATAACTTGTAAAGTAATAACAAGTTGCCCCTTTGCCTACACGCCTCTAATGAATGTAGTCCAGACTCATTTAATCTTGTACGATAGTCTAGTGTTTTTAGTCGGGGGATATGCATAGTTACTGTTCTCTGAATCCCTTCCAAAATTTTTATATCTTTTTTCAAATAGGGTGCCCAGAACTGGGAGCTGTAATCCAAAATGGGCAGCATATAGGTCTTATATAGGGGTAGAACAAATTGCTGTTTTATTGACAAAGGTATGTCTAATCCTAGTTATAAAAGACTGTGCTGTTTTTGCAATTTTCATACAGTGGCTATCAGAGGAAACAGAGTCATTAACAGCTATACCTAAGTTTCTAACATAGGTGACTGATTTCAAAATGGGTTGATCCAGGATATTTGTATATCCAGGATTATTTTTTCCAATATGAAGCACCACATATTTATCAGTGTTGAACTTCATGTCATTTTCCCTTGCCCAGGTTTACATTTTGGACAAATCTGAAATCAGCTGAAAGTGTTTGTGAATAGTGTCAACTTCACCACCCAGTTTGGTATCATCAGCCAACTTGCTAATAGAGGTTTGGATATCATTATTCATATCTGAACATAGATACCGAACAGGATGGGACCAAGCACAGAACCTTGTGGAATACCACTACCCACTGTCCCTTATTCAGATGTAGTACTACTGATACACACTTTTTGTTTTCTGTCTAATAACCAATTAAAAATCCATCTAATGAGTAAATTATTAACCTGTAAATTAATAAGCTTGTTAATCAATTTTTCATGGACCACTCTATCAAAAGCTTTGGAGAAATCAAGCAGTATTACATCTGAAGGACAGACCTTATCCAGACTTTTACTGTTGTTATCATAAAGCACTATCAAATTAGTGGTACAATACCGTCCTTTGGTAAAACCATGTTGTTTTCTATCTGTTTGTTCTGTAATTTCAGAAGACTCTGAAACTCATGTAAGGTTTCCATCAGATCTGCTAAGGTCAATTACTACTGTCAGCTCCTTAGTACCTCTGTCAGTGACTCTCGTGGTTTTTGGAGTCATGTTAACACCATCATGGGGAAAAACAAGTGCAATACCATCTCTGATATGGTCGTGGATGGTTGTAATTGCAATAATCTGCTCATTATCGCCAAGGCTCTTAACTCCAGATTCACTGACCTCTCCTCCTATACTGTACCTCCTGGGCCTTTACCTGTCACTCCACTGGATAACCTTAAACCTTCCAACCCATCTTTCACCCTTCCCCCAGTCTCTGAGACTGAAATCTTATGCTTACTTAAGTCCATATCTCCTGCTGTATCGGCAGGGGCAGATGGACTCCTTACCAAAATTCCTAAGAACTGTTGCACGGTCTATAGTCTCTCCAGTGACTAGACTTTTCAACCTGTCTCTTCTTACAAGATATGTCCCTTCCCTCTGGAAGAATGCTTGAGTTGTACTGGTCCACAAAAAGGGGGACACCACTAAAATGGATAACTGCCACCCTACTGCCATCCTCTCCACCCTCTCTAAAATACTGGAGAAAATTGTTGTTACCCAGATCTCGGATTACCTCTACTCCTTCAAACTCCTCCCCATTGACCAACATGGTTTCCAACATGGGCACAGTACATCCACTGCTCTCATACAGTTTACAGGTGATGTTAGACTCACTATGGACAAAGGCTCTCTCACTGGGGCTACTTTTGTTGATCTTACAAAAGGGTTTGATTTAGTTGACCACCCGCTGCTCCTATCAAAGTTGTCATCCCTAGGCTTCTCTGCCTCTGTCATCGCCTGGTTCCAAAATAATCTTTCAAAGTGTCAAAAATGTGTCCAGATCGGAGATGCTAAGTCCCCTCTTGCTCCTACTTGGATCGGAGTGCCCCGGGGTTTGATTCTTGGTTCTCTCCTGTTTACAGTCTTCATAAATGACATCCCACCACTCACTGGTGCTTGCTCAGGTTTGCTATATGCTGACGATCTTGTTCTTTACTCATCCTCCTCAAACCTCTCAGATATCAACCTGAATCTCAATAGTAACTTCAATACCTTTCAGAGCTGGCTTTTGCAAAACAAACTTGTCTTAAATAGAAATAAAACAGTGACTATGTTCTTGGGTTCAGGCTCAAAATTAGGTCCTGCACCCAACCATTAAGAGAGTGCCTGATGGCTCTCCCCTTAACATAGTTACCTCTTTTAAATACCTAGGAGTAACCCTTGATCCCACCTTGGATTTTGATCTGCACTGAGCCTCAGTCATTAAATCCGTCAATATTCAACTTGGGCTGGCATATAAGGTGAGACATAGCCTAACATCCATGGCGAGGATGGCCATTGCACAGCGGATCCTGCGACCCAAACTGACATATGGGTTAATAGCCTTTCCCGCAACTACTGGAGGGCTCCTCCAAAAGTGGCATGTCTGCTACAATAGCATTTGCCATTTTGATCTGTCTTTACCCAAAGTTATTCACCAATGCAGACCATACTCCAGTCTGGGATGGTTTACCCCTTCAGCCTTCTGTCAGTTTACTTCCTACTGTTTTATAAAGTATATAATCTCCTCCCAGATACCTGACAAACTGGCTCTACTGCTCAAACCTGTGACCACTGCCAACCCACTGAGATCAGCTGACAAATCCCTTCTTGTCCAACCGAGATGTAAAACCAAAATGGGGGAGAATGCTTTCTCTAGCTGGGCCCCTAAACTATGGAACTCCCTTCCATTGAGTCTAAGAATCTCCCCTTCTTCACGCAGCTTCAAATAGGAGCTTTGTATGGCTCTTCTAAGCTCTGAACCCTGCTCCTGTTTTCTGTCCACCCACTCCTGTACTGGTTCCTCTTAGATGCCTACCAGCTCCAACCTCTACTACTCCAAACCTGCCTGGAAATCTTGTTATTTCCTCTCTTCTAGCACTTACTCACTAGTTGTATGACTTATGACTGTTAGTTATTTGCACTTATATTCCTGTTTTGTTACTACGTATAGATTCCTGCAAATGTACTGTAATTGCTGAAAATTTTGTATAAGTGTACTATGTCTGACTTCTACTTATTCACATGATGTTTTATTGTATCTACTATTGTCTACATACCCTTTGTTGTAATCTCCCAGGTCGTAGCTGAAAATAGGCAGCTATGCTGTCTAGTATACCTACTCAGTTAACAAAAACTAACTAAATAAATAAATAAAATGTGAAAGGTGTCACAGACCCACTCAGCAGGTCAGCCCTCTACTCCCAAAGTGCCAACCTCTGAGCGCAGTCTTGTGAACAGTTAACAGAAACAGGGTAACCATCCTGTCTGTTTTGTGGGTTCAAATCAACCTTTGGTCTCAGTTCTGGAGGGATTCAAACTGTGAACCTCTTGCTAGCGTACCCAATGCACAGGCTCAGATAATTCTGTCTTCAGGGGGCCAGATATCTTTGTCTATGGGCACCTATCCAGGTGTACAAAATGAACCCTTAAAAACTCTAATAAAGACCTCATATTACTCTTACCTTTTTACAGTTTTGTATCAACATTCAAGCTTATGCACAGTGTCTGTTTTAATTGTATATACTTCACTTGTTAAAGAAAGAAATTCAAAGACAGAACAAGTAGGCTCTAAAAACAGAGTTTTACTAAAATAGATAAAAAATATGTAAAGCATAAAATACAGAACTAGATATCACAAGAACCATACAATCTTTTAAAAGAACAAGGTTTTAACAGTGCAATTCCTACTACAGTACTTAGATTTGTCTCTCTCTCTAAATACCTGCTTAAAGTGCTGAAAGATGTTTCTTTGTCAGAGTGTAGATAAAAATGTCTCTGAAGGAAAACAGAATCTGTTTAAAAAACTGTCTTTGCCAACCCCTTTGTGTGAGGTCACCTAGCTCCTCCTCTGTTTATGAAAAATCATACACTGAGGATATTCTATCATATTAGAAGGTAAGATAATTAAGGTTACATCAGCAGAAACTCCTTTCCTCATGTGACTTCCCCAATCAAGTCTGTAAATTTCCTTTCATCTGTAAGCAGCATCCTCTCTCACACAGACATCAAAGCATTTATGATTTTGCACCAGTGTGCCAAACCTGGTTTCCTCCTCGAAACGTCATAAAATGGATACTGATTTCCCTCTTAGCAGTTAAAGCTATATTTAACTTAGAAAAACAGGAGATTCTTGATTAAGGCCTGTTCTAGAATGTAATTAGCGTCTGGCCTTCCAGGTAACACCTTGTATCTAAAACCTGAGTGTATGTGTGTCAACTCACATGCTGTCTCGGCAACTCTCATGAGAGACAGTCCATAGCACATTTTTATATTACAAAAAATCATAGTGTACTCTGAACTGGCTGTCCACGTGTCACAATAGGCACTTACTTACTATGACCAAGGGACCCCCCCCCCCAGTAGACACCCACTGCGCGAACCTCTAAATGTTCTACCTTGCAAACTTTCTGATTAGAACCAAAGAAAGTTCTACCAGGTTCTACATGGTCCTATCAGGTAGAACCTAGTAGAATTGGGTTCTACCAGTAATAACCAAGTTCTACCAAGTAAAACCAGGTTCTACACAGTATAAGCAGGTTCAACACTATATGGTTCTACTTAATTAAAGGAAAGCAGCCCAAAATGTGGGCTCCCTCCCCCGGACAGCTTACCCTCCAGTTTAGATCTGACCAGCAAGAGCGGCATTTTCATGTGCCTCAACTTACTGTATTTTATTTTAAAACTTCGGGAACCTGGAAGTATGGAGGAAGCTAGGGACGCTCCATTTCTTAAAGGTGCGGCGACACACGCTCGCTTCAATACAAAAATAGTGAAGCGAGCGGTGCATCACCGCACCTTTTCAGCAAATGGAGCATCCCCTGCCTCCTCCATACTTCTGGGTTCCTGAGTTTTAAAAATTTAAATACAGCAAGTTGCGGCTCGTTACAATGCCACTTTTGCTGGTCAGAGCTAAACCGGAGGGTAAGCTGTCCAGGGGAGGGAGCCCATGTTTTGGGCTGCTTTCCTTTCAGAAATCTGCAGATGTATTGTTTTTTTATGTTTGGGAATGTACATGTAGTACTAAGAACAGTATGTATTACAAAGCTTTGTTGCACAGGATTCTGTCTCAGTGCTCCAAAGCTTTGCAAAACTTACTGTTCTTAAAGTCAGAATCTTTGCACTACAGGTAACTACAGCACTGCTGGCTGCGTCGAGTCAAATACTTTAAGTAGTAAAATACAAGTAAATTTCTTCCCAAACAGGTCAATACAGCACTACTGGTTGACTGGAGTAGCTACGAAAACAGGGAAATTATCCAAAATACCAAATAGGTCTGTAAAGCACAAGTAGGTGCATGCACTTGTTGTGTACTTGTGATTGGGAATACAGGCAAGTAGTAAATGTCTTACAATTTATAGCAGCAGAGAGAATCAGATTTTTTTAATTAAATTTAAACAGTTGATATGTATAATAATTATTACTTAAGTTATTCAAATCAGACTCATACCACACAGTCCCCCCTCCACCAAAAAAACTGTCGTGCCTTTGCCTAGGTTGGTTGTTGGCTGCCCTCCCAGATAGAAAAGAAAACACTAAAATAAAATGTATTCATCCCAAGAAAAGAATAAGATGCTGCAGTGTCTGCCTACTTAGTGCCTAAAACTAAATGAATCTGACAATGGAGGAGCCGTCTCTGAGTGTCTGCTACCTTCCCCAGTCCCCACACACACACACTGCTATGCCTTGTTGTGCTGGTGCTTTTATAAGTAACATTAATAAAATTACTTATTTTATTTTTAAGGCTGGGGTTTCAGTTCACCACACAGTTCATGCCACGAAGGACTCTCTCTGAGCCGTGCTCTAGTCTAGATGTAACTGACCACTAACAGGCACAGCACCCCTGCTGGATTTTTCCTTCCCCCTCCTGACTCAGTCTCTCTGTTCAATGCCCTCCATCCATAATATAAAATGATTTAATCAACTGCCTTTTTTTGTAAAGCTTTCTTTTTTATGAAGTCAAGAAATAGATTTTAGTTTTTTTTTTCTGTCACACAGCTGCTCATGGAGGAAAAGTCAGACGTGAATGAGACAGTCACCAGAGGAGAAGTAGTTCACTGCTTGTCTCAAGTCTCTCACTCCAACTGCCAGAAAGAAAACTGGTGCTGTGAGTTATCCAGCCACCCACATGACTTGGTTCTACCAGATCCAACAGAAGGAGTTGCCTCTGCCATACAGACTTGTAGCAGCCAATCACTCACAAGTTTACATATGTTCCTGGCGGGAATAAGTCTGGCAAGGGGAAGGGGGTGGCTAATGACTGTATAGAGACTTGAGGCACATGATGGAGTACTCTGCAGCATGACTTTGTTTTGGTTTTTTTTGTATTTCATATCAATAAAATATGCAAACTTTGGTTCACCCAGTTCACAGTTCACCCTGGCAATACCAGTAATAAAATTTACAGATATTGCAGAGATGAACTGGGCAAACCAATGTTTGAATATTTCATGGATATGTTCATGCATGTGTGGACTACCGCGAACATCGGAGGTTCAACCATTTAGGCAGAATGGTCGAACTGAACTTGTAACCCTAGGCCAGACACCAGATCACTACCACGCTAAACAAAATGGGCACTAGTATCTCTTTTGGGGGCAGAAACCCTTTCAAAATCAGATATGCAGGGCAAGAACCCCTAACCACTACAGATCACCACCACCTGGTGCACCTTGACCCTCATTAACATGGCAACAGGAGTCACAGGTTGCACTATCCACCAATAAGGCTTCGGAGCCTGAAGGGGAGCCATAAGGACCGTGTGGAACCCTACGGGAATGCAAGATTTCTGTCGCAAATCTTGGGACAATCAACTGAGAGATGGAACTGCAGCCTGGCCCCAGATTAATTGCCAATATGCACCAATTTTTAGCTGTTCCTAAGCTCAGTCAGTATGCATGTGACTGTGGCAGCATCCAGTTAGTCTGCACATTACTCCAGTAGAGACAGATGAGTGAAGCTGCTGCAGGAGCACAGTGCGTGTCTGCTTGAAGAGACAGAGTAAGAAGTGAGAAACAGGACTCCTGCTCTCAGAAAATGAGGTAACTGCATGCTACAATAACAAGAACGAAAAGGCTAAAAGCTGCAGTAGGACTTGACTCTGTCTGAGAAGCCACCTAGCCAGTACTCAGATAGGCACTGGTTATCAGCACACACTCTGGCCTGGATGCCAGGGTGTAGTGCGTTGGGATATGTGACCCCTAGGTTCCTAGCCTGACCTGTGTGACAAAAGGAGGAGGTCACCAACCAACTGCTGAAGTCAGGCAAATCCCTGAACAGCACTGGAGGGACAGCCAAAGCACTAAGACACCAAACACCATCACACATGGGAGTGAGAGGAGAGAGAAAAACAAGGCCGAGAGGGACTCACTGTGAACGGCAACATCTACCCTGCATCTTGAGGGTAAAAAAACAGCCACGTTGCATGTTTAGGCTTGGCTTGAATAGGCAATGAAGAATCAGCCTGGGGTTACAGGCTGCTACCCTTATTGCATAACCTTTGTCTTCTCTCCCAGCCCTTATTTCTTACCCCCAATAAACACTTATGTTATTTATTCACAATTTCTGACCAATGGGCATATTATTATTTGTTTGCATATTATTAGTAGAATGCTAATAATTATACTTTTTGTTTACTTGTTACTGCATTGAGTTGTTTCATAGGTGGGATTATTCTGATTGGAGGTACTACATTCCTTGACACTAGGACCACTTAAAACTTTTTCTGGCTGGAGGCACTGTGCAAATAACTTAAACCTTGTGTAACCACCCCTACCCACAAGGTGTGCTGAATAAGCCTGAAGATAGTAAAGGGCAAAGTCTGTTATGTCTTCAGGTGAATGGCACTTGGGTCATGGTTAGAAATGGGCTTGGAAAGTGGTGTGATGCTTCCACCTGTGGTGATCCTCATGGCAAAGTACTGCCAAGGTGTTTCCACACAGGAAATAAATACAATCCTCACCCTGAGTGACAGGGAACACAATAACACAGTCCCTTCCCCACTTATCATTCTAAGCACACCAATAAACAGCAAAGCAATAATGGTAAAATACATCAGCAGTTGCTAATAAATAACCATTGGATTTATTTTGGGGTTGCAGAACAAGATAGGGGACAAGGGAGCAGTTTGCATTCACCCCACCATAAGGCATGTCACAGCACCTCTCGCCCCAGTGGTGCACCAGCCAACCCCACAGTCCTTCTGGGAGCTCCCAATTACAGTTGAGTGTGCACACAGATGCAGAGTTACAGGCCTGTGATGCTTGGTCCTTGGTGTGGTACCGAGCAAATTTGGTTGTTGGCTGCAGCTGTTGGCTGGCAAATCACACATGGACAGTAAAACAGTTGCTCCTGACTGTAAGCTGTAGCTGTGGGCTTGATTCTAAGATCATGCAGGCATGCCCAGACAGCATCTAGCTAGCTAAACAATGAGGCTGGCAGTATAGCCTAGAGGTTAGAGTGATGAGATGTGAATGAGCTTGGTACATCCAGAAACCACCTCAGTGCACCCAGGTCACCCCAGAAAAGAGGCACTTGTGCATAGTGGGCCTTACCCAGTTACCAAAAGAACAAAATAAAAATAAAGTTCTGTGGGGGAAAAAAAAACAGTACTCACGACCTTTGGATGACAAATCGGTGCTGTTTCCATGGGGATGTCTCCCCTGCTTAGGCAGATGATGGCTTGATGGTCTTTTCTGTAGGTTGGATACAGGTCTGGTGGCCCCACGTACTCCCAATGGTGAAGGGTATGGGCCATGATGACTTTGGATGATGTAATTCTGTTCTGTAAGCTGGTTACAGGTGCAGTGGACTCAACATGCTTCCAGTGGCGAGGGATGTTGGCTGGGATGCTCTGGATGATGATAATCCTGTTCACCCCACAGAGGAACTTGCCTTGACCCACCCTAACAGACGGGCATTAACTCCGGACCTCAGGTGGTTAAATCCCCTGTCAGGTTAAAATACTAACAGCAGTAGAAGACAATGGCTCACCACCTTCCAGATGCAGAGCAGCTTTGAAGGCAACCTCTGTTCTAATTCAGTGCTAGAGCCCAGGCTTGGCACTCTAGCTGCATCAATCCCCTTTTCAAGGGGCCTCAGAACCGTTAACTTTTTAGTCAAACAGGAGTAGCGAGAGAGAGAGAGAGAGATTCACAAATGCTCTCTTTCCTCAGAGGTTTTGTTTCAGATACAGTGAGCCCCACCAAGATGAAGAGCAGCACTGCAGAATTCTGCAGTAGAGTTACTGCAGTAAACAATGCAGTTTCAATGGGAGTTAATCCCTTTTGTCATGCAGTAAACCTGTGACACTGCGCTTTATCCTGGTGGGCTTCACTGTAAATATGCTCTATTTCATGCATGTCTCTCCCTTCTGCAGAACTCCTGGGATCTAATATCAGTGACTAGCATCTCATGCATTATTCATTATGTTAAACCTCTGGCTCTCAGTGGCTGTCAGTTCCTGGGGAAAGGCATGCATACAAATCTTGAGCTATCTTGCATTTCAGAGCTGTTTTGCCAAGTTGAGCTCCAAACAGATCTCAGTTTCACATGGACAGGATGTACTAATTTAGTTGTTTTGCACTTTGTACAGCCTTGAGAGCTGGTTGAAACTGAGCAATCCCTTTGCTGAGAGGTGGCGGCATGCCAGGCATGGTGAGAAGGGCACCGAAGAAGCCTGCAGAACAAATGACAGTGCCCAGTCCAGCCCCCACAGCCCAGCCCCAGGTCCCACAGCTGTAGTCTGGACTGGGACCGGTATGAAGGAGTGATGCATGGGAAAGCAGCAGCAGTACTCCAGAGAAAGTCAAAGGCAAGACCCCTTTTAGATGGGGGTTACATACTCTCCTCACTGAAATCCTTAGTGTCCTTGTTGAGGACTGAAAAACAGATAACACTTCAACACAACACAACATTAGCTATCTAATACACCTGATTCCTATCTAAAAATTTCTAACGAATATGCCTGCATCCTACCTGAACGAGATCAACAGCGTACTTCACAGAACATAGGATAAACACTGGTATTAGCATTTCCCACCATGGTAAACAATTACTTCCCCAAATGGCTTGAGGGCAACACAAGTGGGGTGGGCAGCAATAGTGGGCTTGGCTATAGAGTGACTTTTTTTATGCACTACATTTACAGGGAGGTTGGTGGGGCCACCAGGGACATTGCAAATTTAACAGAGTGTTTGATGTTTCTTCCTGAATAGCAGTGTGCTGCAAGTCCCTCCGCAATGATCTGATCAGGATCAGTGATAGGCTCTGCATCCTTTGCCAATACACGTTCAAGTCTTTCAATGTTCTGGAGTAGTTCTTTTACTGGAATTTCAATATCCTCTCTGATGGAAGCAAAGCCCATGACTGTGGGCCAAAATTCAGTGGAAACAAATGGTGCTGCTATGGGATTCAGTGGTCTGGAATGACTTGCATTACTTCCTCCCGGAGCTGAAGGGTGAAATTCCATAAGGAATGGTGCAAGCAGATATTCACATGGTACTGGGCAACTATAGGGTTCCTCATCCTCAGAGCTAATGTAGATCATATCTGATATCAGACTGAGTTGGCAGGGGTGCAACAGGCAATCAGGTGGAGGTGCACAGTTCCTCTTTGTCCAGGTCTCATGCCTGGTGACAGGTCTCCTTGACAGTGTGGGTGGTATTGCGACGACTGATTCAGGCAACAGTTGACCAACTGGCAAAAGGTGGTTTTGATATAAAGCTTTGACCACAACATTTCATCTTTCAGTCTCAGACAATAAACTGGCAGGTTTGGAATCTGTTCCATAGTTACACAAGTATCCGTTTCCATCGGTCCTCAATCATATGTTTGCATGGGATCCCCAAGTTCCAGATTTGTTGTATCTAGTCTTGTTGGATAGGTTGGACTTCACAGCTGTTTCTTGGGCCACCCCGTAGGCCTCTTTCAGTTGACCATGTAACCTCATGGTGTAGCCCAGGTATTTCTCTGACAAGGCATCATCAACTGATACTATGAAACATAAGTCTACTGGAAATCTGGCATCCCACCTGAACAATAGGAAGTTGTGAGAATTCAGTTGAGTCATTGTTGGTACAGTTGTAAGCATAGACTAAGAAAGGTACCTGCTGACTCAAGTACAGCATTTTTTTAGGGTGCAGTGTCCCCAGCACATTAAGCAGTATTCTGTTTAATCTCTCTGGCTGAAGTTTGCTTTGTAGATGATAAGGAGTGATATTGGACTTCTCGATGCCCATAAGGATGGTAAATTCTTTGATGAGATGACTCTCAAAGTCTCTACCTCAGTCGGAGTCTGCTGGGAAAGCCATAATGCACAAAGTACTTCTCGCACAAAACTTCAGCCATGGAGGTTGCCTTCTGATCTTTTGTGGGGAATGCCTGTGCATAGCTGGTGTTGTGGTTGGTTACCTTCAGAATGTTACTGACCTCCTTCCAGTCAGGTTCAAGGCAAAGGAAGTCCATGCAGACCAGGTCCTTCAGTCCAGTACTGGTGATGTTTACAAGTGGAGCCACCCTCTTGGGTACAGTCTTATGGAAGATTCACCTGTTGCAGCATTTACAATGCCTCTACTTCAACAGTCACGCATGGCCAGTAGAGTCGGTCTTAGGTGAGGCCCAAAGTTTTATCAATCCACAGATGTCCCATATTCTCATCAAGTGATTGCAAAACCATTCTTTGATACTTGCTGGGAAGAACCAGTTGCTTTTTGGAGAAGGGGGTTTGTGTTTTTGTGATGAAATACAGTAGTCCATGCTTTAGCAACATCTGAAAGATTTGATTTTACATGAGTGAAAGCCAAGCCCTTTTCTTTGGCTAGAATGATGTCTCGCAGACTGGGATCTGTCCACTGTGCACATCTTACATCTGCAGGTCTGAAATGAGACAAAAAAGTATTATGCAGTGTGGTGAAGCCAGCGTACACCTCCGGTACAGCATCAGGATGCAATCCAAGCAAGTCCAGTCCATGGCCCTGTCTGGGTTGGTGGGAGCAGACCAGTCATCTGACACCATTATCTGGCAGATTGTTTTCACTCCATCTTTGGATATACAGGTCCATGCTCCTCTGTGGGCATAATATAATGTGGTCATCTGGACAGGGCATATGAGTCAGTGTTATTCATTCCCAGTGATGTTGTAAGTGGAAGTTGTAAGCAGATAGAGCAGAGCTCCATCTATGCCCAGTGGCACCAAGCTTGGCAGCCATCAGCACATAGGTCATCAGATTATTGTCTGTTAATACAATGGACCTGGCTCCATAAAGATAGTCAAGAAAAAGATCAGTCACTGCCCACTTCAGGGCAAGGCACTCCAACTTATGGACTGGACAGTTCTTTTCAGATGGATTTCGATTGGGACTGGTGTAGTCAACTGGTCTCATACCATTTTTATGCTCTTGGTAAAGTACAGCATCCAACCCTTCCATGCTGGCATCAATGTGAAGGGTTCATAGCTTGGTATAGTCAGTAAAAGCCAATATAGGGTCCTCCATCAAGCACTGGACGATCTCCTAAAAAGCGTTTTCGTAGTCTGCAGTCCATCTGTCTCCAAAGGGTTCATTGCTCCTGCAGTATTTCAATGGTGGTTTCTGTTTGGTCCTGGAAACTTTGGTCTTTCAGGCTGGAGCATACCCAAGTCAAGCTATTCAATGGCCTCACCACCAAGGAGTAGTTCTTCACAACTCTCCTATAGTACCCATAAAACTCCAGAAAAGACGGAAGCATTTTTAAATTGTTAGGTCTTGGCCAGGCTGTGAGGGCTTCCACATTTGCTGGGTCAGTGCTGATTCCTTGCTCTGCTATGATGTGCCCAAACATATCTAACAGCAGTCTGACAGAATTGACACCTGTCCAGGGAGAGCTTTAGACCATGATCCTTCAGCTGGGCCAGTACCTTTACTAGACAGGCTTCATTTTCCTCCATTGTCTTCCCAACACTATGAGGTCATCCAGGTAGACTAAGACATCTAGGAAATTCATATCCCCGACCACCTTCTCCATTAGGCACTGGAAAGTTGCTGAGGCACCAGATATCCCTTGGGGCATACACTCCAATTGATAAAAACCAAAAGGACAGATAAAGGCAGTCCTCTCATCTTCCTCAGCCATTGATATATGATAATACGCACTGTGTAAGTCCAGCACAGAGAATCATCTACTCCCTGTGAGGCTGTCCAGGACATTTTGCATGGGAGGCACAGTGTATTAGTTAGCCATGGTCCTTTGATTGGAGGGTGTGTTATTCAATGCGCATTCTTATGGCACCAGTCTTCTTTCAGGCCACCACTACAGGTAACGTATAGGGGGCTCTAAAGCTCCTTTACGATCACTGCTGCCAAGAGTTCTGGCTTGTGGATGAGGTGCTTGCACCATCTGTAAAGTCTTTACACACTCTGTGAGTTCCTTCAGATGAGTAGCCATGTTTGAGGTGTCACTCCGCTCTCAGCAACAGTCAACTTGCAGCTGCAGGGAAAAGGCTTTCCCTGTGGGCACCTGTAGCAAAGTGGCAATGCCTTCTTGCACTTCTTCCCGTACTTCATCCAGGTGCTTTTGGAAGTTCTAGGGATCTACTCTGCGTTCTTTCAACCTGAGAGATATCAGTATCCAACATGAATAAACAGCTACACGCAACATGTGGTCCAGTCTCATCCATGCAGTCTGTGTAGGGGTAACTCCTAGCAACGTAGCTGTTATCCCGTGCTCTCCCTAGATCTTCATGTTTATGTGCATGCAACATGTTGTTTTATTTCCTACTCTGGAGGTCTCTCTGACTGTATGTTCCAACTCTTCCTACTCTGATTGTAACCCTATGTAATCCAGCTCTGTAACACAATATGTCATCTATCAACTTGTACTGTTCTGTTACTTGTATGTTATTTTTACCCCCGGGTCGCCCCTGAAAAAGGGACCTCCGGGGCCCAGTGGGCCTACCCGGTCAACAAAATTCAATAAATAAATAAACTCCTCTAGCTTCCACAATTCTTTGAATCACAGTCTCCACTCGGGTCATGTAATGAGACAACTTTTCTCTCTCTTCTTTTTGCCTAATGGCTCCCAGTTGGTGAATTACATCCTCCCATTGCTCAACTGCTACAAATGTACTCTTAAACATGGCAAGGTGGTCACTTGTGGTGCAGTTCAGCTGGCTGGCATATAGGGAATGGATGATGTCCAAAGTTATATATCTCAGGCTCATCACAATTCTGTTGCATTTCTCATCATCTGAACACTTCCACACTTGCTTGCTCTGTGTGGCCTGGCTCATCCAGCTGTCATAGTCATCCTCCCCAAGAGGAGTGGAGGTGCCTCCAGAGACAGCACACAGTCTCCTGTACTCCTCTTAGGGCGTGATCAAATGGGGTCCAGTCCTGTCCCCCAAACTGGAGTCCGCCAGGTGCTATTGCCCATGCTGGTTCTTCTTCCTTGATGAATGCTCTCACATCTTGAACAGTCTTTCCCCTCAGCTGCCAGAAAGGATTGCAACTTCAGTTCAAATTCGCTTTGCTCTTTAGGATCCTCAGGGGAAGGGTTTGTGCTTGCACAGGTTATTATGAACCCTGGGGTGAGGGTCTGCATCATTAGTGAGCTGGTCAGGCACTGTTGAGTAATCAACATCCTCTACACACTCCATCAGAGCACATAATGTCTATCGAGCTGAACTGCAAACTCTTCCAGGAAGAGGAACTTGTCCCAAACCTTTTATGCTGCCTGTAACACTTTTAAGACAAACCCTAGAATTTCCTTCAGAGATCCCATGCATCAAAATGGCTTTTCTCGCATCTAGGTCCTCACCCTTACACCAATCTAGCAACAAGCTGCAATCTATCATGAAGCTGAAAATGGTGGGGGAAGGGCTACCAAACTCAGTTCATACCCAAGGGTAAGGTGTTGCAGAAATGTTCCAAAAGTCCCAACAATGCCTCCAAATTTGTTGTAATGACACCCACCAATGAGTTATGCTGACTGAGCCTGGAGGTGGTAAAAGGCAAAGTCTGTTATATCTTTGGGTGAATGGCACTGGGGTTTGTGGTTAGAAATTGGCTTCGAAAGTGGTGTGGTACCTCCACCTATGGGGATCCTTATGAAAGAGCACCGCCAGGATATTCCCTCACAAGAAATAAATACAATGCCCACTCTCTGTGTTGGGGAATGCAATAACACAATCCCCTCCCTACTTATCACTCTAAGCATGCAAATAAACAGCAAGACAGTAATGGCATGATACATCAGTAGTTGTAAATAAATAACCAATGGATTTATTTTGGGGTTGGAGAATGAAGTAGGAGACAAGGGAAGCAAAGGCAAAAATAAACCAAGGCAGCAGTTTGCATTCACCCCTCCATAAGGCATGTCTCAGTACCTCTCCCCCTACTGGTGCACCAGTTAACCCTAACCCCACAGTCCCTCTAGGAGTTACCAACTACAGTTCAAATGTGCATACAGATGCAGAGTTGCAGGCCTGTGACACTTGGACCTTGGCGTGGTACCATGTAAATTTGGATGTTGACTGTAGCTGCTGACTGGCAAATTACACAACTGGATGGAAAACAAAACAGTTGCTCATGGCTGTAAGGTGTAGCTGTGGACTTGATTATAAGGTCATGTAAAAATGCCCAGAAAGTATCTACAGTAGCTAGCTAGCTAAAAAATAGGAAAGAGAAGTTCTGTGGCTAAAACCCAGTTCTCATGACCTGTAGATGACAGGTTGCTGCCGTTTCCATGGGGATGCCTCCTCTGCTTAGGCAAACAATGGCTGGATGGTCTTTTCTGAGGGCTGGATACAGGTGCGGCAAACCCAAAGCAGACCCAACATGCTTCCAGTGGCAAGTGGTGAAGATCATGTTGCTCTTCGTGGTGATCCTGTTCACACTAGAAGGGTACTTAGAAACATAGAAGTTGTCGAAAGAAAAGGACCCACTGACCCACCTAGTCTGCCCTAAAAAAACCCTACCTACTATGTTACCAAAGACCCTACTCAATCTCCAGCCTTAACCCCCCCCAGCCCTGTTACTAAGGTTTCCTTATGTTTATCCCATGCATGCTTGAATCCTGCTACCATTTTGGTTCCCACCACCTCTGCTGGGAGTTTGTTCCAGACGCCTACCACCCCTTCTGTGAAGAAATACTTCCTCAGATCCCCTCTGAGCTGCCCCCTTCCAGATTCATATCATGCCCCCTTTTCCTTGAGCATCTCTTTTTTTTTTTGTAAAATGCTACCCTTTTGTACCTTATTAATATCCTTGAAGTATCTGAATATTTCTATCTTGTCTCCCCTTTCCCTTCTATCCTTGAGAGAGAGAGTACAAGTTTAATTCCTTGAGTTTTTCCTCATAGGGCTTCTGATGCAGGCCATGCACCATTTTGGTTGCCCTCCTCTGTATCGCCCCCACTCAATCTATGTCTTTCCTGAGATGGAGCCTCCAGAACTGGACACAGTACTCCAGGTGTGGCCTCATCATTGATCTGCAGTACACAGGGGTAACACCACCTCTCTCTTCCTGCTGGTGATACCCCTCCTTATGCACCCCAGCAATCTACTAACCTTCCTTACTGCCTTATCACACTGCTTTGCAACCTTCAGGTCATCAGATATGATGACCCCCATATCCCTTTCCTGTTTTGTTGTTGTCACCCCCCCCCCAAACTGGTACATTGTCCCTGGGTTCCTGCACCCCATGTGCATAATTTTGCATTTTGTGGTACTGAACCCAGCTGCCACACCCTTGACCATTCTTCACACACCCCAAAAGGCAGGCAGCTACATGATAAATCATGCTGGTCATGTCGCTACGTGACGACTCACCCCAGACTCTTAGCTCTGGCATGAATCAGTACCATGCAAAATTCACCCCCAGACAATCCAACCCCCATGTAAATATTATAAAATATACTCATCTAGGAATGAATTGTACAGGTGGTGATTCATGTCAGAGCTGAGTCCAGAGCGAGGTGTCGCACAGCGAGCTGACCAGGATAACTTGAGGTATCCCCCAGGCAGACATTTACAGTCGTGGCCAAAAATATTGGCGCCCTTGCAGTTTCTTCTAATAATGCACCATTCCTTCCAGAAAATTGTTGAAATTAAAAAATATTTTAGTATCCACATATGTATTTCTTTGGTTTGCAGTGGAATAAAACACAAAAAGCAGAAAAATTTACTAAGTCTTAGCTTATTCCACACAGAAATCCTTAAATGGCCCGGACAAAATTATTGGTACCTTTTAGAAGTAGTTAGAAATAATTAGATTACAAGCAGGCGATTCTCCTTCACTTTGGAATTGAACTCACCTGTGGTGAGTTGCAGGTGCCTGCAATATAAAAATCACTCATTCAATCAGTTTGAGTAGAGAAAAGGACTCATTCTCCTGTTTTGTGTCACTATGTGTACCGCAATGAACATGGAGAAAAGAAAGAAAGCCAGAGAACTGTCTGAGGAGGTCAGACAGAAGATTATAGCCAAGCATGGACAATCTCAAGGCTACAAATCAATCTCCAGAGACCTTGATGTTCCTGTTTCCACCGTACATAATGTTATCAGGAAGTTTAAGGCCCATGGCACTGTAGCCAACCTCCCTGGACGTGGCCGCAAGAGAAAACTTGATCGAAGATTGCAGTGCAGGATTGTTCAAATGGTGGAGAAAGCACCTTGATCAACTGCCAAACAGATTCAAGCTGACCTCAGACACAAGGTACGACAGTTTCAACTCGCACCATCCGTCGCCAACTCAATGAAAGGGGGTTATATGGTAGGAGGCCCAGGAGGACCCCACTGATGAGAGAGAGACATAAGAAAGCCCGACTGGAGTTTGCCAAAACACACCTGAACAAGCCAAAATCCTTCTGGGAGGATGTCCTGTGGACAGATGAGACCAAATTAGAGCTTTTTGGTAAAGCACATCATCTCTATGTTTACAGAAAACAAAATGAAGCCTTCAAAGAAAAGAACACCTTCCCTACAGTCAAACATGGAGGAGGTTCAGTGATGTTTTGGGGTTGCTGTGCTGCCTCTGGCACTGGGTGCCTTGAACGTGTGCATGGCATCATGAAATCTAGAGATTACCAGGCCATTTTGGAGCGCAATGTTGAACCCAGTGTCAGAAAGCTGGGTCTCTGTCGAAGGTCATGGGTCTTCCAGCAGGACAATGACCACAAACACACTTCAAAAAGCACCCAGGAATGGTTCAAGACAAGATGCTGGACTGTTCTGAAGTGGCCAGCAATGAGTCCAGATCTAAATCCATTGAAAACCTGTGGAGAGATCTGAAACAGCAGTTGGGAGAAGGCACCCTTCAAATCTGGGAGAACTGGAGCAGTTTGCACAAGAAGAGTGGGCCAAACTGCCAGTAGAGAGGTGCAGGAAGCTCATCCATGGCTACAGGAAGAGGTTCATTGCAGTTATTTTGACCAAAGACTGTGCTACCAGATATTAAGTCTAGGGTGTCAATAATTTTGTCAATGCCATTTCTTTTCATTTTTTGATTTAAAAGGATATACAGTATTAAATTCTGAATCAAAGACAAAGGTTCTGTAATATTAACAGAGAAATAAAGAATTGTGGAGACCAAATACTGTTGTTAATTTCAACTTACGTTTAGAGGAAATTGAGTTATTTGAAAAAAGTGCAAGGGCACCAATATTTTTGGCCATGACTGTACTTGGAACCTCAGCTGGTTCAGTCCTCGTGTCAGGATAAAATTCTAACAGCAGTAGAAGGCAGTGACTTGCCATGTTATTACATGCAGAGCACCTTTCCAGACAACCTCTGCTCTAATTCGATGCTAGAGCCCAGGCTTAGCATTCTAGCTGCATCAATCCCCTTTTCCAGGGGTCTCAAAGTCTGATTTAGACAAACTTTTCAGTCAGACAGAATAGCAAGAGAGAGCTATTCACGAGCCCTCTTCTCTCCTCTCCTCTCCTCTCAGGTTTTGTTTCAGACAAATCTGCTTTATTTCCACATGCAGTGTCAGTGGCTCAGTAGGTAGCATACTCGCCTATGAGACTGGGAGATCACTTCAGAGGGCTGTGGGTTCAGTTCCCACATCTGGCACTTGGGTTAATATCCCAGTACTGACACTGTAGTGCAGCATGAGAGGGGTGCTGCACTTCTGAGGTGCTGTCTTTCGGATGAGACATTAAACCAAGGTCCCACCTGCCTGGATTGGTGGTAGTTCAGGTGGATGTTAAAGACCCATGGCACTTATCGAAAAGAGTAGGGGAATTTTATTGAGAAGAATTGGACTTCATTACAGAAATATATACAAAAGAAAATACATATACAAAACACAAGCATAGAAACAGAGAAAACAATAATAAAACAGCAAGTCATCCCAAGTTCCAAAATTCACTAGTAAACCATAAATGACAAAAGTGCATTCTTGAATTGTTTGAAAAGTCAGACATTTTCACTGCAAGTACTGAATTCCCAACATTTTTTACAATTTCCTGAGGTGATATCCACTTCTGTTGTAAGACCAACAGGCACCTAGCCTGCCATAAAAAATATCTAATCAAAACTAAAACAATATACACAGTTTCAGCATTATATTTTTTGTTCAAGGCCAAATTACTCCTGAATGTAAGTTCTACATATGTCAAGTTAGAAAAGAGAGGTTCAGACCAGACAACAGCAATAGTGCCCCAAAAGTCAAGTGCAAAGCTACACTCAAGGAATAAATGCTGTTGAGATTCAACAATAGAAGCACATGACTCCCTAGGACAATATCTATCATCCAACATTTTATGTTTATGGTTTCCCCTTAACACTGACTCTGCCATAATTACCTAGCCACACTGTGTCCCATACATATGGTGGTATTCTGGGGTTCAAAAGTTGTTTCACTATCCAGGCCTGTCGATCAGGAGGACAGAAATGGAATTCCACTAGATCCTGAGCTCCCTGCCTCCAGATCCCTTCGTATAAGGCCTTCCTGCGTTTTATACAGAAATCATGAGGTGTAAAACCCCAAGACATAGCCAATTTCACAGCCTCTAAACCACAGGCCGGAAGTCCGGGGACTTTGGCTAACAATCCCTTCTTTCCCTGTTCCCAAAGGGTAAGACAAGGCAGAAGCCAAGAAAAAATAAAAGGCGTCCAACCTTTCTCACCAGGCTTTAAAGCCCTACCAAAATTATAACTCAAAAAAAAATACTATAAAAGAAAGCCACAGGATTTAACATCCCTACCCCTCCCTCACCAAGAGGCCTATAGGTCAAACCTCGTTTAATAGGGTTCAACCGAGATCCCCAAAATCCCAGAAAAAAAACAATATACAATTTGGTAAATAATTTCATGGGTGGGGGAAAAATGTAACAGAGAAAAAAATAGGGACCATCAAAGCTTTAAGCAAATAAACCCGTTTCTTTTTACCAATCTGATGTTGTCTCCACCCAGCTACAAGCCTGTCAGCCCTCCTAAGGCAGTATTCCAATTAAGAGATTGCATATCTCCAGATCCGAACAGAAGTCCAAGAATCTTAATGGGTTCAGGGGAAAGCCTGATTCCAGCAAAGGACCCTGACTCAGGGACAGAAGGATCCCCTAAGGGAAGTCCAGTACTTTTCTCAAAATTAATCCGGGATCCTGCAACTAAAGAATACTGTCGGAGAACATCAGCCAAGGCCTTTTCATTAGTTTCAATGGCCACAGTAAGGACCAAATCATCTGCATAAGCTAAAATTTTGACGGGAGCAGGAATATGTGCTCCTTGCAATCCAGTCACCCCAGGGCATTGGAGGACAGCTCTAATTAAAATGTCTATTCCAAAATTGTACAAAAGGGGGCTCAAGGGCACCCCTTTCTGACCCCACGTTTAACCAAAACTCAATTCCCCAACCAACCATTACCACTGGGAATAATAACAGCCTCATAACAGAGGGCTCTAATCCACCCTATAAATTTAGTAGGAAGACCAAATGCTGCCAGAACGGAAAATAAGAACTTGTGGGAAACCTTATCAAAAGCTTTCTTCTGATCACCTAACGCAACTGTGGACATCCACCCCTCCCTACGCCAGTACATGGTGCACTGAATAGACTGCAGATTAATCTAAAAACCCTTACCTCCCACCCCAACTCCCAATCACAAAAATCTAGTTACAGACCCGCATTAGTAATAAGCAGAAAGTAAACAGGTCAGTAATATTACGGTCAGGAATCACAAGTATACCTTAGATAAAGTGCAGGGAAAGAAAATAAGAGGAAGGAAAAAATAAGGTAAATTCCTTCAGTTCGGCTCTAAGGCAATTTCTTATCAGCTGGATCAGTCCCATGCACACTAAATAAAGAGAGCGAGCCATTAGAGTTCAAAAATGAACAAAATCTGATTACTTGTGTTAAAAGACTGTCACTGCACCTAGTATACAAGTCAGATTTGTGCTGCCCTCTCGTAGTCATTCCAGTGTTGAAAACGAAGGAGAGAGAAAAAAAAATCAGCCTTAGAGCAGGCATACAGTGGTAGTAACAATAAAAAAGGAAGCGTTGTGGCCTTAACAAACTCTGCCAACAACCCAGCATATCTGCCGGTGGCATTCAGGATAGACGTCCTGCCTTATAGTGGTCTGTAGAAACCAAGAAAACAAACATCTAGCCATATCCGAGCCACAATATTCCAGTGCGATGGAGGAGCACCATTTCCTCATCTCTTCACTGCGATGGTCTTTGCCACCTTCCGGTGGTCAGACAATGGAACCGTCGAGACTGTTCTCAACGAGCAAATGCCCTCCTGCATTCAAGCCCCTAGAAGAGAGAGCAAAAAGACAAAAACTCTTCACAAGACATCAGCGGGCAGGGAATAGGTTGGGGTAGAGAGCATGTAAAGCGGGAGCAGCTTGTTGCGCTGTGTCATAGGAATGCCAAGTACCAGCGTTAAGGACAGCCAGGCGAGATGGATATTGCACCTTATATTTAATCCCTGTGGCTATCAGTTTTGATACCAGGGGATGGTACTCTGATCGTCGCTGTCTCACTGTAGCCGGTACATCTTGTGCCAGTCTCAGCTGTTGGCCCTCCCATGAAACTTGTTGCAAACTTCTGGCTTGATCAAGAATGTGAGATTTATCAAGGTAGTTCAGAAATTTGATAATAATTGGTCTTGGGGGTTTTCCAACTGCAGGTTTAGGGCAAAGCAATCGATGGGCCCTCTCTATTTTGTAGGTGGAATTATTTGCACAGGGTCCTGCTATTTTTATGAGCATCTTCTGGAAGAAAAGAATGTGAGGATCCTCAGCTTCCTCTGGAAGGCCAAAGATAATGATGTTGTTCCTCCGACTTCAGCCTTCCAGATCTTCCAGTTTTGTTTCCATTTTGTGCAGTCGTTGCCTTAAGTGTACCACTTCAGGCTCTACCTTGTCCCTCCAAGTCTCAAGGGAGACGGTACGGGCCGTAACATCTGAAATAGCTCTATTGGTGTCTGAGAGCTCTCCTCTGAGCACTTTAATTTCCACGGTTATATCTTGCAGGGCTATTTTAAATGGCTGAAATTTGTCCAGGAATTTTTGTTCCAATAACGGAGTTGGTATTTGCTGGGATGTTGTAGGTGTAAGATTAAGAGATTTCGAGGAGCCCCCGACTTGGCCTTTAGGGCGTTCGGCCCCTTCTCTGGAGTTTGTGGGGGCATATGCTTTGGCACAGCCTGGCGCATTTCAGCCTCCATGATGATGCCCAGGCTCCGACTTTATGATGAAGTTTAAAAGGTATGTATTCGTCTATTACCTCCACAAACTGTTGTAGTACATACATTGGGAGTCATACATTACTACTGTTGTAGTACATACATTGGGAGTCTGCTGGAAGTGCAATCCACCATAGAAGAGGCCAAAAATTGAGTAAACAATTATATTTTGAGTGTAAATTGAGAGCTGGAGCAGGAGCCGGTCCTTAGAGCTGCTTGTCTCACAGAAGCATCACGTGATCTCCCGCAATGCATATCCTGTAAAGAGGGCATGACACCCCCAAGCTTCCCTTCTCCTCCCTTAATACTATTGATGTTTAAAGAGAAAACTGTCAAGGAATCTATTGAAAAAAAAAACTAGGGTGACTTACTCCTTCGGCACTGCCTAGTCCTTTTAGCTACTGGGTCCATATCACCACCCCCCTCCGTGTCTGTATTAGAAATGACAGATGAAGTATCAGTTTCTTCATCCGCAGAATCCCTATCCGTAATATCAGAGGGCAGTACAGCAAATTTATTTCCAGATTTCCAAGTCCTAACTCCAGAAACCTTACCCCATCCAGAAACAGCCAACCTCTTCGTGTTCCTCTTCTGCTGTACAGTGATAAAGGCAGACTGCTCTGTATCTGGTGGGGCCTGGTGCAAAGGTGGGGAAGGGGGAGGCATTACACTAAGATCCTCAGATACAGAAACAGTCTGGTCAGGGCCCTCATCCTCCCTAGTGTCTACATGCTCCTGCTCGGTCACCACTTCCCCCTTGGGGTAAATCTTCCTCCCTCACGTTCCCTGACCCAGAGGTCTCCTTCTGTTGGGGTGGATGTAAAGACTCCACGCCAACCCGTAAATGATGTTCTGCAATTCTTCTAGCCTGCAGTTGCTGAGCAAGATTAATCAGGCCTTCATGAGAGGGACAGTCATCCCTATTATGCGAGACCCAACGGCATCGACCATACACATGACTTGTATGTTCACATAGGTTGCAATTGAATAATTTCAAACAAGAACTCGAATTATGACCAAACTCCAAACAATGACTGCACTTAACAGTATCACAAGCAGAGCTCAAGTGTGCCCGAGAGCCACACTTGAAGCAAGATCTAGGCTGACCTGCATAAAAAATCAGCCCCTTATCCCTCCCAAGGTAAAAAAAAAAAAAACTGGGCAAGTGATTGGGGCCGGAGTTTGTGGAATATAACTTCACCCTAACCTTCCACTCACCATCCCAAATCTGCTCACTATCCAAAGTAGGAGTTGGTCTATTCAAAACCTCACAACATTGCTTCAACCAGAATAAAATATCTTCAATGTTCACCCCTTCATTTTTAAACATAATGGTTATGTTTTTGACAGCCGGTTTTGTCAAAGGAAGAACATGAAAAGGAGACCAAGTGGGTGAATTTTTACAGATGGCATACTGTGCCCAAAAGCGATCCAGGCTGGACACATTTTTAAAGCTAACATCATACTTAGCATTCCACTAACTTATCAATGCAAAAATCTTAGATGAAAAGAACCGCATCAAACCTTTAAGTAAGGTTTTTGCGATATAGACCCTATTGGGGGGGGGAGGGGTTTCCAGCCCTCCTTTGTACAAGAAACACACAGCATTGCATCTTGGGGCAGGCTCGCCCTTGTTATTAAATAAATCAGTGAGTTTAAAGCACACAGGTTTACCAGGATCAGTACCTGTCTCTTATAGCAACATAGGGTCAGGACCCAATCGGGCAGATACCACAGGAACAGTGTCCTCTCCTACTACCTGAGCTGATAAGGCCAAAGTAGAAGCAGGACACACCTGACTAGACTGAGTTGTAATCTTACCTACAGAATCCACATCAATAACAGGCACAGATACACCCTCATCAACAGCACAAGTATTAACATCAGAGTCCATGTCACACATATTAGAAATATTACCCCGGGGCAAGTTGGAGCTCTTAAGTGAAGAAGTCTCGGTGGCCACCAGTACTGCAGCGTTCTTCAACATGTTGATGTAGAAGGGGTCTTGTGAATCAGGCGACCAAGAACCACCGTCCATCTGTTTCCAACCGGTGTTTTTCAGAGCCGTTTCAGGAGACCACGCCGGCTCACCCTGTAAGTTGGCAAGTTCCGAACCTCGATCCCTGCCAGACAAGTCAGGAGGCAGCAAATCAGCAGAAATCCTGCCCGGCTGCTTACTCCACCCAGGATTTTGTGAGCGAGATGAAAAAGAAAACACAAGACCGCCATTAGCGTTTCCTGATTTCGGTACCTTATTCTTCAAAGTAGTCACTTGGGCGCCACCAAGACACTTATTCTGGGTATTTGATAGAACTGGCAGGGACTGTAGGCACACAGGACCAGAACTCGGCAAACTGCCAGCCCTAGAACCAAGACGTAATGCCGCTGTGGACAACAGAGTGACGGAATCCTGTGGCGCACCATCACCCACAGGTCCAGCCACATCAACAGTCCAACTGAAAGCAACTGAAGGGGAAAGTGCATCAACAAGCTCGGTGTCCACCAGGAGAGCTGCAAGCTCCCGATCAAGTAAGTCCATTTTCTGTAGTAATGTAGACCTTTCAGCTAGCAAACGTGCCTTGTCACCACCAGGTAAGAGCACCGGCTTGTGCTTAGAGCGCAACAATACAGCAGGAACATCAGCTTCAACAATGCTGAGATCAATGATTTCAGCCACAGAACAAGCCTCCTCAATGGCCTCTTGTGCTGACAGCACAGGAGAGGAGGCCCACTCTCCTGCATCTTCTGCATCCATCTTCTCCGACGTCTCACACGGACTGGCCATTGCAATGCAGACGGCCAAGGGTCCCCTACAGGAAGAGTAGGGGATTTTCCCCGGTGTCCTGGCCAAATTTCCCTCATTCACTAAATATACCAACAGCTTAATCTGGTTCAATTTCAGTTGCTTGCCATCTGTATCCCCCCTCCCCCCGGTCGCCCCTGAAAAAGGGACTTCTAGGTCCAGTGGGCTTACCGGGTCAACAACATTCACCAAAACAAAAGCATGTCTCTCCCTTGTCCAGAAATATAGGAATTAAATATCAGTTGCTAGCATCTCATTTTTATTCATTATGCTAAACCCTTGACAATCAGTGGCTGTTAGTTCCACGGTAAAAGCATGCATACAAGTCCTGAGTCAGCTTGCAGTTGAGAGCTGAGTTCCAAACAGATGTCAGTTTCACATTGATAGGATGTACTAATTTTGACATTTTGGAGAGCTGAACTAGTCTCCAAATTGATGTCTGTTTCACATGGACAGGATATACTAATTTAGTTGTTTTGCACTTTGTCCAGCTTTCAGAGCTGCTTGAAACTGAGCAACCTCCAAGCTGTGGGTTTCCCAACCCTGAAGGCAGTCTAGGGGCCAGCTGAGTGAAGAGAGGAGGTGGTGACCTGGCCATAATAAGAAAGGCACTGAACAAGCCTGCAGAACAAATGACAGTGTCCAGTCTAGCCCCAGGTCCCACAGCTGCATGGACCTCTGGACTGGGACCTGGGTAAAGGAATGGTGAAGGGGGAAGACAGCAGCCATGCTCTAGAGTGAGCTAAAGGCAAGCCCCTTTACAGGAGAGGAGTTACACTAAGATATAACATCCCCCCAGTTTGGAGTTTATAGACTCAGACCCTTGAAACTTGCCCACAAGGCCGGGGTGTTACCGACAATATCCACGGTGACTCAGTTACACCTCATTCAACCAGCCAAATGTTGGTAAATGCCACAGATGTAACTTTTTTTAATCAAAATAAAGTGCATCGCCTTTTAAGTGAATCTTGCAGCTTCTGAAATAGCCCTGTTAAGTCCCACTCCCTAGCAATCCATAGTCTGCACCTGACAAACACTTGAATAACTCACTCTGTTTGGCACTCTGATTATGGTGTTATGAATGGTGTTTATGAAACAAATAATGAAAGGAAATATGCAACAGAAAACAGGTTACTCGCCTGTAACAGTTTATCTAGAAGTGGTAATCTATATGATGTTCATCCACACGTTCTGGAAGTGTCCTTTCCCCTTTAAGAAGTGCCGGAAAGTCTTCAAGTTAGCTCCTCCCGCCGAGTCAGGTGGTAACTCATGCAGCACCACCCGATGATGCCAGATCTCACCTGCTGGAAGCAGAATTCGGTGCACCACTGCCAGGGGAGGTCAGGTGATCCATGTGGATGAACATCATATACCACTCCTAGAATTACTGTTACAGGTGAGTGACCTGTGTTTCTAGGAGTGTAGATATGATGTTCTATCCACAGATTCTGGCAGACTCCTAGCAGTTCTCCTGGGAGGAGGGGGAAAGGTGCATAACCCTATTTAGGGAACAGAGATTGGACAACTGAGTCCCCAAAACTAGCATCCTGGTGTGACTCAAGATCAATGTGGTAATGAGAAATAAAAGTGTGTGCCGACTTCCAGGTAGCAGCCTGACAGACTTCCTGGATGGGAACATCCCTGGAAGCAGCACCAAAGCAGCGGTATGATGGGTGGAAGGAGCCCGTAGCCCTACGGGAGGCTCCCTACCAGCCAACCTACAGCAGAGGTTGATGCAGGAGACTATCCACCTGCCAATCATATGCTTAGCTGCCAGTCTGTCAGGTGCGACTTCAGCATAGGTGACAAACAGCTGGCGAACCTCTCCCCAAACTCCAGCTGTGCGCTCCTTATAATAAGAGAACACTCACCTCAAGTTCAAAGTATGGAACCTGTGCTTGGCCCACAAGATGTGACTGATGAAGAACACCGGGAGATGAATCACCTGATTAATGTGAAAATCCGATACAGTCTTTGGAAGAACTTTGGGTTGGGGCAAAGAACAACGTTGTCCCTGTGGAAGACCAGGTACAGAGACTCCACTGAGAGCGCCTGGAGTTCACTGATCTTTCTGGCTGACGGGATAGCCACTAAGAAGGCAGTCTTCCATGACAGGTGAGAGATATCACACCTGTGCATTGGTTCGAATTGCTTGCCCATGAGCTTTGCCAGAACCAGCAACAAGTCCCAAAGGTGGGGAAATGTGGTCAAGGCTTTTGAAGAAGTACCAGACCACCTTCTCTTATGCCACCGACTGCTGACTGGCCCACGCCCAGTAGGCAGAGATGACTTCTAAGTGCACCTTAAGGGTCGTCGACCAAAGGCCTGACCGAGAGAGTGACCAAAGGTAATTGAAAGTATTATCCACAGGGCAAGTTAAAGGGTCTAGCCCCTTGCCATGGCACCGAATGGAAAACCTCTTCCATTTCAAGGCGTAACATTTTCAGGTCAACTCCTTCTGCCTTAACCACAGCGAGGACATCTTCGGAGATACCCAAAGCCTGGAACTCTAGACGCTCAGGAACCAGGCCGTCATGTGCAAGGATTGAAAATCTGGGTGGAGTATCTTCCTCAGAAGGCTGAAAGGCAGGTTAAGTCATAGAGGAAGATACCTCAGAAGTCCGCTGCTGAGGCTGAGGAGATCAGGGTACCAGAACTGGCGTGGCCAGTCCGAAGCCACCAAGATCACCTGTGCCTTGTCCCTCCTGACCTTGAGCAACACCTTGTGGATCAAGTGGAATAGAAGGAAAGCATGAAGGAGGCCCAAGTCCAGGGCCTCGAGAAGGCATCTCCTTGCAGCATTCCCTACTGAGAGGGGTGGGCACAAAACAGCCTCAGCTTTGCGTTCTCCTTGGAGGTTAACAGGTCTATCAGAGGGGTGCCCAAGAGAGAGAACACACTCTGTACTACCTCGGGATGAAAAGACAGCCAGTTGGTTGGAGAAAGCAGCCACATGGATGGCCAGGAGATCGGCCACCAGGCTGCGCATGAGGGTCCAGACATGGAGAGCTTTCCTGCACAGTGGAAGTGAGGGCATCCTGCCCTGCATATTGAGGTGTACATGGACATTGTGTTGTCTGTCTGGACCCGAATGACCTGACCCCTGAGATGTGGACCAAAGATGGACAGCATCAGTTGAACTGTCCTGAGCTCCCGCAGGTTGATGTGACATCAGGACTTCACAGGAGTCCACAACCCATGAACTTTGTGATCCCCAGGTGAGCTCCCCAGCCCAAGAGAGAGGCATCAGTCATCAGGAAGACCACTGGCTCTGAGCAGACAAATGGGACGCCTTCCTGCAGATGCTCCAGGACTAACCACTACTGCAGTGTGTCCCACATCCGTTGGGTCACCATGACCAGCTGGTCGAAGTGACCCCTGCACTGAGACCACTGGCTGGGCATCAACCACTGCAAGGAATGCATTCTTCAGTGGGCCCAACAGACCACGCTGGTGCAGGCTGCCATGTATCCTAATATGCACAGGAAGTCCCAAGCAGAGTGCAACTGCCCAACCTAAAACAATCGGGCAAAAGAGGAAGGAACCTCTGCCCTGTCCGCAGGAAGCCAAGACCTGGCTCTGCAAGAGTCAAGCTCAGCCTCGATGAAGTGGATCACCTGTGAAGGCATGAGTTCCGATTTGCCTAGTTGACCAAGAGGCCAAGAGATGAGCAGGTCTGGAGGGCCAGGTCTCGGGACCACTCCACCTCCTGCCTGGAGGGACCCACAATGAGCCAGTCACTCCAACAGATGGACTGCCACCAGTGTTACACAATTGGTAAAGACCCTGGGGGCCAAAGACAGGCTGCATGGCATGGCCTGGAACTCATAAAGGGTTCCCTCTGCTCAAAAGCAGAGGAACCTTCGGTGAGATGGATGGATTTGGATGTGGAAGAACGTGTGCTGGAGATCCAGAGAGCAAAAATCCACATGTTTTGCTCCAGTGATGGTATGATCTGGACAGAGTGGCCTTCCTGAAAGTGTGTGACCTGAAGAACTTGTTCAGGTTGTGCAGATCTAAGATGGAGCACGAGCTCCCCCATCCGTTTTGGCACCAGGAAGTAACTTGAAATGAATGTACCTCTACAACGCATTGATTAATGCTGAATGTTATTTATTGTCATTTTGCTGTTTGTATGTTAAATTTGTCACCTGTGAAAATGAGCATTTTACTCATCTGATATACAAGTATAAAAAATGTAAATGTAAAACATACCTGGAGACAAACCCTGGGTGAGGTGGAGAATAGGGACAGGAGCTGTGCAATGTCATCCTGAAAGCCCGACTGAATGTCGACAGACTCCATGTACTCCCATGGGGTGACGGCTTGGCTGAGTGGGTAAGCCCCAAATTCCAGAGACAGACCCTGGCCAACCACCACAAGAACCCACCTGCAGAAAGGAAGTGGCAGAGCCGGTCCCCCATGGGAGGACCCAGGGGGTTCAGGATGGGTATGGGGGAGGCAACCCCTATCCCATAACTGGGCAGGCTTGCAAGCAGAGGAGGACCCAGTTGAGGGACCCCAGGACCATGACCTCTGGAATTCCTGGATGCCAGGTCTGCTGCTGACCAGGGCCTGGGCAAATTTGGCTGCAGGGGCCGAGGCAGGCAGAAATAGCTTCTTCTTAGAAGGCTTATAGCCCCTTGGTTCCTTTGGGACAAAAGTCACCGATTCCAAGGTGGCACTGGATTTTCAATCCTGGTGGGGTGCCCATCCACCCCAGGCCTGAACAAGTCAATCCCCAGGAGGGGCACATTTGCCAACTTGTGCTGCGTATCAGCCGTAAATGCTGTGGCAACAGAACGGGCATATGTATCACCAAGGTCCATAGCCATCTGAAACTGTTGCTTCGTAACGGCACGGCCTTGATCCCGGACCTTCTTGGCAGTAGTCTGCAGCTCTTCAGGGAGGTGGGGAAGCACATTGTCCAGGCATCCCAAGAGGGCGAGGGCATGTGAAAAGTGGGCCATCAGTAGGGCCAAATTTACTTGCTGAAGGCTGAGCAAAGAGGCAGCATACAGACTGTTAGCCACGTGGTTCAACATTCTGGACTCTTTTTCAGGGGGGTTGTCCATGTCCCCAACATTGCCAGTGTGCTTGAAAACAGAGTCAGTGACGCAACCCTCAGCCAAGGCATGCTTCATAAATCCAGACAAGAATGCGGTAGGGACCACGTACTTGTGCGCCATCTGGGCCAATGGTGCAGGGCATGAAGCTGGATGCTGCCACAGCTCCAAAGTAGGACCAAGAATAGCATCCTGCACTGGGAAGGCCTCCATGGGAGAGTCACCCCGGTCTAGGATCTCGGTGAGCAGGTACCTTTCCCACTTCTTTTTTTTTTTACTTACTCTTTTTACTCCCCCTGCCCGCAGTGCTCCCACTCTTCAAGAGGCACCTATGGCCTTCTAGTCCCTGCCCTCTTACCTGCAGCCCAGTGCAGTCCATTCCCCATGTAGCCATGGCTATGCCCCCCAGGCAGGCATGGGGTAGGGTCACCCTTGAAGTCCTTCTTGCTCTCGTCGGGATGCTGGTACTGGGTCAGGCAGGTGCACTGGGGATCAGGGCCTGGAGCTCTGTCTACCGGGAGTGCTGTGGTGTGTTTTTCCCATTTTCTATGGGAGTGGAACGTGCCCCAACGTCAAGGTGTCTCTGCCGACGTCTTCCACTCCCAACCCTCTCTTTTACACTCGTATGCTTGCTATGCCTCCGGCTTCCACCAGAGGCCAGTCAGGCGCTGAGCATGTACTCCCCTCCCGTTAGGAAAGGAGAGCTGTCCTTTGGACACTCAATCCTCTCCCTCCCCTGCCGACCCCCAATGACCCGGGCCCGTTCCTGAACCTGGGTCACCGGTGTGGTGCAAGGTGTGGCATCCAGCACCTCAACCTTCAGCGCCACTGTGCCAGCCTACCTTTCCCACTTCTGACAGGTTCCATCTGGAGACCCATAGATGCAGAAATCAAGCGGAGCAGGTCTATGAAGGACGTGGAACCCTGATCCATTGACAAGTCCCCCTCCAACTCCATGTCCAGCTCGTGGGAATGGAGGAAGGACCCCTCTGATTCTGAAGAATCATGGAAAAGTTACTGACCATCTAAGTTCCCACTCACCCGGTGAGGGCAGTCTGGGGTGACAGTGACCGACAGCCGATGGAGTAACCCTTTGACCAGTCGAGTGTCCTTAGTCAGAGCGTCAGTCATTGGCTATTTAGGTGGCAGTTCCACATGGATCGGTGGAGAAGTTGGAGGTGGACGCGCTAGGACCATATGAACTGGCTCCTGCTGGGGCGGGGTCTACTGTGGCTCCAGTACTAGCACCCAAGGAAGGGCCGTGGTGGCCGGGATTGGCTTGATCTGGGTCAGCCAGAGCTGCTGCCACATAAGAGCCTTGTAGCACTGACGCAGCTTGTGCCAGTGCCTTTTCTCACCCGAGGAAGATAAAGAATTGTGGCGGTGCTGCTTGCCCAAGCGCCTAGAGCATGAGTGTCATGAACAATGCGGGCTGCCTGAGTCCGGGCTTCTGGAGTGGGACTTCAACCAGGACTGCCAGGAGTGGGGACCAGCAGTGGGTCTCAGAGGGGGCAAGTGAGGATCAGGCTCTCTCCAGGTCCTGAGGCTCTGGAGTGTGGGGCAGTAGAACAGAGGACTTCCCCATTCCCCGAGAGAAGTTCAGAACTGGAATCCTGGACAGGGAGGTGTCACCTTCCTTGGCAGACAAAAGTGTTGACTGGATCGAGAAAAATCTCGGCCAATGCGTCGACCTGAGTCTTGGCCAACTGGCCTGTCGGGGAGACCATGGAGCCGGTGACCAGATCCGAAGAACCCGCTGTAGTAGGTTTTCTGGTGAAGCATGGGAATCGGAGGCCCGAGAGTGCTCCCAATCCCATGATCACTGATGAGACCGCTTCTTGGTCTCTTTCTCCTTGTCCTTTTTCGGTTGCTTTGACTTGGTGCCCTTAGGACCCTGTCCATTGGTGGGTAGGGATTGACACAAGTCCTTAAGCACCACTGTGATAGAAGCACCCAACGGGAATGTCAAAAAGGCCAAAGCCGAGGAGGACTGTGCAGTGGCCTGGGCCGTAGCCTCCTCAAAAGCTGCAAGCTGCTCAGTGAACCCCGTGGTTGTAGAGACTACCTAATGAGCATCCTGCAAACGAACGGGCAGATCCCTATCTTCTGGACAGCCAAGGAGTAGGCGGGTGATGCGATCTTCTAAAGTTCTTAGTAAAAACAAATGGCAATGGCAGCATACCTGGACCTCGTGCTCGTGGCCAGGCAGAAAATCCACAAGGAGTGAAGATCTGATCAGGACATGAGTTGCCCACAACTGCATTTTCAGACACCCAGAGTGGACTTCGCGCCATCCATACTGGTGGAGAGAAGTAGAAATGAAGACAAAGTTAGATTTATTGATTCTGAGTAAAGAAACTAGCAAAGGGCTTCAGTAGCGCAAAAGTGATAAAGGGGGAACCTTCTTCCAGCAGAAAGGATAGTCTGGTGTCACAGGGTGATGCTGCGGGAGTTACCACCTGGATGGGTGGGAGGAGCCAGCTTGAAGACTTTCTGGCACTTCTCAAAGGGGAAAAGACTCTGCCAGAACGTGTGGATAGAATATTATATCCATGTCCCTAGAAATTCACATTACTTTTTCCCTTTCTGAGGGGCTCAAACAGAGCTGAACCAAACGGAATCTGTAGAATTTTTTTCAGTTTGATATTCCAGGTTCAAAACGTTAAACTTCGAGATGTCTGCACAGCTTTAATTTCAATGTCACAATCCAGAAACTAATAAATGCCTAATACATATCTCTTAAAAGGTGCAGGTTACTTACTGACTCCATTACTGCTTCCAGTTGCATTGTAGCACTGTGTGCTGCTTATTACATTGTGCACTCCAAGAACAGCTGGGGAAAAGAAAGAAAAGAATAATCATTCAAGAATTACATTCCCATGCCTAGATTTGACACTTCCGTAGCAAAGCACTGTAGTACAAATCCTGAATGATCTCCTCTTTAGGAACGGCAACAGAATTGCAGTGTATCACTGTATGTTTGATTAGGCAGGTGACGACAGCCATTTTAAAGGAAAACAGAGCTGAACTTACAAGTAATTTTTTTTTAGAACTGTGTCATCATTTATGCAAGCAATAAGACATGACAGGGTGGGCATTATGCTGAGATAAGCACCCATCCAGAGGAGCAATGAGGCCTGGCACCGCAGGGGGTTGGCTTTAGTGCCCCTGGAAGGGAGGTTAGTTCAGCATAATGCCCACCCTGGAGTGTCTTATTCTGCTTATAAAACGGATAGTAGGTGCTTTTACTTAAAAATAAATAAAAACAATAAGAAAATTAAAAAGAAAAACAAGGAAATAAACGTGACATTTACAAGTAAAATAGTTCCTTCGCTAGTGGTCACTAGAGAGAACTGTTACGTCTTGTTACAGTGATGTTTCCCAGTCCTCGCTGCCTGCTCTGAGGACTGGGAATAAGTGACAGACTTTATTTTATTTATTTTTCTTTCCTCATTGCAGCTTCCAGATGTTTTGGCTTCTTCATTCCTGATCCTCGCTCCCTGCTCTGAGAACTGAGAGTGACTGTGCGTGCGTCCCACATTGTGGCTTCCAGCTGTTTTGTTCTGTTGATTCCCAGTCCTTGTTGCCTGTTCTGAGTGCCGGGATTTACTGTGCGCACGTTTAAAAAGAAAATAGTGTCCCCTATTACGGCTTTGTGCCATTCCAGTTTGCCATTTCCTGGTCCTAGCTGCCGACTCTGATGACCAGGCAGCTAGTGTGTAATTGGGCAGGCGATCAGTGCCATCCAGCAAGGGGGAGGGAGGAGAAAGCAGTTAACTTATTGCAGTTGCTAGACAGTGCTTTGGAGTGGGAGACAAATGGAAAATGAATGATTTGTGCAGAAAAAAAAGTAAGTGGCTGATGGCAGCTAAGTGAGGGAAGAAAAACATGGTTGAGGCCGACTTAAAAAAAATGAACATTCCAAACCTCTGCCCATTAATATCTTTGGGATGTTGGCAAGCTGGCATTGGTACTTTTTTGTACCTGGGCATTATGGTGAGATAAATTTGTGGGTGCCAGCCTGCCTCACCAATCAGAAGCCAGGGTGGTCCATATCATTTTATAAACCCTTGTGAATCTCTTACATTGTTACATCAGTGTTCTACTCCAGTATAGAACTCTGATTGAAAGGGACATAAACTACCATCATACAGTTCTAAATTGGTACTCACGCCTGAATTTAACACAGAAACATCTACTGTGGTTTCTCAAAGGCCCAAACAGATGGAACAATAACAGAACTGGATCCCGTATTTACAAAAGAAAATATCTTAACGGTTCGGCACAGTTCTCCTTTAACATAGCACTGTGTTACCCCAAAAAGCACTTATACTCTCTCAACTATTTTTTCCTCTACCTGTAATACTTGATAGAATATTGTACCAATATGTATTTGTCACAACTGTCTCCTCAATGTTCAAACTGTATGCTTGTCTCCTTTAATTTAGTAACTGTGTTGTATGCCAATTTATTGTATTATATCTTGTATATCCTGTTGTAACATTGGGAAGAGAAAGGGTTGCGCATGATTGGTGAAACTGCATTATGTGACCATGGATTAATTCTCAATTAATTAAAGTTACGGCTGAGTTAATCCATGGTTCAGAGTTACTCTTAGTTCCTTTTCACCCACCCACCCGGATGAGCTCCAGGATTACAGCATGTCACACAGTGTCAGTCTCTGTTCCCCAATCATTCTTAAAAGTTTTCAAGGGGACAGGAATCGATTACTTATGTGCAGCTGTTTGAAATGTCTCCATTTATAGATTATATTCATATCTCTTAAGAGCTGACTTAATTAATAAGCTGAAGAAAGCTTAGTAGTTGTGTTTAGAGGATGTCAATTTTTCAGTGAACTCAAGAATTTGAGTTTGACTATGTCACTTCATGGTTCAGAACCATGGGCACTGTACTGATAAGTTCATGCTCACATTTCTGAACCATGAAGTGACATACAGTAGTCAAAACTCCAAATTCTTGGTTCCATGAAAGGAACTGCACAGAATGTTGTCCATACAAAGAAAACAATACAAAACACAACTGACAGCTTCAGATTTTATTCCAGCACAGTTAAATATGGATTTTTTAGAGGTATGAATATAATTTATGAAAAAAGACACATTTCAAACACCTGCACATAAGTAATCGATTTCTGTCCCCTTTAAATCGTGTATGGTAAAGATTAAATATGATGCCCAGTACAGGAGTACCTGCAGCATTAACTCACCCGTTCCACATTTTCAGTATGTGTCCAGATATAGTAGCAGATTTGTTTAGCCTTTTTTTCTGTGTCGCCGATTGGGCTTAGTAAATTGTACATGTACTGTACAAGCTAGTGTCACTGTTAGTACTTTCCCACCTGAGGACTCGGCGGATCTCTGACATCCTTCTCCATGCTGAAGTTTTGTTCTGCAAAACACTGTTAGTTTGTTACCGTGCTGACAAGACATGAAGTAATTGGTCAAGGGGTCGTGACAGTGGTTGCATAAATTGTACGATCGGCCAGTATGTGCACTGCTGCTATTTTATATTACACTCTTCTGAGAAACACTACCTCCTGAGTTCTTAAAAAATCAGAAAGGTGTAATACAGAACAGCAGCAGTGCACATACTGGCCAATTGTATAATTTATACAACCGCTGCCACGCCTCTTGACCAATTACTTCATGTCTTCTCAGCATGGTAACAAAGCAGTGAAAGAACAGTATTTTGCAGAACAAAACTACAACATGGAGATGTATCGCATCAGACATGAATTAATGCAGTAGAGAAACAGCAGTACGGTTAGCCGCAATGTTTCACAGCAGTATTAAGAGCACAGCTAGGTACAGACAACGTCCAATGTAGTTTCAGACATCTACTAATCTTCCTATGCAGTTTTTTGGCTCATAATAGTTTAGCGATCTTCTAAAAACTATAGAATTCCCATTTACAACTTATTTTTAAAATTCAGACTTTATTAAGATTTTAACATAACATCTTGACATGCGAAGGTAATGAGAGAGACAAGAGGTGAACTATACAATAACATGTTAAGCCCCCTCCAGCCCCCACACCCCATCATGGGACTTGGCATTTGAAAATGAGTTCCCTTCTGGCATACCTAATTCATGAACCTTTGACGAATCGTAACATTCCATGAACCTTAAGTTGAAGATACCTCAGAACCAGCTGGTGGCCTTGAGTGTAGCAGATATAGGGTATCAAAACCCTCCCATCTTTTTTTATAGCTAGGTAGAGAGCCCCATAGGCTGGCCCTAATGTGTTCAGTCCTAAGATTAAATAGCAACTCCTGAAGCCATTCAGTATAAGTAATATTGCTACCATCCAACCAGTGCCTAAGGACTAGTTTCTTGACTGTTAGAGATATCATTACCATATGGAATGTCTTATCCGAACTGGAATTTGTGAAAGGTTCCCCCAAAAGGCAAATCTCTAGTGTAAAGAGATCTTCTAGTCCCAAAAGGGTATCTGATCTGCTTTTAATTACCTCCCACACTGCCTTAATGGGTGGATAGTCCCAAAATATGTGTCTAAGTGAGTCTTCCTGTTGGCCACATCAATTGCACATGGGAGTAGGGGTCCTACCGACTCTATGTAACTTTACAGTGGTCCAGTACATGTCATTTTGGATTTGGTATTGGGTCAGTCACAATCTATCTTGGGCCAGTTACAATTTACAACATTGGGAAGTGCACATACGGAAAGGGGAGCAGAACCCTTTCTCTTCCCCATGTTACAGGATAATTAACCCACTCCACAGCGTGGGTCTACTTATGAATTAATCCACCCCTGGGTGGTTGGAACCAGTTGGCCTATGGTCTCATGGTCCAACCCCCAACCCCCCAGGCATGGATTAATTGACAAGTAGACCCATGCTCTGTCATGGGTTAATCCTTCATTTGTACCACACTCTCCTATCAGGACCTCCCTGTAAATGAATGTGCTCAACGGAGTTTTCCTGCAAATAAACTTGAACTTGAACTGCTTAACCAGCTTTGGCTAGCATGAGGAGCAATGATATAATATGTCATTGATACAACTATACACCTTTCATGTGACTACAGTCTTATATAACACCAAGATATAATGCAAAATACTGCTTCATTTAACATTTTATGTTTTCAATGCAAATTAAAAAAATGATCCTTCTTTGTCTGCTCAAACAGTAGTTTTGCATTACTATCATGGACACCGAAATATTCATGGGGCTCGGCCACTGGAAAAGGAAAACAGTGCCCAACCTGGCTACAAGGTTTCAGGTAGCAGTGAGGGCTTGGGCAAATGCTACCTAGGGGAGCGGACTGCCTGATATTTCACAGCAGCAGTCTTTGGTTCTAGTGCCAGCTAGGGTCACAAGTGAAATGACTGGTGGCCTCATCTACATTCTAACAATTGTAGTCATAAAAGATATTAACTTTTTTAAAGAACATAGAAACATAGACATGATGGCAGAAAATGACCAGAGGTCCATCCAGTCTGCCCACATTCCCTATAATCCCTGGAATATTCCCTGGAACCTATTGTTCCTCCAGGGTACTAACCGTCCCTGTCCTATCCCCATTTTCCTCCCTGGTTTTGTCACCTCAGGCAACCACTATTCCCTTCATTCTATTCCATGCTTGCTTGAATCTCCTGACTGTGTTTGCACCCACCAACTAGGAAGACAAATTGTTCCAAGGTTCCACCACCCTTTCCGTAAAAAAAATACTCATCGCAGTAATATTGTTTCTTCCAAGGTATTCTTCAGTATGCTTGACAGGTGCAGTATGCCAGCTGCGTTCAGCTGCCCCAGAGGTGGAGTCAATGTAAATAAAGTTGGCACACTGGGCAATCAGAAGACAGAGGGGGGGTGTGATGCCTGCAGTCAGCCTTGAGGGCTTCAGAATTATTTCAATGCTGAAAAAGGGCAAAAACTGTGCCCATGAGACTAAAAACTGTTCCAACAGGAATCAAAAATAGAACGATGACTGTGAAACAACCATCTAATAAAAAGAGGCACAAAAAATTTGGCTAAAGACAGGAAAGCAGAGCCATGCCCACTTAGGTTATGTAGGGGAGAATGGGTGGGAGGTCAAGCATACTGAAGAATACCTTGAAAGAAACAATAGTACTACGGTGAGTAATTTTTACTTCTCACCCAGAGATTCTTCAGTATGCTTGACAGGTGCAGACTACAAAGCAGTGCAGTTGGGAGGCGGGTCAGAACCTATTTAGGAAAAAGGCTCTGCAGTACCACGGTGCCAAATTTGGCATCTGATCTGGACTGTACATCAAGGCAGTAATGCTTTGTAAATGTGTGTACAGTCTTCCATGTGGCTGCTTTGCAGACATCAAGCAAGGGGAATATCCCTTGCAGTTGCCACTGTGGCAGAAGTGCCCTGGTAGAATGGGCCCTAAGACCCTGAGGGGGCTGTTTGTCAGCTTTGCTGTAGCAGAACTGGATGCAAGAGATGATCCAGCAGAATATAGTTCACTTGGTAGCTAGTCTTCCTCTGCATACTTTCCTGTAGGTGAGGAAAAGTTGAGTATGATCTTGCCTGAACTGTTTGGTATGTTCCAAATAGTAGGTCAGAGCCCTCTTACCATCCAGGCTATATAACCTGCGTTTGCCTGGAGTGGATTTTTCTGTGAAAAAGACTGGATGTGTGATGGATTGATTGAGGTGGAAATCAGAGACTACCTTTGGGAGGAACTCTCTGTTTGTCCTAAGGACTATCTTGTCCCTGTGGGCAATGATGTAATTAGGTTTAATACAGAGGGCCTGCAGTTCTGAAATCCTTCTGGCAGAAGTGATGGCAATCAGAAATACCATTTTCCAAGTAACATACTTCAACTCAGCAGTAGCTATGGGCTCTAAGGGTGGCTTCATGAGCTTGGCTATACAGAGGTTCAAATCTCAGGGAGGGACAGGCTCCCTCAGTGGGGTTAAAGGTGCAGTAGGCCTCTGAAAAACTTTTTGAAGATAAGCTGAGAAATTAGATAGTTCTGTTTCCCAGTAGAAAAGTAAGCTGAGATGGCTGTCACGTGCACCTTGAGGGAGGAGGCCTTAAGGCCTGTTGACTGAAGGTGTACCAAATAATCCAGAAGGGTAGGAGGATTAGCCCTAAGAGCGTTTATCCTCCTTTCTTCACACCACAGGGAAAACCTCCTCCGCTTAGAGGCATGAGTCTTCTTAGTGTTAGGTTTTTCAGCCATCCAAAGGATCTTTAGTGCTTGTTCCGAGGACTGGAAATCAGGGAACTCTAAGTCCTCAAGTACCAGGCCTTGAGGTGAAGAGACTGTAGATTGGGATATGCTACCCCTTCTGAGGAAGAGTCAGGAGACTGTGGGTCACCAGTAGACAAATGGGCTTCTTGACCGACAGGGCAAGGAGCAGTGAGTACCATGGTTGTCTTGCCCAGTCTGGAGCTATTAAAAATCATAGTGGCTGACTGGTCCCTGAGTTTGAGAAGAACTCTGTATATGAGAGGAAAGGGAGGGAAGGCGTTCATGAATCTCCTGTCCAATCTAAGGTTAAAACATCCGCTGGAATGGTTCCCAAAGCTGGGGGCCTGCAGCAGTGTGGAAGCTGGTGGTTGAGGCTGGATGAGAAAAGATCCACCTCTGGTACACACCACCTTCTTAAAATTGTCTGTAGAACCAGTTTGTTCAGGGTCTATTCATGGTGGCCTTGATTGATGCAACTCAGGGTGTCTGCCAAGGTATTGTCCTTGCCGGGAAGGTGAATGTCCGAAAAGTTCATGTCTAAGGAATAGGCTAGGGTCCAAATTCTCATTACCTCTGTATAGAGTTTGGTGGACCTTGTGCCACCCTGCTTGTTGATGTAGAACACGGCAGTGGTGTTGTCTGTTCACAGCTGAACAGTGTGTCCTTTTAGTTGTGGAGCAAAGGCCTTGATGGCTAAGTACACTGCTCTGAGCTCGAGTAGAGTGACGTGGAAAGTGGACTCCTTGGGAGTCCATGTGCACTTTATGGACTGATCCTGATGGTGGTCTCCCCAACCTATCAGGGAGGCACCTGTTGTGAGCACTCCAGAAGTTTGCCTTAGTTGAAAGGCAACTCCTTCCCTGAGATTCTCTTTATCTTTCCACCATTCTAGAGCATGACGGAGTGTTTTGGTGACTGGAACTAGCTTTGAAAATGGATACCTTTTCTGGGACCAGTAAGCCCTAAGGTGATACTGAATGTCCATCATTTAGAATCTGGCACCTGGGACCCCTGCTGCCATTAATGCCATGTGGCCCAGAAGTCTGAGAAAATGTCTGGTGGGCCTTGGCTGGTCCATGACAAAGGAGTTTACCAAGCTCAGAAAAGTTTGCACCCTGTCCGCTGGGAGGAATGCCTTTCCTTGCAGGGTGTTGAGTTGTGTTCCAATGAAGTCCAGTATTTTAACTGGCTCAAAGTGGGACTTCTCTTTGTTGATGATGAAGTCCAGAGACTCCAGAGTGTTTCTTTTCAGATTCATGACTTCTGTAACGTCTTGTGATGACTTGCCCACTGAATTTTGGCTTTAGCAAGTGCCTGTTCATGTACCTTAGGTCAAGAATAGATCACCATTCCCAATTTTTCTTCAGAGTACGGAAATATTTGGAATAAAGGCCCTTTCCCCACTGAGAGGAAGGTACTTTTCCCACAGCTTGAACCTTCAAGAGGGTTTTTACCTCCAACTCCAACAACAACATTTCTGCTGGAGTCAGGGGTTTTGAAAGCTTGGGAACTTGAAGAGAGGGAAACTTTCTAAACTATAAATAGAGGCCCTGGCCCACCACCTCCAGCACCCACTTATCTGTGGTGATGAGCTGCCATTGGTGGAGGTAGTGGGATAGCTTGCCCCCTACTGGAGGTGGGGAGGCGATCTGAAAGCAGTCAGGAAGATCGCTGTTTAGTTTGGGCAGGGGAAGTGGGAGTAGAGCTGGGCCTTCTCTGGCTTCTTCTCCCTCTTCCTCTGAAAAAAACCCTCATCTGTGAAAAATCCATGGGCATTGGCATAGGATAAAAGGCCCTGGGAAAGTACCCTCTGCCTCCCTGCTTTGGGATTTCTGAGACATGGAGGGCTTTTCTTTAGCTGCATTGCTCTTATATGTGGCTTTGTAGTCTTCCACCTTTTTCATGTAAGCTTCAGTTCTATCTCCGAAGACAGAATTATTCTCACAGGGGAAATCCATAGCCTTGGACTGGGTGTCCTATGAGAGGTTGGTGGTTCTTGGCCAGGCATACTGTCTAAGTTCAAGTTCAAGTTTACTGCAGGAAAACTCAGTTGTGCAAGCTTATTCACAAGGAGGTCCTGAAGCATGTAGACAGTCAAGGAAACATTGCATAAAAATGCATCATAAAAAAATAAAGGAAAGTACAAATAAGGTTCATGTGCACCATTAAACAGAAGAGTACATCATAGTAAAATAAAGTACAGTTAAGGTTCATAGGATACATAGTGCTCAATTAAGACAAAACAAGGTAGGGATTATAAGCATAAACTGGTGAGAAGCAATAAATGTGGACAGTGTACAGTGACAGGAGAGAGTAGTTAATTAAGAAGGAGGGGTTGAAGAATAATGGTGAGCGGAGAAGGAAGAGGGTTAGAGGGAGTAAGATATAGATAAAGAAGGCAAGGGTAGAAGAAAGTCTTCGGAACAGCTGGAGAGATCATTTACATCATTTCAAGTCTTGACTAGAGCTAGTTCCAGGTGGAAGGGAGAGTGTAGTAAAGACATAAGGGTAGAGAAGAGGCTTAAAAACAGCTACAAATATCTTTTATTTTAGATGCAGCTAACTCTTTGTAGAAGTTAACAGAGACAATGTTGGATAGTTTCAGTGTGGATTGGAGTCAGTTCCAGATTGTTGGAAGAGCATGTGAAATGGCGCATTTGCCAAAGGTGGTGCGAGTCCTAGGCATGACAAAGAAGATAAAGTCAGATTTCCTAGGTGAATATGCACTGTGGGAAATGCAGATGAGAGATGTCAGTTAGCGTGGGAGTTTATTCAGGAGTAACTTAAGAGTCCAGATACCAGCATGGCGCAAACGTCTAGTAGCAAGTGATGTCCAGCCAACAGCTGCGTAAAGATCACAATGATGGGTTCAGTACGGGAAGTTGGTAATGAACTGCAGAGCACGATGGTAGAGGACGTCCAACTTACTTAGGCTTCAGATTGCAGAGGAGGTGTAAATTAGATCCCCATAATCAAGTAGGGGAAGGAATGTGGCCTGAGTAGGCCTGGTTCGAATCTCTAGTGGGAAGAGAGACCTATTTCTGAAAAATAAACCTGACCTGGCTTTTAGCCTTCTGGATAGGTCCTCAAGATAGTCATTAAAAGAGAGCTTGTTATCTAACCAAATGCCAAGATATTTAAATTTGGGGACGACTTCCAAAGGTTCGCCTAGAGAGGTAACAACAAAGTCTTTCGGTAGGCTAGGGCGGGTGGTAGAGGAGGTACTAAGAGTAAAGATCATTGCCTTGGTTTTCTTGGCATTGAGAAGAAGCTTAGCATTAATAAGATTAATTTCCAGCTGAGCAAAGTCAGCTTGTAGCACGTCCCTTACTTCAGACAACGTTGAGCCAGAGATATGCAGTACTGTGTCATCCGCAAAGAAATGCAAGTTGGATCTGGTTATGTGAGAGTCAAGATCATTGATGTACAAGGAAAAAAGGATAGGGCCTAGGATCGAGCCTTGCGGGATTCCCCTGGCAATTGGCAAGGAGGCTGAGAATAGGCCATCAGCTTTAACTTTCTGTGTCCTCCCTGTTAGGTAACTGGTAAACCACTGAAAGGTGGAAGGAGTGATACCTAGTTTAGTAAGGCTAGTAACTAGTAAATTGCAGTCATCGGTGTTGAACGTTTTACTAAGGTCTAAGAAGACTGCACCAGTGATCTTCTTAGCATCCAAAGCAGAGATCCAGTCATTAGTGACTTTAGCCAGAGCTGTGATAGTGCTGTGCTCAGGCCGGAAGCCGGATTGTGCTGGGTTCAGAAGTGAAAAGGTTTTGATATGAAGTTTTAATTGATTGTAAATCAGTTTTTCAAAAACTTTAGAAAGAATGAGAAAGATTGAGATAGGCCTGTAATTATTTAGATCACATGGGTCCCCTGATTGGAATAAGGGAAAGATGTGAGCGGATTTCCAACAAGACAGAACTGTGGAAGAAGAGATGGAGAGATTGAAAATATGAAAAATGAAGGCAGTGAGATGGGCGTAGCCTAGTTTTAAGAAAAAAGGTTTAAGTCCATCATCCCCGGTGCTTTTCTTAGTATCTAGGTTAAGGAGCGAGTCTTCAGCTTCTTTGCAGTTAAGTGTACACAGCTGGAAGGGACAAGTCGAGGTAAGGGGAGTGTGGATAGAACTGGCTTGATTATTCTCTTGGCCTGTGTAAGGTGAGGAGTCAAAAGCTAAGCCAGTAGTGACAAAATGGGAGTTGAGTTCTTCCAGGATTTGGGAATTACTTTCAATGATCCTACCATTGGTGAGGATCTTAGCTGGAATGGAGGGTGCACTAGGCTGTCCTTCGATTGATTTAAGTGTCCTCCAAATTTTGAGAACTCCCATTTGCCTGTTCTAGGGTGAAAACATAGAAGTTTGCTTTGGCAGAGAGAATGCTTTTTACACACGCATTCTTAGCTGCTCTAAAAGCCTGCCAATCTGCAGGGCTCTTGGTACGCCTGGCCTGAGCCCAGATTTTGTCACAGTTTGTAAGTGCAGCCTTGAGACCTGGAGTAAACCCGGGGTGAGGTGTGGCGCACCCTGGCCTTGATAAAGGGGGCATGCTTATTTGCCAGTGTGACAAGGTTGTTGTTAAGGACAGAGACAGCCTCATCAGCTGTTTTGGCAAGACAGAAATCTTGCCATCTAACCTTGCCTAAGTCAGACAGGTAATTTGCTGCCTTGAACTTTGAAAAGACTGTTTCGTTATGAGCTTTGGCGGGTATTGATTCTTGGCATGTGATCTTATGCATACAACAACCCCATAGTCGCTCATATCATTGTGGAAAACCGCAGAGCGTAAAATGTTATGAGGATGAGTGGTTAATATAAGATCTAGGAGTGAACTGTGGGCAATGTTTGAAGTATTGTTCCTGGTAGGTTCACTATTTAGTTGTACGAGGCTGAGCTCGTCACAGAGAGATTTCAGGCTGTGTGATTTAGGGGTAAGCCAGTGCATGTTAAAATCCCCAGTGATTATTGTTTCAAGACTGGCAGCAGTGATTAGAGATTTTAGTAAATTGAGGATATCAGTGCCACCAGCCAGGGGCCTATAACCACCTATAATAGTGATGCATTCCGTGGAGAGAAGATGAAGCTTCAGAGATACAATCTCGTATTCCTTCGGTTTAGATTTACAAAAGATATTACTAACTGTATACTTGGTTTTAGAATAGACAACCACACTACCACACCTGGATTCCCTACCTGCCCTGTATAGTTTATAGCCTGGAAGGGTAATTTGTTGGTCAGTATTGGACCTTTTTGAGCCAAGACTCAGTAATAATGATATGATCTGATTCAGTATGAGCAGCCCATGCTTGTAGCTGGTCAAATATTTTAGTCAAGCTTAGTATATTGACCAGCATCATTTTAAGTCCAGGGGCAGCTGCAAATTCTGTCGAAGAGGTAAGTTGTAAAGGAGGGTCAGGATTTAACTCCACGTTGCCCAAGCAGAGGAGAGTTAGAAATAGCAATTTCTTTAATGAGCTCATCAAGGATGTAAACACTTTTTTCCTTTGGGACCACCCGTTATTCATTGCCAGGGATGTAGGTTTAGTGCTAGGGAAGAAAAGGCTGACTCAACAGTTTAGTGATATGAGGGAACGTGCTTGGGTAGACACAGGCGATGGGAGTAGGAAGGGGAGGGGGGAAGAATGAGGAGTGTGGGTAAAGAGGGGGTGCCAAATGGAGAGAGATGCAGTGTGAAGGGGCAGCATAGTCTGGGATAAGGAGTTCCAGGACTGGACTAGAGCCTGGTACTTCATTACATACTGTTACATTGGATATGCTGTTCACTAGAATCACGAGGACAAAGATAATGCAAGCCGTAACTCCAAGAGAGTATAGTACGGGTGATAGAGAGGGTAGGATGCCTCTGCTAGGTGGGTGACAGGAGCACAGTCAATCACCCTATAACATTTCAGAGGATAATCAATTCAACAAGGAAGTTCCAAAACAGAAAGTAAGAGACAGAGCTATATGTGGATAACAAGGCTTAGTATAGTAGTAAGCAGGGAACAATGTTAAGAGCAGGCAAGAAAAGGTACTGGTGGAGATGTATACAAGGAGGGAAGAAAAAGAAAAATGCAGACTGTGATTAGTCCAAATACTCCTGAGCATCCAGATGATGCTGTAAGGAACTTCCAAGGCTGATAAAGAAATAGGAGATGGAAGTTTGCTGAGGAGCAATAGCAGGCTGCGAGATACAGAGCAGCTAAACTAAGTAATAGCTAGATGGCACTGCTACTCTTTCTGATGATTGGAGGTAGACATGGCCAAAATAAACCAAAGGGATGGCCGAACACCAGGGAGGGCGGTGCAAGACTGTATTTAAAGAAGGCCTGGGAAGGGAAGGGGGGGCAGGAGGAAAAATCAAGCAGGAATTAGTAGGAGAGAAGCAAGCAGAGTTTAACTAAAATTGCAGTTAAAGTCTATGGCAAAAGACGCACCAATCTGTGAACACTAGTGAAGCAGGCGAGCCAATCAGTGTCCTCCTGCAAGAGCGCCGCACCAATCAGATTCAACCAACTGGGATGGCTCTAAGGATGAATTCAGCGGCCATACCTGTGGGGCTGGATCCAGTTCCTGGGACCCTAATTCCAGCAGGCGCTAGTGGATGGAGTCGGGCGGCGGCCGGAGAGATGGCTGGGACACACTGCACTTGAAAAGTAGTGCCGCTCAGGTGCGAGTCACTGAGGGCAAAAGGAGAGACACAGAGCAAATAAACAGGCAGACAGGGATTCAGGAGGCAGGAGGCTGGTGGCAGACCATCAGCGGGGGTGGGGGTGACTGAAATAGAAACAAAGGCAAACAATTAGATAGATGGGTGGGGTAAGCCAGAGATAACAGGTGGAGGGAGGGCAGTAGAGAAGAACACGAAACCGAGTAGCAAAGGGGGAAGGGCTTACACTATGGGAGAGATGCAGGGAAATAATTATTGAGAGTGAATGCAGATAATTAAGACAGAGCTTAGCTAGGAGGTAGATGGAGGATTTTGAAAAAAAAGATAAGAGTTTAGTGAGAATCAGACAGTGGGGGAAGTGTAAAACAGGCAGGCACTTTCAATTGTATACACGGTAACGGTCTAGCAGGCTTCACTGGTAGTCAGGTTTAACAGTGAACCTTAAACAAGTAATGTAACTAATCTCTGCACAATACTTCTTACACAGTACTTCAATTTCAGACACTTATAGCTTCAAACATGTAGAAAAACAGAATTAGGAACAAATATTTACAAAAATCGAGCAGGGATTAGTAGGAGAGAAGCAAGCAGAGTTTAGTTAAAATTGCAGTTAAAGTCTATGACAAAAGGAGCACCAATTGGTGAAGACTAGTGAAGCAGGCAGGCCAATCAGTGTCCGCTTGCAAGAGCGCTGCACCAATCGGATTCAACCAACCATGATGGTTTCAAGGATGAATTCAGTGGCTGTACCTGTGGGGCTGGATCCACTTCCTGGGACCCTAATTCCGGCCGGGGCTAGTGGACGGAGTCCGGCAGCGGCCCGGAGAGATGGCTGGGGCACACCGCCCTTGAAGAGTAGCGCCGCTGAGGTGCGAGTCCTGGTGGAGCTGGATCTGCTTCCTGGGACCCTAATTCCGGTGGGGGCTAGTGGATGGAGTCGGGCGGCGGCTGGAGAGATGGCAGGGCACATCGCCCTTGAAGAGTAGTAGCGCCGCTCAGGCACGTGTCCCTGTGGGGCTGGATCCGCTCTCTGGGACCCTAATTTTGGTGGGGGCTAATGGATGGAGTCGGGCGGCGACTGGAGAGACAGCTGGGGGGCACCGTCCTTGAAGAGTAGCGCCGCTCAGGCACGGGCCCCTGTGGGGCTGGATCCGCTTCCTGGGACCCTAATTCTGGTGGGGGCGAGGGGATGGAGTCGGGTGACAGTTGGAGAGATGGCTGGGGTGCACCACCCTTGAAGAGTAGTGCCACTCAGGCGCAAGTCCCTGTGGGACTGGATCTGCTTCCTGGGTCCCTAATTCTGGCGGGGGCTAGTGGATGGAGTTGGGCAGTGGCTGGAAAGATGGCTGGGGCGCACTGTCCTTGAAGAGTAGTGCCGCTCAGGTGCAAGTCCCTGTGGGACTGGATCTGCTTCCTGGGTCCCTAATTCTGGCGGGGGCTAGTGGATGGAGTTGGGCAGTGGCTGGAAAGATGGCTGGGGCGCACTGTCCTTGAAGAGTAGTGCCGCTCAGGCGCAAGTCCCTGTGGGTCTGGATCCGCTTCCTGGGACCCTAATTCTGGCAGGAGCAAGTGGATGGAGTCAGGCGGTGGCCAGAGAAATGGCTGGGGCGCACCACCCTTTAAGAGTAGCGCCGCTCAGGCTTGGGCCATGGCTCTGGAAGCTATGTCATTATTGTCCACAGCCATATGGAACTGTTACTTGGTGGCCTCTATGGCAGTCTTTTCTGTCTAAGTGATATCCTGAACCACAGTGTCTCTACTCTGTTGCACTATGCCCAAAATAGAGTTCCAGAGAGCTCTCGGCTAACGAGCTGCATAGGCCATGTATGAAGAAAGGCACAGCAGCAAATAAGCTGTTGTGTGAGATTTCTTGCCAATAGCATCTAATTTTCTTGGCTCCTTTTCAGGAGGTTGCGAGGTAAGAGGCACATTAGCCTTGTCACAGGCAGCAGCCTGTACCACTTATTGGTGATCTGGGTATATATAAAGAAAATTAGCATTCATTTTATCTAGCTGATATTTCTTTTCAATCTTTCTTTCTGCTCCAATGACAGAAGTAGGATTATGGAGTATTTTCATAGTTGCCCTTTTTAGGGTGTTATGAATCGGCAAGATTAACATTCCAGAGGGAGGAAGACCAATCATTTCTATATAGTCATCCTCCTCTTCCTCATAAGTGTCCTCCTGGATAACAAGTCCCAGGGTGTCCACCATGTGTTTAACAAAAGTAAAATGAGAAGAGAAATCCTCCTGACCATTACAGAGGTTACCAAATTCTTGGGCAGGGGTCCCATCAGGCTCTAAAGCCTCACCCTCAATTTTATTTTCTTCCTTCTCCTCATAATAAAAGCCCTGGTCATAGCCAGGATCTGAGAGGGGAACAGCAGGACCTGCAGGAGCCCTGAAAAAGTTGCCCATATATCGTAAAGTCTGATATATATGTATGTATGTATATATATATATATATATGTCAGGCCATAGCCATTTCTGTAGCAGAAGGCAAATCTTTATAATGTATGATGGAACATTATTATCGTTAAAAATCCATCACTTTTGAAATGTTGGCATGCTGTAGTAGCTACGTTATCATAACTGTTATGCTGCACTAGCTACACAGCTACTACAGCATAACAACATCGAATGCGCCAGCGCATGTGTGTTATATGACCAGGAAGCGGCCAGGATGGTGAAACCAACAGTGAAGCGAGTGGCACAGTGGAGGAAAAAAAAAGTAGGTCACCCCAATAGTCATGTTAAGTATTCAATTTCATAGCAGTTGGCATCCTACACTATAAAAAACAATGGATACCCAACTATCATGTAACTAGCTGGGTTAGTTCATCTCGAGGTTGCCCATGGCGACCGAACCTCTCGAGCTATGCTCTTGAGGTTCAAACGGTCACCATGGCAACCTCTCAATGCACTAATCAGCTTGTTACCAATAGTTGGGGATCCATTATTCTTTATGTTTGCCACTGGCGTCTCCCCTTGCTTTTCAATGGGAGGTGCAGTGGTATGTTTTTCTTTTCTATTCTTTTAAGCAGGGACTGCATCAGAACCCTGCTCACTTTGTCTTGTTGAGACTTGGTCAGAATTTTTACTTTTATCAGACTTAATTTCATTAGAGTCCTTACAGGACTTATTATTAGTTTTATATTGAGATGAGGTACCCTCCATAGCGATTTTAGAGGAGGGGGAGGCAGACTGAGAGGCCATGGATTTCAAATCTCAAGCCATTTTAAGGGCTGCTTTCTTTAAACATTTTGAGCACGTTTCACAGGAATGGTCTGGACCTAAACAATTTAAACAAAGGTCATGGCTGACTACCTCAGCCAGGAAATTAGAGCTTTTTAAACAGGCTTTAATTTGTGTTGGTCCAGTTCTTTTGTGTGGCTTCTCTGACATGCCATAATGTCAGAAAAACCTTAAAATTAGTGTATCCCAAGATTGGGACAGAAAGAGGAAAAAATGTCCCCAAGCTCAGGAAAGATGCAGAAAAAAAAAGTTTGCAACTGCGATAAAAAATTAAAGCACAATGTATTAAAATGGGGTTTCTTGCAGAGAAAAAGAACTACAAGTACTTAAAAATGGTAAAACTTTTCCACAAGATTTTTACCAAATTTGCAATTGCGTTAAAACCGTTAAAAAACGTTAAAAATATTGCAAATGCGGTACAAATACCTGAAATAACTGAAGGCAGCACAAAAAGAACACTTTTTAAGAAAATTAATTTCTTCAAGTGTTGAGAAGAGAGAGCACTCTGGGGCAGTGTTGCTCAGTCAGCGGAGAAATAATTCTAAAGCCCTCAAGGCTACCTGCAGGCAGCACACCCCTCTCTCTCTCACTTCTCTTCTGATTGACCAATGTGCCAGCTTCATTTACACGGACTCCAACTCCGGAGCAGTTGAACCCAGCTGGCATACTGCACCTGTCAATGATACTGAAGAATCCCCAGGGTGAGAAAGAAGTACTTCCTCACGTTCCTCCTGAACCTGCCTCCTGTTAATTTCCACTCGCAACCACGAGACCTCGAGCTGGTATTCAGGGTAGATATTTCCCCACAGTCTACCTTGTTAATTCCTTTAAGGAACCAGAAGGTCTCTATCATATCTCCCCTCTACCTTCTGGTTTCCAGTGAATACATATTTAGTGAGGTAGGGTTGTCATAACTAGTTTGAGAAAGATTTGAACCCTCCTTGAACCCTGGTGTTCAAGTTCTAATTTAGAACTCGAAGACTAGAGGGAAAGGGTTCACATTCTGTACATTTTTATTTTTTAAAACACTACTAAAGTGACATAGTCAGGGACACACTCGCAGGAGCAAGGAGGGACTCACGGCTGGGAAAGAGGGACTCAGGAGGGACTTCCCAGTGCCTGGCTGCCAGAAGGGAGGGAGGGACTAACAGTGGGAGGAGGGTGGCATCACAGACTAGTGGATGAATGGCTGGCGAGAGACGTATCGGCCACAGGAAGGGAGTGACAGCTGGGAGGGACTCAGGGACTGCCTGGCTGCCGTACTAGGAGGGAGTAAGTGAGTGAGTGACAGCTGGGAGGGAGGGACTTGGGAGGAGTCAGGGAGAGTCACGCAAGAGGTATGACATCACCAATAGTGGCCTGAGTATTGCGCAGCAGAAAAATCAGCAGCGGAGACCGAACAGAGCAGAGTGCATGTACTGAGTAGTTGTTCTGACTGTAAAATCCCTTTCACTGTATTGTGTGACTCTGTCTCTTGTGATGTACTGTCACCAGCCCATCATCCTACTGAGTGCCCTTTAACTGCTGCATTGCACCCAGTGTGTGTGTGACTTCTACATGGTATACTAGGCATCATCCTGCTGTGTGCCCTTTGACTGCTGCACTGTACCCAGTGTGTATATGACTCTTATGTGGCATACTACTGGCAATCATTTTGCTGTGTGGCCTTTGACTGCTGCACTGCACTGTACCCAGGGTAGCCTGTGATGTGCACGACTGTATGTCAGCGACTGGTAGTAAGGGCAATGGCAGAATGGCACTGACAATGTGAGCGACCTGGGATTTCCCCTCTTTCCCCGAGTTGTGCCCCACCCCCCGGAGTAGGAATCCTAAGTAAGGGGGGGTGTGGAGGGCGAAGGCCCCCACGGGGGGAGGGTCACCCCACGCATTAAATATACCATTTTTCAGTCGCCCTGGTGGTTCTGTGCCCTTCCGCAGGTCACTGTCCTGCAGTCACCATTGTCACATAGCACCGTACCCAGTGGGTGTGTGACTTCTACGTGGTGTACTGACCATCATCCTGCTGTGTGTCCTTTGACTGCTTCACTGTACCCAGTGTGTGTGTGACTTTTATGTGGTGTACTGGCCATCATTCTGCTGTGTGTCCTTTGGCTGCTGCACTATACCCAGTGTGCATGTCACTACTATGTGGCGTAGTACTGGCCATCATCATGCTATGTGCCCTTTCACTGCTGCACTGTACCCAGTACAGCATATCAAAGTCACACATGATCATTTTTTTTCCCCTTACATTGAATAGATTTTATTTATTTTTGTCCTCAGTTTCATGTGTTGCACTACTATCTTCGTTACTGGCAGCATGTGCTCAATTTCCTGTGTATTTCACTATTATCTTCATTATTGGCAGCACAATTAAAAAGTAGGGGTTGAGTTCTAAAAAAGATTAGAACCCTAGAACTTTTTCAAAAGTTTTAGACTAAAACTAGAACCCAGAACTTCAGAGGGTTCTGACAACCCTACCTTGAGATACTCCTCAAAGGATCTGCCCTTCTGGCCCTGAATCATTTTTGTTAGTCTGCACTGCACTGTTTCCAACCTATCAGTATCCTTTCTGAGGTGATGGGGTTCCAGAATTGGACACAGTTCTCCAGGTGAGGCCTCACCAGGGATATGTATAGGAGAAGTATTACCTCTTTTCTACTGCTATCTGTACCCCAGCTAATACATCCCAGCATCCTGTTAGCCTTGCTGTAGGCCTTGTTGCATTGGTTCATTTGTTTAAGGGAGTTACTGATGATACAGATCTCGTTCCTCTTTCGTAATGCTAAGTCTCACCCCATCCACCCAGTACTCTGTTGTGGGTTCTTTTTCACTAAGTGCATTATCTTGCACTTACTGGCATTGAATTTTAACTGCCAGACTTGTGACCACCCCTCTAGTTTTTGTAGGTCCCTCTATTTATCCCTTATTACCTCATTACTACCCACTCTCCCACATAGTTTTGTGCCATCTGCAAAGAGACACAGCCTGCGCTCGATTCCCTCACTAGTGTCACTAATGAACATGTTGAAGAGTACCAGACCTAGGACAGATCTCTGCGGAATCCCACTCAATCTCCCTTTCCTCTGATTTAACCCTGGTGAGCACCACCCTCTGCTGCCTCCCTTGTAGCCAACTATCCACCCAGTTCACTACAGTTTTAGCCGCACCGAGGCTTCCATCTTTTTGAGCAATCGTTTGTATGGTACCGAATCAAAAGCCTTGCTGACGTCAAAGTACAGCAGATCCACAGCATGGCCCTTATCTACTTCCTTGCTCACCCAGTCAAAGAAAAAATCAGGTTAGTCTGACAAGACCTTCCTGCTATGAAATTGTTTTGCTTACTGTCCTGGAACCTGCTGCTCTCTAGGTAGTCCACGGTGACCTCTTTAATTCTGCGATTCCATCAACTTCCCCACTATGGAGGTCAGACTGACAGACCTGTAGTTCCCTGGTTACTTCTACCCCCCATATGAAGCAGTACAACATCTGCCATTCTTCAATCCCTTGGAACTTCTCCGGATCTAAGTGAGCTATTGAACAGCCTAGTCAGTGGCTCAGCTAGTTCTGCTGTTAATTCCCCAAGTATCTTTGGATGCAACCCATCTGGTCTTGGGGCCTTACCTATCTTAAAAGATACCATGTGCAGCTTTTACTTCTGAAAAACAGCACATTTTCTTTGTTCATACGCAATTTAGAAGATTTTCTGCCTGCTAGCACAAGGTGTGAAGCATAGAACAGCGATTTACCTGGAAGCTGCCTTTTCTACTGCTACTCCTCTACATGCCTTAGTTATCAGCACTGTGATCTCACTGGCACCAATATCACAACTAACCAGAAATGATAAGAGACACAGAATCAAATGTCTCATAAGTTATGATAACACTGTCAGTGAGGTGTGAAGGGGAATAGCACTACATAGTTCAGCCATAATGTAAAATGCTGTTCGGCACATCTTTTTATTATTTACTGCAGAAACTCTCATAATTAACAAGGAAAAATGTATTTTAGAAATCAAAAGTAACAAGTAGTTACTTAAAACAAGCAGAATTTTTAGTCTGCTACTTGAGGGGGTTTTGAATAATTTCAGTAAGGTTTCAGCTACTGTAACCCCCCTACAAATGGGGTTCCCAAAAAATTTTCCTTGAACTTACCTAAATGCTCACTGCTAGGCTGCTGTCCTGCGTTTTTGCAGTTTAAATGTGATTACCAGAGCTTGCATAGCCTCTGTGTACTGTCTCTTTAAGAGATGCCTAATTGCAGCTTAAGTAATCTGAGAGGGATCTCTGTTGAAAGATGTAACTATTTACTGAAAATCATTTAGAGTGATAATGATAATATAGTTTGTCTAACCTGCTTTCTTTATAGCAAGGATTGTTGTTTGTCTCCACTATCTTGGTCCTGCACTGCAAATTGGACCAAACAGTACTGGTGGGACCTAAAATGTAGCCGGACTACAGGAACTGTCTGAATTCAAAATCTGTAGGAACTTTAGTTTGGAGCTGTTTTGCGCCTTTTTTGTAACTGAAGGGGGAGCTCTTGCTTTGACTGACAGCCAAATCAGCCAACCATATCTTTTGGATGTTGGGGAAGTCCCGGGCTGCTTGCAGTTTTCAGTTAGAACTAAGCTGGAAGCTGAGCAAGAAGAAGCTAAAGTGTTTCTGAGCAGCAATCCTGAGTGGATTCGCATGAAAGAACTCTGAAAAGGCTAAGTATTTGGACTGCATGCCAGTGTGCTGCTCCTGAGAGGGAGAGAAGAGAATTATTTTGGACTAAATCCAAGTTTGTGTGACTAAAGTAAGCTACTGGAGTGGGCCAGGCTCAACCTGAAGAAGACCGAATATTTTTGCTGAATGTGATCGGCCTGTCAGGAGTTCCAGCTACCCCTAAGCTCCTGGTGTGTGCAGAGACTTTGCAATTGTGCCCGGGGAGCGCTTTGCCTGGTACAATAGAATTTCCATACATGTAAATGTGCTATGAGCTGCTAGTGGATTGTGAGTTAGTTCCCCACTGTGTGAACTATGTTGTGCTTGCTGGAAGCTGTATCCAGCCCAAAACGGACTGCATTCCGAACTTGTCTCCATGCGGTCTGGGCTTTGTCAGACTGGCCCAGCCAGACTACCCACTGCACAGAGAAGCCATCGACCAGAGACCTGCCTGGGGATCAGCCCCCCTGCTCCACGCTTGAACAGGAACGACGCCTCTGCGACTTGTGTGGGCCCTGCTTCTCCTGGCATTCCAGATTAACCACCTGCAGTCTCAATTTTTGTCCAGCCTGTGTCCAGTCTTGGGTATCGTGAGTAAGTACCAGGGTAGCTCCCTACAACAACAACTTAATCTGAGTGTGTCATCTGATTGTCTTGTTGTTTCATTTCCTTTTCGAACTGAGCCCTCTGGCTCCGGATTACAAATATTGTGTACTGTGCATGTTGTGTTTTCCATCACAGGGCCCCAACTAGCTGCAACCCCAGGAAACTGTCCAGTCTAGCCCATCTCTTCTCTACCTGGGTACCCAGAGGTGGAATGTGTGGGGGGACTCAAAGTGAATGCATAACTGCTTGACTGATATAACCTTTAAGCTAATTAACCTGATTTTGCCCCTCCCTTGTTCAAGTCCCCTGAATAAATCAGATCTAACTTTTTCTGCATGTAATCTGACTGTGGTTCCAGTTTGTGCTCAAAGTACTGTACTGTTGCTATTTGCTGTGCTTAACCTTGTTTTATAGGGGGTCCCCAGGGTCGAGCCAGAGGAACCAGCCCTGGTGGTAAGTGCAGACAGTGTGGGTACTTGTGTGGTGTACCAGGGGTATTGTGAAAGTGATTATTGTACAGTGTTCAGGCCACTAGAGGGGAAAGAGGGGGGTTACAGTGTCCCGGAGAGCTGTGCCCAGGTTAGCTTGACCACTACCAACCCTGACCTCTGGGTGGAGGCACCCATTTCAGAACTCAGGCCCCTTAACCTGCTACTAGCCAAGCAGGCAGGGGTAGTAGGTCATGGGATAGCGCCAGCTAGGGGTTACAGCTACCATCAAACTAATGGCAGTTGTTAACCACAGACTCAGAAGGGGTAATCATGAAATGTAAATAATGTGTTATTCAAATGCCTGTGCATGCTGCCACTTGGCAAAATGACTCACTAGTTGTAAAGGGTAGCATGTCAATAAGGTGATTCAATAAAGGTGAACCAATATTGGCGACTCCACAAAGGCGAATGTCATAAAGGCAATATACACTTAATGGTGACTGGCGTTAAATAGCGACCGGTCACTAATGGCGACTCTGAGGTTCGCCACTACCACAGTGTCCAGGTGTGCCTCGGAGTTAGAATCATTGAAATAGCGGGGGGTCCGTGGGATGCAGCCACCTGTGGGGGGTGGGGGGCAGAGCCCCCCACTCACATAGATAAGCAATAGGTGCGTAGCTGCAGGTTAGATGTCCAGTATGGCTATGTACCTTGTTGCTTGAATGCCTGAGGGAAGAGCAGAGGCTTACTGAGTTGAGGTACGAGCAACTTGTGTCAGGTGCCGCAACCGCTCCAGGGCACCGCAGGTACCGGGATCTGAATGAGAGATTGCTCCAAGTGGTGCAGTAGTATGGTGTAAGGGAGAGGTATGATTACCTCCATGGAGTGGCTTATAATGTACAGCTGCAGGTTTAAAATTGCTGCAATTTCACTATTTAATACAGGTTGCCATTAATTGGGGTCGCCGATTATGCATTTGCACATATGGATTCACCGTTCTGATGTGCGCCTTTTTGGAATTGCATTTATCACATAGAGCCATTGTAAAGAGCAGGAGGGTTTTTTTTTTCTGCCAACCAGTGAGTGGGGTTGAGGCGTTTGGATGTCAGGGATGACAGCATGATCACTCTTGTTACATAACATCACTCCTGATGATTATTCCTGAGATCCTCTGCTTTACTGCTTGTGATATCACAGCCTGTTGTTGTAGCTGTCTGATGTCAAAAACTGAGGATTATAATCTCAGCTAAGGGATAATTAAACATAGAAATATCACACATACAGCACTGCCATGATCTGTGGCATTTCCTGTGCATAGTATGCTATAGTGGCATACCAACAACATTTCATTGCCCCCCCCCCACATATACACACACAAACAAATATCATGTAGAAGACATACACAGTGCTGAAATTTGGAGAGAGAGAGAGAGAGAGAGAGAGAGAGAGAGATGCATGGGCAGTGGCAAAGACAAATAGAATGCTGGGTGCACTGCCAGAGAAATCACCTCTAGGAGACAGGAAGTCATTCTGCTGCTGTACAGGTCCCTGGTGAGATAGCACTTGGCATACTGCTTGCAGTGCTGGTGCCCCTATTTGAAAAGGGATGTCAGGCTACTGGAGGGGTGCAACCTGGGAGCACAAAGAAGTTAAGTGGCTTGCTCAGAGTCACACAGTATGCAAGTTTGGGCTGATGGGATTCAAACCCAGGTCTCCAGGTTTGCAGCTCAGTGCCCTTAACCACTATGTTATACTTCCTCCTATACTGTTGAAAGGGGTCCTCTTCCTAATTTCCTCCCCTCAGCAGATCCTCACCACCGACGCTTCAGGGTTGGCCTGGGGTGCTCATTTGGGGCCTCACCAGACCCAGGGGACAAGGTCCATAGAGGAGGCTGCCCTCCACATCAACATCCTAGAGATGAGTTAATCTTGTATGTTTATAAGCCTTCCAGGCCCATCTGTCCCTGGGTCCTCTGCTGGTGTAGATGGACAACATCAGTGTAGTGCACTACATCAACAAACAAGGGGAGGCCCGTTCATATCCTCAGTGTCGGGAAGCAATGAAGGTCTGGTACTGGGCTCTAGAACTTGGCCTAGAACTGCTGGCTATCCATGTTCCAAGCATCCAAAATGTCCTGGGGAACAGGCTTAGCCAGTTGCCTCCTGCAGTTGTTTGACTCCTTCCTTACTATCCACTCCTGCTGAGTTTCGTGTCATCCGCAAACAGGGTGATGTTGCCATTTGTGCCCTCACTGATGTCACAAATGATTACATTGAAGAGGACTGGGCAAAGAAATGACCCCTGAGGTACCCCACTAGTGATCTGCCTCTCGTTAGATTTCTCCCCATTTACTACCACCCTTTGTTTTCTATCCCTCAGCTAACTCCGTAACCACTTTACTATCTGTTCTGCTACCCATGGGCCATCAGGCGGTCCACCCTGTCCTGTGGCAGGAAAGCAAGGCTCTGAGCTGTGTCCAGAACTGCCCCCAACATACTAGAGGCACTGGCGAAGAGTCAAGACTTGAACAGGTGTCTGGTACATTGCAGGGTCTGTAGCAGTTGCTCACTGGACTGTGCCTTAAGCACCGGTTGTTTTATTTTATTTATTTATTGAAATGTTTCAGCACGATGTCCGGGTAAGGTAAGACATTCAGCCCCTCCCTTCCTCCTGGGCGTAGCTGCTACCACCGCCAAACATTTGGTAAAGACCTGTGGTATAAAAGACAAGCCAAAGGTCTATGCTCGAAACTGGCAGTGCTCCCCCTAGAACTGGAACTGGAGGTACTGCCTATGAGGAGCACACACCTTGTTATGCAGTTAGACATCCTGCATGTTGAAGGCGCATATCCAGTACCCCTGGTACAGCAGTGGCAGCAGGCCATGCAATGTCACCATCCTGAACTTCTTGCACTGCATATAGAAATTCAGGTTCCTCAGATCTAGAAGGGGCTACAAATCCACTGTGTATCTGGGGACAAGAAAGAAGTGAGAACATCACCCTCTGTTCCTCTGATCTGGGGGGACAGATTTGCTTACCTTTTTTGCAGCAACATGCAAATTTCCTCCAGCAGCACCGGGATGTGGTCTGGAGGGTAGCTTGAATGAACTGGAGGATGGTCTGGAGGCCACTCCAGAAGTTCTAAATCATGGCCTTGCTCTATGAGCTACAGGACCTAAACATCTGTTGTGATCTCCCTCTACCAGTCCAGGTGGAGAGAAAAACAACTCCCTACCACCACCTCCTGCAGTACTGGAGGGCATAGGTCTGACAAATACCACTAAAAATACCACCAACAGCTTAATCTGGTTCAAGGTCAGTTGGCATTCATCTGTATCCCCCTCCCCCGGGTCGTGTCTGAAAATAGGCAGAATTTGTCTAGTGCACTTACCCGGTCAACAAAAAATAAATAAATAAATAAATAAATAAGGAGTCATGTTGAGGTGGCCCCTGTAGCCAGGGCCAATCTACCTCCCTTGGGGGGCATTCCCAGAGGTGAAGGTAGCATTATGGAGGGCCATATCTGCCCGGCGCTTGCCCTGGGGTCTGGAGACCTGCTTGGGTTTATGGAAGGCCCAACAAAAGGGCACTCTCTGGCCACTTTTGGGCTAAGTGTAGTAGAGGGTATGAACAGACCACAGAGTCCTACCAAAGGCCTGCAGATCAGAAAGGATATCCTGCACATCTGCCTGGAAGAGCTTATAGCCTTTAGAAGGGGCATTCAGGATGAACTGTTGCATACCTGTGGCAAAGCCTGGCACCCTAAGTCAAGAATGCCTTCTCTAACAAATGCTCACTGCTGCAGCCCTAGTTGAAGCATCAGCAGCATCATAGGCAGACCTTAAAAGGTGCTTGTCAATGACAGGCCCAGACTGAAGGGCCTTAAGTGGTTTCTGTCTCTGGGGACCCTCCGGGAGGGCCTGAGCAGCAACCTTGGCCTTCTTTCAGAAGATATTTTGAAATTTTACTACGTGGGCAACATAGTTCAAGACCCTAATGGCTAGCATAGCTGAGGCAAAGGTCCTCTTCCCTGTGAGGTCTAAGCAAGCAATAATACCCGACAGGGTGGGCGGTATTGGGTAATACCAGACCGCCCGGGGTGTAATGAGGCCCGCCGCCGCCCATACCGCCCACTCTGGAGGGTATTATTGCACTTAGAAAATAGGCACTGCATTTTATACGCTTGAAATAAACAAGTTTGCATTGTAAAACTTTTAATATCTAGTATTTTATTTGTAGTGTTAAAAAATAGTTTCTCTGCCTGCTTTTTTTAAATTTTTGAACTGAGTTTTGCTTTTGTTGTTGGTTGTCATGGCTACCTCCCCCCACCCCCACCCCTTACTAGCACACACGGCTAGCGTTTGAATTTTTTTATGGTCCGTTTTGTTTTTTCTAATGTTTGCAGCCTGTTTCTTTTCCTTTTTTGTTGTTTACTGTAGCGGTGGAGCAGTTACCTTGGGGAGATCAGAGGGTGCGTCGGACATGCATAAAGCAGAAGTACAGTAGAAAGGGATACCACAAAATTGTTTTTAATTTCCCAAAATACAGGCAAGGCTTGCCTTTTTTATTTCATTTGTTTGAGTGCTGAATGTAAGGAGGGATCATCAGCAGCAGCAATCGAGGGGCTCTTTAACACCGCGCCGACCGGACCACGAAGCAGCGAGAATTTGGGTGCTGAATGTAAGCAGGGATCAGCAGCAGCAGCGACCGAAGGGGTCTGCAACACCACGCCGACCGTACCATGGAGCAGCGAGACCGAACTTTGCCAGGCATCACATATTGTGAGGTGTAACTTTCTATTTAAGACTAAATGGACTGACAGTTGAATACTGTGGTGAAGTTTGAGAGTCATGGGGGGGCGGGGATCTGTTGTTAGAGGACCTTGGTACCAGCCCAATATCTCTCGCTTAGCGAGAGAAAAAAATGGTGGTTGTTTCAAACTGAGTGCCCAGTGCTTCAGCCAATGGTGAAGCAGGCTGGGCACAATGATAGCTGACTAGGCATCAGGCAGGTTTGGGCTCTCACTTTTTGTTTCCTGATCATCTATTGAAAGTTAATGTACCCCCTGCCAGGGGTACCAGCCAATCAGAGCCCAGGAAATAAAAAGCCCATTTTCTAAAACAATATAGTTCAAGACCCTAATGACCAGAGTAGCAGAGGCAAAGGTCCTCTTCCCCACAAGGTCCAGCTTTCTGGACTCCTTACTGGGGGCAGATAGCTGAGGTGCTTAGGCTTCTTGGTCCTGTCATGGCATGGGCAGCATTTGTCACCACTGAGTCTGCCTTAGGTATCTCAGCAAAGTATGGTTCCCTTGAGGGAGCCTGGTCAATTTGTCAGCCTTCCCAGGCATGGCAGGGATTACTTTGGGATTGTACCAGGTATCCAAAGTGGCATCTTTCAAGGCTGGCTTGAGGGGAGGGATAATAAGAGGAGGAGAATCTGGTTATTCTAAATAATCTGTCAGATTCCTCCTAGTGGCATCCTCCTCCTCAGCATTGAACCCATCACTGTCTGTAACTGCCCCATCACAGCGATGAAGGAGGAGTCATCCGGGGGAGGGGCTCAGGGTACAGTAGGTCAGGTCCTCAAACACAGAAGACACAGTAGAATCAGAATGGGGGAGATAACAGCTCCATCACCTGGATCCTCATCATTGTCCCCCTCATCATGGGGCAGGAGGTCAGGGTGGTATTCGTCTTCATCGCTGGGCTTTTTAATGAGCACCTACAATATTGACCAAGGAGGAGCCAGACGCGGTGCCGGTGAAATCAGAGATGCAGCCGTAGGTCTGGAAGGCCCCGGTGTCACTGGCCCAGAAGGGGGAGGAAGATGGTACATAAACTCCCAAAAGGAGTACAGCATGGCTGAGACATCGATGACAAGCAGTGTTGGAGTGCCTGTCATTGCTAGCGAGCATGCCTGAGTCCCAGCAATGAGGGTACAGTCTGCAGTGTCACTGGAATGGGCAAAGGCCCTGACATTGAAAAATAAGACCGGGACCTTGGCGGGGTAGGTTGAAACCATGAAGATGATGTGGAAGCCTGAGGTGACAACGGGGGCAGTAGCAGTCCCAATGTCGAGGAAGAGGCCAACGAACAGGCCGAGGACATTGTTGGGGGAGGAAGTAAGCCTGATAATGACATGCCACTGCTGGTCAAGTCAGAGCCGGCGAAACTCTCTGTTTGGGAGCCCCTAGAGAAGAGGGGCAGGAACAGAAGGGGCTGAAAGGTCAGCACAGGCGAGAGGAAGCCCAACGCCGATGAGCCACTGCCAGCCAAAGGTAAACTGGTAGGAGGTGCTGCCAACACTGACCCTGTGGAAGATGGGGTGTAAGTGGCAGAAGGGGCTGCTGCCGAGACAGATGATGACCCCGCCACGGCTGATGCCCGAAGCGGTGACTGCTAGGGAAATGGAGAGAACCTCTCTTTACCCCAATCCTTGTCCCAGTGTTTGTGCTTCCTGGCTGACTTGTCCTATGCCTTAGAGGACTAAGAACCCGTGGACAGTGCCAGGGAGGTGGAACAGCTTCTAGCCTGGAGCTCCTTCTTTGTCCAGGTGACCTTCTCTTGTAGGAGGTAATTTTTGAGGGCCTTCTGATGGCGCCGTAGGGTGGCTTGGTTGAATCTGAAACAGACCTCAGAGGCCTCAATGTCATGGTCGTGGCCTGGGCAGGGGATGCAGGCATCAGGGTCAACCTTATCGAAGATCTTTTGGCCACTCTCGAAGTAGCAGAAACGTTTTGCAGGATTGTTAGGCATAAACAGAAAAAGCTCTGAAATTACTTTCAAATAAAGTGATTGCTAAAACTAGGGTGAGGAAACAAAAGTTAGAGAAGTTAGAGGAAATCTGTCAGTCGACTGATGTGGTGGTGTCTCCATGGAGTCCAACATGTGAAGGTCAACAGCGGGAAAAGAACAGAAGACGGTACAGGGCCACCAGCGTTTATATGGGAGGAACGTCACTGCATCTAAAGTTGTTGTGGGTGGCCCCTTGTAGATTGCTAGTTAGAAACGTTTTCATGTGGTCCTGGTGCCTGACAGGTTTAAGTTCCATAGGTGTGGCCTGATTCAAGAGATACCCTCGATTAAGATTTTCATGTTCATGGAAGGAATAAACAAGGTTAATCGTGAGGAACTATTCAGCAAGAGTAACAGTTCAAGAACATGACAGCATGAGTGGAATTAAAGAGGGATGTCAGAAAGGTTTATTTAACCGAAAGAGTGATACAGTAGAGCCATGCAACAGTTTACCAGCCAAGGTGGTGGGCACCAAAACCATAAATGGTTTCGAACACTGCTGGGACAGAGTGAAGGGTATAGTGGTTACTTAGCACGGTACCAGTAGGGGGGACAGAGGGGTGGATAGTGAGGGCTAATACCCTGTATGGACCATAGGTCTTGGGGATTGATAGGGAAATATGGGAAGACTGGATGGACTAGAGGTCTTTTTCTGCTGTCATTGTCTATGTTTCTGTGTTCTATTTTTCAGTGTTTAAGTCCCAGGAAGTGTGGCTGTGGCAGTACAGCCAATACTGCCAAATGTCTTACTGTGCTGATAATTTTTTTTCTTTTTTTGGGTAAAGAGCACCAGTTTTGGTGCTTTCCCAAAGCCCCCACTGATAGCTTACCTGCAATGGAGTTAAACTTCATCTGTTTTAAAAAGAACTTTCTTAGTTGATCAGTTGCACCGATATGTAACAGTCAACCATCTAAAACATAAAAAAATATATCGTGAAAGACCCTTCCCTTGCTATCAATGGACTACGCCCCATGCTCTACAAACTCCAAAGTCACAAAACATCAGAGCGTGGGAGTGGCACAGGGGTGGACCTGGACTTCATTGGGACCAGCAAGGCAGGTAAACTACTGGTGGGGACTTCAGCAAACTAAACTGAAATAAGCATAATACATGCCCTTTAAGAATGTGTGAAAATTAAAAATTAAAACTGAAAAACATTTAAAAACCAGTAGTTTTATGTGAAACAGCCCTCTCGTAGATGGACTGTCTTTAGAGGGCGCTATTCTGAGTTGTATCGAGCCACCTATCTGGTGTACTTTTGTGTAAACTGCTTCTGTAAGTGACCCTCCCCCAGGTTTTGTTCAGTTTTTTTTTTTTTTAAATTAAAAAAACCTTGATTTTTTTTTCTGTGGATCTGAACTAGAAATAAATTAGTGTCAGGAGGTTTAATTCAGTGAGTGAGTGGACCAGCAAGGTAGCAGTGTGCGTGTGTGTGTATGTGAAAGCAAAACCAGTACTGTATTTGGAACTGCAACATCGAGGAGCTACAAAAACAAAGCTCCAGCTGTTCGGAGTGTGCATGAAGCAACTGAATGAAATGCCAAAGAAAAAGTTCCAGCACCACTCCAGGTCTTGATAAATCCACACAGAAAAATTTATTTGATTTAAAGAAGCACTTAAACTGATCAAATGTATGCTCCTTGGAGTGTGTATATATTTTAAACCATATCTTGCCATATTGAGTACTGTTACTTCAAAGTGATTTGTATTTAAATGTTGTAACCTAAGAGACTTGCCACCTCCTGATGATGCACCTGTTAGTGCGAAACCAGTAAAAGTTTACTGGTCGGTCGTTGCTGCTGGTGTCCTGTGTACAAATAAACTTTTACGTGTGGATTTATCAAGACCTGGAGTGGTGCTGGAACTTTTTCTTTGAAACATCGAGGAGCTGCACACTGATGCTTGCAGTAATTGGGCAATGCCAGTCCAAGGACTTTTTTCTTTCCATTGGTTGTGCTGTCTCAATCCAAAGGGTAAGAACATGTTTCAGCCAAGGTGCAGGATTCTTAGTACTGATTTTATAAGGCAAAATAGGTTTCAGCTTTCAGTACTCTTAATTACCCACTTATCACAGACTAGCCAAATATTCAAGGGTTAGAGTGCATAAGTCACTTTGGCCAAGGGTACCATCAGGACCAGGGCCACCTGTCCAAAAAACCAAGCAGATTCAGTAACACGTGATAAACCTTACACACATCGATAGGAAGACAAAATGAATAATGTAGCATTACTTCAGTTAAGCTGTACTATGAGTGACATCTTTGTCCAAAAATTGTTTCAGACTGATCAGGTAGTAAACAGTATCTCTTAGGTTTTGTGTCTATCAAAAAGAATACTTTATAATGTAAACAGTATAACCACTTACTCAATACAATGCATCAAATATAAACAGTATAATCACTTGCTCAATATAATGCATTTACATGGCCACACAAACTGTGGACACATGCACATTCATATATATACATGCACACACCAACCTGCAAGGTCACAGAGTTCAGTATCAGTAGCACCAGAGAGAGCTTCTTCCAGTTCTTCATCCAGGGTAACTTTTTCTTCTCTGCAGATCTCTACAGGCTTATGTTTAGGGACAAACGTTTTGCCTAAAATACAAAAAAATGATTGATTCAGTATGGTCATTAGACTTATCATCATCATAGTTTATCTACACACTCTGGAAAGAAAAATAGGAGTGCATTACATTACATAACTCACGACTTGCCACACTGTATGGTATCTCAGTCTTTTCTCCATTAGCATAAATGTACATAGTTTATAAGGAGAGAGTTATGATTTCCCAAATCAAAGAATTGTTTATTGCGCTTGTTTACTTACAGTTTACAAGGTAAAAAGCAGGAAAACCAAATTTGTTGTATAAATGTACATGCTCTGAAATCACCTGCTTGACACATTTAAAAGGGGGCATCACCAGAGTACTCAATTGAGGCTAAAGTCCTATTTATTTATGTCTTGTGGTAGGAGGTTCCTAAACTAAAAATATGCTTATGTCATGAAAATAATTATGGGGCTTTAACATTTGTTATGGTCCCCCCCAAAAAAGCTTCAAAGCTTCAAAATGATCAAAACAGTTTTGAAAGTGTTGTAAAGTTAGGTCTAACACCAAGAATTTCCACAGCAATAACAAATCAGCCCTGGTAGACAAGGTGTAGATGGAGGTGGGGTGTCAACTGAGAGCTAAATAAATGCTGATGTTGCGTATAATGTAGTAGTACACCCAAAATTCATGCTCTGTCTGTTGATCACATTAACGCTGGGGCAAATTGGTAGTTTGCATCAATTTTATACTGACACTTTGATAAATTTAGCGATTTTCAGCTCCACGTACTAAATGCAGATTCTTGGGATATTACCTTGAGAGTAAGTGAAATATACATTCAAGTGTGGTCTCAATGAATAGGTGAGAGATAGAGTTTTAAAATGCATACCCATACGTTGCCTCAAAAGATTAATGTTAAAAGTTACAGGATTAAATACCAACCACCACCCCTTAATTTCTTGCAAAATTTCAAAATATTCTTATATTTAATCTTATCAGACAGGATTTATTGTGCTTTATAATATAATTTTATGTTGTCCAAAAGGATAAGGATTCTGCTTTGAAATGCATATGTGGTTGTGAAGTTTTAAGGAAATATAAGATGATAAATTGATAAAAGGGAAGACACCATTAATAGACAACATTTTAGCAAGTTTACACTTTTTGAGTTCTTCATGCCATTTCTTCTGTTTTTATATACGTGTGGCATATGTATGTATGTATATATGTGCGTGTTTATGTTTATATATATATATATATATATACAGTATATACACAAATACAGTATATACACTAACACATTTCTTTTTATTTCAGACTCTTTGAGGATGCATTTAAACTTTTCTGTCAAGCGGTAATGCAGAGAGGAACACCCTATGACCCTGCAGTGTGTAGTGCATTACCCTGGCCTGACAACAAGAGACTCTGAAGTAACTCAATTTACTGCACACTTTCAGACAGCAAAGATATTTGAACTTAGTTAGGTGGTGAAAATCATCACGATGAGCAGTGTGCATCAATTCCAGTGCCTAACTATGATCCTGCCAAGCATGATGACCATGCTATCAAAAATTAACAAAAGCCAAGAGTATCAGAAAATCTGGAGAACATGCAGATGCTGGTGAATGTAGCTCACATATCTCAGGGGTGGTGTTCCTTGTGCCTCTTCATCTAGAGTGTTATTTCCTGATACATGTGGAATCTGTAACAAATATGTAATAAAAGTAAAGGGGAAGAAGCAATGTCCAACTGCTGAAGCCACAATGAAAAGGGTGGCAGAGCTACGTGATGACCAAGATATGCTCACAAAAACTAAGACAGAGTACCATATTGCAAGGGAGTTTCGCAAACATGACAAGTGCTACCTAAATTATACAGTAATCACAGCGGACAGGACCCCAGATGATCAGAGTAGAAGTGATGATGAGGATGACAATGAGCAGTCAGATGGAAGTGGGCTTGAGGCCGTTTGTTGTATAATGTATTTATTTATTTATTTATTTATTTATTTAAGGGTTTCACCAGGAGGGCATACTGAGCAGAGTAACACTTGATTCCAGATGCGTCCTGGATTGAAGACATTGATTAAAATCAATTGACTCTAATTGAAGACAATGTGAGTAAAAGACACCAAACCATTTCAATGAATGCGTTGAATGAAATCTTGGGAGTAGGAGATCGACGATACCATTATGAACTTAGAAACCAGCTGAAAAAGAAATATGGGGATTTACTTGTATTTTTAACAGTTGATCCTCAAAACCCACTAGTTGTAATCAGTGCTGAATCATTAACTGGTGGTGCATCAGTCACAGTGCTTTTGAGAACGGATGACAATCAAGACATCAGGCATGCTACTTCCTAGTTGCATGAACACATCTTAAGATTTGTAGAGACAGTGCATTTACTACCATGGCCACCAACATTGGATGCTCTCTTGAGTAAAGAACGACAGCTCCCAGAGACAGTTTAATCATTTCTCTCTCATTTACTAAAATCCCCCAAACAAACAGAGAGTGAACAAGTCTCCCAGTTGTCAGAGTCCTACTCAGAAGACTTAATTCATGTTGTCACATGTGGCAAGTTTCTCACTACAAAACATGCACTTGTTGGAGTTGTGCGGCACAATATGACCAGACGGAAAATGACCATGAACATCCTGTTTCTTTAGAAAGCAGTTGCAGTTATGACCAAGTGTGTGAAATTGAAACTGGTTTAGCGGAACTTTCTCAGCATTTTCAAGAGCAAGGTCTGTTACTGCCACTTCAGTCAAAGTCAGAGTCTTCTGTTGTCTTAATGGTTTTCTGGATGGACAACTTTGATCAGAACATTGAAACAGTAACTGAACATGAAACAATGCACAATACACATGGTGTTGCAAACCAAGAAGAATCTGAAGGCTCCATTCTCTGGGAAGATTCTATTGAAATTCCTCATTCAAAAAGAAGGACAGTTGTAACTAAAAAAATGAATCAGAACATTGACAGGTGAATTCAAAGAAGGAGCTAATGCTATGGAAACTCAAGCGGGAAGTACACAAGGAGGATCGGCTTGTCCCAAGGTTTACTGGTTGGCTGATGCTAGTTTGTAACAATCATCCAAGTCTACCAAAGAAGATGGTTATCACAAATCTTTCACCCATTCACAAACCCATCACTGATTATGCCAATGTAGTTGAATACCTCACACAAACATAAGAAATAACTCAGCAAGTAAATATGCCCTATGTTCACCTGGCACTTAATGTTGGAACAGCAGTAAAGACATATCATGTTGTGTGGAACTTCCTTAATCAGTTTCACAATGTCATAATTCATTTGGGAGATTTCCACCTATCCCTGCAAACTTTGACATTACAGGACAGTTGGTTGCGGCAGTTTAGAGGGCATAATATTTCAGGCAGGTCATTGTGCCTCTGGCAGCATAAGGGGAGTTTTGAATGGGAAGCATTACAATTAGGCATGGACTGTACACGAGCATTTTGCAGATGCCTTAGCGTGACTGCCTCAGGTCAGATTTCTAGAGTATTCAACAGAACTGAATGCCACCCCTGCAGCATTGCTTGACCTGATCAGATCATCACCTCAACCCACTCACTTCCATGAACTGCTTCAGGAAGATGAGATTGTCACTTTCTAGACTAAGTATGAGGCCTTCAGGCAGCGGATTCATCACAGTGAGCTGGGGAAACCCCACAGCTCTGGATGACATATCTGGATATAGTGGATCAGCAGCATTTGCTCCACACAGTAATAAAAGAAAACAAGTTTAATCTTAGACTACTGTGTTGAAAATATTTACTGCCCCTGTTCTTCGTCTTCAACAAGCAAAATTATGCTTGATATAGGGCTTACGAAGTGCACACACTTGAAATTCTTGAAGCTTCTCATCCAGGGTTCAAGGGAGAAAATTGCACGAGTTTGCCAGAGGGCCCAGTGATCTATTTTTCAAAGAGAGGCAAATGCTACATGATCACCAAAGAAGGGACTGTAGTTGTGGATGATCTCTGTCCTGACCAGGAAGAAGCAGACATAAAAATTGCTCTTCATGTGCAACATGCCATTACAATACGTAAAGTCCCGGTCATCATCTGTTCACCATCTGGGAATACCGATATACCAGGAATTTTACTGTCATTGTTTTCAGAATGTGAGCAATGTATATACCTGGCCAATGGCTGGGGTAACAGTAGGAAAATCTTCGACATTAGCAAGTGTGAAATGATCACTGCAACAAAGAAAGCCTTAGTCAGTTTCCACATATTCACAGGCAGTGACTATGTTTCTGCATTCTTCAAAAAGGGTAAGAAGATTTGCTGGAACATCCTTCAAAAGTACCCCAAATTCCTGGATACCTTTCAGAAACCTGGCAGCAATTGACAAATTGATAAAGGTGTTGTAGCTCTGTTGGAGGAGTATGTCTGTAAACTGTATGGAAGCAAGCAAGTTATTAGTGTAAATATAGCAAGGCAGCAGATCTTCTTGGAGAAATAAGACAACAGAATAACTGATCTGTCTCTGCTACGACCCTGCCAGGAAACCCTAAAGTTACATATTCTACTAGCCAACTACATCTGCCGATTGTGGAGGCTTTTTTCTGTTGCAGTTATCAATGCCCCAAATGCAGCTTTGCATGGTTGGATTGATGATCTCAATGTAAAGTGGATGGACACACCATTTCCAGATGACGTCATGTCTCTGCTCTATAATGCAAAGGATGAAGACTCAGATGAGGACTAAGATGTATGTGATTATCAAGATGATATTGGCATACCTGACGATGACGAAGATTTTTCCTATAGTAGATGGACAACACTAAGTTCCACTACTTTACCAACAGTCATATTTAAAATTTTACATTTTTTGAAATAAAAATGTTTTGTGTAAACAAAGGTGTTTTGTTTTTCATTTAGATAAATATCATTCTTTTAAAAAAAAAACTTTTAAAATTAACCATTAATGCAACTTATGGGTATGCATTTTAAAGCTCTAACTCCTGTCTATTGATTGAGATTACACTTGCGTGCATATTTAAATTAGTCTCGAAGTAATGACCCAAGAATCTGCATTACATTCGTGTAGCTGAAAATCACAAAATTTGACAAGGTATAAACTTGTTAAAATTGTGTCCATTAATGGTGTCTTCATTTTTATGAATTTATCCTCCTATGTTACCTTAAGACTTCAAAACCACATATGCATTTCAAAGCAAAATTCTTACCCTTTTAGACAACATAAAATTATATTAAAAAGTTCAATAAATCCTGTCTGACAAGATGAAATATAAGAATATTTTGAAATTTCACAAGAAATTAAGGGGTGGTGGTTGGTATTTAACCCTATAACCTTTAACATTAATCTTTTGAGGTAACGTATGGGTATGCATTTTAAAGCTGTATCTCCTGCCTATTCATTGTAACTATATTTAAATGTATATTTCACTTACTCTCTAAGTAATGGCCCAAGAATCTGCATTAAGTACGAGGAGCTGAAAAATCACAAAATTTGTCAAGGTGTCAGTGCAAAATTGATGCAAACTACCATTTGGCCCCAGCGTTCATGTGATCAACAGACAGATGATGATGACTTTTGGGTATATCTGCTAAATTGGCATTTATTTAGCTCTTAGGTGACACCCCACCTCCATCTACACCAGGTCTATTAGAAGAACAGTATATAAGGAATTGTTTTACTCTGGCAGTAGTTATAAGAAAACAAGATAGTAACCAAGTTATTTATTTATTTATTGCTGGAAGGATGTCTCGAGACTGTGTCCTGTTTTCATGGGCAAGAGCAGTACTATAGCAGCAAGCAATGAAGCAACATACATCATTCCGTCACACCTTTTACAGCACTCAGCTCCATCCCTGCTGTGTTACAGAATTGTCCTCTGTTAGGCAGATGCCCAAGCAGAAAACATTTTGAATATGATCCCATCTCCACCCCTTCCTGTGGGATCTTCTTCAGTTTTAACTTGCACATCTGTCTAGGCTCGTCACACTTTTATTGGCCCCCTGCCAATTATCATCTGCATTAGGTAAGATAAGGCTTTTTTTTTTTTACTCACTTTCTCCCATCTCTTGTTAATATTGTTCATTCCTGAGTGCCGGCCCAGTGGAGGAATAGTTGCGCGTCTGTTCCCCACATCAGCAACCCCGGTTCAGGAATGGACAAGGGTTACTTGGTGGGCCAGGTGGGTGAGGGAGGATCAAATACCCAATGGCAGCTCTCCTTCCTCGGGAAGGGGGGACACCAGGTCCTGCTGCAGAGACTGCCATCTGGAAGAGGCAGGGCAATACCATAGTGGGAGTGCATGGGGGGGCAGGGCTGTAGCGTGACATGCTTGGCTCCCACATCCTGACGCTACAGGCCTGAAGTACAAAATGGAGGAAAAAGATGCTTGGCTGCCCACAGCCAGCTCCTCCTGCAGGCTTTTGCATGACTGACACGGCTGGCCACCCACCCATGGAGGTTCTGAGTAAGTGGTGGATAGCAGGTAAGTCCGTTAGAAGGTCAGTGATGGTACTGAGGGTGCTGTTGGGAAGACTGGAGGGGAGAAAAAAAACAGGTTACTCACCTGTAACAATAGTTCTAGGAGTGGTATATGATGTACATCCACACTTCTGGGGTGTGTCAGTGTTCCTTTCCCCTTTAAATCCTGCTGGAATGTCTTCAAGCTGGCTCCTCTCACCCACCCAGGTGATAACTCACTCAGCATCATCCCATGACATCAGATCTTACCTACTGGAAGTAAGATCAGTGTGCCAGTTGCCAGGGGAGGTTGGGTGGGTCAGTGTGGATGGACATCACATACCACTCCTAGAACTACTTTTACAGGTGAGTAACTTGTTTTTCTAGGGTGTGGATATGATGTACTATCCACACTTCTGGCAGACTCCCAGCAGTTCTCTGGAAGGAAAAAAAGGGCAAGGTGCACACACCCCTATTTAGGAAAGAGAGACTGGAGAACTGAGCCCCAAAACCAGCATCCCATCATGACTCAGGTCGAAGTGGGAAATGAAGGTGTACGCTGACTTCTAGGTAATAGCCCTACAGATTTCCTGTATAGGGACATCCCTGGAAGCAGCCACTGAGACAGCGGTATGATGGGTGGAATAAGCCCTTAGCCCTATGAGAGGCTCCCTACCCTCTAACCATCGGTACATCCACCGGGTGATGCTGTTGCACCGGGCATTCTCCTGGATCCCTCCCCAGAGAGAGGAAAGCCGTCCACAGATGCTCAATCCTCTCTCTCCCATACCGACCCCCGATGCCCCGGGCTAGTTCCCAAACCCGGGTCGCCGGCGTGACGTGAGGTGTGGAGTCCAGCACCTCAACCCTCAGCGCCACCGGGCCGGCAGGGAGTTTTGGTTTTAATGTAATTGTTTCTGGTACTGAAGGACTTTCCTGTAGGTCAGTTATATTGTTAATTGGGTTCCAGGAGGCCGGGAGAAGCAGGCAGAAAGGTACGGGCAAAGCCGCAAAATTTTGGCCCGCCCCCCCCTCCTGGTTGATTCCTTTTATACACTTTCTCCCGCCATTTCTTAATCCACGCCCACATCCCTTTCCCTTCCTCCCTTAACCCATACCTAACCTCCACAATGCTACTTTGCTTCCTTTTGCTCCTGAGCCTCGCATCTCACCCAGTCCCTTATGATATTAATGTTATGCCCAGTGTCAAGATAAATAACTCAGTTAATACGACCTGCCCACTTCTGCCATCCGCAATGGCCAACCACGGATTCCTTATTCACCCTGAACCACGCTTACAATGCAACCTCTGGGATATCCCATATAAGGCCACCCTAACAATTCAGCATAGCCCTGGCACCTTACTTGTATCATGGCTTTTTATTAACCCACTATGCCTGTACATTAAATTATTATGCTATGATAAAATTCGCACCTATATATCAGGACCATCACTCATCTCACAGCAGGCACCCAGGATTAGGAGGAAACGCTCTGACCACTCACTATCCCTGTCCCTTGGTGCCCTCCTCAAATTAATCTTCTACCTTCTGATCTGTTTTGGTACCATTGAAATAAATCCTGGCCCCATTGAAAGTTTATTTTCCCCTGCTGATCTATCCTCTATAAATGGACTAAGCTTCCTACACTTCAATGCCTGCAGCCTCTTAAAAAAATTCTCCGTAATTCAGGCCTGGGTGGCACATACCCTGCCTGACTTTCTGGTCATCTCTGAATCTTGGCTCAGACCTTCGACCAAAGACAGTGTTGTAAACCTTACCAACTATCAGCTCTTCAGAGCAGATCGCCCTTCCAGGGGTGGTGGGGTGGCCATATACATTAAGGACACCATCTCTGCTACCTGCCTCATCAACACATCCGAACCAAAGGAATTTGAATGTTTGTCAATCAAAATATCCCTTCCTAACTTGTCTTCATTTAAATTGATTGGCTGCTATAGGCCCCCTCAGCAGGCCTCAAATTACTATCTCACCTGGGGTCAATAACAATCTAGGCCCTGAAGATACCATCATCCTTGGTGATTTGAATTTAAACTGGCTATCTAATGCATCTGCACCATTGGTAACCTTTTGTGACACCTATGGCTTTACACAGCTAATTAAAGACCCAACCAGGGTTAACCTAAAAATTCTAGCAACAGCTCACTCCTGGATATTATGTTGGTAAACAAGCCTCACTTATATCGCATGCAGGGGTACTACGAATGATGTAAGTGACCATTGTCCCATAGCTGGCATAAGATCTTCACTCAAACCACCCAACCCTGCTGAATTTGTCCTCAAAAGGTCAAAAAAGAAGTTCAGCATACCAGGATACCTCCATGACCTGAGTAACACAATATATTGGCAAGATTTCTACCTTACAACCTCAGTGGAAACAGCTCTCCAGATCTTAAAGGACATTATCACTAATGCTCTCAATATTCATGCACCATTCACCAATATCAGAACTAAAGCAAGGTCCTGCCCTGGTTCACCACTGATCTTAAAACAGCCTTGCTAACCAGAGACAAACTGTGGAAAAAGGCAAGAAAAACTAAGGATTCAGAGACTGGCTAAATTTCAGAAAAGCAAGAAATTCATGTACAACACAAATAAGATCTGCCAAAGCTGCCTATTATAGAGCTGAATTGGATGCCCCTACAATAACCCAACCAGGCTCTGGGGAACTATAAAGGGTATCTTGGGCCAAAACTCTACTCCTGCCTTAACCTGCAAACTGCTACTAAATAACACAGAAATTACGGACAAACAAGAAATCCTAAATACCTTCAATGACCACTTCACCACAGCTGGACTAGCATTTGACTCTTCACCTGCAAATCTCCTGAGAGCTTCCTTGAACCTTCAATCCACCGTGGGTCAAAAAGGCTACATCAACCTTCTCCTTCAACCCAATATCTTTGAAAGAAGTGGAAGATCTCCTCTCCAATTTAGATACTTCAAAAAGTGCAGGTACAGACTCCCTGGACCCCTACTTCCTCAAGATTGCATGTCAAGTCTTATCTGCCCCCCCTCACTCATCTCTTCAATCTTTCCCTCACCACTGGATCCATTCCCTCCACTTGGAAAACAGCTCAAGTAGTTCCTTTACTCAAATCTGGTGATCCCATGGACCTCAATAATTACAGGCCCATTTCCATCCTATCAGTTCTATCCAAGATGCTCGAAAAGTTAGTAAACTCACAATTAAGGGACTACCTGGATAACAATAACCTCCTAAATACAGCACAATCAGGATTTAGATCAAGGCATAGCACCATTTCGGCCCTAGCCAAAGTAACCAACGACTGGCAGATTGCTATGGATAAGAAGAACAGTACCTGTGCTGTGTTCCTGGATTTGAGCAAAGCATTTGACACAGTGGATCATGAATCATTAATCACCTCCTTGGCTCACTAGGGTTGGATTCCCCTTCACTCAATTGGTTCAAGTGCTATCTATCAGATAGGTCACAACTGGTAAAAGATGGAAACTACCTATCCACCTTAAAACCACTGTTAAGAGGTGTACTCAAGGCTCTATTCTTGGCCCCATCCTCTTTGCCATCTGTATTAATAATATTGATGCTAACCTCACTCAATCCAACATCCATCTGTTTGCTGATGATACTGTATTATATGTTAGCAATCCTTCATTATCTAAAGCCTGTGAACTGCTACAATCTGAATTTTCCATCCTACAACACAACCTACTGGATAAAAACTACTTCTAAATGCAAAAAACAAAAGCTATGTTCTTTACCTCAAAGAGTTGCTCTGCCACTACCCCACCATCCACCACCCTACAACTAACCACCTTACTTGGAGAAGCTGGAATCGTTGATAACTTCAAATACCTTGGAGTCTGGATTGATAACAAGCTTGACTATTCTGTCCATATTGAGGAGCTACTAAAGAAACTGAGACAAAGGCTTGGTTTATTTTTAGAATAAAGCACTACCTCAACAGAGACTCAAAAAAGATTAATCCAGGCTTCATTCCTATCCCTCATTGACTATGCTGACTTTCTGTATGGACATTGTTCCTCCCCTCTTAAATAAACTGGACACCCTATACCACAGGTCCATCAGATTCATTACTGACCTTCCCTTCAGCACCCATCATTGCTCCTTTATAAGGCAGTTAACTGGACATCATTACAACACAGAAGAAATAGGAATGCTGCAATTTGGATATTCAAAGCCTTATCAGGCAAGCTACCTACCTATATCTCAGACAGTTTTACTCAAATTACTTCTAGGCCATACAACCTAAGGATCAGCAAAATTATCATTCTTAAGGTCCCCAATGTCTGCACCAGTTTGGGAGGGCTGCTATCAGCTACTCACTAGCAATTGTTTGGAATTCACTCCAAAAAACCATGAAGCTAAATAACCTCCTACCCTTAATATCCTTCAAAAGATTATTCACCACCCTATTCCCAGAACTCTGCAACTGCTTCCACAAGGCCTAAACCCCGGCCCTACCTACCTACCCCCTTTTTTTCTTGTTCCTATATGCTGATAAAACTCCCGTTTCCAGTCCCAAGATTCACCCTCAAAATGCCTGCTAGGTCCTATAATCTACATATTACTCCTGATGTGCCCATTGCCTTCTGTCTCACAGATTAAAAGTTTTAATGTGCCGTGTACATATGTATATTGTTATATATTAGCACTTATGTCATTGTATTACTGTTTATGTTACCCCTGTCATTGTATTACTGTTTATGCTACCCTTCTCAATGTAATAACACTTGCACTTCTTGACCACTCAGGTCCATCTTGTAAATGAGCTATGCTCAATGATGTTCGCCTGATTAAATAAAGATTTTGATTGATTGATTGATTGATTGAATCTTTACTTAATCCTTGGTACTCACCATGTTATGGTCAAACATTGTATGTTTGTGTTTTCTTCTTCTTTTATAAACTCAATAAAGTTTATTCAATTTAAAAAAAAGAATGGCTGCTCACTGGGACAGCTTTGAAATGAAATGAGGGGGCACATTTAGGGAATTCAGTGGAATACAATTCATGTCTTGCCTCTGTCGGTACTAACAAATACATTTAAAAGGGTTCAACATCAATTCACAGTGATACATTATTATGGAATGCATCCAATTTTGTCAGATCACGTGCTATACCCTTACCAGAGCAATACATTTACTGAGTGTATTCCTATCTTATGTTGCAATATGGTGTGCTGAAATTCTACATATTTTGAGACAGATAATGTTATCCACATTATCTACAACCATCATGACACCATGCAGTCAGTATTACTTCCAGCATTACTAAAGAACCTGCGACAGCAGGACCCTGCTTTGACATTTACATGGCATAGAACTAGTCCAACATAATATATTTTCAGCACAACAAAAATGTGTTATCATGGCACACTATCAAGAGTTATCATGTTCAGTACAATAGATAAGTTTTCTGCATACTTGCTGACAGCACAAACCCATTTAGTCTGTCCCCATTCATTACTGCTGCATGACTCTTTTTATGTTTCTATGTGCGTGTGCAAGAAACATCTTGCGGTAGAATGACATTTGAGAGGTGTGTCAGGGACGAGTCCAATGCAGAGCAGTCTACAGTGGGCTTGGCCCTGGCAGACCTAGGAGAATGCAACCAGACTGACACCAGTCCGAGTTTCACAGCTGGAAGCCGTTCTCTAGTTGAAAGAAATGAAGCGCTCCAATGGGAGAGAGCACTTCATTACTTTCATTTATTTAATGTCACCTGCAAGCAAGAGACACGCGTCACAGGGACAGACGGCCGAGAAGAAGAGGTAGCAGCCAGCCTCCCGAGAGACAGGTACAGGATCGAAAAGGTGGTGAGTAGCCCCAGTGTCAGGGACAGAGTGGAGAGAGAGACCCCAAACAGTGACAGCAACAAACAGAGATGTGGCGAGTACAAGCGTGCATTTCACTAGTGGGTGGCCCGTCCCCCAGTAGTGTCAACTCTCCCCCACCCCAGACAGACACAGCAACAACAAGAGATGCTTCCAGTGCAGCATATATGTGCAGATCCAACCCGTCCCATTCAGAGATGGTGTCAACCCCCCCCCCGAAACAGAGAAGTGGAGTACAGTGTGCACCCAAGCTCGGCTGCCATCCATTTTATTGCCTCTCACTCTTGCGGCATCTTGCTGTCGGTCAGACTCTCTGTCTGTCTTTCTGAAGCCCAGTGGAAGTGCACAGCACATACAAAGAAGCAGGGAAAGTGGCAGCAAGAGTGCCAACACTGGGACAGAGAGCACCCATGACCCTCATTCCCTGGTCCCCATAAATATGAAAATAATAACACTCCCGCTCCCTCCCTCTGTGTGCAGTCCCACCCACCATCCTCATTCCACATCCCCGTAGCAGAAAGTGACCCTCCTGCCCTCCCTTTGTGTGCAGTCCCACCCACCACCCTCATTCCCTGAATGTATCCCTGAAATAAAGAAAACAGTCCTCTGACGTCTTTTTTTTCGTAAACCTGAAAAAAAAGAAAAACATCCCTCATCATCCCCACTGTCCCTCCCGTATCTTGACCCTCCCACTGAGCACCCCACTACCCCACACAGCTCCCTCTTACCCTATACTTACCACCGGAAATCAAGCATTGTCATCTTCTCTGGACAGGGACACATCTGCACTCTTTAAAGCCCAACCTGAAGAATCTAGGTAAGCGCTGTTTAATGGCAGTCAATGATGTTTTTAACTTATGTTGATATCTCGGCCATTTTTTACATTTTGGCACCAAATTTTCAACATGGGCTTTCTGGGACCCCACCTCATGAACACTGTCACTGTCATCTTGTTAATCGGACCCGTAAGGTGATTTTGCAGTCACTGTACAGAATCACCTTTTGGGACTGATTAACGAAATGACAGTACTGGTGTTCATGGGGGAAGGTCACAAACAGCCTATGTTGAAATTTGAAAAATGCCTGCGTTACAAGTGTGTGTTGCACAGTTTCTACGCAGGCACATAACTTTGATAATTTACAATATTTTCACTCCAGATTTTCAACATACACATTTTTTCACATCATCTAATGAACAGTACGGCTGTCATTTCTCATATCCTGCCCAAAACATGTTTTCAAACCTGTGGCAAAGAATGGCACAGTTGCTGTGCAAATCACCTTTCAGTACTGATTAACAAAATGACAGTACCAGTGTACATGAGGTGGGGACCCAAAAAGACCATGCTGAAAATTTGGTGCAAAAATACCTAAAAATGCCCAAGTTACATGCGGGCATTGGAATTTTCCTACGCACAGGTGTAACTTTGGCAATTTGTCTATTTTCACTCCAAATTTCCAACATTGCCATTTTTTCACGACGCCTCATGGATAGTACAGCTGTCATTTTTCAAATACTGCCAACATGTTTTTCTGCACCTGTGGCTCAGAATGGAGCAGAATTACATTTTGATGGGTATTAGAACATTTTCTGTACTGGGTACATGAGGTGAGGTGATAAGAAGGTTATGTTGAACATTTAGGGTGAAAATTATTTAAGATGGCACAGCTATGACTATTTGTTGCAATTTCACTACGACTGCTTGCAACTTGATGTGTGGAAGGACAGGGGCCAGAGGCCCCTGTGTTTTCACAGCTACATACATATGTGCGTCTGTGGAGGGATGGGAGTGCAGGGTCAAAAGGAGCCTGCGCTCCCACAGTAAAATAAAGGTACAATTACACTATCTCAAAAAGTAAAGAAATAAATTGCAAAAAAAATGTGTTAATGCATCAGTTAGGGTTAAAGTGTCAAAAGCAGGGAAATGTGGCATTACAGTTTCCAACCCTAACACCGCCCGACCCCACCCTCCACAGACCAACAAGTATCAGGGTGTGCCTTGGGGGTGTCGGGCTTAATTCTCATCCATTCTCCTATATTGTACCATCTCAGCTTCCTTACAATTGGAATGGGGTGGGAGTTAGGCCCGACTTCTAAAGGTATGACTCCTGTAGGTGGTCTGAAATAGGTGAAGGTGGAGTAGTCGGTTGGGTGTAGTGGGGAGGTGTTGGGTTAGAAACCCTATCACCACATTTCCCTGCTTTTGGCGCTTTAACCCTAACTGATGCATGAACAAAGTTGTTTGCAATTTATCTATATTTACTGAAAAAAAAAACTCCATTAATGCATCAGTTAGGGTTGACAGCACAGTGACAAAAGTTTGAAAATTCGATGTTAGGGTTCCAACCCCTCCCACCTCCCCACCCTCCACACACCTACAAGCATCAGGGTGTGCCATGGGCTCATCAGGCCTAACTCTCACCCCATTCCATGAATAAACAAGCTGAAATGGTACAATATAGGAGAATAGGGTGAGAGTTGAAGCTGATGTTCCCATGCACACCCTGATACCTGGTGTGTGGAAGGGTGGATAGGGAACCTAACATTGAATTCAAACTCTTGTTGCTGTGCTATGAGCCCTAACTGATGCATTAATGGAGTTTTCTGCACTGAATTTCCCTTCTTTTTGAGAATGTGTAATGTAACTGGTAACTGGTATGTGGTTGTGGGAGCACAAGGCCCACCCTTCACACTGCCCATTTTTGCATAATGGTATGCATATGAGGAAGCACAGGCCTTCTGGGCCCTGCACTTCCACTTATGCATAAGTACGGAGCCATAACACAGTCCTACAGTCATGAAAAGCAAGCCTTGTAACACTAATTTGTCAATATCTCAGTAAACACAGCAACTATGAAAAAAATTCCACTGCAGTTGTAATCATGACTTGGAAACCTCCATGCATTCTTAGTTCAACTAAAGGTGGACTAAGCTACCTAGAACGAAAAATCTGTATCCCAAATCATTTTCAAGATACGGGTGCCGAAAGCAATGTTATCCTATTGGACATTTCTCAACTTTGGAGTGCCGTAACTATGGAACTGTTGTAAATTTTCTGACCAAACCACCAAAAGACACATCTGTGGGACCAGGGCTTGCCTCTCTGCAAATTTCAGCCCCAAACCCCTGCCATTTACTTGCAGTGAGGTGCCAAAGAAATGCTGGTTTTGGGAGCAGTAGTGTCACAAACTGCAATACTTTCACAAAAATTTGTGAAAGAATGGGCATGACAGTGTCGCAATTTGTGAAAGTGTTGCATCCGTTTTGTCACATTTTGCGACACTATCGGGAGCCCAATCACCAAAAAGGCATGTCGGGGGGGGGGTTATATCAAAATAATGGCTGCATTGTGTTTTCCATGCCCCAATTAGGTAAACACAGCTGTCAGTGTTTACCTAGAGGCAGTAAAATGTTAACTACAGCCATTTTTCTCTGCCGCAAACTGAAAACAAGATGGTGGCTGCATGACACCACAGGGGGTGTTTGCAATAGTAAAATATACTGGTGACAGCTTTTGGGAGGCAAAGGTATTTTTTTCCCATTGACTATAATTGGAAAATTGGAATTTGAATAACTTTTGAACAGGTTAATATTTTTTCACCAAATCTTCAAAAGGCACATCAGTGGCCCGGATTGCATATTCCCGAGAATTTCAGACCAGACAGATAAACCAAACAAGTTGACATGCTGTAGTATAGGAGAATGGGGTGAGAGTTAGGCCTGACAACCCCATGGCACACCCGATGTCTGTTGGTGTGTGGAGGGTGGGGTGGGGGTGGGGTCATAACCCCAGCATTGAATTTTTAAACTTCTGTCACTGTGCTATCAACCCTAACTAATGCATTAATAGAGCTTTTTTTGCAATGAATTTCCCTTCTTTTCGAGAAAGTGTAATGTAACTGGTATGTGGTTGTGGGAGTGCGGGCCCTCCGGGCCCTGCTCTCCAACTCAGTCATAAGTGTAGAGATGTAGTACCTGAGGGCCCTGTGCTCCCAGTATTGCAAGATGGTATCCATTGGTGGGAGCACGAGCCCTCTGGGTCCTGCACTCCCACCCACCTATAAGCATAGAGACATAGCGCAAGGGTGCCCTGTGCTTTCAGTTCTGTATAATCATATCCATAGGTGGCAGCGTAACACTTTCATGGAAGCACCATTGATTTACATAGCACAGCTATCACAAAAGCAATGCGATGCTTTCACCAAAGTGAAGTGGAATTTCACAAAAGTGCCCCATGCAAGGCAATGGTACTGTCGTACAAACATAGCATACTTTCGCAAAAGTAATGGTAATTTCACAAAAGTATGGTATGTTTTCGCAAAAGCAATAGTACTTTCATAAAAGTCTATGTGTTTTATGCAGCAATGATACTTTCAGGAAAAACATGGCACGCCAAGAAAAACAATGATACTTTTGCAAAAGTATATAGAATGCTGTCGTGGAAACCAATGCAGAATTTGTTAAAGTACCCATGTTAAAGTTTTTTTGCAATTACTCTTCTTTTTGAGAAAGTGAAATGTTACTCATATGGTATACATAGGTAGAAGTGCAGGTCCTCTGGGCCCTGCGCTCCCACCCATCCATAACTGTATCCTCAGGTTAGCAAAATGGAATCCATAGGTGGGAGCGTGGGCCCTGCACTCCCACACACCCATAAGTATGTCCTTATGTTGGCCTCAGGTGGCATGGTGTATATGTCTTCACCTCAGAAGCAAAGGGTTATAGGTTTGATTCCCAGTGAGAATATTTATTACCAGGACGTGCCTGAAAATAGGCAGGGCCATTGCCTAATGTACTTACCCATTTACCAAAAGCTAATAAATAAATGTTTTTAGCTTATTCTCTCCCGGTGGCCATTTTGGATCGGGTTCAGCAATGGATGGTACTGACACTGATGCCATATGGCGGCTATGGGACCAAAGGAGTTAAAATAATATCCATTGATGAGAGTGCGGGCCCTCTGGGCCCTGCACTCCAACCCACCCATAACTATCTCCTCAGGTTTGCAAAATGATATCCATTTATGGGAGCGTGGGCCCTCCGGGCCTAACACTCCCACCTACCCATGAGTCTAGAGGCATAGTGTAGAAAGGCCCACTGCTCCCAGTTTAGCATAAATAGTATGCAAAGGTTGAAGCATGGGCCCTCTGGGCCCTGCACTCCAACTTACAGATAATTGCAGACACATAGAGCAAGCCTAGATACCCTCCAAGTAACCTTGTAACATTTTTTGGCAATATCTCAGTAACCATAGCAATTGCAGAAAAAAATCTTTTGCAGTTGTATTCATGACCTAGCCACCTCCACCTGTGCTTAGTGCACCTAAATATGTACTAAGCTATACTTAGCGAAAAATCCATATCTCAAGCCATTTTCGAGATATGCCACCGAAAAGTACCATGGGTGCTGCAATATTATCCTACGGGAAATTTTGCAAATTCAGAATGCCATAGCTATTGAACCAGTGTAATTTTTTTCACCAAACCAGCAAAAGGCACATTTGTGGGACAAGGGCTTGCCACCCTGCAAATTACAGCCCAAAAGCCCTAACTGTTTTTATTGCTATGAAGTGGCAAAGAAACTGCTTTTCCGGGTCAAAGTGCCATTGGTTAACATGGGGTGGTTGCACGCAACATCCGTGGACTTTCCCAAAAGTTCCATGGACTTTCGCGGTAATTTGCGCGAAAGCACCCAGATCTTCTGCGAAAGATCCGCCCGTAAAATGGAGGAAAAATTTTAAAAACATATTTCCAGGTATCATTTAAGAAAAGTGATGCCAGGGTCGTGCTCATAGGGCCCCAATTAGGTAAAGAAAAGTGTTGGTGTTTACCAAGGGACAGTATTTTTTGAACTACATTGTTTTTTTCCACCTCACTAACTGAAAACAAAATGGCATTAGCAAGAAACTAAAAACCCAAAGCTTGAAACATAATGGTGCTTTCGCGAAAGCTTTCATGGTGCACATATATTTTTGCCATAGGCTATGATGGGGCATGAAAAAGTTTAATAACTTTTGAATGGATTAATATTTTTCTCACCAAATCTTCAAAAGGTACTTCCTTGATCCAGTCCCCATATACCCTAAAATGCTCAGAGCAGACGGACAAACCGTTCAGCGAATTTGCAAAAGTTGAGGATTTTTCACACTTTTTCACGCTCCACAGCTCTGCAACTGAAAATCCGACTTGAACAAAACTTTCCAGATCCAGAGATCTATGGTACCACATCGCGCATGCAAAATATTATGCAAATCAGACAAACAGTTGCAAACTCATTAAAGTGCAAAATTTGGGGCTTAACATAGAAGTGGCTGCACAATCCTAACTAAACTGGCCATACTGGGCCAGTATAATATGTACTGTACGTATATATTTTTTGCTTATATATTTTTTCTTTGCCTCCCCTTGTTCTCTCTCTGCCTGCTTCAGGTCCCGCAGAGCCCCAACCTCGCCCCCCCCCCAGCCCAGGGCTTACCTGTTCTCCTGCTCTGCACCCATAGTAGAGGTGCAGGTCTTCAGGCTGAACCCAGTCCCTCAGAAAGGTCACATCCTGGGTCAGCAGATGTGGGGTATAAGCTCTGTAAGGGCCATCATTCTGCGATAGTGAGGGTTTTCCCATTTTCTAGCCCCATCCCCTCCCCCAGGATGCACATGCCAGAACCTGACGGGGCACATGACGTCAGCATCAGCCCAGTGGATTGTGACCCTCCCTGCTCTTGTGCACACTCCAGCCTACACTGCCACCTGCAGTCACCCAGGTGACAGTCACACAGTGGCAGTGAGTCTGCCCTCCTGCCTGGGGAGGAAAGAATCCTGTGGGACGCTCAATCATCCCCCCCAGGCCAGCCCTCCGACGAGCTGGCCTTCATCCTGAACCCAGGTCGCAACTGTCACCAGTGCTGGCCTGCTACTGCGCCAACAGGCTGGCCTGATGAACAGAATATTAAACAAAGTAAGAATTATACTATATTGCTGATACACTTCTATTATGTGTATGCAACACTTACAATTTTCCCCTGATGGTGTCTTCTCCTGGCATCCAGCGCTCACATGCAAACGAGGGCTTCCAGCTAGCTAAGTGGTTCTCTGCAGCCAGGTGCTACATAGCAACATTTTTTTTTAACCTTATTTATGCTTCTGTCTTTCCCTGGGGCTATGGCAGGTTGCTCATCAGCTACATCACAGGCAACTCCATCCCAGGCAATGAAATCCCATGGCTTCCCCCCAGGAAAGAACCTTTGGGGTCTACCCCCCAGTACACTTACCTGGGCCTTTCAGGACATAATGCCTATGACAATTGGGTTCAACATCCTGCTGACAGGGAAGTTTATTCTTCCATCTCTGCCTCATCCTTGTGTATTCCGGCATCTCCCAGCATTCTGTTTCTGGAACTGTTCCACTTTTAGACCTGCTTCAGGCACTACGCCCCTGCCACATACACCATGCAAGGAAACATTCGGCATTGATAAATGCTCATTAAAAATCTGGATATGATACTGCATTCAGTACTGCTCAAATCCACAGACTATAGCTGAATGTTCATTAGGATAACTGGTCTGCTTTTCACCCCTACCTGGCATATTCAGTGGCTGACCAGGGTCAATTAGCCACCACTAGTGTGTTCAGCTGTACTGATCTGACACATATTACACTCATACTTTCCACACTGATGGAAAAAGGCCAAAGAGTTTCAGTCCTAAAGGACAAATTCCACATCTGCTTTTCCAGTGCCCCACAGCACAAAACATGCTGTTTATTTATTTTGCAAAAATCTGGTGGTGGTGGGGGAGGGTGTTGTTTACACCCTCCTTTCAGGTTCTAACCAGCCTGTGTTTTTTCCATTCAGTCATATCTGCATTCTGATTATGTAGTTAAAAAAAAAACTGTACTGCTGTTTTAAGAATTTTTCTTCAGGTTACCAAGTTGGATTGCTGCCCTGACTCACTTGGGATCAGGGATGAGCCGCCCATAACTGAAGTGGGTTTTTGGTAGACAGACAGAATTGGATTTTTCCCTTTAGGATGGGGTACCCAGTATTTTCAGGCTCCTTTCTAAGTTGAACCAAATGACACAATACTCCCTACTCATGTGGCCAGGGCTAGTTCCCATTCCCCCAATCCTCCACACAGGTTTTTAGACCCCCGTTTCTCGAGCTTACAGTAAGTCATCCCAAATGGCATTGTCTGATAATGACTGCCATCCTGACCCCTAATCCATCATATGGGGAGCAGTAGTCCAAAATACCAACTTGCAAAGTGGTCCTCCCTCATATGTGCAAGCAGGGCATGCAACTGGTGATGTTGGGGGGGGGGGTTGCTATTTGTCTCAGCTCTCTGCCTTCTCCCACCAGGTTACCCTCACAACTCTTACTGACTTAGTTAAAGTGGGTGCACTGCGAGAGAGGGCCACTGACCTCTCTGTGATTTTGTTCCCCAACCCCCAATCAGGGACTGAGGCTGGTTGAGGGAGCACTATAAACAGATGCTATTCTGGGGACTTGGAGAGGGGTTGGGCTAGGGAAGGTGGGGTCCAGTAGGAAGACAGTGCCAGGGACTGTCAGTTTAAAAATAAAACAGAGTGTGAGAATGGGCAGAGAGGGTGTAAAGGGCTTAAAGTGACTGGGTGGGGGACGGCTTAAGCATTGTCATAGCTGTTATCTGTAGTATCCTTCACCTCCTTGTCAATTATTACACTGTGAACCAAACTATGGGACTGAATTACAGAAGTCAAAGCAAAGAAAAAGTGTTCTGAACAGAAGCAGAACTCAGTCTGTCACTGGCTGCTTCCCATGCCCTACCAGAGAGCAATCTGACTGGAAAGAAAAATATACTAGTGCTTAGCTCTCACAGGTGGAGACAAAAGATTTTAAAACAAATAAAAGTACCAGAAAACTTAGTCTGTGGCAGGGGCCTGCCTTAACTTTTTTTGTACTAGCCAGCAGGGCTAGTGAACCAGAAATTGCACTAGCCCACAGAAGTCTACACTAGCCTGCAGTCAGTATAGTTCCCAGTGATTTTTAGGTACATCAGGGGACGAAGGAAGACCAAGGGAGGGATAGGGAGGCTTAATAAAGGGGAGGGGGGATGAGCAGAGGGCGACTGTGAAAAGGCAGAGATACTAAATATTTTTGCTCAGTATTTACAAATGAAGAGGGGGAGGTACCTAAACCAACAATAGAAACACTCTGGATATAGGAGTTAATATCAGCCCATTCACAGAAGAAAGGGTTCTGAAAGAACTCTTAAAACTGAAGGTGGACAAAGCAATGGGGCCTGATGGGATTCATCCCAGAATTCTAAAAGAACTAAGGGTAGAACTAGTGACAGCACAGACTACCCTCTTTAATAAATCATGGGAGGATGGGGTGGTACCTGAGGACTGGAGGAGGGCAGATGTGATTCCCCTTCATAAAAGTGGGAGCAAGGCAGAAGCAGGAAACTACAGACCTGTTAGTTGTACCTCAGTGATAGGGAAAATGATGGAATCACTTCTGAAGGAAAGAATTGTCGAGTACCTAGAGGCCAGAGGGGCACAGGACACAAGGCAGCATGGATTCACAGCAGGAAGGTCATGTCAGACGAATCTAATAGATTTCTTTGACTGGGTGACCAGGGAGGGGCTGTGGACATGGCCTACCAAGACTTCAGCAAGGCATTTGACACCGTCCCACACAAAAGATTAATATACAAGTTGGCCAGCCTGGGAGTGGGTCCCAAGATAGTAGCCTGGGTAAAGAATTGGCTGGAGAACAGGACACAAAGGGTATAAGTAAACAGAGTCAACTCTGAAGAAAGGGGGGTTACTAGTGGGGTACCGCAGGGTTCAGTACTAGGACCGGTCCTCTTCAATGCCTTTATAAGCAACATTGCAGAGGGACTGGAAGGAAAAGTATGTCTCTTTGCAGACAACACAAAGATCTGCAACAGAGTTGATACACAAGGTGGGGTGGAAAAGATGAGAAGGGAATTGGCAAGGTTGGAGGAATGGTCAAATGTATGGCAGCTTAGATTCAAGTTAAGAAGTGCAAGGTAATGTACCTGGGAAACAAAAACCCAGGGGAAGAGTACACAATGGGGGGTGAGATACTAACAACAACAAAAAAATGGAAAGGGACCTGGGAATAGTCATATCAGATGACCTAAATGTGGACAAGCAATGTGAGAGACAGTAAGGAGGGCTGGGGGTGCTACTGGGATGCATAGGGAGAGGCATCACCAGTAGGAAACAGGAAGTTGTTATCCCTCTGTACAGACAGCTGGTAAGACCCCATCTGGAGTACTGTGTGCAGTTCTGGAGACCCAATCTCTGCAAAGACATAAACAGGATGGAGGCAGTCCCAAGGAGGGCAACTAAAATGGTGCAGGGTCTGCACCGGAAGACATATCAAGAGAGACTTAAGGAGCTTAGTATGTATAGCCTTGATGAAAGGGGGGGGGACATGATAGAAACTTTCAAGTACTTCAAGGGAAATCAACAGACCTGGGTTTGAATCCCACAGCTTCCACTTGCATACTGTGTGACCCTGAGCAAGTCACTTAACTTCCCTGTGCTCCCAGGTCGCACCTGTAAAAAAGCTTTCAGCTTAATGTGCTACTCCTGGTTAAACAACTAAAAAATTAAAAAAAAGTCCAAGAGGGTAGCATCTTTCAGAAAAAGAGGTGTGCAAGAACAAGGGGGCACAATTTAAAGATAGAAGGGGTGGGGTGGTTCAGAGGTAATGTAAGGAAGTATTTTTTCACAGAGAGGGTTGTGGATGCATGGAACAGCCTTCCGGAGGAGGCTGTAGATTCAAAAACAGTGGTGGAATTCAAGAATGCATGGGACAGTCATAAGGCAATTCTAGGGGTGGGGGTAGGAAGAGGCAGGCTGTTGGTTAACTAGGGTCTGCAGCTTATCCATTAGGTAGGGGAAATATGCAGACTGGGTGGACCAAGCGGTCCTTATCTGCCGTCAAATTCTATGTTTCTATGTTGTTAAATAAAAGGCAAATAAAATCGAAATGTATCAAGCACGTCTGAATTTATTTGAAACCTAAATTACAAATTAACTTGGTGAAATAAAATACTTCATATACATAAAACACTCAGTGAAGTCAGTGTCTTAATGTCATTGAAAGTTCTTACTATAAAAGTCGAATGATCCTTAAATGTTGCTGGACTGTGTGGTGTCAGGGGAGTGTGGCTCACTCTCAAGCACACTTGCATCACTATCACAGTCACGCTCAGCTCAGACAGACCACAGGGACAATGCTGAAAAGAACAGCGGAGGTCGGAATGTTGGTTTAACCTGTGTTCCTGGGCTGTAGCCTGTTAGTCTCTTGTTTGATTAGCGCCGCAGTCTCTCATTGTTCCGGCTGCACTCTGGTGTACCCTGGTGTGAATGCTGGCGAATCTAGCGATGTTGTTTTACTTTGGGGGCGGGGGTTTGTCTTTACCATTACTGCCTGTGGAGATAGAGACCAGCTGTTACAGTTAGGACGGAGGAGCCCATTTTCTCACTGGCACATATTTGCTGCAGCTGCTACTTCAGAGTTTTGGAAGCAGCTTCTCAGAATGATGGTGACCACAGGGTGACACTGCTTGTCTCTAATTATGTACAGTTTGTGGTCTCATTTTTCCGACCATGCTGTGTCCTGAATGCTGCTGCTGGGGTGTTATTCAGTTTGACTGGGGGTGGGCTTCTTTGTGGTCTCAGTCAGCTGTCCGATCCAGGTTTGTTTGTTTTTTTTCTTTACTTCCTTGCGGTCTCACTGTTCTGACTGCACTTCATGCTGGTGTTTTTTTTTCTTTGTACCGCATGAGCACCACACAGCACAACAGACAGGGTATGGAACTGTAGCTTTCCACCGGAGGAACTGCACTAGCCCAACTGGCCAAGTGACAGAGATCCTGCACTGGCCCGCGGCAATCTGCACCAGTACCCAGGCTAGTAAATGAATGTTAAGATTGACCCCTGGTGTGTGGGCTAGTTTTCAAGTTCCTTAATCCACAATGAAAATGGAAAAAAAATATATAAATGGAAAAGAACATAAAATAGGGACTCATATCGCATTTTTGTTTAAAGGGGAGATTCCATGTGGGAACTCTTGGCTGTGCAAATTTCAGGGTCATTAGGGCTCAGCTGCAAAACATAACCCACTAGTTTTGACCCCTACTGTTCATATTCAGCGGAACAGTGATCCACTTTGACAAATTTCTGAAATGAATTGTCTTCTGTTTTAACTTAAGCTACAAGGGAAGTTTTGCATACTCAAGCCAATTCTCGTCTATGACCCTAAAACCCCATTAAAACAGGGAATGGAAAATGTGGAAAAATGGCTTGGAGAGACTCCAGTCTGTTCTTTGTTGTCTGAAATATGGGTTGCTTTCATATATGTTAGCAAGCTATAAGAAAAGCAGTTTTCTTAGTGTAAAGCAGAAAATGTGATAAAACCGATGGGAAGATTTCTATATAGGTTATTGATTTACTCTAGTGCATCTCCACAGAATGTGTTAATCATGTGTAAGTACTGTCTGGAACTGTTCTAATAATTAAGAAAAACTACGAAAAAAGCATTTAGCTGTGCAAATTAATTTGAAGCCACCTGGAAACCATGAAAAAACAAGCCCAAAACTTTTTAAAATGTATTTTCCAACTATGTAGTAGGCTTGTAAAACTTTTCATTTTCATTTTTCATTTTTTATACTTTTTAACTTGATGAGCATGACTGCCCATTTTCACAAGTGACAAGTAAACACTTAAAAAAAACTCATTACATATACAAATATACATACAAAAATATATACATACTTTACAAATAACAAATTAAGATCTACAATCCCCTATCTGACAAGTGCATGAGTTAGAACTGTTTAATCAGGATTTCAATCTTACTTTAAGGCCCGGATATTCAAAGCAGTTGTGCCAGCACAAGTGCTGACTTGCGTCAAGTAGCCATATTCAACGGGAGCCATTGCGAAGCATAATTTCCATTGCGACAATGCGCAACTATAATGTATGCAGGCTTAAGTGCAGGGGGCATGCCCATAAATATCCAACGCAGTGGCATATTCAACCATGAAACCATGGCACAAGTGTGGAGCAAATCGAAGTTTCTCTGAGCAGACTTGTTCCTATAAATATAGGGCACAAACACACAGACATCACTTGCGCCAGGCGAGAGGGAGTGAGAGAGAGAGAGAGAGAGAGAGAAAGAAAGAAGGAAAGAGAAAGAAAGAAAGAAAGAAAGAAAGAAAGAAAGAAAGAAAGAAAGAAAGAGACAGAGGTGGCATTGGAGACGGGAGAGAGGGGCAGAGAGGGCAAGAGAGAGAGACAGGCACACTGCCAGGCAGTGCACCAGGGTGGCACACAGCCAGCAGCAGCCAACCGCCCAGGGGGACATTGGACAGCAATGGCCATGGAAAGTGCACCCTTCATGATGGAGACCGTGAAGAGGAGTGTGAGGGGGCAGGAGGAACAGTGACATGGTCGAGGAAGGGCCCGTTGGTGGTATGCCTGACACAGGTGGTACTGTGCGTGCATCACCTTCGAGAATTACAGTGACACGGAGATTGTGGGCCAGTACTGCCTGAACAGGGCCATACTGAGGAAGCTGTGTGAGCTGTGCAGTGAGGAGATGCAGGCACCCACCAGACAGAGCCACGCCATGTTCATGGAGACGAAGGTAAGAGCAGTCATGTACCTGCTCGCCATGGGCACCTTTCAGAGACCAACAGTGGACACCACAGGCATAACCCAGTCGGCCACATCCCACCTCCTTAAACAGTTCCACAACACTCTGCTGCTACGTGCTTCGGAATTCATCCATTTCCCCAGCACACAGGCGGAGCAAACAGCAACCATGCAGGAATTCCACAGGGTAGCACATATGCCTGGCGTGATTGGGGCCATTGACTGCAGCCATGTGCCCATCTGCATGCCACCTGGCCCTGAGGGTGTGGCATACATAAACAGGAAGGGGACCCTGAGTGTCAACTGCCAGGTGGTGTGCGATGCCATGGGGTGCATTACCAACGTCTGCGCCACACACCCTGGGAGTGCACATGATGCACTGTGCCACAGGTTTGAACATGGAGACATCCCCATGGGCCACCTAGTGGGTGAGTATGGCATGGGCAAGGAGGAACGGGCAGAGCAGACCTTGGGATGGGGAAGGGCAGAGTGTGCATGATGGCGTGGGTGCCAGGGACAGGCAAGGGGCACAGCATAGAATAGCAGAGGGCTAACCATGTCATTATCCACACAGGACACAGCGCCTATCCACTGAGGCCCTGGCTGCTCACCCCCTACCACTGGCCACTGTCCCCAGCAGAGGAATGCTACAACGAGGCACACGCCAGCATGCGCAACATCATTGAGCGTGTATTTGGCATGCTGAAAGCATGTTTCCGTTGCCTAAACAGGTCAGGCGATGCCCTACAGTACAGCCCCTCAAAAGCCTCTAGCCTATTCCTGGCCTGCTGCATACTGCACAACATGGCCATTGACCGTGGGATAGCTGTCGAGGTTGATGAGAGCAACAGTAATGGGGACAATGGAGGCAGTGGGCCAGAGGGTGGTGGACAGCCCCACCATGGGCGGAGGGATCCCTGGCTGCAACAGCAGGAATGACGATACCGGGACACCATTGCACAGGAGCACTATGGTGCACACAGGTAGGTGGTGTGATACACATGCCTGGGCCACACAAACAAGTACAGTACACATGCAGGGGCATGCACGGCAATGTGCATGCACACACAGAGGCGTGATGCAAGGGTAGGGGAGTCAGTGGCACATAACCACACACACAGCAATGCACACACACACACGCGCACCCACACACCCAGGCATTGGTATGTGGAATGGATCAGATGCATTGCACTGGTGCACAGGCACAACTGGCTAAACTGCCCACATCATGCCCATGCCACACAGTCCAGTGGCCGGGCAAGCACGCACACAGGTAGCATGCAGCATGACACACAGGTGCCACACCAGTGGTATGCACACACATACACGCCGCCCATGTGCGCAGAGGGCAGCAGCTGCAGACTGCGGTCAGGGCAGCATGCACATCAGGTCCACTGTATGGAACCATGGCCGCCACGGGGGTCGGCTGCTCCAGGGCCGATCGGTAGCCACAGGCTGCACATCAGCAACAGGGGGTGTTTGAACTGCAGGATCATGTCCACTTGGGGGTGTGAAGGGGCCCAAACAGGCCAGCCCCAGGCGTGCCTGGGATGCCAACATCAGAGTCCAGCGTAGACTGTGTTGGGGTCACCCAATGCCAGGTTCGTGGGGTGGACATCGCACTGCAGGGGGTCATCTCTGCCCAGCCATGCCCTGTGGCAGCCAGCAGTACAAAGCCATCCGTGACCGCAGTGGCAATGCGATCCAGGGATACATTCATGGCCTCCTGCATGTGCTGCATCCCCACCAGGATCTGCACATTGCCCCTCTCCTGCTGCTCGGCCAACTGGCGCACCTCTGTGTGCAGTGCACATACCCCAGCAGCAAGCAGCAAGTGTTGCTGTACAGATGCCCACAGCAAACAGGTGTGCTCAGCCAGTGCATTGGCGTACCTGGGGAACCCAGGAGGGACGCCAATCCTCATGTGGTGACTGGCCACGCTGCACAATCTGGTTCACACTGTACAGTGGGGTCCTCAGGGGGAATGTCCATTGCAGGTGCACCAGTGGCGGACCCTGCATCTGGCTGCCCAGTGGCACCTGAAGCCTGCTGCTGTCGTCCGTCCAGCCACTGTATGCCTTACCAGAACCTGCGCAGCTGCACCACCACCACCGCAGGGCACAGCCGTGGCAGTGCACACAGCTGCACCCGCAGTGGTGGCCGGCAGCTGTTCCTCCACTGGCAGAGCACTGGGCGTGGTGCCTGTGACACCTGCCAGCAGGGGCGACACAGCCACATTGTCACCCATGCTGTACAGGAGCTGGCAGTAGTCCTCATCGGAGTCGGACCCTGCCCCAATCTGTGTCTCCACACAAGAACGTCAAAGCTGGCATCCTGGAGGAACACATCCAGGGCCTCGTCCGACCCCAGTTCCAGTACAGCCGCCTGCACCGTGGTGCTGGGATGCAGCCTGTTGGGCCCCTGGATCCCAGTGGAGGAGGAGGACTGGTGCCCTGTGGCCGTACCAGCTTCCACGGCTCCTCCCAGTGCCCCATCATCCGCACGGGGGCATGCTGGTGTTGAGAGAGAAAAAAGGTGTGTCAGTGATGCAATGCCCACATGTGCCCCCCCGACACTGCCACTGCATGTGTCCGGCAGCACGGCATGTGCATTGGTGCACACACATGCACATGACATGCATGCCGGCAGCATGCACACCAGCTTGCCTGTGTACACACCCTCCATGCCACCAGCTGTGTGTGGTTGACATACTTACCATGCAGTGATGGGCTGCCACCTGTCTGGACACCACCTCCAGGCACACCCTCTACCATGCTGTGGCACATGGTGGCTGTCACCAACTCCTCCTGCGCTGGAAGCAGTGGAGCATCCACAGGCCCCCCTCCGGTGGCATTCCAGGACTCACGGATGGCCGCCACCTTCTTCTTGATGCTCCTCTTGTCCTTGCCCACATTCTTCCGGCACTCCTGCGCTGACTGCTGGTGGATGCCATGCTGGTTGACGTATGCCGCCACCTCCTCACAGACTCCAGCCCTGGCCTGTGGTGTGCCCGTGGCACCACTCAACAGGGGCTTCCTGTTGAGGTATGCATCAAACAGGGCCTCTGTCTCTGCTTTCATGAAATTGGGCCTGTGCTTGCGAGCAGGCCCACCCTCCTCACATTCTGACATTTTGCTTTCAGTAGACATGGACAGCACAGTGCGTCAGTGGCAGCATCTCCCTGTTCCATCCCACCGTGCTGTGCTGTCTGCTCCCAGTGAGCTGCAGCGGCATGCGCAGCTTACCTCGAAAGGATGCAATACCAGCGCCTGTGCTGGTCCATGGCGCTTATAAGACGCAACGCATGCAAATGAGGTTTGGCGCAAAGGTAATGACATGCTAATGCACCCAGTGCACCATGCATTGGCTGATGAGCTAATTTGCATGTGGTTTCTGAATATGGCGATTATGTACCGTGCGCCAATGTGACTGCACGGGTGGAATCCGCGGCACAATGCGCTGCTTGCCGCGTCGGTCGCGCCAGGCCTACAGTGTGCATGCACCTAATGGTATCACGGTGTCAGTACACACTATGCACTGACAGCGTGATGCAGGGGCGTAGCACATAATGCGCCAGGCCTGCTATTGTGCATGTGTGCACTACACAGAGGCAGGCGACCCTGGTGTGACCTCTGTCCCCTGGGTCATTTCCCTGACCCAGTGACCCCACCTAGCCATGCCCATGCCACGCATCTCTGGCACTGCATGATGGGCAGACACAGTGCATGTTCCCTCACATCACGCAACTGGCACATGTTGTGGACACATGGGCCTACTGCTGCCATTTTGGTCAACGAGTTCCCGGTGTGTAGCATGGCGCAGGGACATGTTCACAGAGCTCAGAACTGGACACAGGTTGAACTTGTCAACCTGGTGGCCTGTGTCCAGCCCCACTCCCCCCAACTATTTTGCTAGGTGCCCCTGCAGCAGCCAAGGGTCGCAGTGTGGCAGGGGATTGCTGCCAGGCTGCAGCAAAGGACCAAGGTGGCCAGGACGGGGGAGCAATGCCACCACTGGTACAATGACCTGATGAGGCAGGACCCAGAGCACCTGAGGAGGCTTGAGGCACGCATCAGGTGAGGGGCTCTGCCACAGCCAGGTAAGTCGGCCCATATTGCATGTGTGCCCTGGTGCTGTACTGTGGTGTTGGCTAGGCTGCCTGGCATGCCCTGCAGAGCGGTGCACTGTCATTGTGCACATCGAGGAGTGGCATTGCCAACCGCCGCTTGCGTTGCGATACAGCTGTGCTGGAGTGTCAGGCAGGGGCTCACCCTGTGCACAGGGGTGGGGGTGGTGGACAGCTGCTGTGGATGATTCCTGATGTGTACCTGTCTTTGTTCCATTCTCAGGGCCCAAAAATCACTGCTCGGCACAGGCGGCAGCACCACAGCAGGCCACAGAGAAGGAGGAGCAGGAGTGGGCCCAGCACCAGCGGGACTGCAGAGGGCAGGTAGGCACTGTCATGGTCCTTTGCACTTTACATGGGGAGTGGCGGGGAAGTGGGTGCAGGCATGGCTGCCTGTGCCATGTACCGTGGCAGCTGTGTGTGTCATACTGTGAGTGGTGCATGCCACTGTGGCACATCCATTGGACATGTGTGCCAGCTGTTGGTGGGGTGGGTGTGTGCCTGGCTGTCACTGTTGTTGTTGTGGTGCTGCCAGTGCACTGTGCCATGTGACTGTCATTGCGCAGTCAGGTGGCCATTCTGTGGTGGGTATCATCTCTGTGCAATGCCGTGGTGTGCCGAGTTGCTGGCAGGCGTTTGGCCAGTACAGGCTCTCGGGGGTGTTCCCACTGCCCATTGCGCACTGTGGGTGGGCATGGTTCCTTGGGACATTTCACTGATCACCTGTCTTGGCCCTTGTCATAGGTGTCCAGTGGAGGCGTCAGAGGCCCATGTACTGCAGGCTGCTCCAGCAGCTCATCCTGATAACATCGACACCATGGAGGCAGTCCTTTAGGTTCAGCATCTGCTATTGGAAGACCGGAGGCAGTGAGGTCACCAAGGGGTGGCAGGTCATGGCTGCCCTTAGTTTGGCCCCAGCATTCCCCTGTTTCCCCTGCCGTACCTCCCTCTACAGTCTCCCTTCCCACTCCCTGTTCCCTGTCCCCTTCCCTCGCTTTCCTACTGTTTCCCACCCTCTTGTTCTTGTAAATAGTTGTATTCCCGAATATATATTTTTTGACTTACCTGCCTGTGTCAGTGTCTGCTTTGCAGGTGGCATGAGGAGCCATGCTGCACTGGCTCAGTGTCTGTCCATGTGGTGTGCATGTGTCAGGGCGCGTGTTGTGCATCTGTGGTTCACTGCTGTGGTGTGTCCCACTGTGGTGGTATCCTTCCCCTCGGTTGGTGGCTGTGTCTTGGGGTGCCTGTGGGGCAGCTGTCAGGGGTGTGTGGCAGATGTGTGCATGGTGGTGGTGGATGTGTGCGTGATGGTGGCACACAGCCATGGTCTTTGGTTGGGTACTGGTTGCACACTGTATTGGGGCCCCTACTTGGCATTATGCAGCCTGTTCCATGTGGTCTGCCACGCTACGTGCCTCCCGGCACTTTCAGTACCTACTGTGTGGGCGTCCTGTGTGCCTCTGTGGTGTGTGTGTGTGCTTGGCTGCATGGTCCTGGGTGTGGCCTGCTGTGGTCGGGGGGGGCATGGCCAGCAGCCTGCAGGGGGGCTCCCTTGGTGGCACTCCGTTGGTCATTGGCACCTCCTGGTGCCTGCTATCTGTGCCACTGCTGTGTTCTGGGGAGGGGTGTCTGGGTACCTGTGTGTGCCCTGCTATGCCCTGCTGGTGGGGGCCTCCTGTGGCCTGTCACTGTGCTCCCTGGCTCTGTCCCTAGGTCTCCTCTCTGTGCCATGCGCCCCTCTATTGCTCTGCTCCTACAGTTGCGCATGAGCATCTCTTTCTGCTCCATGGCACAACTGTGCCATATTCAGCCAGACTGTGCTGGCGCAGTGCAGCCAGCGCAACCTCTGAATATGGCTCCTGTTGCACCATGGCTCATCAGATTTGCGCTGTGCCAGACTTGCGCCAGCCTGCAGGACTTGGGACAGCTGATCCATTACCAATGAAGTCCACAAGGACAGACATCCTGTTAGCATGAGTTTTATATCTGAATAAATAAAAATACTGTGGTAGAACGCTACCAGGTTTAACATTTTTAAACCTCCTATGCCCGTCTCCAGATACAGGGTTCCTCTTTTTTCGGGGTTTAAGTGGCTTCCCAAATACAGAGGAAGAAGCAGCTAATAAGTCTAGTTTCCAGGGTCTAGGGTGGTGGGAAAACATAACAGAACATGGGGATAAGATAAGTTTTAACCACGAATACATATTTTTTCTTACTTATCCTCCACTTGTTCCTCTGGGCTACTCTGTCTAGTGCACTACTGATTGCATAATCCCAATTGAAGTATGCGGAATCAGGGCGTCCGAAATAGATACCCAAAATGTTCTCTTCCTTAGGACTAATGGGAATACCAAAACAACTGGCACTATGTATAGGGGGTTGTCCAATAGGTATGCATTTGCTTTTCTGAAGATTCACTGTGGATCCTGAAATTTCAGAAAATGAAATAAGTATTAGTTCCACTAGGGTGCCTGATTGCTGGTCAGCTATAATAATACAGAGATCATCTGCATAGGCCAGGATTTTAATCTCAGTGTCTTGGCTGAATATGGAGAGGTCTTGAATGTGTGGGTCCACATTTATTCTGCAAATTAAGAGGTCTAAGGAGAGTAGGTATAAGATTGGACTTAGCGGGCACCCCTGACAGACTCCTACCTTCACTTCACAGAGGATACCTATCCATCCATTGGTATATGGGAAAATGGAAGCATACTATAACATAACTGTATCCATGAAATAAAACTCTGAGGGACCCCACATTCCGTCATGCAGGACCATAAGTATGTATGGGATACCCTACTGAAAGCTTTGGTTTGATCAACACTTAATATATACCCAGTCATTTCTTCATTTTGTCCTGTTTTGAGGATTTCTCTCAGTATAGTTAGAATATAGGAAATCTTCCTGCCTGGGAGTGAACAAGCCTGTGTAGGGTAAATGAGGGAGGCCAAAACAGAGGTCAGTCTGTTACTGAGTAGTTTGGTCAATATCTTAAAATCTGAGTTTAATAGTGTTAGGGGCCTCCAGTTTTTTAACTGTTTCTTATCCTCCATTTTATGAATTAGGATCATCAATCCTGAGTACATTTCCTCACGGCAGTACTTTTTTATTGAGAATGTAATCATATAATTCTGTGAGTTCTGGTAGTAGATTTGAGTTTATCTGTTTATAGAAGGTGTGGGGTATCCCATCAGATCCTGGTACAGATCCTGTAGTAAGCTGTGAAATTTCTGTGGCTATCTCTTTTGTAGTGATTAGGGTTATCACCTGCCCTGATTTTCGCAGGACAGTCCTGATTTGGGCAGCTGTGTCCTGCAAAAAAATATGAAAAATACTACATGTCCTGATTTTATAGTATAGAAACAATTTTCTGACTTCCCACTAAATGTTGCAGAAAACTACAATACCTTAACTAAAATACCTTAACATGACAAGAAACAATAGAAGTGGAACCCACCTGCAAATGGGGGTTCCCAAAAGTCTTCCAGGAGCTTGCCGGAATGCTCCAAGTCTGGGCTGTGTTCGGCGTCTGAGCTGTTTAAATGTGGTTCCAAGTGAGTGCTATTTGAGCCTCCGCATACTGTCTCTTTAAGAGCTGTCTGCTTGCAGACTTAATTAGTTTGTATGGGGGGACTGTGTATTTAATGCTCGAATCCCGCCCAAGCTGCGGAGAAATCACTCCATTTCTGCAGTCGCTAAGAGCGCAGCGGGAGCCTAAATGCCTGAAACCAGTTAGAGTGTTAAGTAAAATGCAGTTTGTCTAACCTGCCTTTCTTGCAGCTGGGACTCTGTGTGTATTACCCCTCCATTTTGGACCTAAACTGCTGTGCTGGTCCAATTGTGTTAAGGGTTCCCTAAAATGGAGGCTGTGGATGAATCAGAACTTGGACTCTTAATTTTGAGCCAGCCACAAGAGGATTGTATGGGCAGCGACTCTGGGAAATGTAGTTTTGACCTTGGCGCCTTTTTCTACCAACAGAGGGAGTCTTATTGTGAGTGACAGCTGAATCAGCCAACAGAATAGTGTGGAACTAAAGGAAATGCCCTGCTCTGTGACTGGAAAGATCAGATCAGTTGTGGCAGTGATGAGAGAAGGAGCTGTGTGATTCTGTGGTGTATAGTTTCATGCGGGAAGCGCATGTGATGCCCTGAGTTTCGGTCTGCAGCCTTTGTTAGTGCCAGTTTGGACTGAATCAGAGTTGTGAGGAGAAAGAAGCAATAGAAGTGTGGAAACCAGGCTCACCCTGTAGAAGACTGGAGAAATTGCTGAATCGCGCTCGGTCTGTCAGGAACTGAAGCTGCTGAGTGTGCTCCCGGGTATTTTGCAGTAATTGCGGTCAGGATCGAGGAGCAGCCTGCCTGGTATAGTACTTTACTTTTACATATAAATGTGCGTAGTGCTTGTGGGGAATCGCTATTTCAAATCCCCTGTACAGTGAATTGTGTGCTGAAGCTGGAAGTAAACCCCCAGCTTAATTCAGACTACATCCATTTGCTATCAAATGCAGTGGGGTCCAGTCACAAGGACATTGTCCTCATGCTCTGCTCTTCTGGCAATCCAGAGGGACATTCTCCATCTGATCCTCAGCTTGGGTGTTGTGAGTACAAATCAGGGTATTCCCCTGCAGCTTGTTTTCAATCACAAGTGTGTCACCTAATTCTTGTTGTTTCACTGTTTCATGGACTGAGCCCTCCGGCTCCGGATTACAACCGGGTGTTGTGCATATATTTTCTTCTACAGGGCCCTATCCATCTGCATCTGTCGGCCAACCCCGGGCAACGGACCTGGCTCCCCAACCTGGGTACCCAGAGTGTGACTTTTCAGACCCTGTATGTGTGCACAGTACTCTGATTTGAATATTTCCAAACCAAATCAACCGGATTGCCCCCCTCCTTGTTACTGTCCCCTAAGCAAATCAGATTTGTTGTTGTTATACTATATACTGTCTGTGGTGTTGGTACTCATGGAAACAGTATTGGGTTTTGCTGTGTATGTTGTTTAACTTTACTTTACAAGGGGTCCTCAGAGACTTGCTGCAGAATCAGTCTCGAGGGTAAGTGGTATCTATATGAGTGAACAGTGTGTATACGTGGGGTATTGGAGCTGTAACTCCGGTGTACTGTGTGAGCCACTAGAGGGAATAAAAGGGGGTCTCAGTGTCCCAGAGGGCTGTGACCAAGCTAGTCTAACCACTACAAACCCTGACCTCTGGGTGGAGGCACCCGCCATAGGACCTAGGCCCTCAACCCTTCCGTAGTCAAACAGGCAGGGGTAGTAGCCCTTGGGATAGCGCCAGCTAGGGTTACAGAAGCAACTAAGAAACTACAATACTCAGTGTTAATTCTGATTGTAGAGAACAAACAAGTACGTTGCATTGGTCGAGGTTACGTATTGTCCTGTGAAAAATCATGTCTCTGTAAGAAATGTCCCACTTTGGGCTTCTTAAAAGGTGGTAAACATAGACTTTGACGGCAGATAAGGACCGCTAGGCCCATCTAGTCTGCCCATTTCCCTACCTACAGGATAGGCCACAGATCCTAGTTAACCAACAGCCTATATCTATAGCCTATAGCTCCTATGGCATCCCAGAAGTTTCTCTATGTGTTTACAAAAGGATGTAAAATCTGTGGTAACCATAGTAGTAATGGGATTAGTTAAAAGTTTAGTGTCTAAAGGGGATGGCTTAGGCAGACGGCAATTTTGAAGCCATTCCATAGTTCTGTCAGAGCTGGAGTAAGCTGTGCCGAACAAAGCAGTAACATAATGTTCTAGTTCAGACATTATATTGTTATTCCCCATAACTGTCCCTTTCTGAGCTGTTTCAATAGCGGAAATATTTTTATTTCTGGTGCGTGTAAGGCAGCTTTCAAAGGGGCTGGCCTGAAATTGGTTCCCATGTGTGCTAAACCTCTGCTCAAACTCCAAAGACTTCGGCCTGTTGTATTGATGGGAAGCTAGTTACTGCTTAATGTTTTGGATTTGGGAAGTATAGTCTTGCCCAGTTTCTGTCTGAAGGGGAAAAAAGTTTACACAGTTGTTGTCGGAGTGTTTCATGGGTGGAGCTCCTATGGCATCCCAGGAGTTTCTCTATGTGTTTAAAAAAGGATGTAAAATCTGTTTTACTCTGGTCCCACCAATCAATGGGTGTATTGTACAGGAAAAACACGGATTCCCTTGCTTCAGTAATATTTAATAATCCCTGAAGAATATTCTCATCCTCTAATAAAGTCATATTTAGTCTCCAGTAGCCCTTCCCCATTGCTGAATCTCATGAGGGGGAGATTTTTTTTTTTTGTTAGTTATTTAACCAGGACTAGCACACTAAACTGAAAGCTTTTTTACAGGTGCGACCTGGGAGCACAGGGAAGTTAAGTGACTTGCTCAGTGTCACACAGTATGCAAGTGGAAGCTGTGGGGTTCAAACCCAGGTCTGGTCTGCTGAATGTCACCAGATTTGCAGCTCAGAGCCATAAACCACTGCGCTATACTGCCTCCCATTCTTCTACCTTCTTCTAATCTTCACTTCTAACAGGCCATGATCTGAAGTGGCCACCAGTACTACTGCTGCTGAGAATGTAACCAGGAGGTATGGTGACAAAAACAGTAGTCAATTCTGGTTTATAGTTCCCCCCTAAAGTAGATAAATTGTATTGCTTTTTGGTGAGAGTGGAAAACATCCCGCCTTATCCTGGGGAGCATCCACATTAATAATCCTAAGATCCTCTTCTTCTAGGGACATATCTAGCAGCTGTGCCCATCCTGGTAAAATATCCACTATCCTAGTTATTTTAATGGTGGGGTTATTTACACAAACCCAAACCCACTACACATGTCCTCTCCCATGGACCAATAGATGGCCCCCTCATAACCAATCAGCACTTGCTGTTTGAATTTCATACATAGTAGCTAAATGGGTGTCCTGAAAAAGGACGAGATCATATTTAGTATTAGCAATGCATGCAAAAGTGGTTTTCCTCTTCCTACCAGTCTTTAAACTGTTGGCATTTAAAGGAGGCAATAAATAACTCAATGTTCATAATACAAAGTGTAACCCCTAGGTGGCGCTATCCCAAGGGCTACTACCCCTGCCTGTTTGACTACGGACAGGCTGAGGGGCCTAGGTCCTATGGTGAGTGCCTTCACCCAGAGGTCAGGGTTTGTAGTGGTTAGACTAGCTTGGTCACAGCCCTCTGGGACACTGAGACCCCTTTTTATTCCCTCTAGTGGCTCACACAGTACACTGGAGTTACAGCCCCAATACCCCACGTATACACACTGTTCACTCATATAGATACCACTTACCCACGAAACTGATTCTGCAGCACGTCTCTGAGGACCCTTGTAAAGTAAGGTTAAACAACATACACAGCAAAACACAATATTGTTTCCATAAGTACCAACACCACAGACAGTATATAGTATAACAACAACAAATCTGATTTATTTAGGGGATGGTAACACGGGAGGGGAAAATCAGGTTAATTAGTGGCATTAAATCACAGTACTGTGCACACATACAGGGTCTGAAAAGTCACACTCTGGGTACCCAGGTTGGGGTGGGGCTAGCCAGGTCCGTTGTCCAGGGTTGGCCGGCAGGTGCAGATGGATAGGGACCTGTAGAAGAAAATATATGCATAACACCCAATTGTAATCCGGGGCCGGATGGCTCAGTCCATGAAGCAGTGAAACAACAAGAATTAGATGACACACTTGTGATTGAAAACAGGCTGCAGGGAATACCCGATTTGTACTCACAATACCCAAGCTGAGGACGGATGGTGGATATTCTTCTGGATTGCCAGAACAACAGGGCATGGAGACAAGGTCCTTGTGACTGGACCCCACTGCAGTTGATAGCAGCAGTTTAGTCCGAGACAAGCTGGGGTTTGCTTCCAGCTTCAACACACAGCACACAGTATAGGGGATTGGAAATAGCGATTCCCCACAAGCACTATGCACATTCATATGTAAAAGGAAAGTACTATACCAGGCAGGCTGCTCCTCGATCCCAATCGCAATTACTGCAAAATACCTGGGAGCACACACAGCAGCTTCAGTTCCTGACAGACCAAGCGCGATTCAGCAATTTCTCCAGTCTTCTACAGGATGAGCCTGGTTTCCACTCTTCAAACTTTCTTCTGTCTCCTCACAACTCAGATTCAGTCTGAACTGGCACTTGCAACGGCTGCAGGCCGAACCTCAGGGCCTCACATGCGCTTTCTGTGTGAAACTATACACTGCAGAAGCAAAGAGCTCATTCTCTCTTCACTGTCACGACTGATCTGATCTTTCCAGTCACACAGCAGGGCATTTCCTTTAGTTCCACACCATTCTGTTGGCTGGTTCGGCTGTCACTCACAATAAGACTCCCTCTGTTGAGGAGTCACGTTACGCAGTTCACTGAGTAGCACTCTCTCCCACGAGCTCTTGCCTCCTACCACCTATATCTTTGTTTTATTAAAGCTCGAGGTCTTACTTTACTGCTCCTCAATTGCTGAAAGCTTCTTAAATCAACTGGCATTTACCCGACGACGACTGAATGGATGCAGAAATGAAGAAAAATCCTCCTAAGCACACTCCTCCAACTATGCCTGAGAAGGCCCCGAAAAAATCTAAGGCCTCGGCTGTGCTTCACTCGCAATCTTCTGGCGTTCGATCGGTAGACGAGGAACCTCTTACTCTTGCCAAATTTTTAGAAGAGTTTCAGCCTTTTAAAATAGAGATGCAGAACATCACTGGTGAAATAAAACTCATCTCCAATGCTCTGGAAACACTCACCCAAAGAACGTCAGATAATGAAGCAAGGATCCATTCACTGGAGCGCAACCAAGAATGAATTAACCCCAACCTGGCAGCTTTAAGGCAATGCATATCCAAAATGGAAAATAAAGTCGAGGATCTTGAGGGCCGTAGACGCCGCAATAATGTGGTAATAATTGGCCTGCCTGAGCGTGAAGAGGGCACAGACCCCGTTAAGTTTACTCAGCTTTTTGTCAAAAGAATCGCTGGCCCTACCCCTTTTGGAACTGAATACTCCATCGAGAGGGCTCACAGAGCGCTGCGCCCCATCCCACCCAGAGATGCTGCTCCCAGAACCTTCATCTTTCGGTTCTTAAATTTCCAGGAAAAACAGCACTTTATGGTAAAAGTGAAAGAAACCAAGGAAATTACATGGGAAGGGGCCAAACTAAGAATAGTCCAGGATCTACCCCTCTCAGTACGGCAAAAGCGAGCTACATACCATCCTCTCGTCACTAAGCTGATAGCGGCTGGCATAAGATTTAGAGTGGGCTACCCTGCCAGGCTCCAGGTTCAGATTTCCGGCTCCTGGGCTACCTTTGAGAATGTCGAAGCGGCGATGGTAAGGCTCAAAGAGACTTTCCCCGATCTATTTCACCCGTCTTGAACATAGCGCCCTTCTCTCCTGGGCAAGAAGTGCAGTTTTTGTGTGGAGCATTGAGTGCTGAGTTCTTCTCGGTGGCCGGCCAGTAGATGAAGTGAATCTTATTCTCTAGGACTGTATGCTGTCTACCTCCTCTGGTGTTCTCCTCGTTACTCCATCTCTTCAGGGGGGACTCCACCTATTTGGTTCACCCTGTAGCCTCTCCCCGATTGCATTGATGCACCTGCTACCTGTATAATGTGGACGACTCCCCTGGTATCCTTCCCTGTGTGATTTAACACATCCCTTGATGCCAAAATCTTATTCTCTTTAATCGTGGCTACTGTTAAGGCAAGCGGCTCCTGGTTTCCCTGGGTTGGAATGCCCTGCATTGATACCTGGTTCCAGAGTGGCCATGGACGTCCTACCAGTGCGGTGACTGTATTTTTGGATCCGTCTGCTTTCGTCTCAGGATTGGAACGTACATTTGCGGTAAAAGTCCGCTAGATGGCAGCAGAGACTGATGCTCAGTTAATTTAGACTGCTCTCTGAATTTGGAGCTGACCGAGTCTGAGGACCAGAACGGGACACTGCTAGTCAAATTCTAATTATTAACATCTTATTTTTGTTCTTAGAACCCTGCAGCGCTCAATAGTCTAGTTTGGGGATTTTAAGGGGGGAGTTCTTCACTTGCCTTTTTTACGAGTTTGATAATTATGTTGGGCAGCCTGAAGAAGGGGAGTAAACTTGCATACGTTCTGGGTAGCGGGAAATGTTCCTGCAAGAGGGCTTTGTACCATCAGCTAATATCCCCTCGTCTAATGTGGTATGCCAGAATGTTCGGGATCAATATAGCAATATTGCTGAGGATCTAGGACTGTTCCTATCCTAGTTACAGTTTTCATGTGCTCAGAGCGTTATGGTATCCTATGCATAAGGGGGGATGGCTGCATATGGGGTTTTTATTATGTTATTACCTAGGCATCTAGCAGGATTAAACAGCTTTTTCAGGATTGGGTTAATATCACTATTGCATTTTTCTCATCAGATGCCTTTCTTTTTCCATGAACCTGAGCCTTTCTTATCCTGTCACATTTTGTAACCCTGACACATCATTTCTAATTGGCGTCAGAGTTTGCTTCCAGTATTAACAAAAGAATGATTAAAGGAAAAGGGAAAGTAAGAAAAAAGTTTTTTTTTTTTGTTTTTTTTTCAGGAGAGGTTTGGGTGGCAGTAATTTTTGATATTCCTTGCTCTCCATAGGGTGATGTATGAGTTGAATACCACCCTGCTATAGTATCGAATCCCATGGGGGCTAGTAATATGGGTTTTGTATATATAATGGAAATGACTGCATGGCCATATTTCGTTGGTCATTTTTCTTATTTTTCTTGACCTGCTATATTCAGGACAATGACCATTATGTCTTAAGGCCAATGTATTTAGGATCATTGTACATAGTTATTCCCCAGTAGTCTTTACTTCTAGGGTGGTTAATTAGAACTGCTCCCAGAGAGCTAGGTGTTCTAACATAGCATGTTGTCTAGTATGGTATGGTGGGGGGCCAGGGCAAGGGAGAAATCTCTAGGTGAACTGATTGTCAAGTACCATGAGACATTGGGGTGAGATGGGGAGGGGGTTTGGGTATATTGTGGGCTATCGGGATCCTTCTTTTCTGGATTTTTTGTTATTTTCAGGTTTTTGGGGGGCAGGGGGCTGTGAAGCAGATATCTCATTATGGGTATTCAGAACAAATGTGTCAATACAGCTTGGGTTTGTGAAAATAACCAGGGTCGTAAGAAATAATGATTAACGATGTTCAGTTGTGCACATGGAATGTTAAGGGAGCCAGGCATAAAATCAAGCAATATAAGGTATTGAAATATCTCAGTCATATCAAAGCTCATGTTATATTTTTACAAGAGACACATCTACTCATTCATGAAGCCGATAAATTGAGAAGACAACAAGTGGGGCAAGTCTTTGCTGCACAGGGTAATACTCAGAGTAGGGGAGTCATGGTTCTTCTTCATAGATTGATATCTTTCAGAACCTCCCAAATCTTAGTTGACCCCTCTGGGAGATACCTATTTGTGAAAGGCAAAATACATACGTTGGAGATTGTGCTGGGATCCGTATACAGCCCCAATGCAGACAACCCAGGTTTTTTCATGAATCTATTAGAAGTTCTCAACCCTTTTCTGGGTACTCCCATGATTATAGGGGGTGATTTCAATTTGGTTTTTGATCCTTCGGTGGATAGATCTGGTCAAATCCCTCATGGCCTTTCTCCCGCATAGAGAACATTCAGGGACTTTCTTGATTCTGCAGGACTTTATGATTTATGGCGTGTGCTCCATCCTAATGATAGGGAGTACACGTACGTCTCCCCTGTTCACGGCACGTCCTCACGGATCGACTACATTCTCATTTCTCAATTGTTGCTTTCTGGAGTCTCGGATTCCAATATTATCCCTGGCCCCCTTTCCGATCATTCTGCGGTAACAAGTGTAATATCCCTGTCCTCATTCCCCAAAAGAGGAGGCAGATGGAAGTTAAATAATCAAATTCTCAAAGACCCTGATAAGGTTGACTACTTAGCATCTCAAATTCAACAGTTCATCGTTCTTAGCGTTAACACTACATGACGACCAGATATGGAATGAGGCGCTCTCAAGGTGTACCTCAGAGGTATCTTAATTGGTCTATCTTCGAAAAGGAAAAAGGAACGGGAAGACACAGGTCTTTCCCTCCTGTCCCAAATCAGGAACATCGAACGTACTCTTTCCCCGGCCTCCCACGAGCCGGTCAAACAAGACTTAATTAAAGTAAAAGATGCTTACCTCGATTTATTGAGAGAGCAAGCCGAGTTTGCCATTCTAAAAACGAACGCTGCCTATACCAATCAGGGGGAGAAAGCCGGGCGAATATTAGCAATGTGTATTAAGCAACTTGAATCAGTCCGATTCATCCCAGCAGTTCGTCTGTCAGTAGAGGATTCCCTTAAAACTACTGTTCCTGAGATAGTAGAAGAATTTACTATTTATTTTCGGGAGCTATATGCCCCTATGCTCAACCCCCCCTCAGAAGAGGATTTGCAAAGTTATTTGACAGACTCCGGTTTACCTTCCCTTAATAAATCTCAACAAGATGCACTTATACGTCCCATCACGGAGGACGAAATAAGCACTGTAATTAAGTCCTTCCCCGTTGACAAAACGCCAGGTCCTGCCGGCTTTTCTTCTAATTTTTACAAGACATTTTCTAGGCAACTAACCCCTATTCTGTTGTCTCTTTTTCAATTTCTATTATCTGGTCAGGGGTCTGACCCTTCCTTTTTGAGGCCCTTACAGTACTATTGCCCAAGCCAGATAAACCACAGGATCTTGTCACAAGTTACAGGCCTATATCTTTAATTAACCATGACATCAAGATCTTAGCCAAAATCTTGGCGAATCGGATAAGTCTGGTTCTCCCCTCGATAACTGGAGTTGAGCAGGTGGGTTTCATGAAGGGAAGATCATCCACTGACCACTTACGCACCCTCGCTCACGTATTTTTGGCCTCTGAGGACGCCGTTACCCCAATGGACTTGGTTTCCTTAGACGCCGAGAAGGCCTTTGACAGGGTTTACTGGAATTACCTGTTTGCGACAATGAATGTTTTTGGTTTCCCTAATATATTCCTGAGTTGGGTGCGTTCGTTATATATATTCCCCTCGGCCAGAATTGCCTGTAATGGTATGAGGTCCAGTCTGATTAAACTTCAGGTCGAACAAGACAGGGGTGTCCTTTATCTCCATTGCTCTTTAATATATATTTGGAACCCCTTATCCGGAGACTTATAATAGCACAAGATGTCCCAGGTATTCTTATACAGGGGCAGGTGGTTAAGGTTGCAGCGTATGCCGATGACCTCATTTTGCATATAACCAACCTTGCCACTTCCATTACCATTCTTCTTAATACAATAATCGAATTGAGTTTCGAATTATAAGCTCAACACCGCGAAAACTTTTGTTTTCCCTTTGAATCATTGGGTACATAAGCATGAAATTACTGCTACCAGACTCGTTTGGCAACCTAAATCCATGAAATACTTGGGTATTATTTTAACTCGAAGCAACACTCGTCTCAAATATCTAAATCTGGATTTGTTGGTTCAGAAAATAGACCAAGACCTTCATAGATGGACGCTCCTTCCTCTCTCCTTATGGGGTAGGATCAATTTAATTAAAATGAATATTTATCTTCGTTTGTTTTATCCTCTCAACATGTTGAATATCAACCTCTTTCTATCTTGGTTTAACAAAGTACATTCCATGCTCTCCTCCTTTATATGGGGATATAAAAAACCCAGAATGGCCTTCAGCAAACTGGCAGCTCCCAAAGACAAAGGGGGGCTAAAACTTCCTCATCTGGCCTTGTATTACTGGGCCAGTCAGGCTAATAAATACTTACAATGGCTGACAGCAGAGCAGCAATTATCACATTCTTTATATACTCCGATTTGGCTTAGGGTGGAATTGGATAGTATTAAGAAATATGGCTTTCTTCCGACCGCATTATTATGTACTAAAATACGGTTTCTTCCATTACCGTTACGTAAAACTCCTATCGCAATTTCGATCATGTCCCATTCTCAGCTGTGCGCATTTCTTAATTACGACAACACCAAGGATATATATCAACCAGTAATCAGTAACCCCAACCTGAAGTTGGATAATAAATCTTTACCTCCTAATTGGTGTCCTCCCATTAATTGCTGTTTGTTGCAAGATTTCATAACACCTGACAGACTATGGACCTCCTCTGTGGAGATCTTACAAATGCTCATGACTCCTGCTACCAACATTTTCAAGGTATATCAATTACGGCATTGTATTGTGAAGGCATTCAGGTCCATCCCGCCCTTGCCTCCACAGTTCAATTTTCTGGTTTCTCTTCTTGACTTGGCCAGAATCCTTCACGCAGTTTCTAAAATATACAGTAACTTGATTGCTTGGAAATATCTTGATAACTTGGCTCCTATCTCGTACTGGTCTTCTCTTTTTCCAGACATGGAGCTCGATTGGTCACTCATTTGGAATAGCTGTCATAAATTCCTATCCCAGGATAGAATGAGATTAATGCAATTCAAAATCTTACACAATATATATTATACTCCACAAAAATTGGCTCGAATAGGTGTATTGGCTTCCCCGCTTTGTACCAGATGTGGGTTGATGCCCGGGGACTCCCTCCACATTTTTTGGGATTGTCCTAAGGTCGCCCCCCTCTGGTCCACTATCAAACAAAAAGCTGACCCACTTTTAGGACTTTCTGAGCTTTTCTTGCCAGAAATTTGTCTTCTGGGTGATTTTTCTGCCATTACAATCAGATGTAGAAAATTCTATATGGCCCTAATTTCCATGTCTGTTAAAAAGATGGTTCTAAGCCATTGGAAAGACTCCGACAATTTGTCTTACTTAGAATGGCTCCAAGAGCTTCTTGCAAATCTTAGAACTGAGAGAACCATTGCAAGTCTTTCCAATAAACTTACGAAATTCAACAAACTATGGGGTCCTCTACAAGCCCTGTATTCGGTACAACCATGACATGTAGCTATTAGAAGTACATGATGTTAATTTTATATTACACTGCTGCATCAGAAGGGGGTAGGGTGGAGAGGGTGGGGGTGGGAAGAATGAATCTGTACATTGTGGTGGATAACCACTTTTTGTTACATCGTGTGTTTCTTGTGATTCATTCTCTGTATTGTAAACCTCAATAAAAACTGAATGAAAAAAAAGACTCCCTCTGTTGGTGGAAAAAGGTGCTAAGGTCAAAACTACATTTCCCAGAGTCACTGCCCATACAATCCCCTTGTGGCTGGCTCAAAATTAAGAGTCCAAGTTCTGATTCATCCACAGGCTCCATTTTAGGGCTCCCTTAACCCAACTGGCCCAGCACAGCAGTTTAGGTCCAAAATGGAGGGGTAACACACACAGAGTCCCAGCTGCAATAAAGGCAGGTTAGACAAACTACAATGTTGCTAATGCTTTAAATGATTACAGGCAAGCAATTACAGCTTTCAGATGGGCTCCCTTTGCACTTCCAGCGACCACAAAATGGAGCGATTACTTCGCAGCTCGGGCGGGATTCGAGCATTAATTACACAGTCTCCCCATACAAACTAATTAAGTCTGCAAGCAGACAGCTCTTAAAGAGACAGTACGTGGATGCTCAAATAGCACTCACTTGGAACCACATTTAAACAGCTCAGACGCTGAACACCGCCCACACTTGGAGCATTCAAGCAAGCTCCTGGAAGACTTTTGGGGACCCCCATTTGCAAGGGGGTTACACCCTTCCTAGCCTGGAAAAACTTGGCATCCGTGTCAAGTAAGTACCCCCATAAGTTTCAATACAACCATATACATTTATATCAGTATCACATTAGGCTTACACATGTAATCAGTCAACATATCACCCTACCAGAAACACATTTCTGAAACTTTTCAGCACATTACATTTTTCACAGTATTATACACACATTGTACCATAACTCAGGTTATTACCTCCTGTACATGAAACCTGAAGAGAGGAGGCCCTTCCCTATCAGCTACTTTGGGGCTGGATGGGGCAGGGGCACCTTACCTAGAGAGCAACACAAGTATATTGGAGTTAGCACTGATGTTCAGTTTGGGCAATGAGCTCAGGGACACATACACTCCTTTATGGACAACACTGAGAGGCAAGTCCACAGGCCTCCCAGGGGAATCATAACTAAGGTGCACCACAGGCTTTACAGCTCGACCAGTCTTTCTAGGGGGAACTGTTACAGTCTCTGCACCTTGAGCCTCATTTTCAGCATTGTTCTCACTTGTCAGAGGAGTCTCCATTGGGGTACAGAGGATAGAACTTGGGGCACTTTCAGCTCCAGGAGTTATCATCTGAGTCCACAACACTTGGCTCACATGGAGAGCTTTCAGACACTGGCAGTGGACCGTCAGGGCACTCAAAATACTCTTCTTATTCTGGTATATCACCAGTTTGTTCCAGTTCAATTTTTTCCCTCTGAGAGCTCATACAGTTCCACCATGCACAGTGATTCCATGCCATCCAACTTGATACTTCGCACTTCACTTTCTGGGAGCATTGGCTCCAGGGACAAAGCTGGGGGCTTAGGCAGTCCAGAAGGCCCGCTTCCTCTCCATAATTGACTAGGGGGTTGCCCTGAAACAATTGACTCAGTTCGTAAGAGGGGTAGTACCCAAAGTTGCACTCACTTTCCTCTGACATGGATTGACAGTCATTTTCAACTGGGACTTGTTGTGGGGAAGACTTTAACTCAGCATCTGTAGGTGCAGACTTCCTTTGCTTTTGCTTAGCAGCAGCTCGGGTCACTGGTCCAGAGGGAGCACTTTCTGGGGGCTCAGACTCAATCAAGATTTGTCCAATGGGCAGTAAATGATTTCTATGCATTGTTTTAACATCTTTTGAATTATTCTCAGGCCTTACTTTGTACATAGGCAGATCATCTAGTTTGCCCACTACAATGTGAGGGATATGGTACCATCTGTCAGCAATCTTATGTTTGCCATGCAGTCCCAGATTTCTTAGCAATACCCAATCTCCCTCCTGGAGTTCCTGTGCTTTCACCTTTTTATCATACCTTTCTTTGTTGGCCAGATTTCTTTTGGCAGCCATGGTTTGAGCCAGTTGCATGATTTAGCTGGGCCTTTAACTTTTGCACATACTGTAAATAGTTGTCAGCTCGAACCCTATCAGGAGAAACTCCAAAACATACATCTACAGGCAGTCGAGCTTCTCTTCCAAACATCAGGCGGTAGGGGGAGAACCCAGTGGCATCACTTTTGGTGCAGTTGTAGGCAGTACCAGGGTGCTAACTTGTTGGCTCCATCTAGGCTTGTCCTTTGGGTGGAGGGTGCCTAGCACATCTAGCAAAATGCGGTTAAAACGTTCGGGCTGTGGGTCCCCTTGGGGGTGGTAAGGGGTGGTTCTGGACTTTCGCACTCCCCACAGAGAAAGCATCTCTTTGATCAGACGACTCTCAAAGTCTCCCTTGATCAGAATGGATTCTTTGTGGAGCCCCATAGTGAACAAAAAAGTTTTCTACAAGTACTTTTGCCACAGTGGATGCCTTCTGGTCCTTGGAGGGGAAAGCTTGGGCATATCTTGTAAAATGATCAGTGACCACCAGCACATTACTAATATTTCTTTGATCCGACTCCAAACTCAGAAAATCAATACAGACCAGCTCCACTGGTGCACTGGTGGTGATGTTAACAAGGGGGGCAGCCCTCTGGGGCAGGGCTTTCCTCTGTAAGCAGCAACTACACATTCGAATGTGTTGCTCAACATCAGCCCCCATCTTAGGCCAATAGAATCTGGATCTCACCAAGTCAAGTGTTCTGTCTATACCAAGGTGTCCCACGTGGTTGTGTAAGGACCTCTGTACTGAGTCTCGAAAGGCAGTGGGCAGCACTAGTTGTTGTTTGTCTATTTGTCGCCCTCTGTCTACTGTTTATCTGTATAAGTCTATTGATCAGTTTCAACTTAGGACCTTCCTTGTATAACAATACAGTTCTCAAATCAGTGGAGTGTAATTGGGACACATCTTTCCCTGCATGGAAGGCTTCTAAAGCTGATTTGATCATGTGATCTCAGGATTGAGCCCGCTGAATACTGTTATTGTCCAGCTGAGGCAGTGCACCAATGTCTACTGCAGAAAAGTGGCAATAAGCAGCAGGTATGCAATTCTCAGAGGGTCCCAAACAATCCACCATACAGTCCACTGCATCCGTGGACATTTGTTCCTCCCTGTCAAACTTCTGGCAGAGTGCTCAAATATCAGGTTCTGACAGTCTGACCCAGTCATTCTGGGGAACAGGCCTCCGGGAGAGAGCATCAGCATCTATGTGGTTCAGGCCTGCTCTGTATTCAACAGCATAGTCGTATGTAGATAATGCGAAAGCCACCTATGGCCAGTGGCATCCAACTTAGCTGAAGTCTGCACATAGGTCAAAGGATTATTGTCAGTTTTACTAGTATCTTAGCCCCATACAAGTATTCATGGAACTGGTCAACAATAGCCCACTTCAAAGCTAGGAACTCTAACTTATGTACAGGATAGTTATTTTCGGATGGGGTCAGGCTTCTACCGGTAAAGGCTACTGGTCTCAGGCCATTCTCGTGCTCTTGGTACAATACAGCCCCAAAGCCTTGCAGGCTAGCATCAGTGTGCAAGACATAGGGCTTCGCTGGATCTGCATAGGCAAGGACAGGAGCGTGGGTAAGTTGATATATAATCTCATGAAAAGCAGCTTCACACTCAGGTGTCCATCTGGCTCCAAATACTTCATTGGGACGGAAATACACTCTCTCAGGCTCAGAAGAAACCGACCTCTTGTATTTTTTGTGGGTAGAAGGGCAACCTTGAGTAAGATTAAGTAAAGGACGGATCACTCTTGAATAGTCCTTGATGAAACGATGATAGTAACCACAGAATCCCAGGAATATCTGCAGTTCTTTTAGATTGTGGGGCTGTGGCCAGGTGGTCAATGCTTCAACTTTACTTGGGTCGGTCTCTATTCCCTCGGTGGAGACTATGTGTCCCACGTACTTTACAGATGCGTGGAAGAATTGACATTTATCGATGGACAGTTTTAGGCCAAAGTCTTCCAGTCAGTCCAACACCTTGAATAATCTGCTCTCATGTTCCTCCAGTGAGCTGCCAAACACAATAACATCATCTAGGTACACCAGGCAGTCTAATAAGTTCATGTCCCCCACTGCACGCTTCATCAGTCATTGAAAAGTGGCTGGGACACCTGAAATCCCTTGAGGCATCCTCATGAATTCATAGAAGCCAAGCGGACAGATAAAGGCTATCTTCTCACGGTCTTCTGGGGCCATCGGGATCTGGTAGTACCCACTGTGAAGATCCAGCACAGAGAACCACTTGCTACCATTCAGGCAATCTAAAGCATCCTGGATGCGGGGCATTGTATACTGATCAGGGATAGTCCATCGTTTCAAGGTGCAATAATCCAAGCACATCCTTACTGTCCCATTCTTTTTTCTCAGTACCACAATAGGTGACGCATATGGGCTTCTGGATTCTTGTATTACACCAGCAGCAAGCATCTGTTGCAGATGCCGTCTCACAACATCTATGTCAGCAGGGGCCAGGCGTCGAGACCCCTCACGAAATGGCCTTTCATCATGCAGCCGGATGTGGTGCTCAGCTCCTTGCACACATCCCATGTCCCATTCCTTTAAAGAAAACACCTGGTCTCTCTGAGCAAGTTTTCTACTAATTCTCATCTTCCATTTGGCTGGCAACGGGGAATCCCCAAAATCAAACAAGTCGGGCATCACTCTGTCATTCTTCCCAAACACTTGTTACTGGGTAGCACTGCAGTATCTGCACAATGTACATTAGCCACAGTGCAACCTCTATTTACTCGAATCTCTCTATCAGACACATTATGAACTTGAACCATTACCCTTCTGGCATAAGCATGGGCTCTGGCAGGCAAAATACTTGGCTTGACCAGCAGTCCTTCCGGCAATTTCCCATCGCCTGGTGCATCCAGCATGAGGATTTTATTCTTGACATCCTTTCTGATACGGACTTCCCCGACTGGGCATTTGGCACCAGAATCAGAGATTCAGGATCCTTCTTCCAGACAATTCCAACCGGTTCCTCTGGGTCCCCTTTTTCAGCATCTCTCTGTGCCTCATAGGCCTTCTTGATCAAGGCCGGGATTCTCAAAGCTCTACCAGTCCTTGACCCTTGTTTCTCATAACACAACTGTGCCAACCATCCAAACATATGCGCATTCGACCCAATTAGTAGAGGAATCCCATCATACAGTCCGGTAGGGGGACACACTAATGCCAGGGTCTCTACTTGTTCGGCCACTCTAGCCACGGAGGTGGGAAAAGACAACCAAATTCGGATATACCTGGAATAGGGGTAGTCCTTCTCACTTAACCCCCAGACATGCAGTCCTTCCAACGGTTGTAAGGGTACATCAGACAGATGCTTCTGATACCAGTCCTGAAACATAATTGTCACTTGGGAGCCACTGTCCAATACAGCTCTTGTAGACACTCCATTCACCTTCACAGTGGTCTCCATGGAGGGACCCACTATTCTGGACCAGTCTGGAGAGGCGGTAGCAAGGGCCTGAGCAGATGATCTAGCCACAAAGGGACGTGAGTAAGCATTTCTGGGACCTTCACTGCAGTCATTTCGTGCACCTCTTAACCACTGTTTTGTGCTCCAAAGCTCTCCTTGTAGCCGGCTCACCACTCTCTCTAAGTCTTTCCGAGACCGGCATTCCCTCTTTATGTGCCCATCCAGGCAGGCTGTTCCTCGATCCCAATCGCAATTACTGCAAAATACCTGGGAGCACACGTAGCAGCTTCAGTTCCTGATAGACTAAGCGTGATTCAGCAATTTCTCCAGTCTTCTATAGGGTGAGTCTGGTTTCCACTTTTCAGACTTCCTTCTGTCTCCTCACAAATCGGATTCAGTCCAAACTGGCACTTGCAATGGCTGTAAGCAGAACCTCAGGGCCTCACACGTGCTTCCCGCGCAAAACTATACACCGCAGAAGCATAGAGCTCCTTCTCTCTTCACTGTCACGACTGATCTGATCTTTCCAGTCACAGAGCAGGGCATTTCCTTTAGCTCCACACCATTCTGTTGGCTGGTTCGGCTGTCACTCATCATAAGACTCCCTCTATTGGTAGAAAAAGGTGCTAAGGTCAAAACTACATTTCCCAGAGTCACTGCCCATACAATCCCCTTGTGGCTGGCTCAAAATTAAGAGTCCAAGTTCTGATTCGTCCACAGGCTCCATTTTAGGGCTCCCTTAACCCAACTGGGCCAGCACAGCAGTTTAGGTCCAAAATGGAGGGGTAACACACACAGAGTCCCAGCTGCAATAAAGGCAGGTTAGACAAACTACAATTATGCTAGTGCTTTAAATGATTACAGGCAAACAGTTACAGCTTTCAGATGGGCTCCCTTTGCAATTCCAGCGACCTCAAAATGGAGCGATTACTCCGCAGCTCAGGCAGAATTCGAGCATTAAATTCACAGTCCCACCATACAAACTAATTAAGTCTGCAAGCAGACAGCTCTTAAAGAGACAGTACGTGAAGGCTCAAATAGCACTCACTTGGAACCACATTTAAACAGCTCAGACGCCGAACACCACCCAGACTTGGAGCATTCAGGCAAGCTCCTGGAAGACTTTTGGGAACCCCCATTTGCAGGGGGGTTACAATAGTGTCAATCAGGAGTTTTTTTCATAAACTAAAGCTTGTCCCCATTCATCTCTTCTTTTTGGTTTCCCTTTTAGGTAGGAGGTCCTGTTCTTCTACCACTGAAAAAACATCCAATGGGAGAAATGTCCTGCTGTAGCATCAGAATCTATGTCCATTTCTGTCTCACCCTAATGAAGTGAGGAAAATTTGTTCTGCAGGGTAATGGGATCCTCTTGGTCAGTTTTGTCATTGGGTTTTCTAGCTTTGCCTTTCGGAATCGTTTGAAATGCCGACTTTGACAGGTTGGGGTTGGGGGCATTTCCCTTTTCTTTTGTTGCTATCTCAGTGGGAGGGGGTCCACTGCTGAGGGTCAGAACAAAGTAGAATTTATTGAAGTTGCATCTGTGTTTCCTGTGGGAACAGCAGGAGGATCCACAGTCTCTGCGGTAGTAACTGGGGTTTGAGTGGGTGCTGGTCTGGAAGGTACTAGAGTGGGCGTGGCAGGCCTCTGTGCTTGTCAAGTTGCTTTATTAATGTATAGGTCTTGAACTGCGAAGTCAGCGTTGTCTGTATTGTGGGCTGCCCAGGGGCATGTTAGAAAGGAATGGCCCTCTTAAAGCCTGAATTATCCATGGAACCACACTGTATACATTTTAAAACCTCTCATAAGTTGCTTATGTGCCGATGGGACACGCATTTATAGCAGGAGCTTGGTTGCCCCTGGTGAAACAAAATGCCTTTGTCCCTCCCCAGGAAGAAACAGTTGGGGAGATGCTTAATACCGGTATCATTTTGGTGTAGTTTTACCCTGACGTTCCATCCCCCCCATCCAGAACCCTTCCCCAGCCACAATGGGGTCCGGGGTTCCTTCTACATCACATTTTTTCCCCAGCCACAAGATAACGTCCAAGATGTTAACACCTTCATTCTGGAATAATACTGTTACTAGTTTGAAGGTGAGCTTTTATAGGGATATTGCCTGAAATGGGGCCCACAATGGCGATTGTTTGCGCATTGTAAAGGCAGTCCAGAACCTATTCAACAGGTGTGCTGAGTGAAAACTGATGTCAAAAGTGGCTTCTCCTGGGGCATGAATTAGGGTATACACCTTTGCTGAGTAGAAACCTAGGTCTTGTTTAAGCAGTTGTTTGCCTATATAGAATCTATCTGGGGGAGTTCTAACTCCCCAGTGTATCTTAGTCTAACTGCATGCCTGCCCTTTGCCTGCTCAAGAGTTTTTTTTCAGCAGACTAGCACAAGTAATAGCTGGTACATGGGGTGTCTCTGGGGTTTGTGGATGCCTCTGTTGCCTCAGGCTCTTGTACTGCTGATTGAGCCTCTCCAGGTGGTGCAACTTCTGTGAGGGCCTCAAAGAATTGTTCCATACCAGTGTCTAGAGGTGAAAATGAAATACTGTTGTGGACACTGAAATGTAATGCAGTACTTGGGTTTGTCGTTTCTCTCTGTTCTTTCCCCGTTCTTGATACTGAGGAAGGGCAATCCAAGGGAGCATCTGTTTCTTCCTATCAAATTGCCAGCCTTGCTTCCTCCACTCCTGGCAGTGGGATTAGTGACTCGGGAGTCCAAACACCTGATTCTATTCGTATCCAGCCCATTCCTTGCAATGCAGTCTCCAGAGTCCAGGCATCTGCGTCGGAGGTGCCAGAATGTCCTGGCAGCTATGCCTGGTCATCCAGGACTTGTTGGGAGCCGAAAATAAAAACTTTTAAATTTTTGTTTCCTCGGTTCTCCAGGGACGAATCTCCTTGTCGTTTCTGTTATCTTTCTTCTTCTAGGCAGGATTTCTCTAAGTTGTATCTCTCTTCGGCTGCTGTCATTTGGGCTAAGAGCTCCAATTTCTTTTTTTCTAGTTCCAGCATTAGTTGCTTTTTGGCTTTCTGGATAGCCACATCCACATCCACGGCAGTGTCCATGTGCTCTGTCTCCTCCGGTAGGTTTGTTTCCTCATTATTTTCTATCTTTCTGCTGTGCTGTCTAAATTATTCTGTGAGACAATGTGCTGGTCACCCGTGGGGTGCGTTCCAGCCATCTTTGTGCTCGTCTTCTCACCATCTAGTGGCTCCATGCTCCATACAGGGGGTCTGAGTGGCCCCTATACGGAGTAGGGGAATTTCCATGATGTCCTTGCCAAATTCCCTCAATTCACTAAAATACCACCAACAATTTAATCTGGATCTGTAACTCGGTTTACATCTGTACAAATATTCCCCTTCCCTTGCCCCTGGGTCACACCAGGAAATTAGCCGCAGCTTAGTGTGCCTCTCCAGGTCACAAACTTTCAAATAAATATCTGCTTGTGAACAGTATCATCAATGTACAATTTCTTTGTTAGTGCAATGCAAGTTATCACAATCTGCAAATCCAGTCATCCCTGAAATAACAGGGCTACAAACATTCTTTCTTTGAAAATGAAAGATTCCACAATTAACCATTTAAAATTGCTGCTCTGCAACCTGAGGAAAAAGGAAGCCAAGCTAGATGGCGACATCTATTTACTAACTGCTTGCAAGAAAGAGAACATCATTCCAAAGGGACTACAGTTGTACAACCCACTGAAAGCCAGACACAATTCAAAATATGCAGTACAGCTCTACCAGAGGACATCAAAAAAAACTGAGAAACCACCTTAGCTATCTAATTTTTTCCAAAAGAAAATCTATAAAAAAACAAAATTGCTGGCCCTGTCATTGCACTTTTCAGCCAAATGGGGTTACAGAAGAAAGTTCTTCAAAAGAACTGAAAAAAAAATGCTGTATTCTTAAAGAAAAGAAAGCTAGAACAACTAGCAGAAATTAAATTACTACAACACAGCCGGCCCAGTAGCACTGAGGACAGAGGCGCTGGTTGCCGCACCTCGCGCCATGCCGACGACCCGGGTTCGGGAGCGAGCATGGGTCACCAGGGCCTGGCAGGGGAGGAGAGGGAGCGAGCATCCGATGGACTACTCTACCTCTCCAGGGAGGGGGGGCTCATGACGGTCAGTACCCGACTGCCCCCTGGTGAAGGCTGCGGGGTGGGGACACACGCCATACACTGGGGGGAGTCGGGGGCAGACGCCAGAGTGGAGGCGCATGCAGACGCATGCACACTCCCAGCTGCCGGCATCATTGCATGCCCATCGACTCGAGGTTAAAAACAGGAAAAAAGTGGCACCTCTCACACGGCTTGATGGCAGTCCGCGAGTGTTCGTCAGGTGCTGGCACCCGAGCTGGATCCAAGAAGGGTGGGGAGTTAGGGAGCTCCCTGCCACCCCTCTGCGGGGGGCAAGCCACAGGTGCTTCAGGGTGCTGGCGGTCCCAGTCGAGACGGATGGTAGCCAGATCCCCAGCAGGATGTGAGCAAAAATGATGGGAGTGCAGAGAGGTGGCTAAGGAGAATAAATTAAAAAAAAATAATTACTACAACACCATGACTCCTACAGAAAGAAAATCTGAGAAAACTGACATCTTGGAACAGCATATTACATCACACTCATCAGTAATCAACCTTTTAAATCGAGACCTAACTCCAGCAGAGATAGTTGTGTTAATGGCCTAACATTCTTCCACACATAAGAAGAATATGACAAAATCAAATTCTGTGGTGAAATGGAAGATTACTTCACACAACTTCACTGAATGCAATTCATTTTTGACCATGTAACAACACAAATATCACAGTATGACATCGTAAAAAAATATTTGACTGGACTCCTACAAATGGATGCAACTCTAGATTGGATGCTTACACTGATTGCTTCTGACAAAGGGTAAACACCCAGATCCTCAGGAAACAAATATTACATTACAATCTATCACAACTGGAGAAGACAGCATTACTGTCACTGAAAACCAACCCCTGTATCATTGTAAAACCAGCTGACAAAAGAGGTGCTGTACTGATTCTAAACACAGAGGATTTTAATCAAGAGGTGCACTCAGCTATTGGATGAAAATTATTACGGACAGCTCACTGAAAACCTCACAACATACATAAAAACTTGAACATATGATCAGATCCTTTCTGAGTAACATCCAGGGAGAAGTAAAAGAACTAGTCACAGGGACATTCTACAAGCTCCCCGAAGTTCACGAAATGGAGAATCCAGGTCAACCCATTATTTTGGGGGATAGTACACTTACAGAACATATTTCAGGATTTATAGAACACATCTTAAAGTCACTAGTAATATCTACAGACAGCTTCATCTATAACACTACATATTTTCTCACAAAGCTAAAACTAATAGAACAAGCATGTCGTCTTGCTGGCAATGGCACTGGTAATGCAGAAGTTAGAGAGAGATGCATAATAGGAATGGCAGTGAAGTACTGAACTGATGCCAATCCCACCCCCACCCTGCAGAGACTGACAGGCATTGGGGTGTGTCTTTGGGTCGTTGGCCATAACGCTCATGCCATTTCACCTCTCCCTACCCTGCAGACACCAACAAGTGTCGAGTTGTGCCTTCAGGTCTTCAGGTCTTACGCTCACCCCATTCCATAAGGAAATACACTAAGATGGGTGCAGTATAGGAGAATGGGGCGAACTTTGGGACCGAAGAGTCCAAGGCACAACTCGATGCTTGTCACTGGCTGCAGAGTGGGGGTGGGGGCGGAATGGCATGAGCATTACAGCCGACAATCCCAAGTCACACCCCTGATGCCTGTCAGTCTCTACAGGGTGGGGCATTATGGTTTGAAACCCTAACGCCCCTGGGCATTTGTTGGTATTTTCACTCCAAATTTTCAACAAGGGCTTTTTGTGACCCCACCTCATGAACATCGTGAATATAAGTTCATTAGCTGAAAGGTAATTTTGCACCGCGACTGTGCCATTTGGTGCCACAAGTGCAAAAACACATTTTGGGCAGGATGTGGAAAATGACAGCTGTACTGTTCAAGAGGAAGTGTAAAAAAAATGGCAATATTGAAAATCTGAAGTGAAAATATGAAAAATTGCTGAATTCACGAGCATGAGTAGAAGCTGTGCAATGCACGCTCGTAACGCAGTTATTTTGGGGATTTTATAAACCAAATTTTAAACATAGACATTTTGGGACCTCCACTCATGAACAATGTCACAGTGATTTTGTTAATCTGTCCTGAACGTTGACTTCCCACAGTGACCGTGCCATTGTGCGCCACATATGCCAAAACACATTTCAGGCAGGATGTGAAACATGACAGCTGTACTGTTCAAAAGAAGGTGTGAAAAAATGGCAATACTGAAAATCTGGAGTGAAAATACTAAAAATTGGTGAAGTCACGAGCATGCATAGAAACTGTGCAATGCACACTCATAACGCAATTATTTGGGGAATTTTATAAACCAAATTTTCAACATAGACATTTTAGGACCTCCGCTCATGAACAGTGCCACTGTGATTTTGTTAGTCTGTCCTGAACGTTGATTTCCCACAGTGACCGCACCACTGTGTGCCACATGTGCAAAAACACATTTCAGGCAGGATATGAAAAATGACAGCTGTACTGTTCATAAGGAGGTGTGAAAAATGGCAATGTTGAAAATCTGGAGTAAAAATACGAAAAATTGAAATCCCGAGCATGCATAGAAACTATGCAACGCAAGCCTGTAACGCAATTACTTTGGGGATTTTTCTAACTGAATTTTCATCATAGGCATTTTGGGACCTCCGCTCATGAACAGTGTCACTGTGATTTTGTTAATCTGTCCTGAACATTGATTTCCCACAGTGACCGTGCCATTGTGCGCCACATATGCCAAAACACATTTCAGGCAGGATGTGAAACATGACAGCTGTACTGTTCAAAAGAAGGTGTGAAAAAATGGCAATACTGAAAATCTGGAGTGAAAATACTAAAAATTGGTGAAGTCACGAGCATGCATAGAAACTGTGCAATGCACACTCATAACGCAATTATTTGGGGAATTTTATAAACCAAATTTTCAACATAGACATTTTAGGACCTCCGCTCATGAACAGTGCCACTGTGATTTTGTTAGTCTGTCCTGAACGTTGATTTCCCACAGTGACCGCACCACTGTGTGCCACATGTGCAAAAACACATTTCAGGCAGGATATGAAAAATGACAGCTGTACTGTTCATAAGGAGGTGTGAAAAATGGCAATGTTGAAAATCTGGAGTAAAAATACGAAAAATTGAAATCCCGAGCATGCATAGAAACTATGCAACGCAAGCCTGTAACGCAATTACTTTGGGGATTTTTCTAACTGAATTTTCATCATAGGCATTTTGGGACCTCCGCTCATGAACAGTGTCACTGTGATTTTGTTAATCTGTCCTGAACATTGATTTCCCACAGCGACCGTGCCATTGTGTGCCACATGTGCAAAAACACATTTCGGACTGGATGTGAAAAATGACAACTGTACTGTTTATAAGGAGGTGTGAAAAAATGGCAATGTTGAAAATCTGGAGTGAAAATATAAAAAATTGTCGAAGTTACGAGCATGCATGGAAACTGCACAATGCGCGCTTATACACAGTCAATTTTATTTTTATAATTGCAACTTAGGCTTTTGGGCCCCCACCATGAACAGTGGCACTGTCATTTTCACTAATCGGTTCAAAAGGTGATTCCGACAGTGACTGCGAAAATGACCTTTCGGGACGGAACAATGAGATGACAGTGCATATGTTCAGAAGTAGTCTAAAGAACCCCATGTTGAAAAATGGAGCCAAAATTCTAAAATGGCAGAATGGCACCTAGGTTGCCCCCCATTTATGCCATTATACAGCTTATCAGCATTTCTTCAGTTTGTAGTTCGGCTTTGAAGAGTGCAGATGTATTCCTGTTCCACCAAAGATCATAGTGCCAGACCTCCGGAGGTAAGTATAGGGTGACGGGGGGTGTGGGGAGGTGGGGTGTGCCGAGGGTGGGTGTGGGTTGGGGGAGGGGAGGCGCCACAGACAACGGACTGTTTTCTTTTTTTCAGGCGCACAAAAAAACAACCGAACCTCGAGGGACCATTTATTTCTTTACAGGTGAATTAAAATAAATGTTGGGCACACTGGGGTGGGCTCCTAGTGTGCCCCATGACTTTCGGTGGGGCCTGATGTTGGCAACACTGGGGTGGGCTCCCAGTGTGCCACACAATGTGGGTGGGGATGGCAGACATGCCAACACAGGAATTGCACCTCCAATGCTGGCCTTCTTTTGAGACTGTGTGGTGGACGACAGGAGCCACTGCCATGTTTATTGAAATGCTTCACCATGAAAGGCACGTATAGGAGGCATGTCATCTGTGCCACTGCACGACGAGCTTGTCTCCGTTTGCAGAAGCACATTTGTTACAAGTTGGTGGCACTTTGCATATACCTGTGTCAGCGCTAGCATGCTGGCTCATTGGTGAATGAGGGACTCGCCTACTAAAGCGTGCTCTGCATTCGCCGACACTGACACATCTCTGCATTTGTCCTACTACAAGATGTTGCTTGTGCACATAAAAAACATAGAATTTGCTGGCAGATAAGGACCACTTGGCCCACCTAGTCTGCCCATTTCTCTACCTGATGGATAAGCTGCAGATTCTAGTTAATCAACAGCTTACTTCCTCCTACCCCCCACTAGAATTGCCTTGTGTCTGTCCCATGCATTCTTTAATTCTCACACTGTTTCTGACTCCACAACCTCCTCAGGAAGGCTGTTCCATGCATCCACAACCCTCTCTGTGAAAAAATACTTTCTAACATTACCTCTGAGTTGTCCCCCCCTCTATCTTCAAATTGTGCTCCCTTGTTCTTGCACATTTCTTCTTCTGAAAGATGATACCCTCTTGTACTTTAATTCCCTTGAGATACTTGAAAGTTTGTCATGTTCCCCCTCCCCCTTTCCTCGAGGCTATACATATTAAGCTCCTTAAGTATCTCTTCATATGTCTTCTGGTGCAGACCCTGCACCATTTTGGTTGCCCTCCTCTGAACAGCCTCCACTCTGTCTATGTCTTTGCGGAGATTGGGTCTCCAGAACTGCATGCAGTACTCCAGATGAGGTCTCACCAACTGGCTATACAGAGGGATAACAACTTCCTGTTTTCTACTGTTGATGCCTCTCCCTATGCATCCCAGTATCCCCCCAGCCCGCCTTACTGCCTTCTCACATTGCTTGCCCACCTTTAGGTCATCTGATATAATTACTCCTAGGTCTCTTTCGATTTTTGTTGTTGTTATTAACTCACCCCCCATTGTGTACTCGTCCCCCGGGTTTTTGTTTCCCAGATGCATTACCTTGCACTTCTTTGCATTGAATCTGAACTGCCACATATCTGACCATTCCTCCAACCTTGCCAAGTCCCTTTTCATCCTTTCCACCCCACCTTGTGTTTCAACCCTGTTGCAGATCTTTGTGTCATCTGCAAAGAGACATACCTTTCCTTCCAGGTGCTCTCCAATATCACTTATAAAGACATTAAAGAGGACCGGTCCCAGTACCGAACCCTGCAGTATCCTGCTAGTTACTTACCCTCCTTTCTTCACTGTGGGCTCTGTTTACTATTACCCTTTGCGTCCTGTTGTCCAGCCAGTTTTTTTTATCCAGACTACCACCTTGGGACCCACTCCCAGGCTGGCTAACTTGTACATTAATCTTTTGTGTGAGACTGTGTCCATACCCTTTAAAATTCAGGTAGGCTATATCCACGCCCCCGTCTACTACTTGTTCACCCAGTCAAAGAAATCTATTAGGTTCGCCTGACATGACCTTCCTGCTGTGAAACCCTGCTGCCTTGGGTCCCTGCCCCACTGGCCTCTAGGTACTCAACAATTCTTTCCTTCAGAACTGATTCCATCATTTTCCCTACCACTGAGATCAAACTAACTGGTCTGTAGTTTCCTGCCTCTGCCCTGCTCCCACTTTTGTGAAGGACCTTTGGCAGACTTATTCAATGCCTCACTACATTCGGGGTGTGTACCTCAGGACTGGAGGATGGCTCATGTGGTGCCCCTCCACAACAGTGGCCCCAAGGATGAACCGGGAAACTACAGACCAGTGAGCCTCACATCCACCAGAGGTAAGCTAATGGAGACTATCCTGAAGGAGAGGCTGGTGGCCCTCCTAGAGGCCAAAGGACTACAGGACAGCAGACAGCATGGCTTCATACGTGGCAGATCCTGCCAAACCAACCTGGTTGAGTTCTATGACTGGGTAACTAAGCAACTGGACAGAGGCCATGCAGTGGATGTCCTGTATCTGGACTTCAGTAAGGCATTCAACTCAGTGCCACATGGAAGGCTGGGAAGGCAGTTAGTAGGCACAGGGCCGGGTGCAAAGCTGGTGAGATGGGTAGGAAACTGGCTGCAGGGAAGGCAACAGAGGGTGGTGGTGGGTGGGAGCTCTCACACCCAAGGGCAGTGACAAGCGGTGTTCCACAGGGCTCGGTGTTGGGACCAGTGTTGTTTGGGATATTCATTGCAGACATATCATGGGACATCAAGAGCAAGATCAGTCTGTTTGCTGATGATACCAAGGTAGGTGCGGTGGTGGATGACCTAGGGGATGGCAGGGGTTGCAGGATGATCTGGCAAAGCTTGAAACCTGGTCAGACACCTGGCAACTGGGCTTTAATGCCAAAAAGTGCAAGGTGCTGCATTTTGGGATGAAGAACCCAAGGAGGAGTTACCAGCTAGGGGAGTGCAGCTAGCCCAGACAGAGGAGGAGAAGGATCTGGGTGTGCTCATTACAGGTCAATGAACAACTTGGCACAATGTAGGAAGGCAGCTGCAAAGGCCAACAAAATGCTGGGTTGTATTGCAAGGGGTATATCCTCGAGGAGGGAGGAGGTGATTCTGCCACTGTATAGGTCATTAGTTAGACCACACCTGGAGTACTGCATGCAGTACTGGCAACCGTATCTGAAGAGGGACATTAAGTTACTGGAGGGGTGCAGAGCGACAAAGATGATCAAGGGGCTGGGGGACTTATCATACGAGAGGAGGTTGAAGGAGTTGAACATGTACTCACTGGAGGAGAGGAGAGACAGGGGTGACATGATTGAAACCTTTAAATACATGAAAGGAATAAACAAGACAGGTACAGAGGGGCTGTTAAAGTAAGGGAGGGAGGGACACCAGGGCCATGATATGAGACTGGAGCGAGGAAGGTTCAGGAGGAGATGAGGAGACACTTTTACAGAGAGGGTGGTGGCTGGGTGGAATGCGTTACCTGCTGAAGTGGTATGCAGTAGAGCAGTGGACTGCTTCAAACGAGGATGGGACAGGACAAGGGGGAGGGTTAATGAAGGGGAAGGGTGGAAGGGAGGGGCAGCTGCAGAACAAGGGGTGCTAGCTGCACATTCGAGCAGACTTGATAGACCTCTAGGCCTTTATCTGCTGGCAAATTTCGTATGTTCGTAAGTGGAATCACATTTGCCCTCCTCCAGTTTTCACGTACCACCCCATCCTCCCATGATTTGTTAAAGAGAGTAGTCAGTGGTGTTACTAGTTCTACCCTTAGTTCTTTTAGAAATCTTGGGTGAATCCCATCAGGCCCCATTGCTTTGTCCACCCTCAGTTTCAAGAGATCTTTCAAAACTCTTTCTTCTGTGAATGGACTGGTATCGACCCCCCTATTCAGAGTTTCTCTCTTGTTTGGTTTAGGTACCTCTCCCCCTCTTCCATTGTGAATACTGAGCAGAAATATTCATTCAGTATCCCTGCTTTTTTTCACTGTCACCCTCTGCCCACATTCCTTCCCCTTTATTAAGTCTCTGTATCCCTCCCTTGGTCTTTCTTCACTCTCTAATGTACCTATAAAACGTTTTATCCCCCTTCTTAACAGAGTTGGCTATCTTTTCCTCAGTTTGTGCCTTTGCTATTCTGACTGCCTTCCCTGCCTCCTTCTGCTTTAACTGACAAAGTTCTCTGTCCTGCTCCTTCTGTGTTTCCTTTTATTTCCTGAATGCTATCCTTTTCTCCTTAACCTTCCCTTCTAACTCTTTTGAGAACCATAGTGGTTTCTTCCTTCATTTTGTTTTGTTGCTTTGCTTCACACAAAGGCTTGTTGCCTCTGCGATGGCTGTTTTGATTATTCCCCATTGTTCCTCCACCCCTCCTTCTTGCCCGTTTGCTAGTGCTTTGAGGCACTCTCTCATTTTCCCAAAGTCAGCCTTCCTAAAGTCCAATACTCTTGTTTTTGTATGGCTTGACTCTATGGCTGTGTTTATTGTGAACCACACTGTTTGGCGGTCACTTGTTCCCAGATGGCTACCACTTCTAAATCTGAGATCCTTTCTCCTTCCCCATTTGAGAGTACCAGGTCTAAGATTGCTCCCCTCGAGTGGGTTCCAACACTAGCTGTCTGAGGCATACCCACTGTAAGGCATCAAGAATGACCCTGCTCTTGATGTGCCTGCAGCAAAGGTACTCCAGTTAACATTTGGCATATTCTGGTACATGCAAGACAACATAAAAACCGCGTCAAAATACTGTCATGGCCACCATGGATGTCAATGCCTTTTATAACAACATCTTCATGAAGATGGCTTAGCAGCTTGCCAAAGTTTCTTACAAAAAAAAGGACACCTAGGAAAAATATCCCCCACAATATCATCACAAGCCTAATAAAGAGTTATTCTGACTCACAACTTATAATTTCATAAGAGACCTTCTGTACAGTTCATGGTTGCAAAAATCCTACCACAATATGCATATCTTTTCATGGCCAAGTCGGAGGAAGTCTTCCTCAGCCAACAACTCAGCAAACCACTACTATATCTTCACTACACTAATTCTCATGTGGACAGAAGGTGAACATACACTATGACTGCAACAACTGCCACCATTCTATAAACCATTGAATACTCTACCACCAGAATACATTTTCTAGACAACAAAGTGCGGCCTGACAAACTCACACCTGTGACCTCTATGCACAGGCCAGCTGGCTACCCCTACTCAGCAGAATACAATACCAGACCTGCTTACTTACCAAAAAGATTCTCCTCAGTCTCATGCCACCTGGTGTTAGCTCACTCCTTACTACCTACAGTGGCACTCAACAAACACGTGGTGCCCAATCTCTAACCTTTCAGGTTCCTTAGATGTCACTCCATGGGTCAGTGTCCTTTATCTATAGAGTCACTCAATGGTTCAATTCTCTCAATAAAGAAGCACTTTCCTCTACTACACTTGGACCCTTCAAAAGGAATCTCAAACTTTACATCACCTCTACCCCTCAATGTGACTGCTTCTCTGAACAGAGATCTCTCTAAACACCTCCCAGCTCACTCATGTCTCACAGCCCGCCCTTTCCCAGTCTCATTCCCTCTGGCACCGGGCCTTCCTTGTGACTCCTTTCCTGCCTTGCATCTCCACTGTTACAAGACATTTTCCACCACCATCTGACAGTGGCCCATTAGCCTGCCAACTTCCTCTCCTGGTCGCACGCCTGCAATACTAACTGCCTATGGTGCCCTCTATCTCTTATTGTTACCGCAGCCAGCTGCCTACTCAAGCTGCTCATTATATGACTATAATCTCAAAGTATGTTATAACTGAGTATCTTTCTTTTTTCTTTTAGTTGTTTTGGTTATTTACTGTGCATTCTTTTACTACCTCTGTATGTATGTTGACCCTCATCCTTTGACGTGGAACCGTTGTAAACGAGAAGTTTCTGCTCAAAGGTATTTGTAATCCGAGAATTTAATAAATAAAAATAAATAAATAAAAAAAGCATATATCAGAGAAGATGGGAATATAGAAATTGCAATCTACAATAAACCCAAAGATCAACACAGATATCTACATAACACCGACTTCCATTCTAGCCACAAAAAAACAATCTTTAATTCAAAGCCAGAAAATCTAGTATCACTGGATATGCACAAAAGAACACATGAGAAACCAACACCTCACTGCTCTCCACAGTTCTTTTATTAAACATAGTCACACACCCAGACAAATAGACAAACAGATGGCATACGCAGTATAAATACCATGGGAAAAGCAACTACAATACAGGGAAAGAAACATACCTGACTGTGTGCCTCTGAATGCGACTTATATCTCCATGGCATCACTGCTCCAAAGCATGGTAAGAAATTACACTCATGCTTGCCAAAGATAGCAAACTGAAAAACGTTTCCCTGAACCACCAGTTATGGCCTAAAAACAACCTCTCAACCTCTCTAACATACTCATCCAAACCAAATGTCAATTAAATCCGTACAGTGAACTGGAAGGAATAATGCCCTGCAACAGCACAAGATGCATAACCTGTACCCCTATGTGCACACAAACCATCCTCGGAACACCACAGAACAAAGTAATACAAATACCGTATCTGAATCATACACATACAAATCAGACAGCACAGTTTACCTCATACAGAGCCCTATGCACGAATGCCTATGTGCCACATAAGGGCAGTGCGAAGGCATTCCCACATCCAAATGCTGTGCAGCGGTGATCTGTGCACACACGGTGGCATTCACCACAGGCACACTAGTGGCTTGCATACCAGATCCCCCGGTTGCCCGAGCAGTTATACGTCACAGGTGGTCTGGGGTTGTGCCCATGCTCTGCACATTCACAACGGCCCTATGCACCAGGCTGGGGTGGAAAATGCTGCATGAAGGGGACTCTGCTGTAAATATCTGCATGCCCCACCAAAGGTTACCAGTGGGGCGCAGCAGAATGGGCCCCCCCTGCACTAAGCTGCCCCAGCCCACTGGGCTGCCTGAGAGGTCTGGGGGTGGCCATTTGGGCAAATGCCTGTTTATTCTGTCAGAGCATGCACCATCCCAAGATCCCCTGTATGAGTGATGCAGGGATTGACTCCAGCACCCAGGACAGACATCCCATTGAATGTCCGCCCATGCTGCTATTACTCCTCTTCTGCACCACTGCGCACGGGGAGAGGGGGGCAGGGCCTTAGATAGGCACCTAGCAATGGTAAATACCGGCTGGTGCTGACCTGTCCTTGGGTGCAGGGCAGCATGAGTCAGGTATGCATCTTTCACACGTACCCACGCCTGGGTCATGCATAAAGCCCAAAGTGCAGAAAATGCTCAGAAGGATGCTAGGTGGGAGAAGCCAAACAACCCCTTCAAATCAGGATGAATCACCACTGGCAAACTGGCTCAATTACGATAACCAGAGCCAGCCCGGTGGTGCGGAGGGTTGAGGCGCTGGACACCACACCTTTCGCTACGCCGGTGACCCAAGGTCGGGAACGACCTTAGGCCATTGGGGTGCTGGTGTGGGGGGGGGGGCAGAGCAGGATCGAGCATGCCGATGGGCAGCTCTCCTCTCCCGAAACTGGAGAGGGTGGGTGGCCCCCCCTCCCCGTAGTTCTGCTCACACCAGGTGGAGGTCCAGTGGGTAGCATAGGTGGAGAAGGGGCAGCAAACAGTTGTGGGAGGTGGAAGAGTCTGAGCTGGTGCTGCAGGGTGCGCAGCATGCCTCCACACCTTTGCACGGCCGTGTGCCGGTGCCTCGAGGGATCCAGGGAAGGAAACCTGTAAACTACCTATGTGTCCCCGTTGCCAGTTGGCGGGAGGAGGCGACAGGGACCAAACAGCTATACGAAAAATTAAAAATAAGATACCCAGCATACCTATGGAACATCACTTCACACGACCTAATCACTTACTTCTGGACTCATCAGTACTGGTACTTTAAGGCAACTTCAGGGGCCAGAATTTCAATGGGCTTAAGATAGCCAAGGGACTGAGTCCGGTGTTGCGGCCCACTGGTGTGGAAAACAATCTCCGCACCAGCTTACCCTTCTATTTTCAGCCCGTAGTGCTCCTGGGTGAGTGGTGCAGCTATGGAGGTTGTTATGCCTAGTACTACAAGGCACAGTATTCGGATGCAGCTGCGCATGGAAAATGGCTACAAGCTGCCTACATTGCAAAGCCAGTCGCAAACCAGCCCTGCATAAGGAAACACGGCACATATGGCAAATCCTGCAGGTGTGCAAGTGAAGCCCCCCTTTGTGCACAGGTTTTGCCATGCATATGCGATTTTCTCATGTTTTGGAAATCCAGCCCCAGAACTACAAAGAAAAGTAGGACATTTACAGCACAAGTTCTACAAGCAGCTTAATTCAAGACAAAAAGCTCCGAACCGACACACAGGTTCATGACACACTGTTATAATTATTTTTGTATTCATGAGAAACGGATACACCACTGAGTCAAGGGACTCATCTGCAATCATTTTCAATGGCTTATTTACAAGGTGTGTCCTTGGAGTAAAGGGCAGCCAAGTAACTTGCCCAGGGTCACAGTATGCAAATGGAGGCTGTGGGAATCGAACCCAGGTTTGCTGGATGCACCAAGCTAATCTACAGCTTATTGCCCTAACCTCTAGGCTATACTACCAGCCCCATGATCCCTATGGGGGCCTCTTATCCATTTGTTTATATCATAATTAATGTGATGAGGTTGCTCTGTTTACTTACTTAGCAGAACACCATGTCTCCCTCCTCACTGATAGCATCAGAACTACACTGGAAAGAAAGACATCAGAGTAAGCAGCTCGATTAAAGACACCCTCTGAAGAGTCACAGGGTTCATGACAAACTGTGTGAACCTCTGACCTATTTAATTACACCATGACCTACAGTATGTAGTGAGATGGTTCTGCTTATTTACACATTTAGACAAACCTTGCGTCTCTCTCCCCTACATTTTCAACATTTTTTCTCTCCCTGTATTTGACCCTTCTCATGCCTCTGTAATTACATCTACAGCTGTAAAGTGTAAATCTCCACCTGCCCTTTCCTATGCTACTTTGGTATAAAACCTGCTTATTTTTCTCAGTTTCATAAAACATCTGAAGATGAAATCTATGTGACCCCAGAAACTTGTGTAGTGTAACATATGTACAGTTTCTTTCTTAGTCCAATAACAAGTATCACCATCTGCATCAAAAATCCAGTGCTGCAACTCTCTTCCTCTCTCTCTCTCTCTCTCACTCACAAACAAACAAAAGAAAATACACCCACCTTCTTTTCTTCTGCAGATAATGGCCTGGTGAGTGTCTTCAGGCATGAAATGAAACATATAAATACACCAATGCAAATATTAAGTTTGATGATGAGAACTATTGTAGGATATCTATAAGTTACATAGCTGTAAACGTTTGGAACAATTTACACCTGGAAATACGTAGCTAAAATACCTGTAATTTATTTACACTGAGATGCAAAAAGCACTTGATATGCTGGCATTAAATGTTCATGTTATTAATTTAAGTAATCTGCACTAAGAAAAATTATCAGTTGTTATGAACTGTTATTTGTATTTCCACTACTGTAGCCCTCCTCCGATTTCAGCTGCAGGGGATTCTGGCCTGGTATTTGTATTTACAGAAAATGTCATCTTGTAAGTAAGCAGAATCAGTCTGATATAATCTACTACACTGCAGTAAACAGTAAGTAAAAAACATGTTTTTGCACACAAAGGGTGGGATATTCAGACTGCGCCAGGCTGTGGCGCAAGCCTGGGCGCAGCGCAACTGGGATGTGCCAGGGCATTGACAGGTTGATATTCAACAGTGCTGTGCCATGGCTCAGTACCGTTGAAAATTGCTCCGTGGCCACCCACATAGCGCATGGCGCAGTGGCACTGCACCAGCGCGAAGTGGCCAGAAAGGTAGCAGGGGATCTGGCCGCGCAGAGTGCCATTAGCTAGGCGCATCAACACGTGATATTCAGCGGTGGACATGCAAATGGGGCCATAATGCATGCAAGGCACAAATGGGGCCATTTGCATGTCATTATGGCCCCATTTGCATGCAGGTGCGCCGATCCTCAGCGACTTGTGCCTGGTGCCCTGCCAGGCAGCAGCCGTTAGGGACTGACGCCCCCTGCCCCTCACCGGCAACACGATCCAATGCCCAATCGCGGGCTGTAATATTTCATAAACTCCCTGGTGGTCCAGTGGGCCTATCACCCTGCCTGATCACGGGCTGTAATATCTAATACACTCCCTGGTGGTTCAGCGGACCTATAACCCTGCCCGATCATGGGCTGTAATATTTAATATATTCCCTGGTGGTCCAGTGGACATATCACCCTGCCCGATCGTGGGCTGTAATATCTAACAAATTCCCTGGTGGTCCAGTGGACCTATCACCCTGCTCGATCGCGGGCTGTAATATCCAATACACTCACTGGTGGTCCAGCGGACCTATCACCCTGCCCGATCATGGGCTGTAATATTTAATATACTCCCTGGTGGTCCAGTGGACTTATCACCCTGCCCGATCGCAGGCTGTAATATCTAATAAACTCCCTGGTGGTCCAGTGGAGTCCATTCACATATCGGGACTATGTAGTATGGTACTGTCTGCACGGCCATTGGCGCACGCTGTGGACTAATGGGCATACAGCTGTACTGTACGCTGTCAGTCAGCGGGCGGCCAGGCAGCTTGTGGGTAGGGTGCTGCCACCCGCCGCTGACTGGGGGGGGGAGCGGGGTTGTGGGAATGAGTGGGCAGGTTGGGAGGGGGGTACGGGTACCACTGGACCACCAGGGATGATTAAAGTGCTGCATGCCCGTGATCGGGCAGGGAGTTAGGTCCACTGGACCACCAGGGTGTTTATTAGATATTACAGCACGTGATCGGGCAGGGAGATAGGGTCCACTGGACCACCAGGGAGTACATTAAATGTTACAGCCTGCGATCGGGCAGGGAGATAGGGTCCACTGGACCACCAGGGATTCTATGGTTTACAACAGCCCGCGTTCGGGCATGGGGGGGGCGCTACGCCACCAGACGGTGCCGCCAGAGCTCGGGTGGCCACCCACAGCTGGCAGCTGCTGTGTTGCACCCTGCATTACGGCAGCTCACCTGCGGGTGGCCAGCTGTTGCTCCTTTATTTTCTGGCTTAACTGTGTAAGGCGCATGTAGGGGTTGCGCCTGCATATTCTCAGCACATCCCAAGCTGAATATTGGGATGTGCAGAATATGCATGGGCTCGCCCTTACCTGCATTGCATATATTACCGATGCGCCTGAATTGTGCCGCGATGTTCCCCTATTGAATATCGCGCCAGGGCGCATCAATAGGTTCCGTGATGGCAAACACGCGAACCTGCTTGAATATCTTGGCTAGTGCAAAGGGGGACCAGCTCCACACTTGTGTGTGCGGCTCTTAGGGCTCACTGGTCCCCTTTAAGTCACTGTGCCACATTTTTGTAAAATGTACTGTACCATGTTCTTGCATCCTGGGTTACTCCTGTAAATGGAGCTTGTGTCAAATGAGTTCTTAGCTGGGTGGGTCAGGTGGATAAATAAATTAAACAAATACAGTATTTAAAGGGATCATAAACCCTGTTGTTTACATTTGTTTACATAGTTGTTAATTTGGGCATGCATGAAGTCTGTTTATTCATGTATTTTGCTTTTGTTGACCAAGAAAGGGGGATAGGCAATTCTGCCTCTTTTCAGCCTTGTCCGGGAGGGGGTGGGGGGGTATGGGAGATAAAGATACAAACTGACATACTGAATCAGGTTGAGCAGTTGGTAGTATTTTTAAGGTGCTTTTACACTGTATAACAATCATTGATCATTTCATTCAGGGTCTGATGTGGTGCACATTCTTTTGTTTTAGTGCTGCATTTACACATTCGGTCTAATTCCAAAATACTCTACCTTCTGGTGTTTTGGTAGCTCTTCTGGTAATTTTACCAGCTCCATACTTCTAGTGAAGTTCGTGTTGGTTTCTGAAATGGTAGGAGCGAAAATTACTATTTACACGACGGGGTATAACGTTTCACATCTCAGCGAACCATGCAAAAGGCAGTTCGCTTATCTGACAAACGCTCGCTTGTGTAGCGAAACAGACTGCATTTATAAGCAAGAACAGGAAACATTGCCATGGCTCTGTTACGGTCATTCTGTTGCAGAGCCCACAGTGTAAAAGCACCTTTAGTGAAGGGGGGAAATTTGGCAAGGACACCAGAGAAATTTCCTTTCTCTCCTGTAGGGGGAAGTTCTGGCTGTCTGCCAAGATGGCCAACCTGAAGGATGCTGGTGAGGTGGTTGATTTTGTTTGTATATGGTGGGGAAGAGAGCAAGTCTAATTAAATACAAGGATAGTTGGAAAGAATATATTTCTTCCTGAGTTTTTTATGTTGTGTTTCTGTGGTATTTTACTATACACATTTATGGGGCTTTTTGTATTATTATTACTGTTGTTATTGTTTTTGAGTTTTGGTTTGATTTTTCTTAATAAAAAGTTCCCCTGCTCTTTTTGAGAAGTGCCATGGGATCATTAACCTCCACCTGCATGACCACCAGAACAGGCAAACGGGACCGTGGTTAATCATCCCATACAAAAGATATAAATAACTCTACTGTATAGCTTTATGGGTTTGTTCTGAAATAGTCTCGTTCTTTCCTTATTTTGAGTCCCTTGTTGGTGCTGCCCTTTTTGCAGCCCGATATTATTTTTTTTTTAATTACTCATGAGTGGAGCTGTGAAAAATTTCAGAAAATTTAGGTTCTGCCAAATTTCATAAAAAGCAAAAAATTTTGTAAAACTCTGCATTTTGTGAAGCTGGCACAATTCACAATATTTATTCCTGTGACTGTAAAGGTTTTTCTATGACTCTAGAATTTTTTTCTATGACTTGAAGACTTAGTGCTTAGCAGAAAATATTTACTTTTTTTCCAGTAAGAAAGGGGGAAAAAAAATCACTGCAACTTGGGTTTTGTTCCTGCAGTTTTTTCCCTTCAGTTTACGGACTTTGTGCATGGCAGAACTTCACAAAATATTTATGATATTTTGCAAACTTCCACAAATGTGTACTGTACAAACTTTGTAAGAATCTAGCTTGCAGAAAAAAAAATTGTACAGCTCTACTGATTTATTTTATTTATTTAGTTTTGATTTATTTAAAATTTGGTAACTGGGAAAGGCACACTGAGCCGAAGCTCATTTCCAGGTGCGACACTGGGGAGGTGGAAGACAGATAGAAACAAAAGAAGACAAAAAATTAACACGACGACAGATATGCATGATACAATTTGTGAACATTTTGACATAAATTGCACTAAATAAACAAGTGCAGCAAAACTGATAAAGCACAGCAGCAAGCGAGCAAATAGAAGCCTTGACTCGCTAGTAAAGGACCGTAAGAAGGAAGAAGAGGATAGGAGGTTGAGGGACAGCAGCAAGGGGCACCGGGTGCGGGTCTGAGCAGGTACTTAAGGGCAGGGAATGAAGGGGTAAGATGAATAGAAGAGGAGAGTTGATTCCAGAGGAAGGAGAGGCGATAGGAGAAAGCCAACTGACCAGCAGAAGAGTGGGGATGGGGAGGGGGAAGCAGTGGGATTCCCTGGAGTACTGAGAGTAACAGGTAGGAATAGTAATACATCTTACTCTCTGCACAATACTTATGAGTTCTGGAACTTTGAAACATCAACCGAGCTTAAGCCTACAATGAAGCTTTCTATGCAGGGCTTCCACTCAACTGATGTCACTGGGTTCCACAGCCGCTAAGTAATTACAAGCATTTGTCAATGCTGAATGTTTGCTTGCTGGCATTGGCAGTGGTAGTGTAGAAGTTACAGAGCTGCGTAATAGGAATGGCAGTGAAGTATTGAACTGAAGCCAACCCCACCACCACCCTGTAGAGAGTGCCAGGCATTGGGGCGTGCCTTTGGGTCGTCAGGCATAACGGCCACGCCATTTCACCACACACACCCCCTGCAGACACTGACAAGTGTCACGGTGTGCCTTGGGGTCTTTGGCCCTTATGCGCACCCCATTCCATCAGGAAATATGGTGAGATGGGTGCGGTATAGGAGAATGGGGTGAACTTTGGGGCCGAAGAGTCCTAGGCATACCTCGATGCCTCTTACTGGCTGCAGGGTGTGGAATGGTATGAGCATTACAGGCAAGAATCCCAAGTCACACCCCTGATGCCTGTCATTCTCTACAGGGTTGGGCGTTATGGTTGGAAACCCTAATACCTCAGGCATTCGTTGGTATTTTCACTCCAAATTTTCAACATGGTTTTTTTGTGACCCCACCTCATGAACAGGGGGAATATCAGTTTGTTAGCCGAAAGCTGCTTATGCACAGCGACTACGGCATTTAGCACCACAGGTGCAAAACATTCTGAACAGGATGTAAAAATGACAGCTGTACTGTTCATGGAGAGGTAAAATGGCAATGTTGCAAATCTGCAGAAAAATATTAAAAACTGGTGAAGTCACGAAGCGCAGATAGAAACTGTGCAACGACACTCTGTAATGTAATTAGTTTGGGATTTTTACAGCAGATTGTCAACACGGGCATTTTGGGACCTCTGATCATGAACAGTGTCACTGTGATTTTCTTTATCTGTCCCGAACAATGATTTCCCACAGCGACCACGCAATCTCTGCGCTGAAAGTGTGAAACACATTTCGCCACGCTAGAAAAATGACAGCTGTACTGTTCATAAGGAAGTGTGGAAAATGCCACTGGTGAAAATCTGGACTGAAAATATTACAAATTCATGAACTTATGAGGGTGCGGGAACCGCGCAATGCTCACCGTAACACAGTCATTTTATGGATTTTTGTCACCAAATTTTCAACATAGCCATTTTAAGACCTCTGCTCATGAACAGTGTAACTGTGATTTTCTTAATCTGTCCCAAACATTGCTTTTGCACACCGACTGCACCATTGTGCGCTAGGTGTGTGAAAACATATTTTGGGCGACATGTGAAAAATGGCAGCTATACTGTTCATAAGGAAGTGTAATAAAATGGCAATGTTGAAAATCTGGATTGAAAATATTGAAAATTCGAGAATTCACGGAAAGCGCGTGAGGAACTACGCAACGCACGCCAGAAAACAAGTCATTTTTAGAATTTTTCACCAATCTTCAACATAGCCATTTAAGACCTCTGCTCATGAACAGAGTCACTGTGATTTTCTTAATGTCTCCCATACATTGATTTCGCACACCGACTGCGCTATTGTGTGCTACATGTGCAGAAACATGTTTTGGGCAAGATGTGAAAAATGACAGCTGTACTGCTCATAAGGAGGTGTGGTAAAATGGCAATGTTGAAAATCTGGAGTGAAAATATTGAAAATTCGCGAACTTACGAGCGTGTATAGGAACTGGCATAGCGACACCAGTAAACAGTCATTTTTAGGAATTTTTCCACCAAATTTTCAACATAGGCTTTTGAGAGCCCACCTTATGAATAGTGACAGTGTCATTTCGCTATTTGGTTCTGAAAGGTGATTTTGCACAGTGATCATGAAATCACCTTCGGGCCAGATTAACGCCATGACAGTGAAAGTATTCATGAGAAGGTCCCAAAGACCCCATGTTGAAAATGTGGTGCAAAATTCCAAAAATGCCTGAGATATGCAGCAAAGTTGAAAAACCCTATCTATCCCATTATATAGCTTACCAGCATTTCCTCAGTTCATGTCGGCTTTGAAGAGTGCAGACGCACCCTGGTCCAAGATCGCCGCTACGAGGTCCGGAGGTAAGGATGGGGTGAGGGGGTGTGGGGAGGCAGGGTGCGAGTGGTGGTGCGGGTGTGGGGGCAGGGAGAAGCCCGAGGGACAGTTTTTATTTGCAGGTTTACTTTTTTACTGAGACGACGTAGGACGTTTGTCACTGTTGGGGTGGGCTCCCAGCTGTCAGCTGAAAGGCTGTTTGGGGGCTGGAACCCGTCAGCTATAACACATTTTGCCACGCTGGGGTGGGCTCCCAGCGTGGCACCTGGATGCTTGGGGAGAGAGATGTGGAGCCGCACGGGATTGGGCACCCTGCTCTGACAAGATCTGTTGCCACGCTGGAGTGGGCTCCCAGCATGGCACTCTGGGGGAGAGACAGTTGAGCTGACGGGGATTGGGCACCTCGGCCAGGCTATAAGAGGCAGCCACGCTTAGGGTGGGCACCCAGCGTGGCATGTGGAAGACTTTGGGGAGCGCAGCACAGCTGACGGGGATTGGGCACCCCGCCGGCTATACAGTGTGTGCGTTGGGGGGCAGCACGCAGTATGTGTGTGTGTGTGTAGGGGGAGTGCGCATGAGCAGGCAATATCTTATCACTGCTCACTGAAGCGTAGCTCCCCCTTTCAACTGTACTCCACTGCATTTTGGAGCTCGAACAGGCATTGGAGAACTGCGGCAGCGCCTGCAAACACACTGCCTGAATTGGAAGAGGGCTGCCACACCTCCGAAAACTCGGATGATGGCACTATGTTTCTTGCACATGCGTGCAAGCAAACATAAAAAAAATGAATATTGGGATAAAAATGGCTCTATTAACATGGAAATAAGGAACAAATAAGAATTATTTTAAAACCAAACACACTAACCGATACACTGGGGTCATTAAAAAGACTTCACACATGTCCAAATTTACAATTATATTTAAAAATATAAACAACATGGTTTGTGGTCTCTTTACAATGTTGGTCTATGGGATAACCCTGATGAGATAAGGATACTGTTTCACACAACAGTCTCAGGGAGGCAATAAATGACCACACAGCTAGTTGTTAGTACATGGCACAAGTCAAACAGTAATTATATTATACATGATAGTGCAATGCAGTGTAACAATACATTCTGTGTATATTATACAGGATAATAGTAGTAGTAAAATTTATTTATACAGAAAATGTATGCCATTAGGGTTCAAGGAATCCCTATTTACAAGGCATACCTGTGTGTAATGTAATACAGTGTAATAATCCATTCCATGCAATAATCCATTCCATGCACTTAGGGCACAGAAACCCAGAGGCAGAGTACAAAAATGGAAAAGCGGTATCAACAGTGACTGAAGAGGAAAGGGATTTGGGAGTAAACATATCTGATGACCTCAGGGTGGTATGACAGTGCAATAAGGCAGTTTGACGGGCCAGTGGGATGCTGGGATGCACACAGAAGGGTATCACCAGCAGAAGGATGAAGATAGTGTTGCCACTGTATAGATTGCTGCAGAGAACAAGAACCCACCTGGAGTACTGTGTCCAGTTCTAGAGAACTCATCTCAGGAAGGACACAGACAGAGTGGAGGCTGTCCAGGGGGCAATTACTATGGTGTAGGGACTGCATCAGAAGCCCTACCAGGAGAGACAGAAGGACTTCAATATGTACACCCTGGAAGAGAGGTGGGAGAGGAGGACATGATAGAGACCCATAAATATCTCATGGGGGTACATAAGGTACAGGAGGGGACTACTTCTCAGAGGAAAAGATGCATGAGAACAAGGGGACATGCAATGAAGATGAAAGCAGGTAAATTTAAGACACATATGAGGAAGTACTTCTTCACTTATAGAGTGGTGGATGACCTGAAAGGGGTTCCATCAGAGGTGGTGGGGGTGAAAACAGTGGTGGGATTCAAGAATGCATGGGACAAGCATAAGGGAATCTTAGTGAAAAGCAAGGAGGTGGGGACAAAGATCAAGTAAGGGCTCTGGTGACAGTGTAGGCAAGGAATAAATGGGCAGACTGGGTTGGTCAAGCAGTCCTTATCTGCCGTCAGTTTCTCTGTTTCTATATTTCTATTTCTACAGAGTTGTTACTTATTTTTTGTAACAAAAATAAATAAATGAATGAAAAAGACACACTGAGGTGTGAGAACTAGCTTCCACGTTTATCTGGGGTTACATGGTCCTGTTTCATCAATAAAGGGAATGCTGGCCAGGACACCAGGGATAATCCGCTACTTATCCCCTTAAGGTGGGAGGTGGGGGTGCTTGGCTAGAGGATTCACAGTATTGAGTGTACAGGAATCTGCACAAGGATTGAGGCAGAAGAAGGTGCATAAAACTCCCACATGGACCACCCCTCAAAACCTGCAGCTGGGACAGACTCCCCGGTCACTGTTCTGAACCATAAACTCTAACTGAAAAACTGTACACTCAAGAGATGAAGCTCCAACACAAAATGAGGAGTGGAGATGCCAAGTGTATGCTCTGATGGAGCAGAAGTAAGCCCACTTTTAACAAAGAAAGTAGTCTTTGCAGACGGCAAAATATTCATTGATGAGTGGTATACAATCGCCAGTTCCTGGAACTGCATCTCATAGCAGCACTGATGATAGCACTGAGCTTGTTATATGCAGGCAGTCAGTGAGCAGAGGTCTGGCTGATTTTCTGAGTCCCCATGTGTTGTCTTGCTATGGGTGAGACGGTCGAAGGACGAGTTCAGTTAGACATACCAGAAATGACCAGTGGGTTGGTTATATATGGATGGTGTTCAGAGCCAAGTCGACAGCAGAAGGAGGTGATACTTGCAGCAGATCATGTCAGGGCAGCTACTGTTACGCAGTGCACAGAGCTGCAGCCACAGCAGGTGATTTCTGTTCTGGTTTTGGACAGGAAAGCTGCTGCGGCACAGGGCTCAGAGTCCTGGGATGTTTAACCAGTCTCAAGTTCTTGTGTTCCCACTGGTTGGAGAGTCCATGAAACTGGTTTAGAGCATCCCGTCCCTGAACGAACTTGCACAGCATTGGCTGCAGTCTTTGACTGGAATGGTGTTTGGGTCCCAGAGTGAGGGGGGAATTTGTGTTCAAGACTGCTGCGGGCCCACCCTACTTCGTAGGCCCAATCTTTGACTATCTCAGGTAGGCATGCAGCCTGGTAGCTGCTAGAGAACATACATCCAGTACTTAAGCAGATGATTTTGGTTTGGTAAAGGTGCAGGGAATAAACAGAGAAACTTTTATGGCTGGTTTAAATACTAGTAGGGCATGTACCATCAGGGCTTGTAGCACATCTGCCCTTCAATGTTACTATGACTTGTGCAACTATTTGCAAGTGGAGCAGTTCCCTTGGCACAATGCAGTTAGGCTATGGTGCAAAAGGAGTTTAGACTCTATCCCAGACAGATTTATGTGAGGTGAGTCCTCAAGGATTCAATGGAGTTTTATGCCTCAGAACTGTTCACAGAATTGTCCAAAACTTTGGCTGGAACTGGTGAAGATTCTAGTCACAAGAAAGTTGATCACTGTTTTTATGATACTCCACTAGAGTGATGGGAAGATATGAAGTTGGATGTTGGGGGAATTCTTCAGAAAAAAAGGGGAGGAGTGGGGCACCGAGTATCAGAAGTATCGGGATCTTCAGCATTGGCTATAGTGGCTAATGTCTGAAAAACAGGGTGTGAGTCCAGACAGACAATGGCTCACAGGGATTCTGAAGGAGGAGATGGTTAGATTTCAGTATGCCCAAGCCCAGTCTCTTTTAGCTGAGCATCATTATGGGTTTCATGGCTGTCAGCCACTGAAAATGCCTTCGAGGGTTTTAAAGACAGAATAAAGAAGACAGTCACTAGGTTACTGAATGCCCAAAGGGATTTAATGTCTGGGAGGGAAGACTTGTTACAGTGTATTTTAGAGAACTGCTTGTTTTTATTCTGTACAAGTAGGACTCGGCCCTTGGAAATTCAGGAGTTTTTGGTGCAAGTTAATCCACTGCAGCTACCAGTTGCAGGAGTGGAGGGGGTTATGAAGTCCTGTGTCTTCACTGGAAGTGGTGAACGTAATTAGATCCCTTTGTAGTGGCAAGATTCTGGGGAGAGCTGGTCTGACTGTAGAATTTTATCTACAACTTTGTGATATAATTGGTAAGGCTCTTGCTGACATATACAATTATGCTCAGCAAGGCCGTTTCACAATTAAAGTGTGATGAGTTTGCTCTGTTATTTGCTGATAAGTTGCCATCATCAGGTTAGAGATCCATTTGGCACCCTCTAAAAGAGCATGCAGTGATCGGCTGGGAGTCACAGGCAGTCAGTCTGTCTGGTCCGACTTCAAACAGCTAGCTGCCGTGGATGTCGTGAAGGTCATTCAGGAGATGAGGCCAACCTACTCTAACATGGATCTGGGATCAACGTGCCTCCCTGTGGGCTGTGTTGAGGTCATCAGCCCGGTCCTAGCCAGGATAGTCCAGTTCTCCTTAGTGACAGGGGTCTTCCCTGAGCCCTTAAAAGAACCAGTGGTGAGACCCCTTTTGAAGAAAGCTTCACTAGACCCAGACTGCCTGGCCATTTACAGATCTGTCCATAACCTTCCTTTTGTGGGTAAGGTTATTGAGAAGGTGGTGGCCCATCAACTGCAGACCTATTAACTCATGATACCTACGATTCTCTCCAGTCAGGTTTCAGGAAGGGGCGTAGCACCAAGACTGCCCTTGTTTGGGTGCTGAATGATCTACTGGTTGTGAGGGATCGAGGAAGTTGTTACATTCTTATTCTCCTCAGTCTCTCAGCTGCATTTGACACTGTGGACCATGGGGTACTTTTGGAGCGCCTGCGAGTCTGTTGTAGACTGGCTGGTACACTCCTCAACTGGTTTCAATCTTTTCTCAGTGGCAGGACACAGAGGGTGGTGTCTGGGATTTTTTCCTCGGCACCCATGCCCCTGCCATATGGGGTTCCACAGGGCTCCATTTTGTCCCCCATGTTGTTCGCGGTGTATATGCTGCCACTAGGAGACATTATAAGATGGTATGGGTTGAGTTTTCACTGCTTTGCAGATGACACTCAGCTTTATCTGTCTTTTGCCCCAGACCTATTGTCCACATGGGGCTTTATCCCTCCTGCTACCGACCTGAGCAACCGCCACCAACTCTATGACTTTTGACCATGCCCTCTTATGGCCGGACCACTCCCAGCTCTATCACTCAGCTTTCAGAAGACTTACCAGTCAACCCCTGTTCCCCATGGCAGGAGTGGATCCAAATTTTGGGAGGGCCACGTTAACGGTACAGAACCTGTGAGAGTTTGGACCATCATCCTACCCTGGTCAGGAATTGATCAGTTTTCTACCAATCAAATGGGATGCTGACACTGGGGAGTACACAAGCTCAATACATGCAAGCATGTCACAGTCATTGTCCACCCACTCAATCTGCCACTCACTGTACACTGCCACCTGTGGTAATCCAGGTGGCAGTACTGTACTGGAGCTGACTACCCTTCCTATCCCAGAGGAGGACAGAATCCCCTTGGATACTTAATCCTCCTCCCCCTGGCCAGTCCTAGACGACATAGACTCATTCCAAAATCCGGGTCATCAGCATCGCAAGTGGTAGTGCTACTACTCTGCCAATGGGCTAGCTAGAGAAATGTATTTAAATGAAGGTATTTAATAAGGTCTTAAATGAAGAAGTGATGTTTTGGGACAATCCAAGTGAACTATTGGATTCTACTTTAACTACTTTGGTAGAGAAACATCTTTCCACTAAGGACACAATCTGGATAATCTATCATGGAAAATTAAGAGTAAAAAGCCTTAATATAAGGGTTTGGAGGAAACTAAGGTACTGTTCAAGACCCTCATGTGATAAAGTACTAGAGTCTATAGTCCATTTATTTTTAGACTGCCCACCTGCTAGTTTGCCCTGGTGATATGTATCTGGTGCTTGGAATTTATCGAAGTTAAGTCAGGTACTATAAGCAGATTTTGTTTATGAGCCTCTGACTCGGATCATTCCAGATTGCTACAAGAGCATGGTAAATTTAGCATGAGATTGTTTCAGATTTTATTTGTAGAATCCTGGACCATGTAGGCAATGCAGAAAATAGATATAAGTTACTCACAACTGCTGTTGGTGGGTGCTCTGACTAATGTGACATTACTGACTCACGGCCTGGTTCCAGAGCAGCTAGAGTTCCAGGCCTTGGCGTCCTGGATGATGTGCTCATGTTGTGAAAGCCTCCCGAAAGGAGTCAGCTTGTGAGTGCTATGCATTTAAATGGAAGATGCTCTCCATTTGGTGCCAGGGCAAGGGGCTTGATCCCCTTGCCTGTGCCTGTCCTGTGGCGAGCATCCTGGTCTACTTTTGGTCCCTCTCTCAGCTAGGACTGTGAGCAATGACCATTAAGGTGCACCTGGCAGCCATCTCTGCTTTCTGGGTGTGGGCTGCTAAGCCATCAGTGGCCCAAGAGAAGGTGACTGGGTGCTTTTTCAAGGGTCTGGACCACCTGTCCCTTCCGGTGTGTGGACCTCCACCATCATGGAACTTACCGCTGATGTTGGCAATGCTTATGGGCAAGCCATTCAAGTCCATGCACAGGTGTGAAATGTCACACCTGTCATGGAAGACAGCCTTCCTCATGGCCATCATGTTAGTCAGAATGATCAGGGAGTTCCAGGTGCTTTTGGTGGTGTCTCCCTATCTGATCTTCCACAGGGACAAAGTCCTCCTTCACCCTAGCCTGAAGTTCATCCGGAAAGTAGCATCAGAGTTTCACCTTAACTAGGTGATTAACTTACTGGAATATTTTACCAACCCTTCTTCAGAGGATGACTGCCGACTCCATACTTCGGGCCTGTGGAGACTACTCTCTTACTATGTAGCACACACAGCTGGAGTTTGGGGAGAGGCTCGCCAGCTGTTTGTAACTTACACTGAAGTCGCTCTTGGCATACCGGCAGCAAAGCAGATAACTATCAGGTGGATCACATCCTGCTTCGTCCTCTGCTATAAGCTGGCTGCTAGACAGCCTCCTGTAAGGCTTATAGCTCATTCTACCAGATATATGGCTGCCTCACTGACTGCTTCCAGGGAGTCCCTATCCAGGAAATATGCCGGCATGCTATGTATAAGTCAACACTCACCTTAATTTCCCAGTACTGTATTGATCTTGAGTCATATGTCTGGATGCTGGTTTTGGGCCCTCAGTCCTCCACACTTTCACCAACTAGGGGTGTGTGTCTTGCCCCATCTTCCTGAAGAACTGCTAGGAGCCTGCCAGAGTGTGGCTAGTGAACTATATCCACACGACTAGTAGAATGGTTACTCACCTGTGACCGTAGTTCTAGGAGCGGACTATAGTTCACATCCACACAACCCACCTGTCCTCCCCTGGAAAGTGGCACCTAGATTCCTGCTTCCAGCATGCAAGATGTGATGTCACTGGGTGGAGTCGGGGGATATACTACCCAGGTGATAGGAGGAGCTTAGCTTAAAAACATCTGCCGAATCAGCAATTCTGCCAGAGTGTGGATGTGAACTAAACAGCACTCCTAGAAGTACAGTTACATGTCAGTAACCTATCTTTTTGACACCTCTCACTTGTTGAAGAAACTGTAGCCCCCACTCAGAATCCAAATATCCAAGAATACATCTCTAGAATAACACAACTACCGTTAGATCTTAAATTAATTACTGTAAACACCATAGCTTTCAGAAATGGGTTAAGCTAATAAAGCAAAGGAACTTGCTAAAAAGCATTTCAGAGAACACAAATTCCTTTTAGTTCCAGGCTCATTCTAAAAAATTTAATCACAAACATCCATTACATTTTTTGATGATGAGCAGTTGCACCACTAATTAAATATTTAACATTTAAGTAAAGACTGTTCTTCAGCTGTCAAGTCAGAAGGCATTAGCACTTGAGTTAACCAAAACTAACCCTGATACCAAATAACTCATCCTCCCTATCCTCAGTTCACTAGGTAGATGAAAATTTAGACATTTGTTCTCTTAGGGAGTGGCTATAGTTAGGCAATAAAGCATAAAAGCGTGTGTGTTACTGTGGGATAATGGCAAGGCTCGGGAACCTCATACACCCGAGAAGTGTCATTCTCCCCCAGTTATACACACTGGAGTGCCTTATTGTAATTATAGAATGGGTTCTCTGATTTTAATTTTAAAAACTGAGTAATGAGGCTCGGAAAGTTAAATATTCTGACCTGTGTTGTGCTGAAATAATGCATTGTCATTTGATCAAATCTGACCAACCACAGGTCTTGTTTTCTCTCAACCATTACATCATTAAATTGGCTACAGCAGATTGCTTTAAATTGTAGCTCAGGCACCAGCCCATTGGCACAGCAGTACAGCTACCACTTGTAATGCCAACAAACCAAGTTAGGAAGTGAACTTGGGGTGTTGGAGGGCCATCTGGGGGGGAGGAGAATCGAGTGTCCAGATGACTGCTCTCCTCCTCCACGGGGGACGGGGGAGGGCTTACAGAGGCCGGTGTTTGCCTGGCCCCTAGTGGAAGCTAGGGGAAAGGCACCCAGGACAGCCTAGAAAACTAAAGAGAGATGTGGCAGATGCCGATGTGTGGTGCATGGGAATGCTCGGTGCACATCATGGCATCACTGAATGCCACACCATTTAAGGGGAACCGGAAAATAGGAAAAAACTACTTGTGGCAGGATGGCAACCAGGACCCCCACTGCCTCCCTCCCCCACAACTAGCTGGGCTTGCCAGACCAGTAACTGGATCCGGTTCTGGCGGGGGAATCGGGGGAACCAGTCAACTCTGCCAAGGGGGCAAGCCCTGGGGATATGGCTGGCAGGTAAGTCCTGGCAGATGTCAGGATCACAGGGCTGGGGTATCCTGGCAGATGGGGGCCATCCGGTAGGGGAGCAGAAGCAGAAAATCAAAGATAAATAAATTGTAGATCAGTACTCTGCAGGTCATGCCTGAAAATAGGCATCTTTCTGCCTAGTGGAGTTACCTGGTGAACAGAAACAAATACATAAATACATCCAGGATTAACCTCTGCCAAGTCATTCAGCTTCCACATCCAATCAACCTTGTCCCACCACACCCTCAGCTCTTCTGGCTGGCCACCCAAATGAGACTCAAGACTAAAGTTTTCTCTTTATAACATTGTTTTTGCCTTGTGGCTTTTTTTTACATAATACACAATAGAAATATTGCTACACATACATACACTTTCATCATACTTATTACATATTTACATTTTATACTGCACCTGAGCTGTAATGAGAGGAAGAGAACCAATCAGAAGGAGAAGTCAAACCCCTCACTGACACTCAACCCTCGACGTACAGCAAGATAAAACCATGCCGTCCCCGCACCCTTTACGCACCCTCATTGCCCGTTACTGACTGATTCACCCTGAGTCAGTTGCTGAGCCATGCTCTGGTCTACCTATTCCCCTGACTGATCCTTTCCCTTCTCACCCCTAAATCTTGTCAACTTTAGTGTAAGGGGGAGGAGTTAACTGACTCTTCTGTGAAACTAATGCAAAAGCAGACTCGTCCTCTGTGCAACAGCTTCTTAACTGGACTCCTGCGCCTCCCTTCACCTTTTAGCCTGCCTCCTTTTCTGCATAATGAGGATAGTGCCCCCATTTTTCTAAAGGGCCTTATGGGCCTGACTCCACCATTCAAACTCTCCTATCTGGCACTAGGCCTATAGGGCCTCAGGTACTGCTTGCAATGTCATCTGCTGAGCCCCTGCACTGTGATGGACATTTCAGTCAGGGTGGTCCGACTGGGTATGACATCAGCTACCCATCCCAAACCAGCCAATGGTATGTCAAACAGTGCAGGTGGGTGACACATAAAATCTCCTTTTTCCCCCACTGTGCTTCTTCATCCTTCTACAGTTTACCTGCAGTCACTAAATTTTATGTTTCCCATTTCCACTGACCACCACAGAATGCTACTCAGGCTAACCTGTGGCAGGAAATAGGAGCACCTCTACATCAGGTGTGGGCGAGGGCAGTTAAAAGAGTGTAATGACAAATCAGGTAATCCCCACATGCTCAAAGTTGATGGATCCTCATCAACAGGCAGGGGTGCCAACAGTGGAGGACAGCTGCGACAACTGTCCTAGACCCGGTGGCTCAGAAGAGTGTTCAAAGTTAATTGCAATGCAGGAGCTCTTCCCTGTTCCCCTGGGCCCTGACTGCCCCCCCCCCCCGCTCTGGTCAGCTGTTCTGCTCTCCTGTCCTTTCCTACTGCTTTCTTGGGTCGCACAGGTCAGAGAAGATCATTGGGGCGGGTCATCCGATGGTGATGATCAGTGATTGGCGCAGCTGTCCCACATGACAGATGTGGGTTTTCGCACCCGTGGCAATACGTCTGTCTTCTGTGTGGCTTCGACCATTCAAGAGCAGGAGGACATCGCTGAGGAGAATTGTCGTCAGTTGTTGCTTTAGGTTCTACGGAGTTGCGGGGAGCAGCCCTATCAGAGTTCAGGAGTCCTCATTCATTGTGTGACTGACTGTGGTGTGGTATACCATCTAGGCAGGGCAGGGCTGCCACCGGGCAGGCAGTTCGGTGTAATTGTACGGTCGCACCGTAATACTTTTGTCCTGCTTGAATTGTTGCTGGCAGCTACAGAGGAGCATGGGCTGGGCCGGAGACAGTGCGGAGGAGTCAGAGCCAGCAGAACCGATCTGAAGATTGGATTCAGGCGGGCAGGACAACAAGTCAACAACTTAATGTCAGACGGAGGATCAGCTGGGGACAGGGTCGGAGACCAGACTGCGGCAAGTCGGAGGAGCGAGGAGGAGGCCAGCAGGTCACAACCCACACGAGAAACATGAGGATTCCATTCCCGACTGACTCAGCAGGCTGTCCAGACAGTTTTCCTGGACTGGTAGTGGTGGGTAGGTACTTTATACTTGGCTCCAGACATGCTTGCACTCTTCACTCTAGTCTTGGACCCTGTGGTGGTGCGGGTGCCCATCCTCGCATGAGTGGATGAAAACCCATGGCCCTGGTGGGTAGGCACTACTATTATTTGGGGGGGGGTGCATGCAAGCCATGGGGAAAGTGGTACAGTGATGACTGGAGTGATGCGGCGATTGTTGGGACTACATGGTGGCGGCCCAACATACAGGATGCAATGCTGGAGAAAGGGGAGAAAAGTGTGCATTATAAAAAAGAAAATGCTTCTGACACTTATTCCAGCCACTTATTGGGCAGATAAGAGACATGCTTGCACTCTTGGGCCCTGTGGTGGTGCATGCCCATCCTCGCATGAGTAGAGTGGATGATAACCCATGGCCCCCCCGACACAGTGATGAGTGATGCAGCAAAACTGGGACTCAGTGGGTGGTGGCCCAACATACAGGATACAGTGCTAGAGACAGGGGAGAAAAGTGTGCATTTTATAAAAAAGAAAATGCTTCAAGTTCTGACACTTATTCCAGCAACTTGTTGGGCAGACAATAGTACCATTTTGCAAGAAGACGTCCCTGGTTTTGGCCACTGATCCGTCCAGGATTTTTGTAACATTGTCCCCTAATTTGTGATTCAGTAGGCTGACAGGTTTGGGAACAACTGCTCCTTCCTGGTAGCCATTTAACCTCCATGCCGACATGATTAAAATCTGAATGCCTGCTGCAATCACATACCCAGTCTGAGGGGCTGCTGAATTTTAACTAATGGCACAGAGCAGGGGGCAGTTGGAATAATTAAGCGCTGTACCTTAGTCCACTAAGCTACTGCAATAGCATGTCAAAAATGCAGTCTGAAAGTTAATTCATGAAAGAAAGACTTGTACTCATGGGGTTGGGGTTGTATATATATATATTGGGTGAAGCAGCAGTTATGTGTTTATTAATGAAGTCCCTTGGGGGCCGTGTGTCTGATCTCTGTAGTTCTGATCTGAAAGCAACTTAAGGCCTTATTCTGTTCCGGCCTTGGTGAAAGTGAGAAGCCTCTGTGTGTGTGTTGAAAATGTGCAAAATGTGCCCTTCCACCATGTGAAAGTAATTAAAGCGGGGAAAAAACATAAAAAGCTACCCCACCAAGTCAACCTGCACAATGCAGCCCTCCCGCAACAAAGTCCCCCCATGTTGACTATGCTGAGATATTACTTTCATTCTGTTATCACAGCAAGCATTGAGTGAGTATGGTACAAGAAAAGAAGACAAGTGCAAAATCATTTATTTTATTAACTTGTTTGAGTGTGTGGTGTAATAAACTGGGGGGGGAGGGGAGTCGACAAGAAACACCACATGACAGTACTAACACAATGGCATGACTGCCATTTTATCATATGCCTAATTCAGATGTGTGCTGATTGTTAAGATTCTGAGACCAAGTAACTTTAGGGAAAAAGGGAACAGTTTGGGGTAGCATACTAAGCAGAAGCGTGTTTCCAGATCATGCGACTTGGAAGCACAAGGAAGTGACTACTCACAGCACCGAAATAAAAAACTAAATTGCTAAAATAATTGTCAGTGAACTGTTTGCTCACATCACAACAAGAATTTTAGCCATTTTTTTTCAGTGTTGTCACAGTGACAGCCATTTTTACTGCACAAAAAAATGCTGTTTCTGCGGCAGGGTCATGTTTCCTCAGCAGCTGCTGCTGCAACCGTAGAATCACAGAAAACCTGGGGCCCTGAAAATAATTTCCAGTCTGCTTAGCTCAGTACAAGATACTATAGCAACCACACAGCAATGCACACTACTACCGACTATTTTTCCAAAATCCAGCAGGCAGTGTGGTGCTATCTGAAAGTGGCTGGTGGTGAAGGTCCCTCCTACAGTATCATTGGTTCATGGCTGGCATTGCTTTTCAGCAGTCAGTGGTGGAGAGTCAGACGGTACTGGACGTTGGGTGGGATAAAGTGGAGTCGGAGCCCCAGGACAAAGATAAGTAAAGTTAACAGTACTTTAGTTGGATTGGAAGGAATCATCAGGCAGGGGTGCTGACTGTTGCACTTAATTATAGTCCTCCTGCGACTGTCTACAGTCTACCTAGGCTACCAGCCTACCACCTCAGCTCAGGCTCTCGGTACCTTGCTGACGGTCTGACTTGTCACCTACCAACCATAATCTACCACCATCTACACTGTGAATAGAGATGTCTTATGTCTAGACTACATCTAATTAGTCTTACTTAAAAAAAAATGACCTAAACTGAAATTGTTGTTTTGTGGACTGAAATTCAAGAAAGTTAACTGTCTGAGAAGACGAAGTAGTCATAGTCATTGCTTGGTAACTCAGTGTGTGCGCAGCCAGGCTAGCCACTAGTTGATTCAGTTAGTACTAGCTGTGGCCTGCTGCTAAGCTGTCTCATGTATGTCTGATTAGTGAAGTCACAACTCAGAAGCAGTCACCGGTCGCTGTAACCTATTTTGTGAGTGATGGCTGACTGCCACCCCGGCTGTGATGGTCTTGGCAGTGTGTGTGTGTTCAGCTTGTGCTGTAAAATTTGATTGAATTTTGACTCAGATCTTCATCTCGTGTTTGTTTTTCTGCTGGACTAACAGCAGTGACCTCTCCTTTTTTTACCAGCTGATCATTCAGATTTGGCTCCCTGCTGCCACTAGACTGGTGCTGCCTGCCTGGCCTAGAAATATAGAAACATAGAAGATGACGGCAGATAAGGACCGCAAGGCCCATCCAGTCTGCCCATTTCTTTTTCTACCTTATGAATGTGCCATAGGCCTTTGCTCTGTCAATAGCCTATCTATTCATACTCATCTGTATTGCCCCTTTATTCCTAGCCCGTGCCTGTTTGAAGCTTTGCACTGTATTCATATCCACCACTTCCTGAGGTAGGCTGTTCCATGCATCCACCACCCTTTTTGTGAAAAAGAACTTCCTCACATTCCCCCTTAATCGGCCTCCCTCTAATCTCATGCTGTGTCCTCTTGTCCTGCTATTTTTCTTATATTGAAACATGTTAGACTTTCACCTTGTTAATGCCCTTAAGGTGTTTGAATGTTTCAATCATATCACCTCTCTCCCTCCTTTGCTCTAGGGTATACATATTGAGTTCAATTAATCTGTCCTCGTATGTTTTCTGATGCAGTCCCTGCACCATTTTGGTTGCCCTTCTCTGGACTGCCTCAATTTGGTTAATGTCCTTGTGAAGGTGTGGCCTCCAGTACTGCACACAGTACTCCAGATGGGGCCTAACCAGTGTCTTGTAAAGAGGAATTATTACCTCCCCTCTTCCGACTTGCGATACCCCTACTAATACACCCCAACATCCCTGTAGCCTTACCTACTTCTTTAGAGGTCTGCTTGGATGATTTCAGGTCATCGGTGATGATGACGCCCAAGTCTCTTTCTTCCCTTGTGACTGCCAGAATCTTCCCTCCCAGCCTAAAGGTGGCTTCAGGGTTTCTCTTCCCCTATGTGCATTATCTTGCACTTCTTTGCGTTAAACCCAAGTTGCCACTCTTCTGACCATTTTGCTAGTTTATCCAGATCTCTTCTCATTCTGCCCACACCATCTGGATCATCTACTCTGTTGCAGATCTTGGTGTCACCTGCAAACAGACAAACCTTACCCTCCAGTCCATCTGCAGTGTCACTGATGAAGATATTGAAGAGGACTGGCCCCAGGACTGATCCCTGAGGTACTCCACTTGTGACCTGCATCTCTTCTGACTGTATATCATTTACCACCACTCTCTGTTTTCTGCCCATCAATCAGTTTGCCACCCAGTTGACCAGCATCTGACCCACCCCGAGCCTACCTAGCTTATTAATTAATCTTCTATGTGGAACAGTATCAAAAGCTTTGCTGAAGTCAAGGTAGGCAACATCAACTGTTCCCCCTTGGTCCACCATTCTGGTTACCTAGTCAAAGAGATCTATGAGATTAGTTTGACAGGACCTTCCTTTTGTAAACCCATGCTGTCTTGGATCCTGTGCTCCTATGGATTCCAGGTGTTGCACTATCACTTGAGTCTGTACTGTGAATCCTTCTTTACCCCTGTATACTGTCGATAATATTATTCTGTCGCTAATGTCTAATTGTGCAACCTATGTAACTACTGTAAAAAAAAAAAAAAAATGTTTCTAAATGTCTTCTGTAACTAATCCCGGGTCGCCCCTGAAAAAGGGACCTCTGGTCTCAGTGGGTTTACCCGGTTATCAAAATCTAAATAATAAATAAACAGTTCTGATAATGGCTCTGCTAGTTCCACCCTTAGCTCCTTTAGTACCCTGGTTCCCTTTCCGGGTTTAGTGGTGTGCTGCTGCCTGTCTCACAGGCTGTCTGTCTCAGTCAGCTAAACAATTCACTCTGCAGCTGAGTCCTGGGATCTGGTGTTGTGGGAACTGGATGGAATAATTATTAAAAAATCCAGAAAATGTATCACCATAAATCAGAATTTCAAATGCGAAAGGAAAAAAGGGAACGTGAAAAGGAGTAAGAGGAATTAAGAAAGAAGAAATCAATATTAAAATATTTTAGTAAGCCAGAGCCTCTTCACCAGGAGGACAGTTAATGAGAAGGAGGAGGATCTAGGGACAACTCTGCCTGAAGTGTGTACAGAGGAACAAGAACCAGTGGGGCCAGAGGAGCAAGGAAATGAACAAGATGATGAAAAAATTAGATGAACCTGTGGAACAGCAGCAACATTTGAACCGAACCTCTACTTAGGAAAAATGTTGCTCTGTGAGTGATGGCAGTGTTGGGGAACTTGGAGAAATGCAGCAGGAGGGAACAGAAGGAGAAACAAAAAGAAGCAGTGCTGCTAGTTCTGATCCTGCTGATTTCAATAAAGACATCTACAAAGATCCAGGAATGTGGCCAGAAATATTAAGAGACATTGACAGACTGTATAGTGCTTTGTGGCTTGAAAAGTGAAACTGAGTTAAGGGAAATGATTACATGCATGTAATCAGATTCTGAAGCACGATCATTTCCTGCATTTTTGCTGTATTCCAAATCATCTAATGGATGTGAGAAATTTCTGAGGGACTAGCTTGCATGGAGCTCTAGCAAAGGAATTGTTATACTATGTTACATGCCTTCTGTTTTGTTATGAAAATTCAAGCAAAACATCCAGTTCCCTGTCCAAAAAACAGGGATTTGACCCTTTAAAAAACAAATGGCATAAGTTATATGATAGACTGCATGAACATGAAAAGAGTAATGCACACAAACAATGGTACTGGAGCCGGGGAAACCTTCAGAGGTCTCTTGGGGGACATGGTGTGGATAATGAAATGCAAAGGAATGTTAAAAATTAAACTGACCCACACCGGCAACCCGGGTTCGGGCACGGACTCAGGTTGTTGGGGCTCGGCAGCGGGAAGGAGGATTGAGCGTCCCAACGGATGCTCTCCTCCTTCAGGGTGGGTTACTAGGGGTGCTGTACACACCCGGTGTCCCTGGGGGCAGGTAGGAGCACCAGTTCTCACGGGGCATTGGCGGCTCCAGAGGACTGGAGTCGGGAAGGGGAGGACGTTGTTAGGCACTTGGCAGGCGTGCGTCAGCATGCACCTGCCTGAGCTGACCTCCTCAGGGGAGTAGGGGAGTAGGGGGGAAGGGAGAAAAGCAGAAAAAATCCTCAGCAGGCCTAGATGACGGCCACTCCACGTCATCCAGTCCAGGAACCATGGGCAGACCCCCGCTGTGCAGATGCTCCACAAGAGGTAGATGGGGAGGGAAAAGGAGTAACTGAAGCACTCTAGGGGGCAGACTCCAGGTCAAGGAGGCATGGATGGCATGAGCAATGCCTGAAAGAGTGGAGCGCTGAGGGCAAGAAGGAGGGATAAAAATAAAAGTAAAAAAAAAAAACCTCAAACTGACAAGTTTGTTGGTTTGCTACACAGATTACTTGATGTGACCTTGTTTTTGGCATCAAGAAACTTAGCATTCTGGGGACATTCTCAAAAACTTGGAGATCCACACAATGGGAATTTTCTTGATGTGTTGGAGTTGATTTCTCATTGTGGTCTGCTATTGCGAGAGCACTTGGAGAAACTGAAGAGGAGTCAAGAGAAAGGAAAAAGCTTACAGGCTCATTTATCTTGGGAAACTCAAAATGAGGTTATTTCTTTGTGTAGAAAACATGTATTAGACATCATTCTCTCTCAAAGAAAAGAAGCAATTTATTTCTCAGTAATATGTGATGCCATACCTGATGTGTCTCACACAGAACAGAATGTTCTTATTTTATGATACATTCACAGAGACTCATTACTTGATAAGTGGATTATTCAGGAGAGGTTCATAGAATTCTTTGACTTTTGTCATAAGACTGGTGAGGAGATTGCAGACATGTTTACTAAATTGGTGCACGGTCTGCAAGAGAAGCCGTAAGAGGAGAGACTTAAGAAGCTTAATATGTATACCCTTGAGGAAAGAAGGGAGAGGGGGGACATGATAGAAACTTTTAAGTACCTCAGTGGAATCAACAAAGTCGAAGAGGGTAGCATCTTTCAGAAAATGAGATGTGCAAAAACAAGGGGACACAATTTAAAGATAGAGGGGAGGCGGTTCAGGGGCAATGTGAGGAAGTATGTTATCACAGAGAGGGTAGTGGATGCATGGAATAGCCTTCCTGAGAAGGTTGTGGGGTCTAAAACTGTGGGAGAATTCAAGAATGCATGGGTCAGACATAAGGCAATTCTTGTGGGGGGTAGGAAGAAAGAAAAAATTGCTCACCTTAGTAATGTTGTTTCTTCTAATGGAGTCTTGCTATATTATGACATATGCAGTGAGTCCCAACCTTCGAACTGCTCTGGAGGTGAAAGAGTTAACTTTCCATGCCAGGCATGGAACGCTGAGCTCGAGCTCGGTTGAAAACTCTGTCTGTTGTTCTTCAAACTCAAACTGTCAGATCTTTATGAGCTAAACTCACCAAGGTCCTGTGTGGAAGCTGTAAACCTACACTAGCCAACTGGCTACTAAATATAAGAAAACATTTTTTGGTCCCAAAACAAAGACTCAAGTCAGGAGACCCAAAAATGAAAACACAACACCCAGTCACCCCAAAAAGGGAGGAGGAAAACAAGGTGGGCATCTACTAAGTGCCACTACTGCACTGCCCACCCACATCCCAAAACAGAGGTTCTGAGAGGGCAGGGGGAGGTCATAATATAGCAAGACTCCATTAGAAGAAACAACATTACTAAGGTGAGTAATTTTTTCTTCAAACAACATGAAGTCTTGCTATATTATGACATATGCAGACTACACAGCAGTACCTCCATGGAGGAGGGACAGAACCTACTTAGGAAATAGGCTCTGAAGCACAGCTGTGCCAAACCGAGCATCACTCCTAGCCTGGGTGTCCAGAGATTAATGCTTGGTAAAAGTGTGAACTGTTTTCCAGGTAGCTGCTTGACAAATCTCTAGAATGGGGATGTCCCTGGGAAGCAGCTGTACCTCTGGTAGAGTGAGCCCTCAGGCCTGAGGGAGGAACCTTACCCAGCTTTTCATAACAGAATTGGATACAAGAGACAATCCACCTGGCAATGGATCTTTTAGTGGCAGGTTTCCTTTTACCAACCTCACCATAAGTGAGGAACAGTTGGAGGGAGTCAAACCTGTGACCCTTGGTATGCTCAATGTAGTAACTAAGGGCTCTCTTCACATCTAAGCTGTGCAGCCTCCTCTTGCCAGAGGAGAAATGGTCAGTGAAGTACACTGGAAGAGAAATAGATTGATTAAGGTGGAAATCTGAAACCACCTTAGGCAAGAACTTCCTGTTAGTCCTGAGGACCACCTTATCTCTATGAAAGGAGATAAAATCAGGCTCCACTGACAAAGCTTGTAATTCACTGTGCGTCTGGCAGAAGTGATGGCTACCAGAAACACAGTCTTCCAAGTCAAATACTTAAGCTCTGCTGAAGACAAGGGCTCAAAGGGAGGTTGCATAAGCTGAGCAATGCAAACATTAAGATCCCAGGCAGGGGCAGGGTCCCTGAATGGAGGGTTGGTGTAAAGCAATCCCTTAAAAAACTTAGAGAATACAGGATGAGCTGAAAGAGAAGAGGGTTTACCTGCTGAAATGAAAGCAGACACAGCTGCCAAATGCACCGTTAGGGTAGCTGGTCTGAGCCCCAAAGTGTTTAAATGGACCATATAATCCAGGACTGTGGGTAAATCAGCAGATTCTGGGGAAATATGCTTCCCAGAGCACCATATGGAAAACCTCTTCCATTTGGAATTGTAAGTAGTTCCTGGTGGAAGGCTTCCTAGAAGCCTTCAATATATCCATTACACCTTGGGAGAGGTGTAGATCAGCAAACTCTAACTCTTCAAGAGCCAGGCCTTGAGATTGAGAGATTTGAGGTTCGGTACCAAACCCTTCCCTGAGCACAGGTTAACAGATTGTGATTCCTGGGAAGACACAGGGGAAGATGGACTGCTAAGGACAGTAGGAGTGGATACCAGGGTTGTCTGGCCCAATCTGGAGCAATCAGAATCACTTTGCAGGATTGAGATCTGATTTTGACTAACACTCTGAACAGGAGAGGGAAGGGGGGAAAAGCATAGAGAAACTTCCCTTCCCAATTAAGAACTAAGGCATCCAGAGGGACCGAGCCCAACACTGGGGGCCTGCAGCAAAAAAGGGGACGTTGGTGATTTTCTGGGGCTGCAAAAGATCTATCTGCGGTGCCCCATCTGGCAAATATACCTCAGGACCAGGGATCCAGTGACCATCTGTGATGGCCCTGGGAAATCCTGTTGAGAGCATCTGCCAGGACATTGTCCTTGCCTGGGAGGTGAACTGCCGTAAGGGAGGTGTTCAGGAGTAAGCCAGAGACCACAACTTCATTGCTTCGTGCACAAGGTCGAGACCGAGTGCCTCCTTTGCTTGTTGATGTACCACATTGTAGTGGTGTTGTCTGTTCTGACCTGTACAATTTTGTTCTGAACAGATTTGGAAAAAGCTTGAAGTGCTAGAAAAACTGCTCTGAGCTCCAACAGGTTGATGTGGAGCAGAGATTCCTGAGGGGACCACAGTCCCTGGGTAGTGAGGTCACCCATGTGAGCTCCCCACCCCAAGAGGGATGCATCTGTAGTAAGGATTAAAGAGTGAGACTGAGTGACAAAGGGAACCCCTTGTCTCAGATTGCTCTGATCCTGCCACCACTGTAGGGCTTGGATCAGGGTTCGAGTCACTGGGATCAACTTGGTTAGAGGGTCCTTTCTTTGAGACCAAAAGGCTCTCAAATGGAACTGGATGTCCCTCATCTGAAATCTTGCTCCTTGCACTACTGCTGTAGAAGCAGCCATGTGCCCCAGGAGCTGTAGAAAATGCCTTGCTGGTCGAGAGACCTGCAGGGTGAATGAGGAGGCCAGAGAGACCAGGGTCCTTGCCCTGTCCAAAGGAAGGAAGGCTCTGGCTTCCTCTGTGTTCAGTTCTGCGCCTATGAAGGTGAGGAGCTGGACAGGCTCTAGAACTGACTTTGGAAGATTCAGAAGGAAACCTAGAGAGGTAAGCAGTTGCTGAGTTATCTGAAGATGTAACTTGATTTGGTCTGGAGACTGGCCTACTATGAGCCAGTCGTCCAGGTAAGGGAAGATGGCAATTTTTTGCCTTCTTAGGTAGGCATCTGCTACTGCCAGGCATTTTGTGAATACCCTTGGAGCAGAGGTGAGGCCAAAGGGCATTGCTCTGAACTGGTAATGGCCTGAGGGCAGCTCGAACCTGAGGTACTTTCGATGGGAGCTTCGATGAGAATATGGAAGTAGGCATCCTTGAGGTCCAGGGACGCTAGCCAGTCCCCTGGCCTTAGAGAGGGTAGAATAATTCCCAGAGTCACCATTTTGAATTTTGGTTTTAAAAGGTGCTTGTTTAAGTATCTGAGATCCAGGATGGGCCGCCATTCTCCTGTCTTTTTTGGGGTAGAAAGTACCTGGAGTATAATCCTTTGCCCTGGTGTAGGGGTGGAACCCTTTCCACGGCTCTGAGAGCCAGGAGGGTAGAGACTTCTGCCTCTAGGGCAAGTGCCTCTGATGGATTTGCAGGTGGAAAGGATCTGGTTCTCATCTTTGGAAATTTTTTGAAGCTGAGAACCAGTCCCTGGCTTACTACTTCCAGGACCCACTTGTCTGATGTCAGAGACTTCCAGTCCTGGACAAAGTAAGCCAGCCTGCCCCCTACAGGTAGTTGAGAATCGGCCCTGGCCACCCCATCAGGGTGCCTGCTTGGCAGGGGCTTTAGGCTGAGGGGTGGAAGCAGGCCTGCTTGTACCCCATCTGCCTCTCCCTCTAAAGAACCCCCTCTGGGTGTAAGCCGAAGAGGAGGCCTGGGCTTGGTAAAAAGGCCTATGAAAAGGCCTGCCCCTGCCCCTGGAAGGCTGCCTTTGAGGAGTGGCCTGCCTTTCCTTGGCCTGTGCACTCCTATAGGTGGTCCTATACTCATCCATTTTCTTCATGTAATTCTCTGTCTGCTCCCAAAACAGAGAATTACCCACAACAGAAAAATCCATGGCCTTAGTCTGGGTATCCTGTGACAGGCTAGTACATCTGAGACAAGCCATTCTGCGAAGTGCCACAGATGTAGCCATGACTCTTGATGACACATCATTAGAGTCCACTGCAGCATGGAATTGCACCTTAGATGCCTCAATACCATCAGCAGCCACCTGCTCCAGCTCCTTGGCAAGCTGGCCAGGACCTGTTTTGCTAGAGCCATAACAGTATCCCATCTGGATTTCTGGTATCTAGCAACATAAGCCATATAATTTGCCTGTCTGAGTCCCAAGGATGCTGCCATGTACTGTTTCTTTGCCATGGCATCAATCCTCCTGGAGTCCTTGTCAGGGGGGTGTGAGGCCAAGGGAATATTTGCCTTGTCACAGGCTGCAGCCTGCACTACCCCAACATGGCTGCATTGTTGTGTAAGGAACTCCGTATCAGAGCCTGACAATGTGTACCTCTTGTCCATTGTCTTATCAACAGGAGGTAGTGTAAGGTATAGTGTGAGGAGTTTTTAGAATTTTTACTGTCTGTTTCCCAAAAGATTTATGCAAAGGAATAGACAGTCTCCTAGACTCTGGGATATCCATCATTTCCACATAGTCAGGCTCCTCTTGATCATCCACAGCTTCCTCCATAGGGAGCTGGAGGGTTTCAGCCACTTTTTTATAAAACATAAAATGAGAAGGGGACTCAGAAAGCCTAGGAGGAGACACTCCTGAAGGTCTGTCTGGGGAGATGTCCGGTTCAATGGGCACATCCAGACTTTCAAATCCACATTCACTCTCCTCATACTCCTCTTCCCCCTCCTCCGGTTCATAAAATTCCTCTAAATCATACTCTTGAACCGGTGGAACCGGCCGAACCGTGTGCTTACCTGATGGTGCCGGTTCGGTCGGAACCGGAGAAAGCGACTGGACAATTTTAGTCGCTTTGGCTATTTCTTCAGCGGTTAGAGAGGAAAGTTTTGGCTCCACACCAGCTGATTTCCTAGTCCTTTTTGCTGGAACCAACTCCTCCGAGTCGGCTCTCCTTTGCCCGAGAAGTCTCGCCTGGTCAGTTATACTCCTCCGTTCGGTTGGAACCGAACCGGCTGGCCATCCGGGTCAGCGGACTTCTTGGCCTCCCTTTCCCTGAGCCTACCAACTCTCTTTTCCAGGGTAGCTGCAGGAACATTTTTGCAAATCTGGCATTCTGCAATGAGGTGGTCAAACCCCAGACAACAAACACAGGTGGTGTGGGGGTCAGCCTTGGCAAAGACTTCCCCACAGACACTGCAGTGTTGAAACCCAGTGGGCCCGGTTTTTCTTTTGGGTTTCTCAGACATAGTGCCAGTCCTAACCAAACTTGTCTGCTTATGGCAATCCTACAAGACCTCCTGACGGGTTCCCCAACCGTGTCACGGGTCGTGAAAACGTAATAAATCTGGGTTTTTTAGAACCGATAAGAACCGGTAACCACACTCTAAAAGACAGATTAATATATTTTAAAAAACCTGATCGGTTCAAACCGAACCGATAACCGCTAAAGTTCCAACAGAAGAAATAAATGTAAAACCTATCTAGTACTCACAATACCACAGACAGAGCTTGAACTGACCGGTTGCGGTTCAATTCGGTCAAAAAAACGAGAAAATAATACTTTGACAAAATGAACCAAGCAGAAGGAGAAAATCTCCGGAGCGACTGTTCAGTGAGGCGGAGTAAAGAATCTGACAGTTTGAGTTTGAAGAACAACAGACAGTTTTCAACCGAGCTCGAGCTCAGCGCTCCATGCCTGGCATGGAAAGTTAACTCTTTCACCTCCGGAGCAGTTCGAAGGTTGGGACTCACTGCATATGTCATAATATAGCAAGACTTCATGTTGTTTGAATAGGCTGTTGGTTAACTAGGATCTGCGGCCTATCCTGTAGGTAGGGAAATGGGCAGACTAGATGGGCCAAGCGGTCCATATCTGCCGTCAAAGTCTATGTTTCTATGTTACTAAAACGATTACAGGAACACAGCACTGATATTGCAGATTGCAGGGGCCAACTATCCGATAATGGAGGCAATATGTTAGGCAAAATAAAAGGAGTTCAGGCCCATATACAGGAAAAGAATCCAAATGCTGTTTTTCCCCTTGTGCTTTCCACTCCTTGAATCTTGTGGGTGTACATGTGGCAGCATGTTATACAGATGTGATTACTTTCTTTAGTAGTGTGAATTGCCTATATACCCTCTTCAGTGGAAGTCCTGAAAGGTGGAGTATATTAACTAAGAAAACTGGGTGTTCTCTGCACGGTCTGTCTGACATGAGGTGGAGTGCAAGGGTGCAGACAGTTCAATCAATAGCTCAAAAACTTCCAAGTGTTATTGAAGCTTTAGAAGTCATTGTGTTCTCTCAAAAACAGTCAAATGAGGCTCATTCTGATGCAGTGGTCCTAAAACAGTACTTTTCATCCTTCAAGGCCATTTTTCTTGCTGCATTCTGGATCAAGGTTTTGCAAAGTTTTGAAGAGAGAAACTTGATTTTGCAATCAAGATCCACTTCATTGGAAACTGCATCAGCAAAGTCTTTCAGTGGAAATGCAATGTCTTAGAAGGAATTGCCATTCCTTCTGAAGAAAAACTTGTCGCCACTGCATTGAACATACCAGCCGATTTCAGAACATAGCCACCTCGCCAGATGAAAGGAAAGCGGAGAAGTGGATCACAAGGCACAGATGACTCTCAAGATGCAGAGACAGAATTTAAGAGAAATGTTTTCCTTGTAGTACTGGATTCCATAATTTCTGACCTTAATCGACAATTTATGGCCTTGGAAGATATCTTTACTAAATTTGCTTCCATTCAAAGATTTCGAACTATGACTGAGGGAGAAATTTCCACTTCATGTAAAGCATTGGTTGCCAAATACCCTGAAGATCTTACATCTTCCCTAGAAAGTGAGATCCTCCATCTCAAAAAGGTTTATGAGGACACTTTTAAGAAAAGCATCTCTGCTCCTCTTGAACTATGGCATGCTATTTATAACTTTCAACTTGAAGGAATACTCAGAGAAATATGCATCGCACTCAGCATCTTATGTACTCTTCCCATGTCTGTGGCCGAGGGAGAAAGAGCATTCAGCAAGCTTTCAATAATAAAAAACTATTTGCGATCAACAATGAGTGAAGAGCGCTTCAGCAATCTTGCAATTCTGTCAACTAGGCATGAACTTGCTGTAACAATAAATTTCAATGCTATCATTAGAGAGTTTGCCAGTATGAAAGTAAGGGGATGGTATTCATCTTTATGGACTTCAGACTGAATTTAGAGGAAGGGTGTACAGTACATGGAATTTGCCTAATTTCATTATGTAACTTCATTAAGTACTGTACAAGTAAAGTACATTCTGTTATATAAGTTTTATAGTTTTTTTGTTAACTGGCGCAGTGACGCATACAAATGTTAAATTTTACAGAATTGTCTGAAATTCTTTAATCAGTGATACCTCAGTCAGTCTTACAGATAGACTGGCAATTTGGCATGCAAACTTCCTGGAAATGTCCCTAAACAGATGCTAAGTATCATGACATTTGGAAAAGGGTTGGGGAAGTTACAAAGGCTTAATATTTGACAGTTTATTAGTCATGTGAAAATTTCTGAAAACATTTCTGTGCTTACAACATGCCCACCTTTGGAGCTAGATAATTAACCAATAATGCATGACAGGGTGTGGTATATCATGGTATATCGTCACACCTCGGGTGGTTGAGCACGAGACCACAGGCCAAGTGCATCCAACAACTGAGAAGTGACAATATCCCATGATATACCACACCCTGGAGTGCATTACTGCTATTATGAACTGGCACAAAAGTGTTATCAGTAAAAAATAATGAAAAAAAAATTAAAACATTTTGAAAATGCTTTTTTTTTGGGTGGTGGAGTAGTATCTTTTCATAAAGTAGTTACTGGATAGCTCTCTGGGCAGCTGTTGTAAGTGGAGTTTGTAGAGGAGGTCCACAGTTTGTTATGTCTCCAGTAGGTGGTGCTGCTATTTGTTGCTCCTCATATGCATGCTGTAATGCTCTTTCTTGTCTACTGTAGATCATCCTCCCCCTCCACCCTATTGCCCTCTCTGTGTTCACCCTCACATTGCCCAGTCGATGTTTTATTCAAAAATTATGGAGGAATCTGGAAGGAAGCAAGAAGAAATGTGATAGGTCCACTGAGGGCTGCTTATCAGAAATATGATGGCTATTGCAGCTGAAACATCGGAGCAGTCTGCTCAAGCTGCCACTCGCTATCGTGAGTCTCATGGGACAGAGTCAAAAGCACTGGCCGAGCCGGGCTTGTTACAGGTAGCAGATATTGGGACTGAAAGGGGGCAGCACTTGTACCGTGAGTCAAATGGGGGGAAGTGGTATCTGCCGCGAGCAGCAAGAGGAGTGGGCAGGTCAATGATGTAAGATTAGTGTGTAGCATCTCATCATCATGTTTGTGAGCACGTGGACAGAACGTGGGTGGCACTAACAACCAGGAAGTCCTTGGGACCCAGTTTACTTAATTTTTTGAGGAATACAGTTTTGTGCCTAATGAAATATTTCATGCCATCTTCACAATACAAGCATGTTAAGGAGGTAAGACACCTACTGTATGTATCAGGTGCAGGGGCTATAACATTTATCTTGGTGAATCTCTTTAAATATTTAAAACATTCTCCATAAGCTGAAAACATACAAATCTCACATTCTCTATTATCATATTAAAAATGCATACCGCTCACTGGTTCAGATATCAGGCAAGGATAATGACTTTAGTAGGCAGGCACATTTCTTTCCATTACAGCAATCCAGCTGTATAATCCAGCACTCAGCGGCCATATATATGATTCAAACTTGTTCGAACTTACAAAGTTTACACATGCAAATGGCATATTGTAATGGAGAGTAATGCGCCTGCCTGCTAAAAAGTCATTATCCTTGCCCGATGTCTGCACCAGGGAGTGGTATGCATTTTTAATACGATAATAAAGTACGTGAGATTCATATAATAAATGAAACAGTTCACGGAGCCTTTTTGAAATATTTAAGAAGGTGCTGTCCCACTGTTGCTACCTGCGGGTATCGGCTTTTCTTGCTACTTTGTATTTTGTCCCCTAGGTGTTGTGCACTTCTCAGTCTGCTGAACCCCCAGATTTGTGTTTCTTGCTGGACTTTAATCAAGCATTTGGGGAGTGCTTGTTGGGTGTCTGTTTGGCAGTTATGGCTACTGCCCCTGTAAACAAAGACCTCCTCTTGCTCAAGAACAAAGCGAGTGAGACAATTGCTTTTACCATAGCCCAAATTGAAGAAATCTTTAGACCTGCAAATGTGGTCAATGAAAATAATGATGATTTTAAAACATTGGAAATGTTAAAGAAAAAAGAGACTAGGTTTCACCTTCATGCTGTCTCCCTCTCACAATACTGGAGGGAGAACAGAATCCTGAGAGGTCTCAAAATACTAACACCCCCTCCTTGGGTACTGATGACCCAGAGTTCATGAGAGACGAGGAGAAGGTACTAAATAAATGTAGTAGTGATTTAATACTACTTATGATTAAAAAACTGACAAAGGACTGTGATAAGCTTTCTGAACAAATAAAGGAAATCGAGCATAAAATTAAGAATAGCATTCCTGTTGAACAGTTAATTATTGTATTTTCTCTTGCTTTATTGTTAGGCAATAAAATTTTTTCAGTTCCTTCATGCTGTTCATTCCTATGTTTCGATATGCTCATTTCTATTCATATGTTGCACTTTAAGGATTAGCCATGTTATTGTTTTGTATTATTCTGAGCCTCATGGGACTTCCTTGAAAATGAGCTTGCTCAATGGAGTTTTCCTGGAAAATAAACTTGAACTATGAAGCAAACCTCTTTGACAAAGACAACCTGAGTACCACTAACCTGGTTCTGTCTGCTCCTAAACTTCTTATTTCTCCCTCTTTTCCCTCTCAAGCTCTCCAATCCTTATTCCTTGCCCTTGACACTGCCTCAGAGTTCCTTTTTCTTTTCCGTACATAAATGTTACTGTTTAAGTTGTGGCCTTGTTAAACGGCTTACTGATTGTTTGTAACATTGTCTACTATGTTTTGTGCTTAATGATGTGGAACCTTTGTAAAAGAGCCTTGGCTCAAAGGTATTAATTCCTAGAACAATAAATTTCTAAATTCCAAACCCTCAACTCCCAGATACAAAAATTTAAAGCTAAGTTTACCAGGGATAAACAAGGTAAATACATGAGGGATGATACTGATTATAAAGAAGAGACGATAGATACCAAGCATGGCCCACGGAGAAGGTTCAGGTATTGTATAAAGGGCCTATTCATGGAGATTTAGTGAAAGAAGGGGGAGAGACCTCATCAGGTCCTGAGAGTGAAAGCATGGATGTAGCAGATAATAAAACTCACAGACAAAGGGATAATAACCATTTCTCACCACAAGGTGGCGGGACCACACAGCACAATATGAGACAACATGGAACTACAAATCGAGGAGGGGGAAGGGGAGAAAGAAGAAATGGAGGGAACAGAGGAGGCAGAAAGAAGAACAACTCTGGCCGAGGGCATTGGGGCCTGGTAAGCCACTCCCCTGTTCCCAATAAAACTCGAACCCATCTAACATCAAGGTGGACTTGTTGCATTTTTGTTTGCCAACTCCAACTTAAAGAGTTGTTTGGGACCAGCTTAGGGAATACTGGGAATGTTTTGGATTTAGAAGATAGTGAAATAAGGGACACCGTTAACCTACGAGCAAAATCACAATTCTGCCATACAACCAACAATCCCATTCTCCAGATTTTCTGCAGGCTGGTTGAAAATGTTGTAGAAAAAATTCTAAAAAGTTTTAAAATAAATAACTACCAGAATATTACAAGTAATGAAAGACTTGCACTAGAAGAGTTGTCGAAGAGGCGAGATATTTTATATGCCCTGCAGATAAAGGAGGAACCGTAGTAATCTGGGTAGGGACCCGGGGATTATATTAGGGAAGCTGAAAGACAACTAGGCAACAGGACTTTCTATGTATGCCTTGAGGGTGACTCAACTGGGGAAATCAAAAGTAGGGCAAAACAATTTATAGTTTCAGCTGTGTTAAATAAATGGAAAAGTGAGAACGATCCAAAACATCTTATGGAAGAACACCCTAAACGACCAACATTACACTTACTTCCAAAATTACACAAAAATAGACATCCAGTTCCAGGGTGACCAACTGTATCCTCTAAGGGGTGGTTCCTGAAACTCTATCCAAATATGTAGACGAATTTATAAAGAAATATGTGCCACTCATTACTTCACATGTGAAAGATACCAACCATATGGTCCAGATACCAGATACAACTGAGGTGCATGAAAGTGATGTGTTGGTGTGCATTATACTAAGGTTTATACTAAGGTTTTAGGACAGCAGAAGGCTACGCACCCATAATTGCCATCCCCACTTCACAGTGGATTATATGTGAACATTACTATTGTTAAAGTGGGCATTGTGTTTAGTTTTAAATCCTGTGAAAGTTGATTGATTAACTATGTCCTGTTGGAGTTTGTTCCATAATCTAACGGTTCTAGGTAGGAAGGAATTGTTCCTTAGGTTGGTCCCAGATACATCTCCCTGAATCTGTTTGTTATGCCCCCTTAAATGGTTAAGATTTCCTCTATAGCTGATTCTAGATCAGCTGAGAGTGCAGTGTCTCTCAGAATTTTATACAGGGTCAATAAATCTCCTCTTTTCCTCCTAGTTTGTAAGGGCCAAAGCTTTATGGTGTCTAGTCTTTTTTTATAATCACTATGTGTTAGGGTGGCAATTTGTTTTGTAAATCAGAATTTTATACAGGATCAATAAATCTCCTCTTCCCCTCCTAGTTTGTGAGGGCCAAAGTTTTAGGGTGCTTAGTCTTTTTTTATAATCACTATGTGTTAGGGTGGATATTTGTTTTGTAAACCGCTTTGTGCCTTTTTCGTGAATATGATGTCCTGTTTTAGCCATGGGCTCCAAACTTGGGAGCAGTAGTCAAAGTGGGGACGCAGGTATGTTTTATAAGTTGGTAACATTATTCATTTGGATTTTGGACCTTTTATGCAAGTGGTTAGATGGTTCACTTTTTTAGCTACTTTCCTACACTGGGTACAGTTTTTCAGGTTGCTTGTGACTATAATTCCTAAGTCTTTGACTTCATTAACTGTGAATTTTTATGTATCATATAATTATGTATAGGGTTATTTTTGCCACAGTGCATGACTATACATTTATTCAAACTAAGTCTCATTCCATTATCATCTACCCATTTCACAATTGTGTTGAGATCTTTTTCCATGTTTAGTTTACCTTCTATGGTACCAATTAGCCCTCCTAGTTTGAGATCGTCAGCAAACTTAAGCAGGATATTGTTTCTGGAGATTTGTAGGTCATGTATCAACAGATTAAAAAGAAGTGGTCCCAAGAGCGATCCTTGGGGACCCCACTGGTCAACCCACCCTCCGTGGAAAGATGGCCATTGAGTCGTACCCTCTGTGATCTATCCTTGAGCCATGAAGAAACCCATTGTATTATGAACGGATCTATCCTGAGTTTTTTTAAGTTTCTCTAATAGTTCCCCATGTGGTAACATATTGAAGGCCTTTTCAAAATCAAAAAAGACTATGTCTACCGATTAATTCTGGTCAAGATATTTACTGACTTTATCATAGAACCTTATTAAACTGGTACTACAGGTTTTCTTCTCTGTAAAACCATGCTGTGTGGTGTCCAGCAGTCCATTGTTTTTGAGGTGGCTTATCATATAGTCTTTTATTATACCTTCAATGATTTTACTGATAATTGAAGTGAGACTTGTGTCTATAACTAAAGGTGAAGTTTTTATTACCCTTTTTATAGATCGGGACTACAGTGGCTTTATTCCAGTCAGTAGGTACTGTACCTTCATTCATTGATTTATTTTACAGCAACTTCTTAAAGGGGCTCTCCTTTCCTGCAACTTCTTAAAGGGGTGATCCTCTCTCATGCTCAAATTTAACAAACATTGCTGCTGCCTTATTTTTATCAGCCCTTTAGTCCTTGCATTTTCTAGAGTAGTATTAATCTTAGACCCCCCCTCCCCCACCAATCATGACTTCGGTAACCAGATTAATGCATTTTTATATTCTTCTGACCACTCTCTGTATGCTCTCAGGATAGCCATGCAATGAACCTAAACCGCCTACCCTCCTTATCACTGAGCATACCTATGGCAGTACGTACTGCACCATAACATCGGTGCTTGACTCCGACCTACCTGCCACTTGCAGGCCTGACAACACAGCCTGGCACGCCTGGTCCAAAACTCAGCTTGCCCAGTCATGGCTTCCTCCTCCCATACTCCTGCTCAGACTGCCCTCACTCTCTGACAAGCACGCCATCAGAATAAATTCAAGAAGGCAGCACAAAGCTAACACCAAATACTTTAAAAGTTACTTGGTTAGACTAGCCCTCCTGTTGCTACTTCTCTCAGGCAACATCCACCCCAATCTGGGCCCCCTTCAAAATCAGGATACGACTGCCCACAAAACCAGGCACGTTAACCTTTGCATCCCTAAACATCTGCAGCCTGGCAACAAAGTTTGACAGTCTACAAGCCTGGGTAGCCCTCCATAATCCTGATGTACTGTCAGTTGTCGAGACATGGCTCTCTCCCAGGATCCCAGATGGTGCCATCAGTCTACCGGATTACACAATGTTTAGGCAAGATCGAGAATCTAAAAGAGGTGGTGGCTGTGCACTCTACCTTAAGAATAACTTATACAGGGCATAGTCCTAAATTTATCCAGCCTAGGGTCGTTCTCTCAGGCCCTTACCATTAAAGTCCTTCTTGGGACCCATAACAAAACAATTACAGTTATCAGTCTAGAGCCCACCAAAGAACTCGGCCCAAGGTCTACAAGCCATCATAGATTGCCTCAGAATCCTGACCCTAAGCTCTGAGGTTATACTTCTTGGTGATTTCAATATTAATTGGCTTGCCCCCTGAAGCTAACCACTTCAAAGATGCAATTCAGGCTGTCCACTTTACACAGCTCAATGAAGCCCCCACTAGGGCTAATTACAGAATGGGCACTAGTACTCTGCTCGACTGGGTACTCACGAACCAACCTGAGCATATTTCTAATGCCTCTGTCCTCCCAGATGACATCAGTGAGCACTCCCTGTCATGTTCAGTTGGGCTAATAATTTCACCAAACCTCCTCCAAGAACAGTCGCCAACAGGGTCCTCAAGCGTGGTCACATGGGCCACTTTAAAGCTGACCTCCTCAGTGCAGACTGGTCAGCAGTGTTTGGGGCTTCTGACACTGATAGCGTGCTTCACCATTCCATCCTCCTATTCAATACAATCTGCGACACTCATGCACCCTTCAAAAAGCATAAAATCAACGGCCATTTCAACCCCTGGATGAGCCCAGACACCCTTGAACTTATGAAAAATAGAGACCATCTCTGGCATATAGCCAGGGCCACAAGGAAGCAATCTGACATCCTGAATTACAAACAGGCCAGGAATAACTGTACCAGGACCATCTGAATAGCCAAAGACTTATACTACAAGGAGGCCCTAGCCAAAAGCTGGAATGATGGTTGTAAATTCTGGGCAAACCTAAAAGAAGTCACATGGGTTCACAGTGGGAAGGTCATGTCAGACAAATCTAACTGATTTCTTTGATTGAGTGACCAAAGTAGTAGACCAGGGAGGGGCTGTGGACATGGCCTACCTAGACTTTAGCAAGGCATTTGACACAGTCCCCACACAAAAGATTAATAGTCAAATTAGCCAGCCTGGGAGTGGGTCCCAGGGTGGTAGCCTGGGTAAAACATTGGCTGGACAACAGGACACAGAAGGTAATTGTAAATGGAGTCCACTCTGAAGAAAGAGGGGGGTTACTAGTGGAGTACTGCAGGGTTCAGTACTGGGTCCAGTCCTTTTTAATGTCTTTATAAGTGACATTGCAGAGGGACTGGAAGGAAAAGTATGCCTCTTTGCAGATGACACAAAGATCTGCAACAGGGTTGATACACAAGGAGGCGTGGAAAGAATGAGAAGGGACTAGGCAAGGTTGGAGGAATGGTCAGAAGTATGGCAGCTTGGATTCAGTGCAAAGAAGTGCAAAATAATGCACCTGGGAAACAAAAATTCAGGGGAAGATTACACAATGGGGGGGTAGTAACAACAACAAAAATGGAAAAGGACCTGGGGGTAATCATATCAGATGACCTTGAGGTTTTGCAAGCAATGTGAGAAGGCAGTAGGGAGGGCTAGGGGGATACTGGGATGTACAGGGGAAAGGCATCACCAGCAGAAAACAGGAAATTGTTATCCCTCTGTACAGACATCTGTTGAGACCCCATCTGGAATACTGTGTCCAGTTCTGGAGACCCCATCTCCGCAAGGACATAGGATGGAGGCATTCCAGAGGAGGGCAACTAAAATGGTGCAGGATCTTCAGGAGAAGTCATATGAGGACAGACTAAAGGAGCTTAACATGTATACCCTTGAGGAAAGGAGAGGGGGCATGATAGAAAGTTTTAAGTACCTCAGTGGAATCAACTAAGTCCAAGAGGGTAGCATCTTTCAGAAAAAGGGATGTGCAAGAACAAGGGGGCATAATTTGAAGATAGAGGGAGAACGACTCAGGGGCAATGTGAGGAAGTGTTTTTTCACAGAGAGGGTGGTGGACACATGGAACAGCCTTCCTGAGGAGGTTGTGGGGTCTACAACTGAATTCAAGAATACATGGGACAGACATAAGGCAATTTTTGTGGGGGGTAAGAAGAAATAGGCTGTTGGTTAAATAGGATCTGCAGTTTATCCTGTAGGAAGGGAAATGGGCAGACTAGGTGGACCAAGCGGTCCTTATCTGCTGTCAAAGTCTATGTTTCTATGTAACAACAGCAGGGATTGGGCCATGCCTGAGAACTACAGACCCATCTCTATACTTCCACCACTCTAAGGCCCTGGAACAAATCGTCACGGACCAACTTGTCGAATACCTGGACAAACATAAGCTCCTACGGCCTGAGCAGCATGGCTTTAGGGCAGGGGACAGCACCACTACAGTCTTCCTGGAATCCACAGGCTTCATCCATAAATCTCTCGATCTTGGACAGCTTGCTGGGGCAATCTATATCGATCTAACAAAGGCCTTCGATATGGTCAATCATGCCCTCCTAGTTGACCAACTCACTGCTACAGGCCTTGCCCACGAGGCGGTTGTACGGTTCTGCAGTAGAGTTGTCAGAACCCTCTGAAGTTCTGGGTTCTAGTCTAGAACTTTTGAAAATGTTCTAGGGTTCTAATCTTTTTTAGAACTTTTTAGAACTCTAACCCTATTTTTTTAATTGTGCTGTCAATAATGAAGATAATAATGAAATACATGTGAAAAAAAATAAAATCTGTTTAGTATAAGAGGAGAGAAAAATGATCATGTGTGACTTTGATATATTAGTTATGGTGCAGCAGTCAAAGGGGACGCAGCAGGATAAGCTGGCCAGTACACAACGTAGGAGATGGAGTCACACAGCACAGTGAAAGGAATTTTTCTGTCTCTTCTCCCAACGAGGAAATATACTTCTGGCACGTATTTAAGGATGAAACAAAGCAAAAGGGCAAAATTTTCCAAACAAACGAAACTGCAGCACTTGACTCAACCTAAAGCTTAAATGGAGCTTCAAACATATAAAAACAAGAGGCAATCTTACCAGTTCATCGTCTTTTATTAGAGTGCTCTGAAAGCTAATCCCACATGTAGCATTTAAGCTTTCGGTCGAGTGCTTCAGTTTGGTTTGGGCAATTATACCCTTATGTTTTCTTGCTTCAGACCCTTTGTCTGCAGGCACTGGATTGTAGTTTTTACCAGGAGTGAATTGAGCCCCTCACTTGCTTTGAATATATTTAAGGATACCACCACACAACTGGCTGCTGAGCTGCACACAGTCACACACACACACTGGGTAGGGTGCAGTGTAGTCAAAGGGCACAAAGCAGGGCTGTAAAGGAGGCACAGCCAACTCCAGCCTGGGCACATGCAAAGAACTCACCACCACCTATTCTGAACAACATGCTCGTACATGCGTGCACACAAACCAAACCAGGAATCGGTGCAATGTCAATGTACACTGCCCACAGCTGGGAGTCATGCAAAGTGTGTATGCACACATGCGCACACAAATCCTAACCCTCATCCAGCCAGGATTCAATGTAATGCAACACACACACACACACACACACACACACACACCAGGATACTGCACACTCTATACCCTAACAAGGGCAAGTGCAACCTGAACACATCCAATGGCCCATGCAATCCCCACACACCCTAGAGGCAACACACATGCCAACACACTGACTTTATATACAGTGTACCCCCCCCCCCAAATAACCAGGATCTGTGAAAACCACACCACCTTCCCTAAAACTGGACCAGAAGCAATTAAGCATAGCAAGGCACCCTCTGAATTATGTGCAATCCACAGCCCCACCCACCCCAAAAAATCCAGGAAAAACAAACCCCAACTGTACCCCAAATCAAGACTCCATGCAAAGCATAGCAAGACAAGTCACCCCATATAGTGTGCAAGCCTCATCCCCCACCCTTAAAAATCACACCTGGACCCAGTGTGAAGTACCCCCTTCCCCCATTCCTGGATACATCTCCACAAGAATCACCACATGGATGCACTGCACACATGGATGTAGAGATGGTGATTGTGACTGCGAGCGCTTGTGCAATAAGTATGATTCTTTCCATCTCGAGCCGAGCAGTGAGTGGGCAATGCTCTGCTGCAGCATGCTGCCCTGGCACCAGGATCAGTGTCAATGGTTTGAGTCCCAAAAATATCAAAGTGCTGCAATTCATGTTACAAGAGGCTTTTACTGACTACATGGTTCCAGGTCTTTGAGGAGTTGAGTACTGTTCCATACATCATACTTAGCACTTTCAGTTAGAAATACTTCTAGGGGTTAAATAAATAAATAAACTCAGTTCTGCAACCTCTGGGAAAAATGTATGACAGCTCCACCACCTCTGTCATCTATCGTGGTGTGTGTGGGGTTAATTCTAGCCAATACAAGAAGGAGATAAATAGAAAAGTACAAGTTATTGGCAGTTCTGTCGGTTTTCCAGGCAGCACAAATAAATATTAAGAAAGCAGCTCCTGTGACATGTGGTGTTAGGGTATTATTAAAGAGAAGAAACAAGCATGTTTGTAGATGGTAGAGAGTTTGAGTCCATGCATGCTGAGGGGGAACAGGAAGCAACTGAGTTGAGTGAGGGATCGGCTGGGCAAGCAGTTGCATGGGGGTTACCATGCAGGTGGACAGGAGGTACCAGCAACAAACCCTGGCTACAACAGAAGAGAAAAAAACAGTTAAAATAATTGCACTGCACTACACAGGTAGAAAGATAAATAGATTCATAGATAAATCATAGATGGATGAAAGATGGGCATACTATATTTGAAAAATCCTTTTCTTAAAACCAGGAAGGGGAAAATGACATGTGCCTATGCAAGTGCAGCAAGTGTGAGACACTCCAGGCTCCCCAAAAGACACAAAATAAACTTTAGAGAGCTTCACGCAGTGATCTCACATCTGTTATTGCATTTGCACCAAAAACGGTTATACCTATTAAATGCTTGCCCTCTCGCCAACTGTCACTCTGGGTCTCTTGCTACAAATAGCACTGCTGACCTGCCGGATGGATGTCCTCCTCCTTAGACCTTGGCATCTTCTGATAAGTCTGACATTTTTGCTCTACTGCTGCTTTGCTGCTGCTCAGGCACATACTCTCTCGGCAAGTCCACTCCGATCGACCGCTCACTATGTCGCCGACCCCTCACCCTGTCGCCCGCCTTGACTCCTCGAGCCTGCTGCCCAATCACATTCCCCACTTCCACTGCACGCACGCACACTGAATTAACTTTGAAAAAAGGGGCACATTTCAAAAAAGGACACCAATAGGTGTGGCGCGGCCGGTGGGGGGAGGGGGCACTGCGGCAGGTCATAGAGGGCAAGAAAACAGCAAAAAAAAAAGTCGAACCCCTTTGTGAACCCTCTAGTGTTCTAATTCTAATTTAGAACTCGAACACCAGAGTTCGAGTAGGGTTCGAATCTTCTTAGAACTAGTTCTGACAACCCTATTCTGCAGTTACTTGCACTGCCACTCACAGCAAGTCAGGATAGGTACTGTGCTCTCAGACAGCAAACTTGTTTGCTCAGGCATTCCGCAGGGGTCAATACTGGGTCCCCTCCTATTCAGCTTATTCTTGAATTGCCTCCCCCAAGCCAGTCAAGGCCACATCCTCCTTTATGCAGATGATGCGGTTGTCTTCTCAAATGGCTCAGACCCCAGTGCCCTTGAGCAGCAACTACAGAGCGACTTCACCAGTGTAGAGACGTGGTTCAAAGATCATAAATTGATAATGAACTACAAGAAAACAAAAACCATGCTGTTTTCCATCTCTCTAAACAAACGCAAATACTACCCACTATCAATACGCAATAGTGGTGGGGTTTCCCTTGAACTTGTTCAACACTTTAAATACCTCAGTATCACTATTGACAACTCGGTCTCCTATACTCTCCACATTGACAACATAGCCAAAGCTATCAACAAGTGCATAGGGCTACTTTATCGTCACAAGCATAGCCTCTCCCCTGAAGCTCTCAGCATAGCTGTTCACAGTTCTGTGGGTTCCCTGGAGGACTATGGGCTACCCATATATGGTTCTGCCACAGATACTGCTCTCCGGTGCATAAAAACTGCACTCAACAAAGCCTGCCGGCTCACCTTAGGTGCACACCGACTGACTCACACCTGTGATCTCTATGCCAGGGCACACCGACTCACACTCAATGGCTGACTAAAATATCAATCCTACCTTCTGGCTAAAAAGATCTGCCTTGGTCAGCTACCGCCAGGGGTTCAACAACTTCTGGTTCTCAGCAATAATCCACGGCACACCCATAACTCTGAACACCAGTCCTTCCTAACTTCGAAATGTCGAACATCTCAAGGACAAAGGTCCTTTGCTTACCGTGCACCACTGTGGTTCAACTCCCTCCAGGAGAACATTGTGCACCTGCCCACACTGGGTACTTTCAAAATGAACTTGAAGCTCCTTATGATAAGTAAATCTCGATGTGCCTGCCATCGCTAGCACCACCTTTCAACCCCCTCAACACTACTTCCATCCCCTGCCCCCTCAACTCTTCCCTGTCTCCCTTGAGTATGCCCTTCTGCTCCCCCCACACACCTAGCACCCTCTCCCTCTGCCTTCAATCTAGTCACCTCCCTCGGGTCCCTACTGCTTTACTGATATTGCGCTCTCCTTTTGCACACTGCACTTGGGCTCCTCCCCTTCACCCCCTTTTTTCTTTTTTTCTTCAGCTTCCTGAACTCACTTTCTGCTAATACAAGTCCTGCCAACCAATAGCAGCAATCAAACAGATATATGCTGCTCATGAGATGGTTGCTGCCAGCAACAGAAAATAGAAGTTGTGGGTACTGTAGCTGTTTTAAATCATTAAAAATGCTGTTACTGTCTGAAAGCACTGAGAGTTTCTGTAGTGTCTGAGGAAAGCTGTGTCTTTTCGAGTGTTTTCCTTTAAGTATACGCAGATGTAGACCATCTGGTCCATGAGAGTTATTACTATCCAATTGTATACGTTTATCCTTTATAGTTTCTGGATGACGATATATATGTCAGTATTTAGCTTTCGTTCCAAGTTGACATCAAAAGTCTTTACACTAATATTCCCCACGAGGGTTGATTAAGATCTCTACAAAAAATATTACGATTGAGAGATCCCACACAGCTGCCAGCAAATTATTTCAACTTGGAATTAGCCAGATTTGTGCTTGAGTAAAATTATTTCTTATTTAATCAGAAGTTTTACGCACAAACCGCGGGAAGTTTGATGGGCACGTGCCCCCAATTTTGCAGCACTATACGTGGCAGATTGGGAGATGGAATTTATTTATCATGGTGAATGAAACAGATTTTTAAATAATATAACATAGAAACATAGAATCTGATGGCAGATAAGGACCGCTTGGCCCACCTAGTCTGCCCATTTCCCTACCTAACAGATAAGCTGCAAATCCTAGTTAACCAACAGCCTACTTCCTCCTACTTCCCACTAGAATTGCCTTAGGTCTGTCCCATGCATTCTTGAATTTCCCCACTGTTTTTGACTCTACGACCTCCTCAGAAAGGCTGTTCCATGCATCTACAACCCTCTCTGTGAAGAAATACTTCCTCACATTACCTCTGAGCTGTCCCCCCTCTATCTTCAAATTGTGTCCCCTTGTTCTTGCACATCTCTTTTTCTGAAAGATGCAACCGTCTTGGACTTTGATTCCCTTGAGGTATTTGAAAGTTTCTATCATGTCCTCCCTCTCCCTCCTTTCCTCAAGGCTATACATCTTAAGCTCCTTTAGTCTTTCTTCATATGTATTCTGGTGCAGACTCTGCACCATTTTGGTTGCCCTCCTCTGGACAGCCTCCACCCTGTCTATGTCTTTGTGGAGATGGGGTCTCCAGAACTGTACACAGTACTCCAGACGTGGTCTTACCAACTGTCTGTACAGAGCAGGGGTCAACCTTAACCTTTTTGTGCACTAGCCAGCAGGGCAAGTTGAATCAAAATTGCACTAGCCCGCAGATGGTTGCACTAGCCCTTAATTATAATGGTAAGTTTTGCTCACTTATACAGGAAACAGTGCAAGCAAAGCCAAGAAGTACTCTGATTATTGCACATTTATCCTGCTCCCACATTGCTTCCAGCTCCCCAGCAGAAAAAAAGAAGACTGCAATGCCATCCATCACAGACAGTGAGCCACTCCCCCACTGTTTTGTACCATGGCCTCCTCTCTTCCTCTTTCTGGCCCCCCGACACACACACACACACACACCAAACAGAGAGAGGATATCACAACAGCAAATATTTAATCAAGCAGTCCTAGCTCTGTGCACACAATAGCTGGCATCATCGTGCACCTCACCTCATTGTCACCACCACCACCCACAGGGCAATGAACAGAGTCAGGCAGAGAAAGACACTTGCAGTCCCCACCCTATAGTCAACTGGAGACCTGCTCTTTTGAAAGTTTTTGTACAGTCTCAAGTGAGCCAGGAGCACAACTAAGATTTATTTGGGGGTTGGGGGCTAGACAAACCTAAGGGGCTTGGAAAATAGAAAACTATGACATTTTTATTTGTAAAAGCATTGATTTTAATATGCTGTGCCCCAGCAATAACATATTTTTCTTTAACATTGTCCTTTCATCAGCCCTGGGGAAACCGTACACAGGCATAACACTATAGAAACATAGACTTTGATGACAGATAAGGACCGCTTGGCCCATCTAGTCTGCCCATTTCCCTACCTACAGGATAGGCCGCAGATCCTAGTTAACCAACAGCCTATTTCTTCCTACCCCCACAAGAATTGCCTTATGTTTGTCCCATGCATTCTTGAATTCTCCCACAGTTTTAGACCCTACAACCTCCTCAGGAAGGCTGTTCCATGCATCCACTACCCTCTCTGTGAAATAATACTTCCTCACATTGCCCCTGAACTGCCCCCCTTCTATCTTTAAATTGTGTCCCCTTGTTCTTGCACTTCTGTTTTTCTGAAAGATGCTACCCTCTTTGACTTTGTTGATTCCACTGAGGTACTTAAGTTTCTATCATGTCCCCCCTCTCCCTTCTTACCTCAAGGGTATACATATTAAGCTCCTTTAGTCTCTCCTCATATGGCTTCTCCTGCAGACCCTGCACCATTTTAGTTGCCCTCCTCTGGAATGCCTCTATCCTGTCTATGTCCTTGCAGAGATGGGGTCTCCAGAACTGGACGCAGTACTCCAGATGGGGTCTCACCAACTGTCTGTACAGAGGGACAACAACTTCCTGTTTTCTGCTGCTGATGCATCTCCCTATGCATCCCAGTATACCCCAGCCCTCCCTACTGCCTTCTCACATTGCTTGCTAACCTTAAGGTCATCTGATATGATTACCCCCAGGTCCCTTTCCTTTTTTGTTGTTGTTACTACCTCCCCCCATTGTGTATTCTTCCCCTGGGTTCTTGTTTCCCAGGTGCATTATTTTGCACTTCTTTGCATTGAATCCTAGCTGCCATACTTCTGACCGTTCCTCCAACCTTGCAAGTCCCTTCTCATCCTTTCCACGCCTCCTTGTGTATCAACCCTGTTGCAGATCTTTGTGTCATCTGCAAAAAGGCATACTTTTCCTTCCAGTCCCTCTGCAATGTCACTGATGAAGACATTAAAAAGGACTGGACCCAATACTGAACCCTGTGGTACCCCACTATTAATCCCTCTTTCTTCAGAGTGAACTCCATTTACAATTACCTTCTGTGTCCTGTTGTGTAGTCAATGTTTTACCCAAGCTACCACCCTGGGACCCACTCCCAGGCTGGTTAATTTGACTATCAATCTTTTGTGTGGGACTGTGTCAAATGTCTTGCTAAAGTCTAGGTAGGCCATGTCCACAGCCCCTCCCTGGTCTACTACTTTGGTCACCCAGTCAAAGAAATCTATTAGATTCGTTTGACATGACCTTCCCGCTGTGAACCCATGCTGCCTTGGGTCCTGTGCTCCACTGGCCTCTAGGTACTCAACTATTCTTTCCTTCAGAAGTGACTCCATCACTTTCCCTACCACAGAGGTCAGACTGACAGGTCTGTAGTTTCCTGCCTCTGTCTTGGTCCCACTTTTGTGAAGAGGAATCACATCCGCCTTCCTCCAGTCCTCGGGTACCACACCATCCTCCCATGATTTATTAAAAAGAGTAGCCAGTGGTTTCACTACTTTCTCCTTTAATTCTTTTAGAATTCTGGGGTGAATTCCATCAGGACCCATTGCTTTGTCCACCTTCAGTTTTAGGAGTTTTTGCAAAACCCTTTCTTCTGTGAAAGGACTGGGATCGACCCCCCTATCAAGAGTGCTTCTGTTAATTGGATTAGGCACTTCCCCCTCCTCTTTTGTGAATACTGAGCAGAAATATTCGTTCAGTATCCCTGCTTTTCCACTGTCCCCCTCTGCCCACCCACCTCATTCTATTCAGCCTCACTATCCCTCCCTTTGTCTTTCTACGCTCGCTGATGTACCTACAAAAGGTTTTATCCCCCTTCTTAACTGAGTTGGCTATCTTTTCCTCAGTTTGGGCCTTTGCTATTCTGACTTCCCTCCTGCTTCCTTCTGACTTAACTGGTACAGCTCTCTGTCCTGCTCCTTCTGTGTTTCCTTATACTTCCGGAATGCTATCTTTTTCTTCCTGACTTTCATAGCCACCTCTTTTGAGAACCATAGTAGCTTTTTCTTTCGTTTTGATTTGTTTATTTGCTTCACACAAAGGCTTATTGCCTCTGTGGTGGCAGTTCTGATGATTCCCCATTGTTGCTCCACACCTCCTTCTAGCCTGTTTTATAGCTTTCTGAGGCACTCCTCCATCTTGCCAAAGTCAGCCCTCCTAAAGTCCAGTACCCTCACTTTTGTATGGCTTGACTCTGTAGCTGAATTTAACGTGAACCACACTGTTTGATGGTCACTTGTTCCCAGATGGCAACCCACTTCTAGATCCGAGATCCTCTCACTGCCCCCATTTGAGAGTACAAGGTCTAAGATTGCTCCCTCACGAGTGGGTTCCGAAACTAGCTGTCTGAGGCCTGCCACCAGTAGGGCATCGAGATTGGCCCTGCTCTTGGATGTGGCTGCAGCAAATGTGCTCCAGTTAAAATCTGGCATATTCAGGTCTCCCATCAACAGTGTCTATACTATTTCTATTTCTGTATAGGATGATCTATGCACCCCAGGAATGCCTATTTCAAGGTTTCAAATTATGTATTTTATGAAGGTTTATTTTTGTACCATACATGATCCAAAGATTTGTTTTTAGGCTGAAAGGACATGCTGAGTGGGATAAGAGTGGAACTGTATGGATGGTGATGGCTGGCATGGTCCATTTAGAAGAACTATGGACCCCCCCACACTTACCAGTAATGGCAGCTATGGATGGTCACTTCAGAGTCTGGTCTGCAGTGGTGTCCAGGGAAAGAATAGGGTTAAGAGATTTGGGAGAGGGAAGTTATGGTGAGACTGGGATAAAACCCACCACCTGCAGGGCTGATCCTGTATACCTCTTTGCATTTTGTCATTGAAATGTTGGATACAAACACTCAAAATGTAGAGAAATGAGGGGTACTGATCTTAATATTGGACAAATTGTTAGACATAGACACATTCAGAAGACTGGAACCTCGTGACTTAGCACTCTGCCCTTAATCACACCCTGGATGCTAGCTGAAAGTCTTAACAGTGGAGTGATAATGACTCACATTGAGTCAGTTGTGGGATCCCACTCTTGAACAGCCAGATAATTGCAGCTCTTAATGAGCTGTTAATCACACCTGGCCATCTGGAACATAGAGCGAGATTAGCATGAAGACTAGAGAATGCTAAAGTAGAGACTTTTTTTAACTTCATTAACAGCCATAAAAATCTGCACTAGTCAAGCTGGGCAAGTAGAGAGTTAGCTGCACTAGCCCTGGTCAATTTGCACTAGTGTTTGGGCTAGTAAAACAATGTTAAGATTGACCCCTGGTACAGAGGGCCAACAACTTCCTGTTTTCTATTGGTGATGCCTCTCCCTATGCATACCAGTATCCCCAGCCCTCCTTACTCCCTTCTCACATTGCTGGCCCACCTTTAGGTTGTCTCATATGACTACCCCCAGGTCCCCTTCCATTCTTGTTGTTGTCAGTACCCCCCCCCCCACTGTGTACTCTTCCCTTGGGTTTTTATTTCCCATGTGCATTACTTTGCACTTCTTTGTGTTGAATCTACAGCAAGCTGTCATACATTGCCCATTCCTCCAACTTTGCCAAGTCCCTTTTCATCCTTTCCACCCCACCTTGCTTATCAACCCTGTTGCAGATCTTTGTGTCATCTGCAAAGAGACATACTTTTCCTTCCAGTCCCTCTGCAATGTCACTTATAAAGACATTAAAAAGGACTGGCCCAAGTACTGAACGCTGCAGTACCCCACTAGTAACTCCCCTTTCTTCACTGTGGACTCCATTTACAGTACTATTATCCTCTGTGTCCTGTTGTCCAGCCAGTGTTTTACCCAGGCTACCACCCTGGGACCCACTCCTAGGCTAGCTAATTTGTTTATTAATCTTTTGTGCAGGACTGTGTCAAATGCCTTGCTAAAGTCTAGGTAGGCCATGTCCACAGCCCCTCCCTGGTCTACTACTTTGGTCACCCAGTCAAAGAAATCAGTTAGATTTGTCTGACATGACCTTCCTGCTGTGAATCCATGCTGCCTTGGGTCCTGTGCCCCACTGGCATCTAGCATGGAAAAGATACCTGGATGATATATTTGTAGTTTGGAGAGGCAGTGGTTCTGATTTGGGCACCTTTACCCTATATGTAAACCAAACAAGTCCACACCTGAAATTTACAATGGAAGAAAATGGTAATAATGTAAATGTCATCGATCTGACTATTTTTAAAGCTGGTAAAAAAAAAAAAAAAAAAACTACATCCAAAATAACCTGCTCAGAGCAGACGGTTGTCATCCCAAACATACTATTAACAATATACCAAAAGGGCAATTTTTAAAATTAAAAAGAACATGCTCCGATGAAATTGATTTTGCACAAGGAAGCGTGGATATGATGAGCAGATTTAAACAGAGGCACTACAATACAGACAGGATACAAGCAGCATATAATTATGCAAAACAGACACCACAAGAGGAGATCTTCAAGGGAAATCAGAGATCAAATACGGATACTGTATTATATAATATGGATATTATATAATAAAGATACTTAAAATTACTGTTTTCTGCTAAATTCTTTTTGTGTCTATTTCCTCATTAGCATATTATATACTTCTGCCACTAGAAGGACCCTATCTTATATCTCCCCACAGATAGTGACAACACACCTTCACCCAGGAAATTACCACTAAAGCTCAGAAGCACTTGTCCTTATTAGAACTGACCTTAGGTAACTTGGTTCATCACTCTGCCACACCTGCGTGCCACCTGCTAGTTGACAAGTGACCTCCTTGTACAGAGCGCTGAAATGTGGACTCGGGCACCACCTGGTCTCCTCCTGTTAGCGATACTCCCATCAGATTTTTTTTTTCTGCACCAAGTTTCACTGTAGTGTTGTCATAGCCACTGCCTCAGTGCATTAGGGTTAAAACACGGCACCTCCACAATTGCCCATTTTAAATTCCACCTGATACATTTTCACCCCCATGAACCATTCTTTCGTCTCAGTGCTGGTACCCTATTTCTGACTCATCTGTCATGCTACCCCACGAGGGCTAATCCATCCTACACAAGGGCCTACTCGAATAACAAAATGCACAAATTAAAAATGATAGTATACTCCTGACACATTTAGCCATCCTCGTGCTGTTGTTCCTGGATGGGGACGTCCATCCTAACCCGGGGCCAAATAGTGACAACCAGTCCAGGGAAAAGCATAGCAATGGGTTGAAAATTGTGGCTATGAGTATCTGTAGCCTGCTTCCCAAGAAGGCACAACTGCAGGCATGGACTCGACTGCACAACCCAGACATCATCTGCCTGATGGAAACCTGGCTCAAACCCAAGGTTCAGTATAAATTCATTTCCTTAACGGGCACTGAAACCTTTCGACTCAACAGTCTGGGTAAACGAGGCGGAGGCTGTCTCATCTATGTAAAGGATGAGCTAAAAGGGAGTAGGCTGCCTGTTCCTGACGGCGCCAGTGATTACGAAATGCTAGCTGTTAAGCTTCTCCTAGGCAGACAGAGTAAACTCCCACTGTCTTCTCTGTATACCTGCCACCAGAAAAAGCCAAATCGGAGCTCAGCCCTGCCCTGGAAACCATCTCCAAGCTGAAGGACAACTCTGAGGTTGTCATTACAGGGGATTTTTAATCTAAACTGGATCAGCAAAGACACTGATCATCTTAAAGATCAGGTCGCTAGCTATTATCTCACCCAAATTATCTCTGAGCACACCAGGCTAACCCGGAACACGGATAAAGGAACCCTCCTATATTGGATTCTTTCCCGCAGTCCTAATAGGATGAACAATGTCATGGTTCTCCCAGACTGCCTCAGTGATCATTCATCTGTGGCTTGCACCTGGGTGACAAAAGAAAAGATAGAACCTCCCATCACTAGTAGGGCTTTCATGAGCCACATGTTACCGGTGTGCTGGAACACACTGCACAAAACCTTGAAATTGGCCCACTGCATCAGCATATCAGCATTTAAAACTCTCCATGCCTGTTAGTTTAAAGAAACCTGCAATTGTTTCTCCTGATCTCTCCCTCCCTGCCTCAGTGTCTTGCTGGTCACCTGTCTGATGAAATATTACAGTACATTTACTACCCAGCCTCACTGACCCCAGTAGCGGCTCTAGCCACAAATGGTTACCAGGGCACAGCTGGGGCACACCCGATGGCAGCCAGGGCACTGATATATTGTTACTATGGGGGAAGCTTTTGCACCATATGGGAGAACTAACTGGGGCACAGCATTTTTTTTACGGGCATGTGCCCTGGCGGGCCCTGGTGTAGAGCCGCCACTGACTGACCCCTTCCCTTCCCTCTTTGACCTTTTCATAGCATTCCTTTTTTGCTTTTCCTTGTGTAGCCTGCTCCCTTGTGTAGGTTTCGGTTTTCTTAAAGTAGCATTACCTCTTGTTCACATGCCCGTACCTCCCTGACCTTGGGGCACTCACCTTACCTTCTGCCTCTCCTCACTCCCCTTATCTGGAGTCTGTCCTTACCCGTGGCCCTGGTATCACTATTTGCTGCTATGACACTTACGGGTTCCCCTGCCTACCCTCACCCTCCCTCTTTAACCTTCACAACTCCCTTCCTTTTCTTATCAGCTTCCTAACTTCCCTTGTTGCCCCCTCACTTGTGTTTGTTCCTCTGCTTTCACCACACCATAGTGTCCAATCTCGACTATAACCAGTATTTAGCTGCTCATGTGTGTATACAGTACTCATGCACTACCACTGCCATTGCCTTGTGTATTATATTTAGCCCTGACTAAGTTAGTTATTTAAATATTGTGTGATTTTATTGTGTTCAATGTGCTGTGTATTTTTCTTGTATCCTGTCCAAGTCCATCTCGCAGATGAGCTTTGCTCAATGATGTTTGCCTGGTTAAATAAAGATTTTGATTGACTGATCACTGTACATAAGAGGGTTCTCAAGTGTGGGACAACCCAGGTCTTTAAAGCGGCCCTGTCCAAAACCAACCAGTCTCCAATTTTATTTATTTATTTTTTTATTTATTGAATTCTTAGATTACAACCTTTGAGCTACAAGCTCATTTACAAAGGTTCCATGTTGGGACTATGTGATAAACAGAAGCACACAGAATTGCTGGTACATCAAAAGAGACAAATAGTAGGGATGACACACTACATGGTATTGACATGAGACACAGTTTCTGGGCTAGGCTGGTGCATACATAGTTTTTAGGAGAAGAGGAAGAGCAGGAGGTAGCTCTGTAGTACTGGGTTGTAAGAGAGAGGGATGGGGACAGGCAGAGGTTAGAGCTAGCGGCAACCTCATGCTCAGGGTCACCTTGTCAAGAGGGGTGGTGGTGGGGGAGAGGGATAGGACAGAGGAAAGGGAATTGGCAGAAGAGGTGGGCTATGAACCCAGGGGAATAGAGAGGGGGGGACACTGGGTGTGGGAGGGGTTGGGGAGTGGGTAGGAGGGGGGTAATTAGCAGGTTGGGCACTGTAGAAGTGCATAAGTTGGGGGTAGCCAGTATATTAATACCAGGAGGAGTTGATCAGGGTAACAGGAGCATATCACTTGGCTAGACAGGTGGGAATCGGAGAGCAGATTTGGATGAGCTGATTTTACTGAAAGTGTCTAGTTCAGGTGGAAGCGAGGTGAGCCATAGTGGAACAATTGCAACTGATGCCACTGATGACATCAATCAGCCCCTGCAATTCTTTGTAGACAACTTCAATGGTATTTGCGATACTTCTGCATCACTGAGAAAAAGAAGGATAAGGGCAACATCCAATGGGGGGGGGTCCTCTCATGACCTATTCAACTGTATGAGGGAGCGGGATACCCTCTGGTGTCTGGCTAGAAAATCTGGCAACCCCACCGACTGGCAAAATTACCAGGCAGCAAGAAACAAGTGCATCCTGCTCATTTGGCAAGCCAAAGCAACACATTACAAAGAGAAGCTAAACAGCAGTTGGGGGGATGGTGGACACTTCTGGGAAAAGTCCTGCTTAAAAAAGGAAGACAAGAGACACCCAACAATGCTCACCATTAATGGGACTCCTACCACTGACCTGCACATCATAGCCGAATCCTTTAGACTGTCGTTCTCTGATCTTACTGCTGTCCTGCCACCAGACTATTTAAACAGCCCAGAACCTCCCCCTCCACGAGACCAACATAACCCCTCCCATCCAAAATTCTATTTTAAACAGGTCACAATTAGTGAAGTCAGAACATATGTACGTAAAGTGCTCTGGAAAATAAGGCTAGGTAGCAATGGTTTATTTATTTATTTATTACTAGGATTACAAATACCTTAGAACCAAGGGTTCTTTTACAAAGGTTCCAAGTCAGCAATGGGTGCAAGCAAAACAGTGGTAAGATACAAGGTCAGGAGGTTAACACAGAAGCAAGCAGAGGTAAGATACAATACAGGTCAGGAGGTTAACTTAGTAGCAAAAGACAGTACATGTGTATAGACTAGCACAGTAGCAAACAGTCAGTGGCAAATACCAATGCACAATTAACAGCCGGCCCAGTGGTGCTGAGGGTTGAGGTGCTGGACGCCACACCTTGAGCCACGCTGGCAACCCATGTTCGGGAACAGACATGGGCCGCCGGGGGTCGGCAGGGGAGGAGAAGGATCAAGCATCCGGAGGACTGCTCTTCTTCTCCTGAGAGGGCAAGGGAACTGGTCCCAGTATCGCTCACCCCCTGGTGGAGGCTGGGGGACATGGCACCATGCTGGAACCTGGGTGGCACTGGGGTGGATGCTTGCCTTGGCCTTAGCGTCATTGCATGCTCCCAGCTCCAAGGGTACTCCATTGAAAAACTCTGCCGGCCCCCGTGTATGAGCCAGGGCTTGGTGCCCAACTCTCCAGCCACCTTCAGTTCCACCTTGGCGGCCCCACTTGGGGGGGCATCCTCGGGTGAGGGTACGGGTCGCTGAGCCCAGGGCTAGCCTCTACCACAGGGCTTGGGGTGCTGCAGGAAAATCATAGTATGATCAAAAAACAAAAAAAACTATGCACAATTAACAATATGGGTGTATATATAGCAAGACAGATACAATGAAAACCATCCTTGGGTGACATAAGTGGAGCAAGGGGTGGGGATAAGAGAGGGAGGGTGGGGAAAAGGGGGGTAGGCAGTCGAGGATCTGACTTTGTCGTAAGTGCAAGAACAGAAACATTAAGTGCTAGGTAGTCTGGGGGTGGAGCAACAAGAGATAGGGTGATAGGGAGGGAGAGACAGGAGGAGAGGAGTGGGAAAGCGGTGGAATGGTAGGTGGGAGGTGAGAGGAGGTAGAATGGTAGGTGGGGGGTGGGAGAGAGACAGGGAGTAGCAGAGGATGGAGGGCGGAGAGAAGTGGGGAGGGTAGCAAGGGAGGAGAGAAGAGGAGGGAGAGGTGAAACAAAGCTGCAAGCCTAGGCAGAGCAGTCACAACTGCTGAGGTTAGTGAAGTGCTGGCGGAGTTTACATTTAGACATGAAGCTTGTGATGGTAGCACTTGAAGAGCTACTGAGACCAATTACCAGGCTCTTTAATAAATCCCTTGCACAGGTGAAGTTCTCTTCAACCTGGAAGTTAGCCCTGGTCACCCCAGTTTTAAAATGCGGGGATCGGTACAACACTGCCAACTATAGGCCAATCTCCATCCTCTCTCCTCTCTCTAAAGTCCTAGAGAGGATTGTGGTGGACCAGGTTACTGAGTACCTCCATAAGTATGGACTTCAATGCCTGCAACAGCATGGATTCCACAGGAACCACAGCACGGCTACTGCCCTGGTGGAGTTCTCGGACTACGTGCACAGGGCCATGGGATCTATATTCACAGATCTCATGAAAGCATTTGACACTGTAAATCACTGCATCCTTCTTACCGACCTATTAAACCTGGGGCTTTCACATGAAGTGGTCCACTGGTTCCAAAACTACTTATCCCACCACTGAAAACAAAGTGTCAAAATCGGGACAGCCATGTCTCCCTCAAGGGGAAATTACACTAGGGGTCACCCAAGGGTCAATATTGGGGCCGCTGCTAATTAGTCTATTTATAAATAGACTCCTGAAGCGTGCGAGAGAAAGATAATCTGGTATGTGGATGACGCCATCGTTCTGTGCAGCAGCAAGCAGCATATAGCCCTGCAGGCAGTGCTTCAGAGCTCATTCAATGGGCTGGAAGATTGGTTCTGTAAAAAAAGCTGCTCCTCAATCACAAAAAGACAAAGATGATGATCAACTCTAGTCCCCAGCACAGGAAAGTCCTCCCTGCCCTTACTATCACCAACAGCAAGGCTGCCCTGCAGGAGCAGGTACACTGTTTCAAGTACCTAGGGGTTATTATTGACGACACCCTCTCCTTCGTGCAGCACACTGACTATGTGGTAAAAGCAGTAAATGTAAAGCTCAGTGTGCTCTATAGGCACAGGCAATACCTCACACCATTAGCCCTTCATCTGTCGGTCTCCTCCTCAGCTCTATCAGTCATCGACTACGAACTTGTGATGTATGTGGCCACCTCCAATACTGCACTTGCATGCATTACAACGGCCCTTAAAAAGATGTGTAGGCTAACACTTGGGGCAGACAACCTTATGCACACATGCTCCCTCTTTCAGCAGACCAACTGGCTTAACCTACCCAACAGAATAAAATACCAGACCTGCCTGTTGGGCAAGAAATCACTACTAAGCAAAGTGGCTCCATTCGTCAGTGGCTTGCTGCCTGCCTGTAGATCTGGGTACCAGACCAGAGACCACTCCCGGGGCTCCCTAGCAGTCCCCTTCAGAAAAATGACACTGGGACAGTAGTCGTTTGCATACTGTGCTCCCCTGTGGCTTAACGAGATCCCGGCTCACCTACTGACAAACTCGAGCATACCTACCTTTAAGGCTGAGTTTAAACAGTACCTCTCTGGAAGCATGGCCTGTTGCTGTAGGCAGTAATTGCATTCCCAGCCCTGCAAGTCTTAAAACACAATTGCCTGACTAACCAACATGGATCAAGTCACCTCCCACACCCTTTTTAATAAAGCACCCACAGGGCCGCTGCCCACATCCCAGATCCCCCATCTCCAACTCTCTACATCAATTCCACTACGTAGATGGATCTAGCTCCCTGGCTACCGAAGATTATACCTTTGTGCCTAGCTTTTGGCTGTTGTAAATTATTCCTGTGTACCTTACAATGTTTGGCCTTGTCATGTTTCTTTGCACTTACCAGATAGCTTATGTCTCTGTTAGTAACGTTTCACTCTTGTAATTTGCTTACACTGGGACTCCACCCTCCTTTGTTTTCTTGTTCTTAATTGTTCACACTTTGTGTACCTGATGTGGAACCTTTGTAAAAGAGCTTTTGCTCAAAGGTATTGTCTGATTCTTGAAATAAATAAAATAAATAAATACTGGATGGGTGCCTAAATTCGTCACACAATATAATCTGCAAGCCAAGAAAATAAGTGATGTGATAAAAAAAAAAAACATTGGCCTCTGTTGAAAGCTGACCCTAGACTGAATGTGCCAACTCAGAATAATCCAAGAATTTCATACAGAAGAGACAGAGTTGTCCATACGATTTTACCCAGCCTGCAGCTACATGGTTGCCCCCAGAAACTACAGATGTGGGCACTGTAGTGTTCGTTTAAACACCTATAATATAAAAACTTTTGTGCACCCCATATCTGGAAAGAGGTTTAAAATTAATTAGTTTCTACACTGTACCACGGCAGAGGTTGTCTATGTTTTGATGTGCCCGTGCAGACTGCTGTACATCGGACAAACTAAACTTAAAATAGCGAACTTAAATAACGAGTTGAAGAACACAAAAGGGCAATCAAAATGAATAATGCACAGCATGTTACAGGACACTTCCAGGAAGCCAGACATGGATCAGCAGCTGTTCTGAAATTTATAGGCATTGAAAAAGGGGAACCTGGTGAGCGGGGGGCTGACACTGTCAAAAAATTGCTTCAACGAGAAGCATACTGGATATTTACATTGGGGACAGTACAACCCTATAGCCTGAACAATGAACTGTCATTGTATTCATATTTATGATTTGGCTGTATATATATTGCCCATTGTTTTGCTCATGGTATATTTAAGTAGTCCTTCCTTTAAATGTTCTGCTCTTATTTGTGTCACTGTTTTTAAACTTTTGGTATTGTATTCTGTGTTCACTTTATTTCACATGTGTGTCCTGTTGTGTCTTATAGTTTGATTGTTGAACCTTGCGAGCATGGAGCCTTTCTGAAGATTTAAGAAGGTGCTGACCCACAGCTTTGTTTATGTCAGCCTGCTTGGTAGTGATATGCCCTGCAGGTATTTTAGGACTAGGCATGTGCCTGGCTGTCTGCTGCATATTCATGCGGTATCCTAAGAGCCTACCAAGTTTCTCACCATACTTCCAGTATCTGTGAGTGGTACTTTGCACAGCCTTCTGGGCTGAAGAGTAGGACAGCGTGTTGATCAGGTACTTCAGCTTCGGGATGTCCCAGGTGAGCTCTTGTGGGGGTGGGATGATGGGTTTTATTATAGGCCATTTTTCTTCTGTTTAAGTTCAGATTCACACTCTGCAAACCATGCTTGACTTTTCTTTCTAGCAAATGCCAAGTAACTGATGACTGTCCAAATGAAAGCCTTGAAGGCCTCCCAGAGAGTGGATCTGGACATACCTGGGGTGTTATTTATGTCAAAGTAAGTTTGGGTTTAGTTTTCTAACCAGCTTTTAAAGTCCCTATCCTGCAACAGCAGGGAGTTAAGGTGCCACCGGGGCATAGCACTGCTAGTCACATTCAGGGAGAGGGAAGGTGAATACAGTCATGGTCCGAGGTAACTATCTGTATGATTCAAGAGTCCTGGATTGATGAGGACATTTGTGAGGGGATGAGAAAGAAGTCAAGCCTGCTGCTTGAATTATGACTAGCCAAGTACTGGGTGAAATCCTGCCAGTAGGGTAGGAAACCCTCCAAGAGAGAGCCTATTTCACTTCCGGGGAAAAAGGTGCTTGAGTCTTCACTGGGGACGTAACTGCTTCCCACCACCATGGTTTGTGAATCAACTTGCAACCTCATTAGTACCCACATCTACCCTCTTTGCTCTGAGTGGTACTGAGTATCTGAGAGTGTAGTTTTTTATGTAATAATATGGCAACCCCCCCTCCCCCCAGCCTTGGAAGTGTAGGAGCAGCATTCTATGTGCCCCACCCTCTCCCATTTGAGTTTCTGCATTTCTGAGGGTAGGAGGTGAGTTTCTTGCATTAAGGTAACATCACAACATCCTTTTGTTAGGTGGCAGAGCACCTTTTTGTGCTTGACTGGGAGAGTGAAGGCCTTGGATGTTCCAGGAAGTAAATTTCAGAAATCCCAGAACCTTGCTACCCATTTTTAGCAGCATAGATATGTATGTAGCCTGTGAATTTAAGTGCAAGCAAGTCTAGATGGGTCCTGAAGGTAGAAGATACGAGGCTGAGAAGAGGGAAATAGTATGCATTGTCATGAGAGAGGGAGGTGACGATTGTTACAATCAGTGAATGAACAACACAGAATAGGCAGAACATTACCCAACTGGTATAAACTCTGATATACCTATAACAGGTCAAGATTATAAGAAAACACTATGTTATAACAGTTCTGTAAGCAATGAAATGTTTTTAAAACATTTCTTGCAAAATGTTAAAGTAGAACCTGAAGAAATAAAAAAATTCCCAGTGGTTCTACTTAACTGGGAACATGCACAGAGGAACAAAACAAAAGTGGGTGTGTTAGTAGCCAACAAGGCTTCAGAGAGTGGCAGCTCTCCAGGAAGTGGCTACTAGGCATAGAGCAGACTACCACAACAATTGGATCACATATCCTTCTTCAGACTGAGAAGATACATAGAGTGCTCCCTCTTTTAACAACCTCTGTATATCCTAAATTGTGGGAGATAAAAGAGGCTGGCGGATAAAAGAGGGTGGCTGTTAAGGGGGAGACGGCATTTCTGAAAAACAGGACAGGAGCTCACATTGGCATTAAGCGAGGGGTGACAGATAAAGAGGGGAGGTGAATAAAGGAGGCAGCACTAGTTAATTGTTAAAATAGATAAGTGTTTTTGTGGACTGCCTGCTACAATGGGCTGTGTGCAACTGTTCATTGAGGTGAAGGAGGGGACATAGGGCGGATCAGCCCAGAGCATCCATAGGCTTATAATCTCAAAAAGCTCTAAGGGTGAGAAGGAGGGAAGGATTCTGAAAGCACAGTTATGTAAGAATTTACCGTAACAATAGATCTTCGAGAGAAGCTCTTGCAGCAGGCCAACACCAGTAAGACTAAACCACCAGGCACCAGGACAACATGGAAAACTTTCTAGCTAGCAGTCTATCATGTGAGATACCCACCGCTGACATCAGCCACTGATGTCAGCCTATCCTATAAAGATGGGTGTCCCCCCTCACCTAACTCAGTTATTGTGCTGGAGAACCAAAGTAGACAGCAAATGGAGAAAAAAGGAGGTTTGAGAGCCAAGAAAAAAAAAGGCAGAAGTTGAGCAAGAGAAAAAAGGAACAGCAGGAGGAGGAAGAAGGGAGGGAAAGAAGGGCCTTCTGTAAGAGCTTCTCTCAAAGATCTGCTGTTATAGTAAGTTCTTACGTAACTATACTATCTTACTTTAAAGACGGCTCTTGCTGCAGGCCAACAATGGTAGGACTGAGTCCCAAGCAGTTCCGGGCATGACCAGGAGAACAGGACCAGGAGAACAGATCAGAAACCAAGAGTTCAGGAGAGAAGACCTTGATGCACTCCTAGGCAGAAAGTGGCCCTGCACCAAGAGACGATGTCCAGCCTGTAATGCTTGGTGAAGATGTGGACAAACCTCCAGGTAGCAGCTGCACAGATGTCCACAGCAGACACATTTCTGAAACAGGCCATGGAGTCAGCCATGCCCCTGGTCGAATGGCCCTTGACCACTCAGAGGGTCCTTATGGTAACAATAAACAATGCAACTGGCTAACCACTCACACTGTTTGGAAACAGGGGGGCCCTCCCTCTTGGGAGCAAATGAAACAAACAACTTTTTAAACTTCCAAGAAGCCTTGGTCCAGTGTATATAGTACTGCAAGATTCTATGTACATCCAAATTATGGAGTAAAGCCTCCCCCTGATTAGAGTACTCAAGAAATAAACCGGAAGGTGGATGGATTGGTTGAACGTAAACTCTGACACCACCTTGGAAAGAAACTTAGGATTAGTACACAGTGATACCCTGTCTCTGTGAAAAACCAAATAAGGCTCCTTACACATAAGAGCCTGTAGCTCAGAAATTCTTTGAGCAGAAATAACAGCAACTAAAAAGAGCACTTTTCATGACAGAAGACGAAGCTCGCAAATTCACAGCCAGTTCAAAGAGAGGTAACATGAGTTTCTCCAACATAAAATTGAGGTCCCACAGAGGGACTGAGGTTTGAGATGCAAAATGCCCTGCAGGAAGGTGCAGACACCTCAAGCTGAGCAACAGCTTTGCCCTCGATAGGTGCGTGGTGCGCAGAGATGGCTGAAAGGTGCACCTTGAGTGAGAAGTGCTCCAAGCTGGAGTCCAACACCTGATTCACTGGGCAGGTGAAAGGGTACAAATGACATGCAGTAGCCCAAAAGGTGAAACATTTCCATTTCATGTAGTACGTTGCCCTGGCAGAGGGTTTCCTAGTAGCCACCAGGACATCAATGACCCTAGAGGAAACCCCAAAGTGGGCGATTGATAGTTCTGCAGGAGCCACACATGGGGTTGCAGGCACTTGAGGTCCGGATGGATCAGGGTGCCCTGGTCCTGGGACAGCAAGCTTGTGCACAGGGGCAAGGGCACCAGAGGTTCCACAGCTAGCTGTTGCAGCAGAAGAAACCACATCTGCAGTAGCCAGAAGGGAGGTATGAGAATCATCTCTGCTCCTTCCAACTGGAGCTTGAGCAGAACCCTCTGCAGGAGCAGGAAGGGGAGGGATTGCATACAGAAACCTCTCTTCCAAGACAGGGACAATACATCTCACAACAAAACTCTAGGCCCAGGATCGAGCAAGCAAAAAAGCAGCAGTTTTGCATTGAGTGGGGACGCAAAGAGGTCCAGCTCTGGATGACCCCACCTGTCGAAGAGGTCATCAACCACTGAGGTTAGAAACTCCCACTCGAGAACCCGAGACCTGGAGCAGCTGAGACTGTCGGGCCAATACATTTTGGACACCTGGAACGTGAATGGCTGAGATTCCAGACTGTGCTCGATGGCCCTATACCAGACTCTCATCACCTCCCTATACAGGGGGTAAGAATGGGTCCCCCTCCTGCCTGTTGATGTAGTACACCACACACATGTTGTCTGTCTGCACCATCAGTGGACCAAGAAGAAGGTGAACTTGGAAGGCTTGCATGGCATAATGAACCCACATCTCCAGGACATTGATGTGGAGATCCTATTCCACTGGAGACTGGGTATCCTGGGTCTGGTGTTTGGTCAAATGAGCGCCTCAGCCCAGGCCAGACACATCTGTTGTGAAAACCTGGTGGGGGTCAGAAGCTGAAAAGAGACTCTCCAAAGTAGGTTGGCCAGGTTCAGCTACCACAAAAGAGTCCTCCGGACCGGGTCCAAGACCATGACCAATTGGTCTAGATCATTAGTACGTTGATCCCACTGGACCCTCAAGGTCCACTGAAGGACTCGCATGTGCAATCAAGCCAAGGAGACTGTGGTGATTGCTGCTGCCATGTGGCCCAGACGGCAAAGAAAGACCCTGGCTGGGACCTGCAAATGGAAGAAATCAGATGGGCCTGCACCATCAGTTGCGCCGCTCTGTCCTCGGGCAAAAAGGCCATGCCCTGACTGGTGTCCAGGACTGCCCCAATGTATTAGAGGCACTGGCATGGAGAGAGGCAGGACTTTGGCAGATTTATAGTGATTACCAAGGCCTGGAAAAGACTGAAGGTTGATTCCAGGGTTTAAACCAAATGCATCCAGGAGGGGGCTGCAAGCAGCCAGTCATCCAGGTATGGGAAGACATAGAAGCCCTACCTCCTCAATGGGGCACCCACCACTGCCAGGCAATTGACAAATACCCAGGGGACCGAGGAAAGACCATAAGGGAGGGCCCAAAACTGATAATGGGTTCCCTGAAAGTAAAAGCAGAGGAAGTGACAATGGGCAGAAAGACCAGATATGCAGGTAAGCATCCTGCATGTAGCCGGCCCGGTGGCACTGAGGGTTGAGGTGCTGGACGCCACACCTCATGCCACGCCGGTGACCCAGGTTTGGGAGCTAGCTCAGATGCCGGGGGTCGGCAGGGGAGGGATCGGTTTGAGCACCCGCAGGGCTGTTCTCCTGTCCCAGGGGGAGGGTTTGGGGGAGTTCGGCACTCTGGCGGCCCCTGGTGGAGACTGGGGGTGCTGTAGAGCGCTGGACTGCATGTATACAGCGTGGCCTGATGCCAGCAGGGTAGCAGTGTGCCGAAGAAGTCAGGGAATGTGCACCACGCATGGGGGGTGGAGGGCATAGCAAGAGGGGGAAAAGCCCTCCCCAGCCGGATAGGCAATGGCTTCTCCCAGCGCCGCCACCACACGCCCAGTGCTGGTCTCCCATCACTGCCCTTCGATTTCTCCCTGGCTGTAGGGCCTACATCCTTGGAGAGTCGTAATATTTCTGAAGATGATGGGAGGCACAGCAAGCGGTAGAGCGGACCGGCCAGCGGGCAAGCCTGAGAGAGAGTTCCAGTCATGGGAAAGATAAAGAAAGTTTAAAAAAAAAAAAAAAAAGCATCCTGCATGTCCAGAGAACAGAGCCAATCCCCCTAGTGCAACAGGGGTAATAGTCCCTGAAGGGTGACCATCCTGAAGTGCCTGTATCCAATGTACAGATTCAGATGGCTCATGTCAAGAATGGGATGAAGGTCCCCGGTCTTTTTGGGGATGAGGAAGAAGTGGGAGTAAAACCCCCTTCCCCGTTGAGCCTGAGTGATGGGTTCTAGGGCACTTTTTTTGAAGAGGAACTTGAATTTCCTCCCAAACCAGAGACAGGTTTGCTGGAAGGTAAAAAGAGTGGACAGGAGGATTTTCGAGTGGCCACTCTAGAAATTCCAGAGTTTAATCGTGAGATATGATCTGCAGTACCCAACTGCTTGTGGTCACTTCTCTCCACCTATCCAGGTGGAGGGAAGACTGACCCCCGACCGCCTCCTTGGATCCTTGGCCAGAGGGAGGGTCAGGTAAGGTGTCAAGAGGTGGGGGAGGGCAGAGGGGCTGTGAGAGCCCTAGAGGCTCTGGTGGAGGCAGCAGCAGGGGCTACTGTGGACTTACACTTCTGTTGGCCCTTGGCCAGCTGACCCAGAGTTTGCTTGCAAGAGGGCCAACGAAAGGATCGACACTGGCCCACTCTAGGTGTGGTGTGATAGACCGAGGGAACAGACTTAAAGTCCTGCCTGGACTCCTGAAAAGTAGAAATAATTTCCTGAACATCACCCCAAACAGGACTGCCCCATGGAAGAGGACATCCAAAATACTAGCCTGCATGTCTGGGGAGAAACAGGACACCTGGAGCCAGGAATGGCACCAGAGGCAGACTCCAGCAGCTGCGCCATGCCCAGAGATGTCAAAAACATCATAAGCTGCCTGGAGGACATGATTACCTATGTCTAAGCCAGACTTTAGGAGCTGGGTGAGCTGTGTCTTAGTGGAATCTTCAGGGAACGTCTGGAGCAAATCCCTGGATTGGTCCCAGAGGACATTCTCATATTGGACCATATGTGATAAACAGTAATGTAAATCAAATTGGAACAGTATAGGCCCACTCATGCAGGTATTTTTAAACTTAAATCTTTTTTTATTAATTGTAACTGTATAGAGACAGATGCATATCTAACTTGTATCTCCTACATTTCGAAACACTCCATCGGGGAAACAAAGTATTTTACTCTAAAAATAAGATATTTGTATTTACATTTACTTCATTTCTTATGTCTTGTATTAAGTATTTTATGAACACATAAGCATTTAATTTCATACTCACACTAATTGTTCATTATTTCAGTGCATATGTCCATTCCATTTATTAAAGAGTTACTGATGCCTCAAAGTAAACTTTGAAAAACTTAATAATTAGGTACACTTTAGCTTGCATTCCATATATATTCTATATATTTATCTTCCACATTATTTATTACTGAGTAAATTTGCATGAATACACAACCTTTATCCCTTAGAGTTCATGTGCCTCTCTCTATAGCTTACTCCCTATGTAGACATAATCATCTGTTGTGACATCGCAATGTGCTTCCATGAATGTAACTGTGATGTCACAAGCAGTGCATTATGACCTCAGGTAGAGAGAAAGCAACAGGAATAGATAAAGTCTTCAGGAACAAAGATCTTGTTTTAATGCAAATGACCTCAGTAATAAATAATGGGGAGGAAGAATACAGAACTAACATGAAACACAAGCTGAACTGTATCTAAATATCATGGTTTCTTAAAGTTGTCCTGAAGGTGTCAGCTGCTCTTTAAGGAATATTTTTTTATATTGATATATAGATAGTGATGTAATCTATACTACAGTAATGCTTTAATATAAAGCACACAAAAATGCATTGCTCACTGTTGCTGTTTCTTTTCCAGACTCTAATTATCCTCTGTCATAATATTCATTGTCTTGTTAACATTTTCCTAGCAGTGCTCTGTAAATAAACAATATTCCTTAGAAATGGTGCTCACAAAGATAGCTACTCATTTTTCTAAACCTTCAGTGGGCAGTCAACATATTTATATTGATAGTATCACTTCACACTGGTTTTTAAAGTGTCACATATATTTGAAATTGACATATAACTGTTTATATTAAATCCATGTTTGTTTATCTGAGAAGTGACCATATGAGATTTAAAAGACAAAAGAACCTCAGCGTACTAGCACTGAGGCAATGGTTACCCCTAAGGGTATTAGCCAGGAAACCAGGTTTCAAAGAAATACAAAATCACACATGTACCCATAATGCAAAGCATCATGGGCTGCATATGTAAATCACCACAGAATATTATGCTGGTTCAACTTTAAGCAGAAATGTATGGTGCTGAAAGGCCTCTCACACAGTTTGCAAAGGGTGCCAACAGAAGACACAGACATGTGTTTCGTCCTATCAGGACTCAGTGTGCCTCATCTGTTTGAAACCCCAGTGTTTAGGTTCCTTGTATTAATGTTTAACTAACAGTACATTTTTTCTTCTGTTGCACCATCACGTCAATGTATTTTAACTTACTTTGATTTCGTGTGGAGTGAAACACAGCCCCCTGCTTTCTCTATTCTGGAGGCAGCATGATGGTGCTATGAGAGCCCTTTAATACTGAGGGTATCTGGGGAATCGGGGGCACACCACAGCATCCCTGTACATGACATGGAAAAAAGTTATGTGAGGGACACCATCAACCTGTGCACCTGACCTGCTCATTGCAGCACCTAGCAACTGTAAACAAATCTTGCGAGGTGTCCCCTATATTTGATTTTAAAGATTTACATTCTTTGTTAGTTTTTTTTTTCATTATAGTTCTGTGGACATTTATGTCTTTATTTGTTCTTTGTATCTATACTCTACTATCTCATTGCACCCCAGACTACCTGTTCTGCATTTATTGCTCTAAGGAGATCAGGAAGGTCTCACGCATATCTCAGGTGTGTGATTCTGGAAGAGACATGTTTTCTTTTTGTGGTATATGTGAGGATAACGTTGGGCAGAGGTCCTTGTAGAGGGGGTGGGGGATTTTGGGGAAGATGGAAGAAATGTTTTATTGTAACCTTAAATTTTGAGCATTTTAAAGTATTGATTGCCAGTCTATACTATTGTTGAGTCCAAATCTGGGATTTGTTGCTTGAAACCTATCTATAAAGTATGCTTCTCTCAGTAACAGTTTAGTTCTATAATTCCCACCTCTAGAGTTCTGCTCCACTTTTTCCTAACCCAAAGAACCTGAGATATAGCAACTGATGTCTATGTTCTATAAAATGTTTAGCTACAGGGGACGTCATGTCTTCCCTATGGATATCGCTCTTGTGTTCTCCTATGCGGGCTTTTAACATTCTTTCTGTCTTTCCAGTATAAATTTTGTCACATGGACATTTCAATAAGTATGCTACCCCTGTAGTTTGACAGTTAATGAACTCCCCTATTTCCGCATCCTCATCTCAAGCCATGTTCTTGATTTTTGATTTTATATGTGTTACTACAGTAGACACAACTGCCACATTGGTAGTTGTCCTTCAAGTCCAATGTTGAGAGAATGTGTTATGGTTTCTTTGGTATTTTATGTTCTGTATGTACCAATCTGTTGCCAGTTGTTCTTTTTTGTAACTATCATTGGTAGCTCCTCAAAAATCTGAGACCCTATATTTGTAGCTCTGAGCACATCCCAATATTTATGAACTGTGTTTTTAATTGAAAAAAACACATCTTTATATGGTGTGGTTAAAAGTGCTCTGCCCCCTTTCTTTTCCCCAATATTTGTCATATTCCCCCTTAATAATGAGTTTCTCTCTCTGTTATTGTTTTTTTATTTTGCTGCTTCTAATGTTTTCTCACAATAACACACTTGCCAATATGATCCTAATGCCTGGATCCTGGTTTGGGGGAAGAGTACTGAGGTGCTTGGGCTTCTTAGTATGATCGTGTGCTGCATTAATCAGCACAGAATCTGCCTGAGGGGGACTGCCCAAAAATAGCTTACTCGCCAGGGCATGATAAAGGCAATCCGCCTTTTGAGGTTTAGGTGGGGTAGTAGAGGGGTGGGCCCAGGCTGCCTTGGTGACATTCTTGTAGGAATCAATCATAGGGGCACCACCAAAAGGAAGGCATCCTGCTGCATGAGGTAGACTTTTTTTTATTTTATTTATTTGATATATCGGGTTTACAACCTTTGAGCCAGAGGCTCATTTACAAAGGTACCTCATCACATGTAAGATAGAAACTAATATAGAGAGGGTATAACAACAATTACATTAAGCATGTGTTACAGACATTTGTCACAGACATTATTTACAGTATTTGGGTGTAGATATTTACATCATCACAGCAGAAAGACATTATTAGCTTGAGAAAGCATCTAAATAGAGTAACAGAAACAGCAAGCCAAGCAACGGGTCTCTGGGTCCTGTTCTTCAGTCTCCCAGCCCGTCATAGACTGGATGTGACATGTAACATCCATAAAGGATGGGTCTTCAGGGAAGGGGGTCTTCAAAAAGGGTAAGACGATTTGCTGGAATGTCCTTCAAAAGTACCCCAAATTCCTGGATGCCTTTCAGAAACTTAGGAGTGATTGGCAAGTGGATAAAGGTGTTGTAGCTCTGTTGGGGGGAGTATGTCTGTAAACTATATGGAAGGAAACAAGTTACTAGTATAAATATAGCGATGCAGCAGATCTTCTGGGAGAAATAAAACAAAGACAACAGAATAACTGCTCTGTCTCTGCTACCACTCTGCCAGGAAACCCTGAAGTCACATATTCTACAAGCCAACTATGTCTGCCAATTGTGGAGGCTTTCTTATGTTGCAGTTATCAGTGCCCTAAATGTAGCTTTGCATGGCTGGATTGATGATCTCAATGTAAAGTGGATGGACACACCATTTCCAGGTGTTATGCCTCTGCTCTAAAATGTAAATGATGAGGACTCAGATGAGGAACAAGATGTATGTGATTTACAAGATGATACTGGCGTATCTGATGATGACGAAGATTTTTCCTAGATGGACAAGACTAAGTTCCACTACTTTACCAACATCATATTTTAAATTTGAAATTTTTTGAAATAAAAATGTTTCTGTACAAACAAAGGTGTTTATTTTTTTTTTCTTTTAGATAAATTTCCTTCTTTAAAAAAACTTAACCTTAGGGGCAACTTATGGGTATGCATTTTATAGCTCTAACTCCTGCCTAGTCATTGAGATCACACTTGAATACATATTTAAATTAGTCTCAAAGTAATGGCCCAAGAATCTGCACTAAGTACGCATAGTTGAAAATGGCAACATTTGACAAGGTATAAACTTGCTAAAATGTTATCTATTAATGGTGTCTTCACTTTTATCAATTTATCCTCTTATATTACCTTAAGACTTCAAAACCACATATGCATTGCTAAACAGAATCGCTACCCTTCTAGAAAACATAAAATTATATTATAAAGTGCAATATATCCTGTCTGACAAGGTTAAATATAAGAATATTTTGAAATTTCACAAGAAATTAAGGGGTGGTGATTGGTATTTAACCCTATAACCTTTAACATTAATCTTTTGAGGTAACATATGGGTATGCATTTTAAAGCTCTACCTCCCACCTATCAATTGAGACCACACTTAAATGTATATTGCACTTACTCTCGAAGTAATGACCCAAAAATCTGCATTAAGAACGTGAAGCTGAAAATCATAAAATTTGTCAAGGTATCAGTACAAAATTGATGCAAACTACCATTTTGCCCCAGCATTCATACGATCAACAGACAGATCAAGAATTTGGGGTATATCTGCTACATTAAACAACCATTGGCATCTATTTATTTATTTTTTGTTTACCAGGAAAGTGCACTATACAAGAATGTTGCCTATTTTCAGGCACGACCCGGGAGAGTTACAAACAATGGAACATTGTACAGATAGGAAATACAATGGACCTATTACAACATTTATTTAGCTCTCAGGTGACACCCCACCTCCATCTATACCTGGTCTATAGGTAGAAGCAGCAGCAGCAGAAACAAACAGAGCTCCTACACTGTCAGTATTAGATACTGCTCACATTCCGCATCTGCTCTGCATTTATACACCTTAACTTACACAGGAGAGGTCTGTGGGCCTATCATTTTACATTCAAGGTTTCCCTTCAGTTTCATGTTTACAGTATTTATAATATTTACACTGGATGCATCCATAAAACATAAGACAAGGAGAACATATAACAAAACTCAAGTTATTGCATTCTAGGCAGTATAGCGCAGTGGTTTAAGGCTCTAAGCTGCAAATCTGGAGACCTGGGTTTGAATCCCACAGCCCCCACTTGCATATTGTGTGATCCTGAGCAAGTCACTTAACTTCCCTGTGCTCTCAGGTTGCACCTGTAAACAAGTTTTCAGCTTAGTGTGTCTCACCTGGTTAAACAACCGGGAAGAAAAAAAAAAGAAACCCTTCTATAAAGTGTATGGAAATAAAAATGTTCTAATTGATGGTTCTGCTTTAACCCTGCTCCCGATGACCTCACTCCTTCTGGCCCAGCAGGCTATAACTGAGATCCAGTGAGGACCAGTCTACCACATACTGAAACAGCAGGAGACCACATGCAGAGTCGAGTTTATGCATTCAGGAGTTGTCAAACCCTATCCAACTCTTTCCTGGCACTCTGGTTAAATTATTTAATTTTTTTAACATTCAGCCCTTTCAAACTGACAACATACTTGACAGCTCTGTTTTAGCTTAAACGTCATCTGTGAGGGTATCAGAAAAATACTTACTCTGTGCTTTTTAAACTGCTAGTTCGCCCAGCAGTGAAAGGAAAAAAAAAAACACTTCAACAAAAAGCTTTCTTTTTATTTAATTTAGTATCCTTTTTTTTTCTTTTGTTATGCCTCTGCACGTCTGCCTGTACTGCTCAGTCCCCTGCTCACTCAGTCCTCTCACTTCCCCTCTCCGGGACTTTAGAGCATACAGAGAAACTGAACACAATCCTCAAGGGAAAAACATGGCATCAAGGACAGCTTGTTTACAAACTTTTGTTTTGTTCTTTTTTTTTTTTAAGTGAGCAGAATACAACTGGAGCAGCACTTTTAAAGTACGGATTAACCTACAACAGAGCATAGGTCTGTCAGGAATTAATGTATGATGGGGGGTGGCAAGTGGTTCCAACCACCCAGCCCATTAATCCCTGAGAGATCCACACTCTGGAGTGGGTTAATCCTCTTGTAACATGGGGAAGAGAAGGGGTTCAGAACTCTTTTTATATGTTTCTCTTCCTCATGTTACCTTTGCGTAAAAGTAATTTTGCAATGCAAAATTACAAAAGTTCTAGAAGGATATTAAAGTTCCTACCATGGGGAAAAGAAAAAGAGATTGCACTTAACTGCAGAAAGTACATTTTTAACTTTTTTATATTGTGGCTGCAACAGTGAACAATTACTGATTACATGCAGATGTGATTAGCATTTTAGAATATGTGCTCATTCTGACTGTCTGTTTTGTAAACTGTGGAATCATCTCTTTTTTCTGCTGTGTTTGATGTTTGGGATTTGGCTGCTGTGCATTATGGGAAATGCATATATTTAAATACAGAGAAGATTTGAGCTCTGATAGTTGTTGCTTCAATTCCCTTGCCGACCTACAGGTGATAGTACACTGAGGCTTACATCTTTTTATTTTATTATTTATTTATTACATTTTGTTAACTGGGTAAGCCCACTGGGCCCCGAAGGTCCATTTTTCAGGGGCGACCCGGAGTTAGTTACAAATAATTATACATGCAGGCAGGTAATACAGTGCAAGACATAGCATACAGGATTACAAAGACAGTATACAGTTTTGTGGCAGAGGGCAGTTGGTACATTACATTACAGAAGACAACAGTTGCAACCGATAGATGTGGGGTGAAGTTCCGCATAGGACAGGGTACAAGGTTATTCTATCTGTGAATTTTACACTCAGCATTGCACATTAATAACTTTGCCCCCTTTCAACTGATTTACATGAAATTCAGAAAGCAAAGCCTCTGTGTCAGGAACTTTTGATCCTGTAAATTCCATGTTGATCAGTTCAGGGGAGGCAAAGTTTCAGAGGACACAGAACGCATGCATTATTAGTGGTCAGTGCACACATGTATCAGCGGTTCATTCTCAACTCAGAGGACATACGAACATATGAACTTGCCAGCAGACACAGGCCATTCAGTCTATCTAGTCTGCTCGAGTGTGCAGCACTTCAGTTCATTAGACTGCAGCTGCCCCCCCATATGCCCTCCCATCTTGTGCCCCCTCATGGTTTGTACCCCCCTTGAATCTGTCCCACTCCCTCTTGAAGCCCCCAACACTCTGCAGCGATTCGACTTCCTCTGGCACAGCGTTCCACCCTGCCACCACCCTTTCTGTGAAATAGTGCCTCCTCAGTTCCCTCTTGAACCTGCCCCCTTCCAACTTCATTGAGTGTCCCTTGGTTTCCCTTCTGCCCTTCAGAGTGAACATACACCTGGTGTCTACTCTGTTTAAACCCTTCAGATACCTGAAGGTCTCAATCATATCCCCTCTCTCCCTTCTTTCCTCCAGGGTATACATATACAGCTCTCTCAGTCTCCTCCTATGGTCTGTACTCCAACCCCAGAATAATTTTTGTTGCCCTGCACTGTACCCTCTCCAGTAGTTTGATGTCCCTTTTCAAGTAGGGGAGCCAGAACTGCATGCAATACTCTAGGTGCGATCTCACCAGGGACCTGTACAGGGGCAAGATGACCTCCCCACTCCTACAAGTAATCCCCCTTGCTATGCACCCATCCTGTTTGCCTTCACTGCTGCCTTCCTGCACTGAGCAGAGTGGTTCATCTCCCTGGTTACCAGCATTGCCAGATCCTTCTCCTCCTTGGATTTTAATGGGACACCCTCCAGCCAGTAATTGTGTCATAGAAACATAGACTTTGACGGCAGATAAGGACCGCTTGGCCCATCTAGTCTGCCCATTTCCCTACCTACAGAATAGGCTGCAGATCCTAGTTAACCAACAGCCTATTTCTTCCTACCCCCACAAGAATTGCCTTATATCTGTCCCATGCATTCTTGAATTCTCCCACAGTTTTAGTCCCCACAACCTCCTCAGGAAGGCTGTTCCATGCATCCACTACCCTCTCTGTGAAATAATACTTTCTCACATTGCCCCTGAACCACCCCCCCTCTATCTTTAAATTGTGTCCTCTTGTTCTCGTACGTCTCTTTTGCTGAAAGATGCTACCCTCTTGGACTTGTTGATTCCAATGAGGTACGTAAAAGTTTCTATCATGTCCCCCCTCTCCCTTCTTTCCTCAAGGGTATACATATTAAGCTCCTTTAGTCTCTCCTCATACGGCTTCTCTTGCAGACCCTGCACCATTTTAGTTGCCCTCATCTGGACTGCCTCTATCCTGTCTATGTCCTTGCGGAGATGGGGTCTCCAGAACTGGACACAGTACTCCAGATGGGGGTCTCACCGACTATCTGTACAGAGGGATAACAACTTCCTGTTTTCTGCTGCTGATGCCTCTCCCTATGCATCCCAGTATACCCCCAGCCCTCCCTACTGCCGTCTCGCATTGCTTGCTAACCTTAAGGTCATCTGATATGATTACCCCCAGGTCCCTTTCCCTTTTTGTTGTTGTTACTACCTCCCTCCCATTGTGTACTCTTTCCCTGGGTTCTTGTTTCCCAGGTGCATTATTTTGCACTTCTTTACATTGAATCCAGCTGCCATACTTCTGACCATTCCTTCAACCTTCCCAAGTCCCTTCTCATCCTTTCCATGCCTCCTTGTGTATCAACCCTGTTGCAGATTTTTGTGTCATTTGCAAAGAGGCATACTTTTCCTTCCAGTCCCTCTGCAATGTCACTTATGAAGACATTAAAAAGGACTGGACCCAATACTGAACCCTGCGGTACCCCACTAGTAACCCCTCTTTCTTCAGAGTGGACTCCATTTACAATTACCTTCTGTGTCCCGTTGTCCAGCCAATGTTTTACCCAGGCTACCACCCTGGGACCCACTCCCAGGCTGGTTAATTTGACTAGTAATCTTCTGTGTGGGACTGTGTCAAATGCCTTGCTAAAGTCAAAGTAGGCCATGTCCACAGCCCCTCCCTGGTCTACTACTTTGGTCACCCAGTCAAAGAAATCTATTAGATTCGTCTGACATGAACTTCCCGCTGTGAACCCATGCTGCCTTGGGTCCTGTGCTCCACTGGCCTCTAGGTACTCAACTATTCTTTCCTTCAGAAGTGACTCCATCACTTTCCCAACCACAGAGGTCAGACTGACAGGTCTGTAGTTTCCTGCCTCTGTCTTGGTCCCACTTTTGTGAAGGGGAATCACATCCGCCTTCCTCCAGTCCTCGGGTACCACACCATCCTCCCATGATTTATTAAAAAGAGTAGCCAGTGGTTTCATTAGTTCCCCCCTTAATTCTTTTAGAATTCTGGGATGAATTCCATCGGGCCCCATTGCTTTGTCTACCTTCAGTTTTAGGAGTTCTTGCAGAACCCTTTCTTCTGTGAAAGGACTGGGATCGACCCCCCATCAAGAGTGCTTCTGTTAACTGGATTAGGCACTTCCCTCCTCTTTTGTGAATACTGAGCAGAAATATTCGTTCAGTATCCCTGCTTTTCACTGTCCCCTCTGCCCACCCACTGCTCATTCTATTCAGCCTCACTATCCCTCCCTTTGTCTTTTCTATGCTCGTTGATGTACCTATAAAGGTTTTATCCCCTTCTTAACCGAGTTGGCTATCTTTTCCTCAGTTTGGGCCTTTGCTATTCTGACTTCCTCCCTGCTTCCTTCTGCCTTAACTGGTACAGCTCTCTGTCCTGCTCCTTCTGTGTTTCCTCATACTTCGGAATGCTATTTTTTCTTCCTGACTTTACAGCCACCTCTTTGAGAACCATAGTGGCTTTTTCTTCATTTTGATTTGTTTATTTGCTTCACACAAAGGCTTGTTGCCTCTGTGATGGCAGTTTTGATGATTCCCCATTGTTGCTCCTCACCTGCTTCTAGCCTGTTTGCTAGTGCTTTTCTGAGGCACTCTCCCATCTTGCCAAAGTCAGCCCTCCTGAAGTCCAGTACCCTCACTTTTGTATGGCTTGACTCTGTAGCTGAGTTTAACGTGAACCACACTGTTTGATGGTCACTTGTTCCCAGATGGCGACCCACTTCTAGATCTGAGATCCTCTTACTGCTCCCATCTGAGAGTACGAGGTCTAAGATTGCTCCCTCATGAGTGTGTTCCGAAACTAGCTGTCTGAGGCCTGCCACTTGTAGGGCATCAAGAATGGCCCTGCTCTTGGATGTGGTTGCAGCAAGTGTGCTCCAGTTAACATCTGGCATATTCAGGCCCCCCATCAACAGTATTTCCCCTTGCTCTGCCATCCTAAGGATGCCTTCTATCATATTCTTGTCCATTCCTTCCCCCTGACATGGGGGTCTGTACACAACCCCTGTGCGGATTGTGGTGCCCTTTCCAGTCTCCAAGGTGACCCACAGTGCCTCCTCTCCTCCTTGTTTACTCTTTTGTTCAGTTGCTTTTATTCCTTCCTTTACATAGAGAGCTACTCCTCCCCCTCTTCTCTCCTGCCTGTCTCTCCAGTAGGTTATGTACCCTGGTATGTTAACATCCCAGTCATGGTTCTCTGTGTACTATGTTTCTGTGACTGCTACAATATCCAGGCATCCCTCTTCCATCAAGGCCACCAGCTCAGGGAGCTTGTTGCCCAGACTATGGGCATTGGTACTCATTACCCTCCATTTCCTGATGGTCTTACTCCTTTTTGCCCCATCATTGCCCTTCTTGCCTTTGTCACTTTCTCCATTTACCCCTGCCCTTCTCCCTATCGACACCTCTATGTTGGTGTTTACCGCACTTACTACCGTGATTTTTTTTGGGGGGGGCTAGGATTTCCCTGCTCCTTTCCAGTGCCTCCCCCCTTGGCTAGTTTAAATATTTGCCAATGAAGCATTTAAACCTATCACCTAGGATCCTGGTTCCCCTACTGGACAGATGCAGCCCATCATGCCAGTATAGGCTTGCATCAATCCAGGTGGACCCCAGTCCCCGATGAAGCCAAATCCCTGAGCTACACACCAGTTTTTCAACCACTGATTGAATCCCATGGTGTGGAACACCTTAGCCTCTCCTACGCCATAGATCGGCAGCACCTCCGAGAAGGTTACCATGCGTGATACTTGTCTAAGGCTCCTCCTAAATGCATCACTTTGCACTTTTTGGCATTGAAACCAAGCTGCCAAGTGTGAGTCCATTCCTCCAGTTTTGCCAAATCCTCCTGAAGTACTTTTGCTTCCTCCCCCCATCTACCTTGGCACAAATCTTTGTGTCATCTGCGAAGAGACTGATCTTGCTCTTAATCCCTACTATAGTGTCAGCTATGAAAATGTTAAACAGAACCAGTCCCAGCACCGAGCCCTGTGGTACACCACTTGTTACTGCCCTGGGTTCAGATGCCTCCCACCCCCCACCCCACTACTACCTTTTGCTGTCTACCCTGCAGCCAGTTCAACCCATCTGACCAGTTTCCTCCCTGCTCGCAGACTCTTCAACTTGCAGGTCAGCCTACCGTGTGGCACCTCGTCAAAGGTCTTGCTGAAATCCCGGTAGAGGACATCCACCACATGTTCCCAGTCCAGTGCCCTAGGACACAAAACTCGGGCATTATTAGTGGACAGTGCACACATCCATCAGTGATTCATTCTTACCTCAGAGGGCACAGAACTCGGGCATTATTAGTGGTCAGTGCACACATGCATCAATGGTTCATCCTCACCTCAAAGGGCACAGAATTCAGGCATTATTAGCGGACAGTGCACACATCCATCAGTGATTCATCCTTATCTCAGAGGGCACAGAACTCAGGCATTATTAGTGGACAGTGCACACATCCATCAGTGATCCATCCTTATCTCAGAGGGCACAGAACTCAGGCATTATTAGTGGACAGTGCAAAGAACTCAGGCATTATTAATGGACAGTACACACATCCATCAGTGGGTCAGGTTGTTGCTGCAATTCCCTTGCCGACCTACAGATGGTGGTACACTGAGGCTTACATCTTTTTTAGCTGTGATTTTTACACCCAGCATTGCACATTAGTAACTTTGCCCCCTTTCAACTGATTTCCATGAAATTTAGAAAGCACAGCCTCTGTGTCACGAACTCTTGATTCTGTAAATTCCATGTAGATAGAATAAGGGGAGGCAAAGTTACAAAGGTGCAAAGAAATGCAAAAGTCTCAGTTTTTAAAAATGTTAAGACTTTTCTTGCCACCCAATAACTAAAAAAAAAATAGGAGACTTTGAAACCTGAAACTTTCTGGTAGACAGACATTGGTCCAAGGTGTGTGCTTTTGTTGTTTTTAGGTTCCACTATTAAAGTAGTTTTTTTTAAATATTTAATAAAAGACACGGAGGCAATGTGGAAAATCATATGTGGCATACATTACTGTGTAGTTACTGAAACGGTATGTGTTTTTATTTATTTTATGTATTTGCTTTTGATAACAGGGTAAGTGAAAATAGGCAGTACTAATGCCTAATGCAGACATGACCCGGGAGAGTACAGTAAACAGTCATAACAAATGCAGGTACGTAAATACAGTCATAACAATACACAGCAGTTATCCACGCAGGGATAGCCACGATGAATGGATACAGGCAGGACCATCCACGCAGGGATGAAATGGGGTAGACTAAAACAATTTAGCACACATGATTGGAGTTCAGAGAAACCAAGTTCAAGACAGTTAGGACAAGTGGGTCAAGTATAATTACATGTGTCAAGTACACAGAGGTGAGAGAAAAGTGCAGACTTGAAGGGGGAGTGAGCTAAGGGTTACTGTCTCTGACTGCCTCATACAACACCACCAGGGACCTGCCCTAGTGTACCACCTTGCCAAGCCCATACTCCATGCACAGGCATCCCTTTGGCAGTAATTCTCAGTATGTTCTCATTCATACTAGGCTTTGTTAGCAGCTACTTCATCCTGTCCTTTTGCAGTTCACTGAAGACGTGGGAGGGAACTGCAGTCCTCAGTGGATGGCTTAAATGTTGCTTCTATGAACACTTAAACTAGCCGGGGGAGGGGGAATTGATGAGTCAGAAACTGCCCCTCCCTAAGCTGTATTAGAAAGTAGGGAGAACCAGAGGAGAGAGGAATTCCCCCAGTGTACAAAATAATAAAGGAAGCAGGGTGGTAGTGATTAAGGGGAAAAGGAATGGGAACATTACAAAGAGAAGAGGATGAGAGAAGGCAAAAAGGAAAAAAACAGAGGCAACAAGCAGAGTGGAAACAAAATCTGGAAGACCATGTGTGCAAATGCTAGAAGTCTATGACATAAGATTTCGGTCCTAGAGGCCATCATGGCAGAGATCAACATGGATACTGTGGCCATACCCAAGTCATGGTACACTGAAAACCATGACTGGGATATGGCCATACCAAGCTATAATCTGTTCAGGAAGTAATGGGGGGGGGTGCTTTATGTGAGGGAAAGCATAAAAGTGATGGAGATACAGGGGGAGGCAGAGGTACTTTGGGTCACCCTGGAGATGGGGAAATGGAGCCACTATTCACACTGGAGAGATTTACAGACCTCCAGCAAAGGGGGAGAAATTAGATATAGTACTGGTTGAAGCCACAGGCAAGATGGCAGAAAATAGGGAGACCCTGCTGGTGGGGACTTCAACCTGCCAGATGTGGATTGCAGCTTCCCAGTGGTGGGTTCAGATAGAAGCAGAGACATCCTGGACTCTCTGCAGGGTGTGTTCCTCAGGCAATTAATGAACCCACTCATGAGGGGGCAATACTGGCCCTGGTACTCACTAACAGGGACAGTGTTGCAGATATCAAGGTGGGAGGTCTCTTGGGAACCAGTGATTACTGTATAGAGTAGCTCAATCTAAGGTTGACTATGGAGTCGAATCACACAGGGGCGAGGGTCCTGGACTTCAGGAGGGTAGATTTTATAAGGATGGGTAAATGCCTTATGGATGATCTGGTGGGGGTATGGTCTGGGTGGGGTGGAGGAGCAGTAGGCAAAGCTAAAAGGGAGCATATTAAAGGCAACAAACCTCTGTGTCAAACAAGTAAGCAAAAGCAAGAGGAAAAAAAGAGACCACTATGGTTCTCAAAAGAGGTGGCTGAAAAGGTAAAGGCTAAAAGGGCAGCATTCAGAACGTATAAGGAAACACAAAGGGAGGAGGACAGGGAGGTGTATCAGTGGAAACATAGGAAAGCAGGGAAGGCAGTAAGGAGCGCAAAGGTGCAATGTGAAGAGAGAATAGCTCAGCAGGTAACAAAAGGGGACAAGAAATTTTTCAGGTATGTAAGTGAAAAGAGGAAGACCAGAGGTGGGACCGTAAGGTTAAAAAGGGAAGGGGGACTGTGCAGATGGGGAACCGGAAAAGGCAGACATCCTCAGGAAATACTTTTATAGTGTATAGTGGAATGTTGTTCTGTATAGAATTCCATCCCTTTCAAAATGCTGTTCTACCACCATTCCAATGTCATGGAATGCTGTTCTACCTTTCTGGGGTTGAACAGCATTCTAGAACCCATAGAGACTGTATGAGTCACTTTCATTTTGAAAGTGAAAGAACTCACAAAACACATTTTTCACACAGTAATACTATACACTATAAAAAATACAGGATGAGCAACTCTATGCAGAACCAGTGTGTTTTGCCGCCTCGTGGTTCTGATTCCCATGGACCTCTCGAGCTTCGCTCTCAAGATCAGAGGGAATCAGAATCCCTTTGGGCAGAACACATTGGTTTTGCATAGTTGCCCATCCTGTATTCTCTATGTTCAGTGTTCTCAGGAGAAGAAGGAGGAGAGGGGCCACAAAAAAGTAGCAGAAGCTTTGGAGGGTGCACTGGTCCTTTTTTGGAGGTGAGAAGTCTGAAGTGATATGCTAATCTGAAGGTGGACAAAACAATTGGGCCTGATGGGGTGTATCTGAGGATATTGAGGGAGCTCAGAGAAATACTGGCTGCACCTCTGACAGTTCTATTTAACAGCTCACTGGAAACATGAGTGGTTCCAGAGGACTGGAGGAAAGTGGTAGAAGGAAGGAGACTGGCAGTTAGGCCAGTCAGACTCATATCTGTGGTGGAAGTTACTAGAATCACTGCTGAAGGAAAGGATTGTGGAATATCTTGAATCCAGTGGGTTACGAGACCTGAGACATCAGGGTTTCATGGTGGGGGGGGGGGTCATGTCAAATAAATCTCATACATTTCTTTGAATGGGTGACAAATGATTTAGATCAAGGTGGAACAGTGGATATGACCTATTTAGATTTCAGTAAGGCTTTTGACACCGTTCATCACAGCAGACTAGTAAGCAAGTTGGGTAACTTAGGAGAGGGTCCAAAGGTGGTAAACTAGATAAGAAATTGGTTAGATAGATAGATAGACAGACAGATATTTTATTTTAGACAGACAGATATTTTATTTATAGAGCGCTCCTTCCCACAGGCTCAGAGCACTACACAATCCATAAAAATATCAAGTACAAAACAACAGCAGTCACCTTGCAGGGTAAGTAAACAATTAAGATAAAATCAGAATAAACTCTAAACACAGATTATACATCACATATCTACCTATCTATCAAGACAGTCAGTAAACATGGTTATTTTCAATAATTATACAGCTCATAGGCTTGGCCAAACAGTCATGTTTTCAGGCCCTTTTTAAAGGTTTCCACCGAGGGTGCCTCCCTCAAACAGCTTGGCAATGAATCCCACAGGGCTGTCACGGCCACCAAGAAGGCCTGATCACCTGACTGCCACAGCCTATCCCTGGGAGCCACTAGGACACAATCCCCGGAGGAACGGAGAAAGTGGGTCGGACACTGAGGAACCAGGAGGTCTTACAGACAGTCTGGTCCTTGGCTGTGTAGGGCTTTATAGGTCAGCAATCCAACCTTGAAGACGAGGGCAACAGAGGGTGGTGGTAAACAGAGTTTACTCCGAGGAAGGAAGGGTGACCAGTTGAGGGCCTCAAGGATCAGTGCTGGGACCAGTGCTCTTTAATGTCTTTACAAGTGACATTGCAGAGGGGCTGAAAGGGAAGGTCTGACTCTTTGCAGATGTCACCAAACAGTGCAATAGGGTGGGCATGGAAAGGATAAGCAGAGATCTGAGAAAACTAGAGGAATGTTCCAGGGCATAGCAGCTAGGTTTCCATGCAAGAAAGTGCAAAATAATGCAATTAGGGCAAATTTCATGTAATTCTTTCACTCTCTTACCCACTCTGATCCAATATTCTCTGACAAAGTCCATTTTGGACTGCAACCTCCATCTTTAACAACAATCCCATGATTAGGTCTGACTATGTTTAGATGCCTCTCAAGCTTATAATGCCTCACTACTGTTATGTTGTAAATATCATCATCCAAAGGTTATAAATAACGTCAGAAAATACCTACTTCCAAATCTTGTAAATACTGTCTGTGACAAATGTCTGTAACACATGCTTAATGTAACCACTACCATGTATCTCACGTTTAATATAATTGTCTTTATACATACTCTATGTTTCCATCTGTCTTACATGTGACGAGGTACCTTTGCAAATGAGCCGCTGGCTCAAAGGTTGTAAACCAATATATCAAATAAATAAATAAATAAAACCCAGAGGAGGAGTACAAAATGGGTGGAGTGGTACTGACAAACACCAAGCAGGAAAGACACCTGGGGGTGATCGTATCAGATGACAAAGGTGGCCAGGCAGTGCAACAAGGCAGTAGGGAGGGCTAGTGGGATGCTGGGCTACACAGGGAGGTATATCACCAGCAGAAAGAGGGAGGTGGTGGTGTCTATAGATTGCTGGTAAGACCCCCACCTAGAGTACTGTGTCCAGATCTGGAGACCACATCTCTGGAAGGTCATTGACAGAGTGGAGGTGGTCCAGTGTAGGGTCTGCATCAAAGGCCCCCCTACAAGGAGAGACTAAAGGACCTCAATATGTATACTCGGAACGGGGGGGGGGGATATGACAGAAACCTTTAAATATCTCACAGGGTAAATAAGGTACAGGAGTGAAGAATTTTTCAGTAGAAAAGGTGCTCAAGAACAAGGGCACGTGCTATGAAGCTGCAGGGGAGTAGATACAGGAGAGATTTAAGAGAAGTATTTCTTCACAGAAAGTGTGGTGGACTCCTGGAATAGCCTTCTAGTAGAAGTGGGGGTGGAGGCAAAAACAGTGGCGGGGTTCAATACTGCACCGGATAAGCAAAGTGGAAAGGAAGGGGGGAGGAAGAAAGAACTGTAGATCGAGCACAATCTGCAGTAATAGTATAGGTAGGGAGAAATGGGCAGACTGGATGGGCCAAGGGGTCCTTATCTGCTGTCAAATTCAATGTTTCTATGTTTTTAAGGAGATGTAACTGATGCACTCCTGCCCCAGTTACCTCTCTTCTCAGGGTGCACCTTAAACCCAGTAAGGTCTCCAGCATAAATTTTTTTTTTTGTGAACTTTCTTTATCTCCGCCTACCCTGGAACTCTTAGGTGTCCCTCACTCACGCCAACCGCACTATCACCCACCTGAAGCCTGCTCCACTGGGAAATTGGGGACAGTCACTCCCCACCTACCTGGTCTGTCGATGGACCCCTACTCACTGAATCCAATGCAGGATGGGGGATTGGGGGAGCCAGTGGATTGAGTCCGGCATTGGGTGTGTGACACTGGGGCACGAGAGGTTGTCGTCGCCTATCCAGGGAGTGGGGCTTTTTCTCATGTATGTTGCTCCTGGAGCACGGACTTGCAATGACATCTGTACCTAACATGCTGTTATCTGCTGCTGCTCCACCCCTAGGTATGGCATCACTGCCTGTAGTGCCCCTGATCTCCATCGGGGCCACTGCAGAATGATGCATGGCCCACTGCCCACGCCGGCAGAGGAGAGCAGTCCTCTGGATGCTCGATCCTCTCCCTCCCCAGCCAACCCCCGGCAGTCTGAGTCCATTCCCAAACCCTGGTCGCCAGCATGTCTCGAGGTGTGGTGTCCAGCACCTCAACCCTCAGCACCACGGATGGCCTGGGTCACCAGCATTCTGCCCTAGAAGAGAATAACAGAAAAAACAAAGACAAGGGAAACGGTTTTAGAGAAGGAACGATTAGAAGGAAGAAGAGGGAAAAAAGCTTTTTAAAAATGCCTGGGGGGGGGGGCTGCGCATACCCATTACTTCATCCTTAGTTTCACATTTTAGCTGCAGCATACTTAAAGGAGATGGCCAAAATATCACACCCTCACACAGTCCCTCCATGAAGTTACTACAGTCATCTGGGCTGCAACATTCTAGACTAGCTGCAGTCATCACATCAAACCTCCAGATAACCCTAAGTATAGAGCACTGCAACAGTCAAACCTAGAGGTGATGAAAGCTTGAACAATCGGCACCAGATGCGGTTTAATCCTGGTGATGTTATGAAGATGGTAAAAGCCAGATCAGAGCTCAGCTGATATCTGCGGTTCTAAACTCAGTTTGAAGTACAGGATGACCCTCAAGATTCTTTACCACATCTACAGCTCTGAGTGTTTGGCCATCCAATGAAAAAAGTGTCATCAAACCAACTATCATCGCTGACCCCCACCAACATGACTCAATTATCATGACCTCCATCTTCCCTAGGTTAAGATACAACCATTTGGAGGCTATCCAGTCACAGATTTCAGCAAGACATCACTCCAGCAATAAGGCAGCTTGAATCCTTCCAGGAGTGCAAGACAGGTATAGTTCAGAATTATCTACGTAGCAAGGAAATGTAACACCATACTGTCTGATGATCTCACCCAATGGCAGTAACTGTACAGACAGCAGCATGGGTAAGGATCGAGCCTTGAGGAACACAACAGGAAAGCACAGAAGCTCCACAGATGTATTTACCTAGTGCCACCTGCTGCATTCTCCCAGGTTATGTAGACTTAAACCAGCACAACACTGCTAGTGAGACCCACGTAATTCCTTACACAATCCAGAAACACACCATGAGTGACAGTGCCAAACACTGGTGAGAGATCCAACAAAACCAAGATATAACATAGTCCTCAATCCCTTGCCATTTGGAGATTACAAATCACCCTGATGAGTGCAGTCTCCATGCAATAATGAAGCCACAGACACGACTGGAGAGGTTCATATGTGTTATGTTGCTCCAAATGATCTCGGAGCTGCTCCACCACCACCTTCTCGATAACCTCCCCCAAAAAGGGAAGATTTGAGACAGGCCTGTAAATTCACCGAAGTGTAAAGCCTAAGGATGACATTTTCAGAAGGAATCTAATGCCACTTTTTTCAGTAAAAGATAGAAAAGCACCCTCCCTCAAGGAATACGCAATAATCTCAGTGACAACTGGACATAGGGATTCCCAGCAGCCCAAAAGCAGCTAGCTAGGCCCCAGGTCCAATATACAGCAGGTGGCATGAAAATCCAACATCACCTGAAGCACTTCCTTCTCAACAGCAGGAGAGAATTCATCACAGGTAGGCAGATAAACATGTTTCATAGGAGGACCACCACCAGCCCATGACAGATCACTTGAGGAAATACGGATCGAATGGAGGACACCGTCTTAGAGAAGAATTAGCCAAACTCCTCACACTCTTCTCTATAAAAAGCATGAATGGACCGCAGACAGGAGCAATTAATCAGCCTGTCTATGGTGCAAAAGAGCTGGGCTGACCAGTTCTTCCCTGCAGCAATCATTCTTGACAGGAACTCTGTCTTTTTCAGGATGATTGCCATTGATACTCACCACTTTAATCAGTCTTTAATACCACACTGTCCCCCGCAAACCATGTCCTTGTCTAAGAACACTCCAACTTCTATCCCTTAATCTTCAATTGACAGACCTCATCAAACTACCATGGCAAAGGAATGAATGCAGTAGGGTGTCACGATGGGAAGGTCGTGTTAGACGAATCTAATAGATTTCTTTGACTAGGTGACCAAAGTAGTAGACCAGGGAGGGGCTGTGGACATGGCCTACCTAGATTTTAGCAAGGCATTTGATACAGTCCCACACAAAAGATTAATACACAAGATAGCCAGCCTTGGAATGGGTCCCAAGGTGGTAGCCTGGATAAAAAATTGGCTAGACAACAGGACGCAAAGGGTAGTAGTAAATGGAGTACACAGTGAAGAAAGGAGGGTTACTAGCGGGTACCGTGAGGGTTCAGTACTGGACCGGTCCTTTTAATGTCTTTATAAGTGACATTGCAGAGGAACTGGAAGAAAAATATGTCTCTTTGCAGATGACACAAAGATCTGCAACAGGGTTGATACACAGGATGGAGTGGAAAGGATGAGAAGGGACTTGGCAAGGTTGGAGGAATGGTCAAATGTATGGCAGCTCAGATTCAATGCAAAGAAGTGCAAGGTAATGCACATGGGAAACAAAAACCCAGGGGAAGCGTACACAATGGGGGGTGAGATACTGACAACAGTAAAAATAGAAAGGGACCTGGGGGTAATTATATCAGATGACCTAAAGGTGGGCAAGCAATGTGAGAAGGCAGTAAGGAAGGCTGGGGGGATACTGGGATGCATAGGAAGAGGCATCAGTAGTAGAAAACAGGAAGTTGTTATCCCTCTGTACAGACAGTTGGTGAGACCCCATCTGGAGTACTGTGTGCAGTTCTGGAGACCCCATCTCCACAAAGACATAGACAGAGTGGAGGCTGTCCAAAGGAGGGCAACCAAAATGGTGCAGGGTCTGCACCAGAAGACATACGAAGAAAGACTAAAGAAGCTTAATATGTATACTCTTGAGGAAAGAAGGGAGAGAGGGGACATGATAGAAACTTTCAAGTACCTCAAGGGAATTAACAAAGTCCAAGAGGGTAGCATCTTCCAGAAAAAGAGATGTGCAAGAACAAGGGGGCACAATTTGAAGATAGAGGGGGGACGGCTCAGGGGTAATGTGAGGAAGTATTTTGTCACTGAGAGGGTTGTGGATGCATGGAACAGCTTCCCTGAGGAGGTCGTGGAGTCAAGAACAGTGGGGAACTTCAAGAATGCATGGGACAGGCATAAGGCAGTCATAGGGGCGGGTAAGAGGAAGTAAGCTGTTGGTTAACCAGGATCTGTAGCTTATCTGTTAGGTAGGAAAATGGGCAGACTAGGTGGGCCGAGCGGTCCCTATCTGCCGTCAAATTCTATGTTTCTATGTTACGGAGTCTAAGGCAGCCACATGATAAGTAGGGGAAAATGGTAGGGGAATTCAAGAATGCATGGGGTAGACATAAGAGTACTCTCACAATAGGGAAGAGAGGGTAAGCTGCAGATCGACTAGGATCTGCGGTATTGCATTAGGCAAAGAAATGGGGCAGACTAAGTGGATCACATGGTCCTTATCTGCCATCACCTTCTATGTTTCAATGTCTCTATGTTTAAAATCCACATTATAATGCCCCATGGTGTTCCCAACTCCCTGCACACAAGCAAGCATTGTACCTGAGACTTCCAGTGCCACCGGGAGTTTGTGAGGCTCCAAATTATGTGTTTGAATGGTTCTAGAACATCTCCACAGGGAGGTGCTATTTAAACAGGGGACCCTGCAAAGAAACAACACCATATGATGATCCATCCAAAAGACTGGATGAATCCTTACCATACTAATGTCAAGTTCCAATGAAGAGATCAGGTCCAAAGTGTTACCATGGTGGTATGTACCAGAGACAACTGCCTGTGTTAGGCCCAGTGATGGCATCAACTGGAGGAGCAGATGACAGAAGGGCAAGGATTCATCATCACCCCAGGCACAGAAGTCCCCCAGCAGCAAGAGTCTGGGAGCATTCAACACCTGCTCAACTATGAAGTCTGCCAGCTCCTGCATAAAATCATTCCCACATCCTGTAAGTCGGTACTGAACAATGATTTTGCCATTAACATCTGGGGCTCCTCTAACTGCCATACATTCAAAGGACCTTAAAGTTTCAGTGGAGTATGCGGTGAGCCACATGGTGTTTTTTCAACAAATGATCATGCCGTCCCCCCACCCCAATCCCTCCTCAGGCAATGCATCATCAAGTATCCTGGCAGGATGGAGTCCTCCAGAACGTTTATATTTTTAAAAGGACTTAAGATTGCTGTGTGGAAATAAAAATCTATTAAGTTATTATGGTAGAGAAGTGAGTGGGTGGTCTTTAGGGTTAGGTACTAATGCCAAACACTACTTTGCACTACTTTGCCCGATACACCATTTCTTGACTCCTTAATCCCGACACACACATAATGGCAAGAGGTACGAAACGCTGACTTCTGAAATCCCAACAAACGATCTGTCTTCTGGCTTGCAACTCAAAGCTTTGGTCTTGGAAACAAAAACAAGTATTTATTTGGTTCTGTTAAAATCCTGCTTCGGTCAACATGAAGTTGTTTCCATGATCAAAGCAGAATTTAGAAAGAACCAAATATATATTTGTACTTGTTTCCCAGAACGATTCAGGGTACAAACTGTATTACATTCCTGCTTTGGTCTGTGCTGTGTGGCCCTTTAAATTTCAAGACACTTTAGTGCAATGTGTTGGCATTGTCTGCATGCCTTCCCTTCCCAATTTTTTTTTTATCTCCTTCTCACTCGCTCAGCCCACTGATCTCCTGCCTGATGCAAATCTGGTTCCTCTCATCCACCACGGCCTGCAGCATCGTCTGTAAGGACCAATCCAGCGCCTCGCTCTCCTACTGTCTTTCTCCTGCCATGCTCCCCAGGCTGATCTTATCTCACTCTGGCATGCAGGGTGGGCAGCAGCAGCCATGCTCTGTCTGCCAGGTTGCACCACCCTAGAACCACACTCCGTCCCTGCCTTAAAACCCCAAGTTTGTCCCACTGGCTCTCCACTCCAGGCGCTCCCTACTCCTGAGACAGAAGACTGAGGTGAAGAACTATATGCAACAGACTGGAGGCAGAAGCCACATCAGATCTCTCAGAGCTGCTACTTCCACCTCCCATAACTTGTCTTGTGGCTTGCAAACTCAAACTGTATTACATTCCTGCTTCAGTTTGGGAAACAAGAATAAGTTGTTTCCATGACCGAAGCAAGATTTAAACAGAACCGAATAAACATTTGTACTTGTTTCCCTGACCGATTCTGGATTTTTAAATATGAGGATGTCAGGATGTACTTGTTGAGTATGACGTGCATATAATAATGTGGGCTTGTGTGTGACGGGCATATAACATTACGGGATTCAGACAGACGGGATTAAAAACGACAGGATTTTGATCGTGTTGGGATTTAGGTGTCGGGTTTATGTTTGTTGGGCAAAGTAATGCCAGGAATTAGTACGGATCCTGGTCTGTGTGGGCCTAGCAGCCTACTTCCATCTTCGACACCTCAATATGCACCTCAGAACCGCTGTACTGCTATCCTGGTTTACAGTCCTTTCTTTTCTTTTTTTTTTCTACAGTATAATTCTTATGTATAAATGAGGGGCCCAGCTGTATCTGTGGTCACCTCGTCTCAATCACTCTCTCTGTTGAGCTCTCAGCTGCTCTGATGAATATGGATGTTGGGTCACATGGCTGAAACTGAGAAGATGTGTTAATTTCAAGTACACACATGGATTACCTCACACAGATACATAAACTCCTGAGTGCTACACACAGCTCCTTCAGATAACTGTAGAATTATGTGTAACCCCTAGGTGGCGCTATTCCAAAGTCTACTACCCCTGCCTGCTTGGCTAGTAGCAGGTTAAGGGGCCTGAGTTCTGAAACGGGTGCCTCCACACGGAAGTCAGGGTTGGTAGTGGTCAAGCTAACCTGGGCACAGCCCTCCAGGGCACTGTAACCCCCCTCTTTCCCCTCCAGTGGCCTGAACACTGTACAATAATCACTTTCACAATAACCTGGTACACCACACAAGTACACTGTTTGCACTTACCACCAGGGCTGGTTCCTCGGGCTCGACTCAGGGGACCCCCTGTAAAATAAGGTTAAGTACAGCAAGTAGCAACAGTACAGTACATAGAGCACAAACTGGAACCACAGTCAGATTATATGCAGAAAAAGTTAGATCTGATTTATTCAGGGGACTTGAACAAGCGAGGGGCAAAATCAGGTTAATTAGCTTAAAGGTTATATCAATCAAGCAGTTATGCATGCGCTTTGAGTCCCCCCAAACAGTCCACCTCTGGGTACCCAGGTACAGAAGAGATGGGCTAGCCAGGACAATTGCCCAGGGTTGCAGCTGGTTGGGGCCCTGTGATGGAAAACACAACATGCACAGTACACAATATTTGTAATCCGGAGCCAGAGGGCTCAGTTCGTAAAGGAAATGAAACATCAAGACAATCAGATGACACACTCAGATTAAGCTGTTGTTGTAGGGAGATACCCTGGTATTTACTCATGATACCCAAGACTGGACACAGGCTGGATGAAAATCGAGACTGCAGGTGATTGATCTGGAATGCCAGGAGAAGCAGGGCCCACACAAGTCACAGAGGCGTCGTTCTTGTTCAAGCGTGGAGCAGGTGGCTGATCCCCAGGCAGGTCTCTCGTCGATGGCTTCTCTGTGCAGTGGGTAGTCTGGCTGGGCCAGTCTGACAAAGCCCAGACCGCATGAAGACAAGTTCGGAAGCAGTCCCTTTTTTGGCTGGATACAGCTTCCAGCAAGCACAACACAGTTCACACAGTGGGGAACTAACTCACAACCCACTAGCAGCTCACAGCACATTTACACGTACGGGAATTCTACTGTACCAGGCAAAGCGCTCCCTGGGCACAATCGCAAAGTCTCTGCACACACCGGGAGCTTAGGGGTAGCTGGAACTCCTGACAGGCCGATCGCATTCAGCAAAAATATTCGGTCTTCTTCAGGTTGAGCCTGGCCCACTTCAGTAGCTTACTTTAGTCATACAAACTTGGATTTAGTCCAAAATAATTCTCTTCTCTCTCTCTTAAGAGCAGCACACCGGCATGCAGTCCAAATACTTAGCCTTTTCAGAGTTCTCCCATGCGAATCCACTCAGGATGGCTGCTCAGAAACACTTCAGCTCCTTCTTGCTCAGCTTCCAGCTTAGTTCTAACTGAAAACTACAAGCAGCCTGGGACTTCCCCAAGATTCAAAAGATTTGGTTGGCTGATTTGACTGTCAGTCAAAGCAACAGCTCCCCCTTCAGTTGCAAAAAAGGCACAAAAAAGCTCCAAACTAAAGTTCCTACAGATTTTGAATTCAGACAGCTCCTGTAGTCTGGCTACATTTTAGGTCCCACCAGTACTGTTTGGTCCAATTTGCAGTCCAGGACCAAGATAGTGGAGACAAACAAAACAGTCCTTGCTACAAAGAAAGCAGGTTAGACAAACTTCACTATCATTATCACTCTAAATGATTTTCAGCAAAAAGTTACATCTTTCAGCAGAGCTCTCTCAGATTACTTAAACTGCAATTAGGCAGCTCTTAAAGAGACAGTATACAGAGGCTATACAAGCTCTGGTAATCACCTTTAAACTGCTAAAACGCAGGACACCAGCCTGGCAGTGAGCATTTAGGCAAGCTCAAGGAAGACTTTTTGGGAACCCCCATTTGTAGGGGGGGTTACACCCTTCCCTGCCTGGGAAAATTTGGTGTCCGCATCAAGTCTGTGCCATCATAACATTGAAAATGCAACATATACAAGATATATATACCATTAGCATGCTAAACAAGTACTGTCTGATTCATCAATTGGCATAACTTGTCACTTTACTATACATTTCAATGTATTCCACTATATAGTTTCCATTCTGACAATACATTACGCATATTTCACAAAGGTAAATTGAACATTACTATATAGAATCATGTAATAACTTCTTGTACTCTAAACAATGCAAGAGGGGGCCCTTTCCTATCAGCTAACTTGGGGCTGGATGGGGCAGGGGCACCATGGTGAGAGGGCAGAACAAGTAACCTAGAATGGACCGTCAAGATCAATTTAAGCAGTGAGCTCTGAGAGACATAAACACCTTTGTGGACTACATTGAGAGGCAAATCCACTGGCCTCCCTGGGGAATCGTAACTGAAGTGCACCACTGGCTTGACAGATTGGCCAGTCTTTCTGGGGTGAACAACCACAGTCTCTGCACTTTCAGCAATGGTCTTGGAGCTTTCATCATTTGTGAGGTGTGCCTCTGCAGGAAGGGGAATGTCCAAGCTGGGAGCACTGTCAGCCCCTTGCTCTGCAGTCTCTATTTCTACAAAACTTGGCTGATTTTGAAGATACTCTGGCACTGAAGAGGGATTGTCAGCACTCTCATAGTGTTCCTCAAGTACTGGCATGTCACCAGAAAGACTCATACCGTCAGCCTCTCCTTCAGGCAAATCATACAGTTCCAGGATACACAAAGATTCAGCATCCTCAGATGTGATACTTAGCGCTTCACCTTCAGGGAACATTGGCTCCAAGGATGATGCCGGGGCATTAGGCAGTCCAGAAGGCCCAGCTTCATCCCTGTAATTCAACATAGGATTTCCACGAAACAACTGACTTAATTCATATGAGGGGTAATAGGCATTATCACACTCACTGTCATCCGAGTTACACTGGCAGTCACTATCATTCTGGGCCTGCTGCAGGGGAACTGTTAAAATCGGCAACCAAGGGGGCAGGCTGACTGTTTTTTTCTTGCAGCAGCACGAGTCACTGGTCCAGGGGAATCAATCTCAGTGGCTTCAGCCTCAATTATAACTTGACCAATAGGTAGCAAGTGGTTACGGTGCATGGTCTTGACAGCTTTGGAGTTATTCTCTGGGCGCACTTTGTACACTGGTAAATCATCCAGCTTTCCAACTATGACATGGGGAAGATGGTGCCATTGATCAGCAACTTTGTGTTTACCAGGCAATCCTAAATTTCGCAACAACACACGGTCTCCAGGCCTAAGCTCTTGAGCCTTTACTTTTCTATCATGTCTCTCTTTGTTGGCTAGATTTCTTTTGGTGGCCATTGTCTGGGCCAGTTGACAGGCATGGTTCAATTGAGCTTAAAGTTTTTGTACATACTGCAGTTAATCTTCGGCTCGAACCCCATTGGGAGAAACCCCAAAACAGAAAACAGGCAGCTGGGCCTCTCTCCTGAACATGAGGCGGTAGGGAGAGAACCCAGTAGCATCATTCTTTGTGCAACTGTATGCGTGTACCAAGGTGCTAATCTGCTGGCTCCATTTATGCTTATCTTTTGGGTGGAGGGTGCCTAGCAAGTCTAGCAGGGTACAGTTAAAGTGTTCAGGTTGAGGATCCCCTTGCGGGTGATAAGGGGTGGTTCTTGACTTTCACATCCCCATAGAGAGAGCATTTCTTTGATTAGCCAACTCTCAAAGTCCTGGCCCTGATCAGAGTGAATTGGCTAGCCACCATAGTGGACGGCAATTTTCCACTAGCACCTTGGCCACGTAGATGCTTTTGATCTTTGGTGGAAAAAGCTGTGCATACCATGTGAAATGGTCCGTAACCCCTAACACATTGCCAATGTTTCGCTGAGCAGGCTCTACACTCAAGAAGTCTATGCAGACTAGTTCCATTGGGGTGCTGGTAGTAATGTTGACAAGGGCGGCAGCCCTCTGAGGCAGGGCTTTTCTCTGCAAGCAGTGACTACAAGTCCTTACATGGTGCTCAACATCGGCCCCCATCTCGGGCCAGTAGAATAGAGATCGTACTAGGTCAAGGGTCTGGTCGATACTGAGGTGTCCCATATGATTGTGGAGGGACCTCAGTACCAAATCTTTGAAGGCTGTGGGCAGGACCAATTGTTGCTTGTCTATTTGGCCACCCCGATCTACAGTCTCTCTATACAACAACTGATTAAGCAGCTTCAACCTGGGGCCTTCTTTAAACAATAAAGAGGTTCTCAGATCAGAGGAATGTAACTTGGACATATCTTTTCCTGCACGAAGGGCGTCAAGTGCTGGCTGAATCATAGGATCTCGGGATTGAGCCCACTGAATGCTGTCATTGTCAAACTGAGGTAGTGCACTAATATCTAGAGCAGAGAAGTGGCAATACGCAGCCGGTATGCAGGTGGCAGAGGGGCCCAAGCAATGTACTAAGCAGTCCGCTGTGTCCATAGACATCTGTTCATTTCTATCAAACTTTTGGCACAATGCTCGGATGTCAAGTTCAGACAGCCTGACCCAGTCGCTCTTGGAAACGGGCCTCCGAGATAAGGCGTCAGCATCAATATGATTCAGGCCTGGTCTGTATTCGACAGCATAATCATATGTTGACAATGCAGAGAGCCACCTGTGCCCCATAGTGTCTAACTTAGCTGAAGTTTGTACGTAGGTCAACGGGTTATTGTCAGTCCTCACCAAGATTTGTGCCCCATAGAGGTAATCATGAAACTGGTCAACAATGGCCCATTTTAATGCAAGGAACTCCAACTTGTGCACAGGGTAGTTTCGCTCTGACAGGGTCAAGCTCCTACTGGCAAACGCCACTGGTCTCAAACCATCCTCATGGTCTTAATACAGTACAGCTCCTAGACCCTGCAGACTGGCATCAGTATGCAGCACATAGGGTTTGGTGGGATCACCATAAGGATGGGGGCGTGGGTGAGCTGGTATATGACTTCGTGGAAAGCTGCTTCACAGTCAGGCGTCCAACGGGACCCGAAAAGTTCACCTGGGTGGAAATATGCTTTGTCTAATTCTTTGATGGCCCCTTTCTTGTATTTCTGATTGGTAGGAGGGTAACCCTGGGTAAGATTCAAGAGTGGCCGAATCACTATGGCATACTCCCTTATGAACCGGCAGTAGTAGCCACTGAATCCCAGGAAACGTAGTTCTTTCAAATTGTGGGGCTGGGGCCAAGTAGTCAAGGCTTCAACTTTACTAGGATCAGTCTCTATCCCCTCTGTAGACACTATGTGCCCCACATACTTCACAGAGGTTTGGAAAAGCTGACACTTGTCAATGGACAGCTTGAGGCCGAAATCTTCCAGTCAGTCTAGTACTTTGAACAGTCGACTCTCATGTTCCTCTAGGGAGCTCCCAAACACAATGACATCGTCCAAGTACTCCAGGCATTCCAGCAAATTAATGTCTCCCACCGCTTATTCCTTCAGTCGCTGGAAGGTGGCTGGGGTGCCCGATATACCCTGTGGCATTCTCAGGAATTTGTAGAACTCCAAAGGACAGATGAAGGCTGTCTTCTCACGGTTCTCCAGAGCCATCGGAATCTGGGAATATCCACTGCGAAGATCCAATACCGAGAACTATTTGCTCCCATTCAAACAATCCAGAGCATCTTGTATACGGGGCATGGTGCATTGATCGGGGATGGTCCGCCGATTCAGAGTTCGATAATCAACACACATTCTCACAGATCCACTCTTCTTACACACAACCACAATGGGAGAAGCATATGGGCTCCTGGATTCTTGTATCACACCAGCCGCGAGCATTTCCTGCAAGTGTCTTCTCACATCGTCTATGTCTGCAGGGGCTAAGCGTCGAGACCTCTCTTGAAATGGCCATTCATCATGCAGGTGTATGTGATGCTCTGCACGCTGGACACATCCCACGTTCCATTCCTTCAATGAAAACACTTGATCTCTCTGGGCAAGTTTCTGGCTAATTCTAGTCTTCTATTCAGCTGGCAACGGGGAGTCACCAAAATCAAACAAGTCAGGAGTCACTATCTGTCTTGCCAGGGTGCTTGTTGCTGGGCAACACTGCAGTGTCTGTGCAGTGTACCGTAGCTAGGGTGCATCCTCTGCTCACCTGGATCTCCTGACCTGACACATTATGAATCTGGACTATCATTTGTCATGCATAGGCATGAACATGAGCATGAGCTGGCAAGATGCTGGGCTTAACCAATAATCCTTCCAGCAATTTTCCATCACCTGGCACGTCCAACATCAGTATTCTGTTCCTGGCATCTTTGCCGAGGCAGACCTCCCCCTTGAACTGTACACTGGGCGTCAGGGGCCAGTACCATTGAATCAGGATCCTTCTTCCACACAACCCCTACCGGTTCATCCTGGTCCACTCCCTTGGGGTTCTGTTGCAAATCAAAGGCCCTCATGATCAGAGCGGGACTTCTTAGGGCCCTCCCAGTCCATCACCCTTGTTTCTAATGACAGAGTTGTGCCAGTGTCCCAAACATATGGGCATTGGTCCCAATTAACAGGGAAACCCCATCATACATCCAGTAGGGGGACACACTAAGGCCAGTGTCTCGACTTGCTCCTCTACACCAGTTAGAGCTGCAGGAAATGACAACCAGAGGTGGACATATCCTAGGTAGGGATAAGACTTGTCGCTCAGCCCCCACACATGTAGGCCTTCCAGGGATTGTAAGGGCACAGCAGATAAGTGTTTGTCATACCCGTTCTTAAATACAATGGTCACTTGCGACCCACTGTCCATCACAGCCCAAGCAGGAATACCATTCACAGCCACAGTAGTCTCCATTGAAGGGCCCACTATTTTGGACCAGTCTGAAGGGACAGCAGCAGGGGCCTGGAGAGATGATTTAGCCACATAGGGATTTGAGTTACTACTTCTTGAACCCTCACTGCAGTCATTTTGGGCACTCCTTGACTGCTGATTCGTTCGCTGAAGCTCCCCTTGAAGCCTGTATACAACTTTATCTAGGTCTTTTGTAGACCGGCATTCCCTCTTCATGTGCCCATCCTTCCCACAATTATGGCAAAATATGTTTTCTGGGATTTGGGGTGGCCGAGGCATCACACCGGGAGCTGGGGCAGTGGTACTACCAACTGAAAACCTTGGTGCCATCTCTGTGTGGCGAACATTTGGAGACATCTCATCAATTCTCTTACTTCCATAGTCAAGTCATCGAGTTTCGAGCTACTGTCAGCAGGAGATGCCTGGGAGGACACCCCCACCTCCACAGCAGATGCAGTTGGATAAGGGTTAGTGCCTGTACTTGCAGGAGTGGTCTTCATAAAGATACTGTTTTTTGTTTCCCTGAACTCCCTCAGCAGTTCATCCCATGGCGGCACACCCTCATTGCTCCCCACTTCGGAAAGGCCTTCCGATGCCGTGATCACTTGGGCTGCGCTCACCCTAGAATTACAATCCCCATCTTCAACCTCCCGGAGTTCTTTTATCAAGTCACAATAGTCCGGTGGGTTACCCCTTCTATCTGGGAGCCTTAATTAAAGAAGCTGAAATTTAGAATGTTTTGCATGTTGCAGTATGTGCCCCAACCTCACATGGTTTAAGTCACTGGCAGCTACCCCATCTTTTCGGTAAGCCTTTTGCAGCACGCTTTCCAGAAGAGTAACATATGCAGACAAACTTTCCCCTGGCCATTGTTTTGTACCTCGAAATTTCCACATCAAGTTCTCCCCTGACTCAATGCTCCCAAAATTGCCTTCGAGTGCAGACAAGTACTTCTGGGCAGATGCATCAGGGTTTATGGACCTCAGAAATTTAATGGCCTCTAGGGCAGGACCCCTCAAACTTTCTATGATCCTTTTCCATTTCTCAGCCTCCGCACACTGCCATTCAGGTACCAAAGGGGCAACACAATCTATCCAGGTCTCTCAATCATCCTCCCCTTGAGGGGTGGGGAGGGTGCCAGAGAAGGTTCTTAACCTTCGCTAAGAGTCGTGACTAATGGCAGGTACAGACATAGGAGCCAGCATTGGCATGGGCACAGAAGGAGGGGCAATAACGGGTGCTGGAGCGGGAGGGGGTGCTGGGGGAGGAACATCCCCAGGTGGCAGGAATAGTTTCTTTAAGTCCTTCACAGTTTTCCCTTCCTCCAGCAACAACTTAGCAAATTTCTCCTCAAAAGTCTCAGATAGTGGGGGCTCATTCTCCCCAGGGTCTTTAATGTCTTTAGTTATCACTCTCCAGGCAGTGAGGGCTCCTTCGGGGGTGATAGTCTGTGGCACTTTGGAACTGTCTTCTGGGTCCTTACACTTTACTAACGCCATGAAACTTTGTGTGAGCAGATTAGCCTGTCGACCCACTACCAGAGGGTTTTGTAAACACTCAACCTTGGAAAGTACTCCCTCTACAGTGTCCTTATTGGTACCCAGGAGAATATCCAGGATAAGTATAGCATTTTGGGGGTCGATCTCCTACCCAGTACACTACCCCACCAAATGGTGTACAGCCACTTCTGTTGGGGTAGCCATTTATGTTTGACAATAATTCATAGTTTCAGCCACTAGAAGACACAAAATCCCAGCAGTCAGCCTCCAGGATGTAACCCCTAGATGGCGCTATCCCAAGGGTTACTACCCCTGCCTGCTTGGCTAGTAGCAGGTTAAGGGGCCTGAGTTCTGAAACGGGTGCCTCCACCTGGAGGTCAGGGCTGGAAGTGGTCAAGCTAACCTGGGCAGAGCCCTCTGGGACACACTGTAACCCCCTCTTTCCCCTCCAGTGGCCTGAACACTGTACAATAATCACTTTCACAATACCCTGGTACACCACACAAGTACCCACACTGTTTGCACTTACCACCAGGGCTGGTTCCTTTGGCTTGACCCTGGGGACCCCCTGTAAAACAAGGTTAAGCACAGCAAATAGCAACAGTACAGTACTTTGAGCACAAACTGGAACCACAGTCAGATTATATGCAGAAAAAGTTAGATCTGATTTATTCAGGGGATTTGAACAAGGGAGGGGCAAAATCAGGTTAATTAGCTTAAATGTTATATTAATCAAGCAGTTATGCATGCCCTTTGAGTCCCCCCACACAGTCCACCTCTGGGTACCCAGGTACAGAAGAGATGGTCTAGCTAGGACAGTTGTCCAGGATTGCAGCTGGTTGGGGCCCTGTGATGGAAAACACGACATGCACAGTACACAATATTTGTAATCCGGAGCCAGAGGGCTCAGTTCGTAAAGGAAACTAAACAACAAGACAATCAGATGACACACTCAGATTAAGCTGTTGTTGTAGGGAGCTACCCTGGTATTTACTCATGATACCCAAGCCTGGACACAAGCTGGACGAAAATCGAGACTGCAGGTGGTTGATCTGGAATGCCTGGAGAAGCAGGGAACACATAAGTCGCAGAGGCGTCGTTCCTGTTCAAGCGTGGAGCAGGGGGCTGATCCCCAGGCAGGTCTCTCGTCGATGGATTCTCTGTGCAGTGGGTAGTCTGGCTGGGCCAGTCTGGCAAAGTCCAGACCACATGGAGACAAGTTCGGAAGCAGTCCGTTTTGGGCTGCATACAGCTTCCAGCAAGCAGAACACAGTTCACACAGTGGGGAACTAACTCACAACCCACTAGCAGCTCACAGAACATTTACATGTATGGGAATTCTACTGTACCAGGCAAAGAGCTCCCTGGGCACAATCGCAAAGTCTCTGCACACACCAGGAGCTTAGGCTAGCTAGAACTCCTGACAGGCTGATTGCATTCAGCAAAAATATTTGGTCTTCTTCAGGTTGAGCCTGGCCCACTTCAGTAGCTTACTTTAGTTACACAAACTTGGATTTAGTCCAAAATAATTCTCTTCTCTCCCTCTCAGGAGCAGCACACAGTCCAAATACTTAGCCTTTTCAGAGTTCTCCCATGCAAATCCACTCAGGATGTCTGCTCAGAAACACTTCAGCTTCTTCTTGCTCAGCTTCCAGCTTAGTTCTAACTGAAAACTACAAGCAGCCCAGGACTTCCCCAAGATTCAAAAGATTTGGTTGGCTAGTCTGACTGTCAGTCAAAGCAAGAGCTCCCCCTTCAGCTGCAAAAAAAGGCGCAAAAAAGCTCCAAACTAAAGTTCCTACAGATTTTGAATTCAGACAGCTCCTGTAGTCCGGCTACATTTTAGGTCCCACCAGTACTGTTTGGTCCAATTTGCAGTCCAGGACCAAGATAGTGGAGACAAACAAAACATTCCTTGCTACAAAGAAAGCAGGTTAGACAAACTACATTATTATTATCACTCTAAATGATTTTCAGTAAATAGTTACATCTTTCAACAGAGCTCCCTCTCAGATTACTTAAACTGCAATTAGGCAGCTCTTAAAGAGACAGTACACAGAGGCTATACAAGCTCTGGTAATCACATTTAAACTGCTAAAACGCAGGACACCAGCCTGGCAGTGAGGATTTAGGCAAGCTCAAGGAAAACTTTTTGGGAACCCCCATTTGTAGGGGGGGTTACATATGTGTGTGTTAGAATGAAACCAAAAAGATCCATTTTCATTTTTATTAGGAGGCAATACTGCAGTTGAAGGATTTATCAGTTTCCTGCAAAAGAATTATAGCTGTCATTGGCAAGACTCATTTCATAGCATTGCAAAGAAAGGTGAAATTCAGAACATTCCCTTTTCAATACTAAAGACAAATGTATGAAAGCAGACTGCCCCCCCCCACTTCATCTGTTCCTACTGGTTTTACTGCCATAAAATTATCTGCTTGTGACATCAGAGTAACCTCCATGGCAACAGGTAATGATGTCAAAAACTGAGGATTGTGACTTCATTTTTTTTATCTAGTTATTTAACCAGGAGTAGCACACTAAGCTGAAAGCTTTTTTACAGGCGCTACCTGGGAGCACAGGGAAGTTAAGTGACTTGCTCAGGGTCACACAGTATGCAAGTAGAAGCTATGAGATTCAAACCCAGGTCTGGTCTGCTGGATATCACCAGATTTGCAGCTCATGAACAGATAATGTCTACAGAAAACAATATACTGTTTAATTGAAAATGATTTCACTAATAAAAGATGGAAGAACCTGACATCCAAATGTTTTAAAACTTTTGTATGCCTTAGTTCTACTAATGCCAACTGATTTTTTTTTTTTTTTTTTTTTTTTCAGGAACCCGAAAGTCTCTTATCTTCTAATTAAAAGTTGGAAAATTGAAAAAGAATCAGCAGGAAAAGAAGATGTGTAAACTTTGCCCTCACTCTCTTCATTCCCCAACAATCCCATTGGACAGCAGCAGAATCTCCTCTCTTCCGAGTAGGGAAAATCTGCTGCAAGCCAGAACAAGGAGATTCTTCTGGCTATGCCATATCCCTGCACCACACTTACCGCTATTCAGACTTTCCGTGGCAATGCTGAGGGGTGGCATTCACTGGTGGATCCAGCATTAATAAAGATCCTGTGGCAGCAGGACTCTTCTTTGAACTTTGCATGGAACGCAACTAAGCCAACATAATATATTTCCAATACAACCATAACTAATTGTATCATGGCCCACTACCAATAGTTATCATGTTCAGTACAATATAGCAAGAAACAGATGTTTTCTGCCTGCTTGCCGACAGCCCATCCCCTTATAGTCTGTCCCCATTCATTATTGGCACATGCCCTTTTTTTAATCCTGGGTCCACCACTGGTGGGATTTGTATGAATATTCCCCAGTGGACAAAGTCAATGTCTGAGTAAATACTCAGACTCATCTGCACCTACATTAAAGTAACAAAGAATGGTCCACTTTCAAAATAGAGCCCTTTATGGAGTCAATATGGTTTGATAAAAGAACTGGGAACCTGGAAATCCCAGATTTGTGTCCCACTACAATCAATGACTCACCATGTGACCATGGAAATGCCACTGGCCCTTCATCTCCTATTGAGCTGAAGTATAACATCATGAAACACTACATGCATCTCATTACAGTGTATGGTGGATCGTTGTTAAGCATGAAAATCCATGCACAGACAGGGTTGCTGTGCCTCAGAAGTGATGTAGCAATGTTGTTGTGCTGCAGTACAGGTGTCACTATTGCAATGCAACAACCTGGAACATCTGTGCATGGCTGTCATCCTCACACTGTGTTGGTGATCACTGATGTGCCACAAAGAGTGATCTTTAATAGCAGTGCTGTTTTTTTTTTTTAATGAAGAATGCCATCACACTGAAAATACAGAAGACTGCCGTCACTGAGACTCCAGCAACTCTGACGTCGAGTGAGATTGACAAATTTAGTCCTCACCCAAACCCATATGAGCCTCCTCCTCTGCTCCAGCTCTCACCACAGTACAATGATGCGGTCACTTGAGGTTGCTTTGGCAAACAAACCTCTCGAGCTGTGCTCTCAAGGTTCAATTGGGCGCCATGGCAACCATTCAGTGCTAACAAAGACGTGTTTTTGCAGTTTATATGAAATCAAGAACCTCTCAAGCTTCTCTCTTAAGGACCCTATTATGTTGTCAGAACCCCAAGAAGAAATCACAGCTGTGCTGTGCATGGCTGCCCATGCATTTTTTCTCTGTGGGTTATCCTGGGAAACTAAATTGCAAAACAAAGTGTACTTTATTTGTATTTCCCCAAGAAAAGAAAATGAGGTCTGTAGTCTGTGGCTTCTGGCACACTTTACCCATCATGTTTAAATTCCATGAAGAGCTCTTTGTAGTAGGCAACAGTCCAGAGATACTGTACTAATGACTACATCTGTCGCATATTGATAATACGCTGCCACCATTTTTAGAACCTTGTGATGTCAGTGCCAATCATGCTGTGTTTAGCTACAATGTGGTTAGCCACAGTTTGATCTTCAGTGATATCACAAAGGTCTACAAATGGTGATGATGTAACACCAGTATGAGGCAGCCACACACTGTAACCGCCCCCAGCTGTGAGCTGTGCTGACTAAGCCTTGAGATGGTAAAGAACAAAGTCTGTTATGCCTTCAGGTGACTGGCAGCAGGGCTCATGGTTAGAAATGGTCTTGGAAAGTGGAGTGGTTCCTCCACTTATGAGGATCCTTGTGATGCAATGCTCAGTCTGCCTCGACTGACCAGCAGCCCCATTAGGGGGCTGGAACACTTTAGTGGCATGTTAAGTGTTTCCCCAGCTGCTGCTCTACCGAGCCAACCCAAATGTATGTTTAAAGAGCCACTGACACCTCAAGGAAATATTCAGAAACACAGGGCTGGATTTTCAAAAGGATTTTGTTCAAGATGCATCTGCTGCTTTTCCAAAATGGATATGCATCCAAAGAGAGAACTGCATCTGAACTGCATGTAAAAAGCCATAGTCTGATGAAAATCACCCCTGCATCATTTTTTAGTGCAAATTTTTATTTATTTATTTATAACATTTTGTTAACCAGGTAAGCCCACTGGGCCCCGAAGGTCCCTTTTTCAGGGGCGACTCGGAATTAGTTACAAAAAACAGTGCAAATACATAAAAGTGAAACAGTGCAGGACATAGAGTACAATAATACAAAGACAGTATACAATTAGACAGTTTTCATTGAGGAGAGCAGTTATTTACAGCACAGTTACACAATTCAACAGTGGCAGCTGACAGGTTTAGGACATTGAATTTTTTTTTTGTGGCCAAGCCACGAAGGGAGAACAGGCTAGCCTTCAGGGCAGGAGAAGGGGCTGTGGTTTAGGAGGTATGCCCACAGACCTTTCCGGAATGTGGCCAGGGAGAGGGCTTCCTGAAGGTGTCTGAGGAGTTTGTTCCATTGCGCAGGGGTGATATGGGCAAAGGATTTACTGCCAGCTGCGGAGCTGGTCCTGGGCAGATCCAGGAGTTTTTTGCCAGAGGTCCTGAGTAGTCGACTGGGCTACTTTGGGGTAAGTAGCCCCGTAGGAGGGTTGACATCGAGAAGCTTATATGTCCAGCTTAACAGGGGGTACTGGAGCCTATGGTTCGGGGGAGCCAGTTGAGGGAGGCAGGCTTCACAATGGTGGGTCCTTGGGTGAGCATTCGTGGCAAAACATGCAATTTTATTGTACAAGGTTTGTAGTCTAGCATGGTCAAGTTTTGCTATGCCCAACAGTGTTGGGGCAGCATAGGTAAGAGTTGGGAGGAGGATACTCTGTGCAATAGCCAGTCTAGCCTCAGGTATCATGTTTGCACTTAGTCGATGGAGCAAGCCAAGTTTTTGGTGAATGTTTTTTGTAACAAGGGCCACATGAGGCTTTAGGGGGAGCCCCTAGTCCAGTGTAGGGCCCAGGTATCTGAAGGATTGAATCACCGTGATTGTGGAGCCAGATGCGGTAACAAGTGTGAGGTGGTGGGCCCGGGACGAGCCCAGGGAATTCAGACCAAACAGGGGCACTTTGGTCTTGGTAGGGTTAAGAATCAGATGGTTTTCGACTAGCCAGGCTTCAACCTTGGTGAAGTCTGTCAGGAGCAGTGGCTCTAGATCATCCAAGTGCTGTGCAGTTCTGTAGAGGATGGTGTCATCAGCATACTGCACCATGGTGTTGCTCCCACAGTGGCCGTTGAGGTCACTGACGAACAGATAGAACAATAGTGGGACCAAGATCGAACCTTGCGGAACCCCCTCATTTAGAGGAAGTGACCCAGAGATTGCACCTCTCCACTTAACCTGTTGGGAGCGGCCCAACAGATAGTTGCGGAACCAGTTCAGAAAGCATTGGTCAAGTCCGAAGTTGCACAACTTTGTTAGCAAGAGGGAGTGGTCTACTAGGTCAAAGACCTTGGTTAGGTCAATGAAGACTGCCCCTATGGGGATGCCTTTGCCCAAGGCAGCTAGGATGTCAGTGGTGAACCCAATAAGGGCGTTGTCAGTCCCATGCTTTTGCTGGAAACCATCCTGGAAGGGGGCCAGGAGTCGGTTAGCTTCCAGGTAGTCTATTAGTTGGCAGTAAATGAGCTGCTCCTGGATCTTAGCAAGGGGGCAGAGGATAGAGATGGGTCTGTAGTGACCTATTGTATGCCTGGCTCCACTCTAGTGATTGGGACCACATAGGGCTGCTTCCATATTTTGGGGACTACTCCTTCCTACAGTGATCTGTTTATAAGCAGGGTGACATGTAAAGCTATGGCAGGGGAAGCGGCCTTGAGCAGCCGTGGGTCCACGCCATCTGGTCCTGGACAGCCATAGGGTTTTAAGGATAGTAGGAGGGGTAGCACATCTTTGACGTGCACCATCCGAAGGTGGAAGTGGGGAATAGATGGATTCAGAGATTCTGTGACCAGGCAGCCCTGAGTGTGGTTCGAGGGTTGCTCCTGTAAGAGCCAAAGTCGGTAAAGAAGCTGTTGAGGGCCGCAGCTGCCTAGCCTACATCAGTTAAGGTTTGCCCACTGTAGATTAAATTGCCCAGCTGGGATTTATTTGGGCCTTTTATCATGGAATTGAAGCTAGACTAGAAAGACTTAGGGTCTGTTAGGGTTTGCCACTGGAGGGTTTTGAGGTAGTCCCTTTTAGCTGCTTTTGAGGTTTTCTTACACTGGTTCCTCCAGAACCTGTATCCAGCTAGGTCTACTGGGCTAGCGGACCTCCTGGCCTTTTTCCAGACCTTGCCCTCGCACTTCATTAGGGATTTCAGCTTGCGTGAGATCCATGTCTGGCACTGGCCTTTTGCACGCTTTTTCCTTACAGGGGGCATGGAGATTGGCCACAGCAGAGAATGCACACTAGAGGAACTGGGCAACATCCTCAATACTGTCAAGCAGCCTAATTGGTGTCCAGTCAACATTTCTCAAGCAGCTCTAGAAGGCCTCAGCAGAGAAGGTGGAGAAGTCCCTAGCTACTATGAGCCTGGGGTATCCTGGGCAGCCAGTTTTTCCAAATGCAAAAGGCAGGGGAATGGTCACTCAGTGCATCAGACATCACACCAGCCACTTGGATATTTGCCGGGTTTGATACATAGATACATAGACAGTGTCTGCAGATAAGGGCCTACAGCCCACCCAGTCTGCCAATTTGAGCTTATAAGTTTACTTTATGTTTTCCTAGAAGTCTGTTGCCCCTTAACCCTGACCTCCAGAATTCCTTTATGTCTATCCCATGCATTCTTAAATCCAGTGATTGTTTCAGCCCCCACCACTTCCTCTGGCAGGGTGTTCCACTTGTCCACCACCTGTTCTGTGAAGAAATTCTTCCTCACGTTTCCTCTGAATCGTCCTCCCATCAACTTTATCCCATGCCCTCTAGTCCTGGAACATCTTTTTCGCTTAAAAATAGTGTATTCCTGCACCCTGCTCCTCCCTGTAAGATACTTGTATGTCTCCATCATATCCTCTCTCTCTTTCCCCCTCCTCTCCTCCAGGGAGTACATATTCAATTCCTTCAACCTGTCCTCATAGGACTTGTGATGCGATCCATCTTTGTTGCCCTCCTCTGAACCTTCTCTACCCTGTCTATGTCCTTACATAAGTAAGATCTCCAGAACTGTACACAGTACTCCAGGTGGCATCTCACTAGTGTCTTATATAGTGGAATTATGACCTCCCTTTTCGTGCTGGTGATGCCCCTGCCTATGCATCCCAACATCCTATTTGCTTTGCCTGCTGCCTTGTCACACTGTTTCCCTACCTTGAGGTCATCAGAGATGATAACCCCAAGATCCCTTTCCTGCTTGGTGCATGCTACATCCTCACCCCCCAACTGATATATTGTGCCAGGGTTTTTGTGCCCCATATGCATTATCTTGCACTTCTTTGCATTGAATTTCAACTGCCAAAACCCTGACCATTCTTCCAAGTTTCTGCAGGTCCCTTCTCATTCTGTCTACACCCTCTGGTGTGTCTACTCTGTTACAGAGCTTTGTGTCATCAGCATACAGGGAAATTCTGCCTTCTAGGTCCTGCTCAATGTCACTGATGAAGATGTTGAATAGGACTGGTCTCAGTACTGATCCTGTGGTACCCCACTAGTCACTCTTCCCTCTGTGGAGTGACAGCCATTTACCACCACTCGCTGTGTCCTGCTGCCCAGCCAGTTACCTACCCACTGCACTACTGTCCTGCCCACACTCATATTCCTCAGTCTGTGTAATAGTCTTCTATGTGGCACAGTGTCAAAGGCCTTGCTGAAGTCCAGATAGGCCATGTTCACTGCCCTCCCCGATCTACCTCCCTAGCCACCCAGTCAAATAATTCAACGAGGTTGGTCTGACATGACCTCCCCCTGGTGAAACCATGCAGCCTTGGGTCCTGTAGTCCACTGACAACCAGATGTTCCACCAATCTGTCCTTCAGTAGTACTTCCATGATCTTCCCCACTACCGAGGTGAGGGGACCGTGAGGCTAACTGGTCTGTAGTTCCCGCCTCCTTGTTCCCACTTTTGTATAAGGGGACTACATCTGCTGTCCTCCAGTCTTTGGGTACCTCCCCCGTTTCCGGTGACTGGCTAAACAGGATTGCCAGAGGTTCAGCCACCACCTCTCTTAGTTCTTTAAGGACCCAGGGTGCACCCCATCTGGCCCCACTGCTTTATCAACTCTTATTACTTCCAGTTCCTTCAGGACCCTTTCTCATGTAAAGGGACTTGTGTCCATTTCTGCACCATTCCCACCCCTTGTACTCCCTTCAGACCCATTACCCTCCTCTTCCTCAGTAAAGACTGAGCAGAAAAACCTGTTCAATATATCAGCTTTACTGTTGTCATCCTCCACGCGGCCCCATCATCCCCCCTTCAGTCTCACTATCCCCCCCTTTGCCTTTCTTTTTTCACTTATGTACCTGTAAAAGGTTTTGTCCCCTCTACCCACTGATTTTGCAATGTGCTCTTCTGTCTGAGCTTTGACTTCCCTTACTGACCTTGAGGCTAAAATCCAATCAAAGGTGGAGTGGTTACCTGTTTTTAGGTTTTGCCTGGTGACCTCCGTGATGACCTGGGTCAAGTTTGCACCGTGGAGTGAGGCCTTGAGAACTTGCTCAGTGGCAGGTTCCCACCTAAGGTTGAAATCTCCTAGGACCAGCAGCTCACCAGGAGTGGTCCCTGCCAGGGAGCGTGTTAAGTTCTGAAGCGCTGAGCTGCCACTGCTGGGAGGGTTGTATATATAGCCTATAGTTAGGTATTTTGCATGGCCCAGAACAATTTTGATAAAGAGTGATTTGAGCCCTGTGGAGCATGGCAGGTGGGTAGTGGCCAGAGAGGCCTACCGCGAGTTGCTCATAAAAATTAGGACACCCCGTCCTTTTTTTCCCTGTCTGTCCTTTCGGAAGGTGAAATAGTTGGCAAGCTCCACTTCATGAGGGACTATGTGAGGCTTCAGCCAGGATTCAGAGATGGCAAGCACATCTGGCCTGTACATTTCCACTCAAGCTTGAACCTCATGCATCTTGGGCTGCAGACTGCAGACGTTCATGTGTGCGACTCTCAGGCCTTTGGTATAGTGCCATATTGGGTCACTGGGGGACCCCAGGGTTGAGTTGGCTAGTGGAGGTCCAGAATTAGGCTGGACATCACCTGAGCACAATATCAATGCTAGCAAAATAAGGCTGAGGACCCCCTGCTGGGTGAGGGGTGATAGTTTTGTTGGATTATCTGTCAACTCTGAGAAGATGAGGTAACAAGTTCCCTTATGAGTGAGCCCATGCATCAGGATCAGGGTGTCCATATTTGGAGATGCGGGGCAGACCGTAAGGTGCAGGAGGTGCTGGCCCTGTGCACCCCTGAGTGGGTTGGGGTCATAACAGGTGCCCATTTTTAAGTCTACCCACAGTTTTGCGGCGACATACAGGATGATCAGGACAGGTAATCTATATGGGGCTATATCTGCAGTAGACCACAAGCACCGGAGGTCCCGCTGATGTACCCCTCTAAAGCAGTAGGTAAGGCTAGGGGGGTGTTAGGGTGTATTAGTAGGGGTATCACAAGTCGTAAGAGGGAGGTAATAATCCCTCTGTACAAGACATTGGTTAGGCCCCATCTGGAGTACTGCGTGCAGTATTGGAGGCCACACCTTCACAAGGACATTAACCAAATTGAGGCAGTCCAGAGAAGGGCAACAAAATGGTGCAGGGACTGCATCAGAAGACATATGAGGACAGATTAACGGAGCTCAATATGTATACCCTTGAGCAAAGGAGGAGAGAGGTGATATGATCGAGACATTTAAACACCTTAAGGGCATAAACAAGGTGAAAGAGTCTAACATGTTTAAATATAAGAAAAATAGCAGGACAAGAGGACACAGCATGAGATTAGAGGGAGGCGATTAAGGGGAATGAGGAAATTCTTTTTCACAGAAAGAGTGGTAGATGCATGGAATGGCTTACCACAAGAAGTAGTGGCTATGAATACAGTGCAGGGCTTCAAACAGGCATGGATAGGCATAAGGGAGCAATACAAATGACTATGAATAGATAGGTCACTGACATAGCAAAGGCCGATGGCACATTTATAAGGTAGAAAAAGAAATGGGCAGACTGGATGGGCCTTGCGGTCCTTATCTGCCGTCAACTTCTATGTTTCTATGTTTCTATGTTTCTATGATGTGGCGGAGCTGTTTCTGTGAGGGGCATGGTGCTCAGGGCCTCCGGTCCTGTGGTAGAGACAAATGGAGGCAGAAATTGTGGGTGTCTGGGAGTTCCTGCCCTCAGGCAGTGAGAAGCCCCAATACCGTTCCTTTGAATGTGAAGGGAAATAGACTTTAGGGCAATTAGGCTGTGTTTCTTTAAATAAGTGAAGCTATTCTTTGCTTTGCTAGTGTCAACTAGCGTAATGTTATCTGGGAGTTTATACCCTGAGGGACTTGTGGGATCCCTTACCCCCACTTTTGTCTTTGTGGGTGGCTACTCCGGACCAGAGACTCGGTATGTGCTGGCAGAGCTCACTTGGTAACTGAAGCTCATAAGCCATTAAGCAGAGATCGTTGTACAGCACTCAGGTGGACGCAAGGAGCAGGACAGGTAGACCTATGATGGGGACCTCTAGCAGTGGTAACTGATGAGTTGCTAATGGAGAAGTGAGCTGACAGGCTGACACACAGCGTGACCCCACTATATAAGTCTGTGACGAGCAAGGGTGGTGGTGGGGTGGGGTGGTGGAGTTCCTCTAGAGCAAGTCATGTGGCATCATGTCTGCCGTTTCTCTGTACCTGGTGTTGTGGGAGGGAGGGCTCTCCACCGCTGGCCCTTGTGACCGTCCACCCGGAGGGGGGTGGGCGGCTCTGTCCATGGAATGAGGATGCTGTGGAGAAGCAGAAAGGAAGGAGCAGGTTAAATAAGGTAAGGGCCCTTTGTTTGCAGTCAGAGGGAAGGGGGTGAGCAGATGGGCACATCTTTTTAACATAGCTACAGGGATACTCGAATTCAACTAGGCAGATACAGACACAACAGCATTACGCATTTCTGGCCATGTCAAACCCTTTTGAAAATCCAGTCCATAATAGTAAGATTAAATACAGCTTATAATTTCAGAATTGTCACTATTAATCTGCTTTTTCTTGGATTTTAAGCATGTTTGCATGAATTGGGGTCCTTGCACCTCAGAGTTCCTCTACTGCTGCTCACTATCCACCTGGAATCCTGATTTTCTCTGTAACATCCCAACCTGCTTTTAAGGAAATGACTGTGATGTCACAAGAAGAGGATACTGACTTCAGAATGGAAATAAGCAGCCATAACAGCTGAAGTCTAAGGTAAAAATGCTGTTTGAGTGCAAATACCCTTTTAAGCAAGACCTAAGAGCCAACTCCATGGCACTGAGGGGTAAAGAACTGTTCTGGCACACTGACAACCCTGGATCATGCCCCGAGGCCAGGATACTCAATGTGGAGGCCAACATGGAGGGTGAAGGTGTGTCCATGAGCACACTTTCCTCATAGGGTAAGGGGGATATGTGCACTGCTCAGAGAAAGACACTTAAAGTCTGCATGGGGCCACTGATGGCATGGGTGACCAGCACCAGCGAGCCTTTCCCCCAGGGTGCTATCATAGTGCATGCTCCAAGAGGGAACGTGGGGAGAACAGGCAAAAATGCTGGTCAAGGAAGCCTTGAATGAAGGCACCCCCCCCCCCGTGCAATCGCCCACATCACCCCAACCTCGTCAGTGGCACATCCACTACACAGCCCCTGGTGCCATGTATTGTATTTCACAGCATGCTTCTCTTACTTCTCCTTTGCCCCATGGGAGTAAGGGGGTCCCAGAGAAGGGGAGAGGTGGAGAATGCCAGCAAGAGGGATTCCAGCAGGCAAAGCAGTGGAACAATGTGGGGTCTGATAATAATATTTTCGCTCCAGATTTTCAACAGTGCCATTTTTTCACACCTCCTTATAAACAGTACAGCTGTCATTTTTCACATCCTTCCCGAAATGTGTTTTCACACATATGGCACACAATGGTGCGGTTGCTGTGGGAAATCAGCGTTCAGGACAGATTAACAAACTCACAGTGACACTGTTCCTAAGCAGAGGTCCCAAAATGCCTATGTTGAAAATCTGGTTAAAAAAATACCCAAAATAATTGTGGTAAGGGCATGCGTTGTGCAGTTGCTACACACGCTCGTGACTTTACCAATTTTTCATATTTTCACTCCAGATTTTCAACATTGCCATTTTTTTTTACACCTGCTCATGAACAGTACAGCTGTCATTTTTCACATCCTGCCCAAAATGTGTTTTTGCACCTGTGGCACCAAATGACGCAGTCACCGTGCAAAATCACCTTCCGGCTAACGAACTGATAGTGCCACTGTTCATGAGGTGAGGTGACAAAGAGCTCATGTTGAAAATTTGGAGAGAAAATACCAACAAATGCCTGGGGCATTAGGGTTTCCAACCATTAACGCCCCACCCTGTACAGACTGACAGGCATCAGGGGTGTGACTTGGGATTGTCGGCTGTAATGCTCATGCCATTCCACCCCCACCCTGCAGCCAGTGATAGGCATCGAGGTGTGCCTTGGACTCTTTGGCCCCAAAGTTCACCCCATTCTCCTATACTACACCCATCTCAGCATATTTCATTATGGAATGGGATGAGCGTAAGGCCTGAAGACCCCAAGGCACACTGCAACACTTGTCAGTGTCTGCAGGGTAGGGTGAGGTGAAATGGCATGAGCGTTATGGCCAATGACCCAAAGGCACACTCCAATGCCTGTCAGACTCTGCAGGGTGGAGGTGGAGTTGGCGTCAGTTCACTACTTCACTGCCATTCCTACTATGCATCTAACTCCTGCACTACCAATGCCAATGCCAGCAAGACAACATTTGGCATTGACAAATGCTTGTTTAAAGTCTTCATTTAATAGTTGAAATTGTATGGAAAGAAAATGTTTGGATTTTGCACTGGAAGTTGGTTGATTCAACCCTGGTATAAGGATGGCTCTGCCAAGCCCTGTAAAATTACCATAAGGACTAACCACCTTGTATTATCAGCTTAATGCCTTACAATGTACCACATCCAAAATGATTTCATGGTAAACTCCCTAATATTAAACACTGTGGAAGCATCAAGTTAAAATTAATGACACAGCCCAGAAGCACTTGACCCATATTTAAAGCAGAAAAAGACTGACCTGAGGATTTCTCCGTCTTTGTTGCATGAGAACATACTTGGTAACTGAGTGGGTCTGTAAAACGTTCACAACCTGTTGATGTTTTTTATACATGTCCACAGCTTGGGCTTTGTGTCCTGATTTTAAGGGCCAAAAAACTGAAGCACATGTGTTTTAAGAATAAAATGTTATCAAAACAGTTATGCATTACTATACAATCTTCCATGCTGAATCAATTTGCCACAAAGTTCTCTTCCACAGTTTTCAACAAACAATACAGTACCTCTCACTGATAAACTTCCAATAACTTTTCAACGAGAAACTATGCATAAAAGGTTCCATTTGTGTAACCATCATTGACTATGGTGATGATGGGGGGGGGGGGGCATTTTGTGTCACAGTTATGAACCATAATGTTGTTTATAGTAATTTAGCTTTATGATTATGAAGACATAGTCGGCCCAATTCCCAGTTGTAGTACTTAACTCTTCTTGTAATTTGAGAGCCTTGCTAATGGGTTAGGAATTTCTATGACTTGTTTTACAACTTAATCAAAACCATATGCTTTTTCAAACATAAACAAGATAAGCACCACTCTGGACCTTCTCTGTCAGACCTGATGAGTTAGGTCATAATAACCTGTGGCCATACATTCAACCTTCAAACAGGCACATTTTATAAAGTATTTTTAGCTTTCCATGGGTTAGCTCTGCTAACCAACGTGTAATAAATTGCTATGGGAACTTTCATAAATTGAGTTGCCAGTTTCCCTTCAAAAAAAAAAAAACACTGCCAGCACAGGCAGGATTCAAGTCTCGTAACAGTCCCCCCCCCAAAAAAAAAAGAAAAAGAAATGTGTATTTCAGGGCACTCTATTCTTATTATGAAAGACTTCTACATGAAGTTACACTCTTTGCCCCTTAGATGTCATCTGTTCCTGCTGCTTTTCCTGCCCTGAAGTCACATTCTTGTAACAGTAAAAGTATTGCCATGGCAACAGGTTGAGATGTCATAAGCTGAGGATTATGACGTCATGGCAAGAATAAGTAATTTGAAAAGAAGAAGCCTGAGGGGAGATGATACAGTTTTAATGAACATGTCTTCTGTAATAAAAATTGTAATGCCTTGAAATTCAGTGTTCTGAAGAATTTTGTATAGCAGAGTTCCCCTAACGCCAACTGTGAACGTTTTTGCTTTAAAACCACAAAATCTTTCTACACTTACCCTTAAGTCGACCCCGAGGTGCTGAATAATGAGACATCACTTTGGCATACCAGCAACCCAGGTTCATGCCCACAGCCTGGGATGTCCGAAGACGAGGCCAGCAGGGAGGCCTCAGAATGTCTATTGGATCCCTTCCTAGCTCCTCCAGGGTAGGTGGCTGCGCTCTGCCTCAATAGCTGCTTCTGGTAGTGGCTTTGTCGAGGCACTCTTGACAGTGTGGGTGACCACACACTGCTGAGCATCTCTGCTCCAGGATGCTGCCATGGCAGTGTGCATGTGAGTGGTGGCAGGGAGATCGAACATGGAAAACGGTTGAGCAGGGCACCCTGGGTGACAACCACCCTGACAGCCTCTTCCATGGTACCAGATCACCAAAGTGGGCTGGCCCTTCCACCTCCAGTCATCACAGGCAGAACAGGGTACTTACTTCCAGGTGGCAGCAGGAGGGCCACCTAATGATTATTTTTTTATTTATTTAAAAAGTTTCACCTGGAAAGACATACTGAGCTGTTAACAGCTCATTTTGAGGTGTGTCTTGGGGGTAGGGGATGTGGAAAATCATATACAGTGAATACAATACATCTAGGAGCATAACCAAAAATTAAAGACAATTCAGTATAACAGACACATGTAAAAGAAAACAAATGAGATAATGTAGGTGACGGAACTACACTTACAGAACAATGAACATGTAATGAAGGAAACGGATTGCCAGAACAAAACTGGGGGGGCATGGATACCTGCAGGAGGGAGAATAGTCATGAAGGAGAGACTTTAAGAAGAAAGGAAAGTAGAAGAGGCAGAGTGAATTCACAAAGGAAGGCAGGACCAGTGTATAAGAAGGCAGCATGAGAAAACAAAGGCGGGCATCAGAGACCTGGAGGAAGGGTCCAGCAGCACAGAATGAGTCCAGTGGGACTGTACCTTGTTGAGAGCCTGAAAGAGTGGCTGTTTAGGGCAGCAGGATCAAAAAACACACTTACTCCAGCAATGTACCTAGTACATTTAATGCTTTTCAATTCATGAATTTTCCACTTTCTGATGTTATCTGTATGTAAAATTATTAGTTTATATTTTTTATACACTGCAAAAAACTGCCTTTAAGCATCAGCTAGGGCTGATGCACAAAACCAAAATTTAGGAAATGTGATGTTAGGGTAAAAAGTTCCCCAAGACTTGGTGAATGTGTGGTGTGGTGTACCTTGAAGTTTGAATGATTGCTCAATACAGCATTGGTACTGCCCTAACTCAAGAAACTTGTGTCTCTCTAAGAGTGGTAAGCTCTGGAACAGACTGCTCGAGGAGATGGTACTGCAGAAGCAGGCATTTTGAGTATGTTTTAGAACAGGGCTCGATACATTTCTGTTGCAGCAGAATATCACTGGAGATAAAATACGAGCAATCAAGAGGAAGGCACAATTTTCAGATGAATTTTGAAATAAAAATATTTGCAACTGCCATAAGCACAAGGACAAACTGGATGAACCATTAAACTGATTTTTGTCTCACAGATCCAATATTGTTGTGTTCCAATAATGGGGCAAAGTCAGACACCTAAAAAGTTTTTGTTAGTAAAAACATGCAATGTTTGGGAAGAGAATGGTTATAAATATGTTCCACTAGGGAAAGCAACTTTGATATAAACTTCATCCAGAACTTTACAAGCCATGAACAATTGCATCAGCTATTGGAAAGTGGAGAGAGGCTGCGAGAAATGGAAGGCGGTTAAGAAAGTGCAGGAAGGTTAAGCAGAAAGAGAAAGAGAGAGAAGTTAAGCAGTCAGAGGTTGAGACTTTTCTTTACATCACACAGTGAGTAGGTTGCAGTGGTAGGATTCAAACCTACGACTCTGTTCATATAAAACTAGCTTTTTAAATCCCTGATGACAAAAGTACCACTGTAACTAATAAAAGTACTTGGCACAGATCAGGTCCATCAGGACAGTGACAGTGCTGGCACTCATGACATCAGACATCCAGATTTATGACTTGAGATTGGAGTACTGGAGGGCTATTAGACGGAGGCACGAGCATCCAGCAGGACCCTCTGCTACTCCAAGGATGGAGGGTCCTGTCTCCTGCTGCTCTACTGGCAACTACCAGGACACTTGTAAGAGGGAAAAACATATGGAGGCAGGAGCAGCAGGATTGCCAGCACCAGCAGATGCAAAGGTACATGCTCTGGGACAGGAGAAAAGAGAAAGAGGGGACTTCTGAGTGGGATGACGCTGCTCCTGCGTGCCCCCGATCACCAATGAAAATCTCAATCCCCCACCTCATGAAGGTCTCTCAACTCCACTGCCTCCATGGCTGCCGGCCTGATGAGGACACAAAACTGGCAAGGCACTGAAACTGGCAAGAACCCACACTAAGGGAGTACAAAGGAGGGTTGCCAGAAGGACAGTGTGTGGAAGGGGCATCTGAAGACGTAGCGGACAAAGGGGGATCTTCAACTGAGATACAGGGCACCTTGATGACAGTGAAAAGAGCTCCCAGACAGATGGCAAAGTAAGACGGACAAAATATGTCTGAAAAAACAAACAAACCGTACTTTCCACACAATGTAGACTCTAACCTTCTTGGCCAAGTGAGCAAATACATTTCTATTCTGTTACTGCTGCTGGACATTCTAGCTTTTACCCAATTATAGGATTTATACTACATTGCTGACACTTCAATAAACAGTAGCCTTGTAGTTTTGTGCTACTGTGATGATTATATTGGTAGGTGTATAGTCTATGTAAATATATAATCTTAGTATATTTCATTACACTACATTTGTCAGGACTGAAGGAGGCATAGCTTGTCATGTCTGCCCATCATTCACTCAGCAGTTATATATCTTGCAACATAATAACAGGATTGAGATGGCAGAAGGGATCTGTGGACCACAGTTTCCTCCCTCCTGCGGCAAGGCAGTGACTATACTCAATCTGAGTATGGGCACACATCCAAGCTGTAACAGCTGGAATGTTACCCTACTCATGCAGTGTATCCTTCAATGTCCTGCTCCCTCACAAATCTGCCTGCTACTGTTTTAAAAGCCTGAATCATGCTTAATTATACCTCATTGGGAAGGTTATTCCAGATTTTAAATCAGGACAAAAAACAAAGGACGTGAACATGCACATTGCCTAGTCAGCCGCAACTACCAAAAAGCAAGCATGTAAAGACATCAAAAAGATTGTCTGCAAAGGACCCCCTCCCCCCAAAAAAAATCACACCCAAAAAAATGATTGATGCAAAAGTGTGTTTAAAGGGACACTGTCAACCCCCTTAGGTCTCAAAGTGTCCCTAGTTTAAAAAACATATTTTATGATTGCCAAAATCCTGTAAATATTGTTGCTGTAGCTGGTAGTTTGATTCTGACTCTTATTTTCTTTAAAAAAAGTAAAAAAACAGACTGCCCAACATACTGGTGTTATCACACCAAAACAGGTTTGTTTACATTCCTTGATCAACTCCAAATACATCTTTCCTGGACTTGGGAACACCCACAAAACAGTCTAGCCCCTCATGATGCATTGGGAGATTAGGAGGCTACTGTCTTATGAGTGACTGCACTGTCTGTGTGTGTTTCTAATGCTCAGGACATGTGCAGTAAGAACAGAACCATGACTGTAAACAAAAACAAGGTTGTTTATAAATATACATTGCCATGCATTTCAGTTCTACTAAGCAAGGCTACGACAAAACAAACAGCAACATCAATGAACTTTAGAGAGGGTAAGCAATCATAAAATGTGGGGTTTCAAGTAGAAATACTATGACGAAAAACAGGTTGACAGTGTCCCTTTAATGTGGCATGAAAAAAAAATAACCAGATATTCCTGTGCATCAAATCTGAGGCTTTCGCATCGCCATCAGGTTGTAGTGCTGCTGCACGACTCCTCCAGTTCAGTCTGCTTCCATGAGTCCTGCCACTCCCATCCCATTCCATTCCATGTCACTCACTCTGCATACTGCTGCTGTGGGTTAAAACAGAATCCAACTTTTTCATTTTAATTACCTGCCATTTCCAATACGTATGCTGCTAGCTGCTCTGTTAGGTCATGCTTCTGTTGTGACTGTGTGTTTTTTTTTGAAGGGGGCATGAGACAAGAGGTAAGAGCTACTTTTGCTGGGTTGTGGGGCTTGGAAGTTATTATCTTGTCTGAGAGAAGGGGGCTTGTGGGCAGCTTCTCTGGCTGGAGAAGGGCTAGACAGAAGCAACTGTTTGAGCTCAGAGAGTGTGGCTAGGGAAGTAACATGCTGGGCTTGTGGAGGTGGGCTCAGAAGAAGCATGATGGGCTGGGGAGGGGGATATGAAGGAAGCTGTTAGAGAGGGGATGCACAGAAGCAAAAAACCTGGGAGATGGCTTAGGAGCAACATGTTGGGCTGGAGAGATGGCTAAAGAGTAGCTCACTGGACTGTGGTGCAACCTGTATGGCTGGAGAAGGCGGGCTTGGTGGCAGCTTGCTGTACCGTGTATAGAGCCTGAGAAACAGCATGCTGGGCTGGAGAAGGAGGACAAGGGTACCTTTGTCTAGACTAGGGGCTCAGATATAAGCTGCTGGACCGGGGGAGTGTTACAAATAACACCTAAAATATACAAGACAGCACCAAAAATCCAACATTTTCCTGGGGGGGGGGGGGTCATAGGTGGCCACTAGACCCCCCATAGCCTACAGTTTAGATTTCTGAATTTTGTGCATACACATCTTTAAAGGCTGATTACTAGCCTGGCTCCCATCCCTCTTCATACTCTATGCAGTCTAATCCATGACAAAGCAGCACCCTCCACCATTCTGAACCTCCCTGTCCCTCCTTAAGGAAGCTATTCAAAAATGTGCCTATCCCCCAAAACACCCCCTTTTAGCTTTCAGAAGGATAAGCCTTTGTTTTATAAACATCAATTATTTTATTTTAGTTTTGAAAAACTCCAGAGCAGGGAATATAGCGGACCATGCATGGCTCCATTTATTGTAAAAGTGCGGCATCACACTGCTCGCTTCAATATAGTAAATGGAGCCGCGCATGGTCCACCATATTCCCCGCTCCCAGAGTTTTCAAAACTAAAATAAATTGATGTTTACAAAACAAAGGCTTTTCCTCCAGAAAAGCTTTATTGGAGGGTAAGCCTTTGGGTGAGTGGGGGCACAAAGTTTTTGGACAGCTTTCCATTAAGAGAATACTCAATTTAATAGTGTTTTCAACATCACCATTTGCCTTACATTAATGAATGTATTTTTTTAGAATATTGCAGAACAGAACGGCATCATTTAGGTGACACACATATTTCTCAGTAGGACTCTATGGGACAGTGGCAACAGCACAATTGATTACCTTACCATTTAGTTGTATTAGATATACAGTAATAGATATCTGGAACAAAAATAAAAGTAATACACATCCAGTAAAATATAAGCTGAACACATATATATATTTTTTTCCTGTAGAATAACTGTTAAAGTGAGCAATACTGAAAAGAACCCTTAAAAACTATGGTGGGGTGGTGGGGATGGCAAAGAGGAGGGTTTTTTGTTGACGGAGCAAGATCAGACAGCAGTCTTCCAACTGCAAGCCTCTGGTCAAACCAAACAGAATCCTCCTTATGGAAGTCAAGAGCCACTGGGTCATTATATGGAAAAGGTAACAAGGGAAGAGTTGGGTCGGGGGGAATGTCAGAGAACATCTGGCAGCAAGGCAGAGAAGAGCAAAGAAGCAGGTAGGGAGGGAGTAAGGTATGGAAAACCATATGCGACAATGCAAGGTGTCTGGGAAATAAAATTCCAGACCTAGAGGCAATCATGGCAGATGCTAGCCTGAATTTAGTGGCCATAATGAAGTCATGGTGCACTGACAGCCACGACAGGGACATGGCCATACCGAGCTACTCTTTGTTCAAGACAGACAGGGAACCAAGGAGGGGTGAAGGGGTCGTACTACAGTATATGTAAGAGAGGAAATCAAGGCGACTGAAGTGCAGGGGCATCCTGAAGTAAAGGAGGGGCTGGAGATGCTTTGGGCCATCCTGGAGACAGGTAATGGGGCTAGTGTACGTAGGGGGGTTGGTACACAGACCTCCAGCACAGGGACAAGAGATGGGTGAGGCACTTGGGAAGCTCAGGATGGCAAATAAGGGGGAGGTTAAATAGGCAGACGAGGTGGGCCAGGCGGTCCTTATCTGCCGTCACAGTCAATGTAGGTGCTGCTAGTTGGTGACTTCAGTCTGCCAGATGTGGATTGGTACTTTACAACTGCAGGTTTGACAAGGAGTGGGGCTATCCTTAACTCCCTGCAAGGGACTTTTCTCAGGCAGCTAGTCAATGAGCCCACTAGGGATGGGGCAATGCTGCACCTAGTTATTACTAGCAGGGACGTCATTACCGATGTTACAGTAGGCAGTCCCAGTGATCACCGTACACTGTGGTTTAACGTTAAGTTGGGACCAGATACATACAACACAAGGACAAAGGGCCTGAACTTTAGAAGAGTGGATTTTAAAGAGATATGAAGCTGCCTTAGAAACTGCCTCATGTGTGGGGATTGCCAGAAAGGGGTAGAGGTACAGTGGGGAAAAATAAGGGAGGGAATAACTAAGGTAACCAGCCTCTGCATGAAGGCAGTGAGTAAATGCAGAAGAAAAGCGAGACCATTATGGTTCTCAAGGGAAGTGGCAAAGGTGGTGAAAGAAAAAAGGGTAGCATTCAGGAAGTATATGGAAATGCAGCGGGAGGAAGACAGGGAAGTGTACCAAGTAAAACAAAGGGAAACAGGAACGGCAGTGAGAGAAGGAAAGCTGCAGACAGAGGAAAGGGTAGCCAAGAGGGTAACTAAAGGGGATAAAACTTTCTTCAGGTGCATAAGTGAGAACAGGAAGGCAAGTGGAGGGAAAGTGAGGATACGGAGGGCAGAATGGGAGGGACTGTCCAGAAGAGGACTAAGAAAAAGCAACATTCTGAACAGGTACTTCTGCTCAGTAATCACAGTGGACGGCATACCTCTCAACTGTACCACATTAGGAGGAACGTTCCTCATTTTGCTTCACGAAAGCTCCCTGTTCCACATTGTGAGGGTTTGTTCCACATTTAAAGTCAACATTTAATAGCAAACATCCATAGTAAATGATGCAAAACATATTATTTAATTAATAACAGATGTTATCAACATAAATGCAACATGTTAACAGTGTTTTGAGCTTCTTAGGTAAAGATTTGATTAAGTGTTCCACATTTTGCCCATTTGTTCCACATTTTGACAGGCAATGTTCCACATTTGGAGGAAAAAAGGTTGAGAGGTATGGTGGACAGACCACCAAGGAGCAGCAGGAATAAAGGGGAGGGAGGTGGACACAAGTCCATTTTTAGAGGAAAGAGTCCCGAAAGGACTTGCAGCTCTTAAACTGGATAAGGCTTAAGAAGGTTGGATGGGGCACACACAAGGGTACTAAAGGAACTCAAGGAAGTGCTAGTTGTCCCACTGACAGCCTTATTCAAGAGCTCTTTGGAAGCAGGCATGGTTCTGAAGGACTGGAGGAAAGAAGGCATGGCCCCTTGCCGTAAAAGTGGCAGCAGGTAGGAAGTTAGCAGCTATAGGCCAGTCAGCCTCACCACAGTGGTGAAGAAATTAATGGAAACCCTGTTAAAGGAAATACTGGTAGAGTATTTTGTATCCAATGGGCTGCAATAGCACAGGCAGCACAGACTCATGGGGGGGGGGAGAGGGTCATGCCAGACAAATCTGATTGATTTCTTTGACAGGGTAGCCAGACAAATAGATCAGGTGAGGGCAGTGGGCGTGGCCTATCTGAACTTAAGCAAGGCCTTTGTCGACACTGTGCCACACAGGAGGCTGATAAATAGATTGAGCAGCCTGGGTGTGGGATCCAAGGTGGTGAACTGGGTAAAAAACTGGTTAATGGATGGGAGACAGAGGGTGGTGGTTAGTGGCACTCTTTTTAATGGTAGGAGAGTGACTAGAGGGGTGCTGCAAAGTTCAGTACTGGGACCAGTTCTCTTCAATGTTTGAGCCGTGACCAGAGGGGTGCAAGAGATGCAGGTACAGTAGGGTCCACACTGTCAGGGAGTCTTAATGCCCCAGAGGCCAGCATTAAACATATTTAATTGTCGCAAACTAACTTGCAGCTTTCTTTTGTACATTGTTTATCCATTTGAAATTGGGCCTATCAGCAGTGGTAGCAGTAGGGTCTGTGCTTCAGATTCCAACTCTAGTTTCAGGTATACCGTGACATTGGCAACCGCAACTGAGCGACCCGTGAAAGGCGACTCAATTGTGGTGCACGTCAGAGTGGCAACCCGGGCGCTTCAGCGACCGGATGGAGTGGGTCGGTGACCTAAGCGACAGGAAGTCACTACAGGTACGTGCAGAGGGTTGGAGCGAGCACGCCACTACAGGTATATGTGCAGGGGGGTGGGAGCAAGCACGGTCGGTGAGGGGTGGGAGGAGATTTGAGGGGTGGCACTGCAGTAGGCTGCCTAGCTAGCCCTGTGGTGTAGCGGGTCGGCTCACGGCTTTGCTGTGTAAGGTGCTGGGTCCGGGGCACAGGTTCATTTTTGTTGTGCCTGGCCCAAATGTAATTTTTTATGTTTTGCCACCGACATGCATGCCCCTGGGTTAAGAATCCTTAAGTAGGGTGCAGGCGCTGCCCCCCCACATAAATGTAAAAGATACAAGTCCTGGCGCTGTTTTGTTGTGAGTCGAGTCAGAGCACCAAACTGATTTTGCGCTCTGACTTCGCCATAATGGCGATCACCCTTTGACAGTCTCCATTATCACATAGAACCCTAGTTTCATGAGATGGGGGTACAGAACACATAAGCAATATGGCCCATTACTCAAAGCATCTGCCCTTGATGCCGGTGTCCCCAGAAAGACTAGAGACAAATTATATTGTTCAATTCCTTCATCATGGTACCAGCAAGGAGGGTGGGGGACAGCACTGGCAAACTACTGATGATCAGCAGGAGTGCTACAAAAGAACCTACCCTATAAATGCTTGATGTATATAAATGGGTATTTTGACTTATTGGTGGGTAAGTAGGGCCCCAGAAAATATTTTCCAGGGGGGGGCCTTACAGTCTTTGGCACAGCCCTGTCAATGTCTTCATAAACAACACTGCAGAAGAACTGTAAGGGAAGGAATGCCTTTCTGCAGATAACACCAAAGTTTCTAATAGGGTGGACACTCAGGAGGGGGTGGAGAAAATAATTTACATATTTTGAGAAACTCAAGGGGTGGACAAGTGCATGGCAGTTGGTGTTCAATGCTAAAAAGTGCAAAATCATGCACTTAGGGCACAGAAACCCAGGAGTTGAGTATAGGATTTGGGGGAGGTACCCAACAATCATTAAGTAGGAAGAGAACATTGGGGTTATCATATCTGATGACTTCAAAGTGGCAGAAAAATGTGACAAAGCAGTGGGTAAGGCCAGTGTGATGCTGGGTTGCATAGGAGGTGTTGCCACTATATTCCTCAATTGTGAGACCCCAGCTGGGGTATCCATTTCTGGAGGATGCATCTTAGAAAGGACAAAGACAAGGCGGAGGCAGTCTAGAGAAGTGCAGCTAAAATGGTGCACAGGTTGCACCAAAAGCCCTGTGAGAAGTGAGAAATGACTGCAAGATCTCAAAATGTACACCCAGGAACAGCAGAAAAGGGAGCGAGAGAGAGAACATGATAGAGACAGGACTGTTACAAAAGAACTTACCATAACAGTAGATCTTTGAGGGGATCTCGGTCATCAGGTCCCACAGATGAACTTCACCATTGGTGAAGCAGCATCCACATGAAAGATTTTCAGCTGTACAACTGAGGCCGCCCATGGCAACATTGTCTGCTGACGTCACCAACTCTTTAAAAGCATGAGCGGTCCTGCTCCCTCCTCATTTCTTTCCCCACAGACAAAGGAAGCATAGCTCTAGCAATGGGGAACCAAGGACAGAGAGAGAGAGAGAGAGGTGCCCAGCCTCATATTAAAGGCTGGATACACCAGTCAGCAAGTTCTAAGAGAGAGAGAGACCTCCAAAAGGGGGATGGTGGGAGGGAAGGCAGACCTGATAACTGAGATCCCTTTGAAGATCTACTGTTACAGTAAGTTCTTACATAACTGTTATATCTTCCTCGGGAGTATCTCAGTCATCAGGTCCCACAGATGTAACGAGTCCCAAGCAGTTACATATGCACAGAAACAGTCTTGGATAAAGGCCATCCCTAAACTTAAGACAGGAGGCCCTGCAGCACAGCCCTGCCAAAATCTGTATGAGCTCTCAAGGCAATGTCTAGAGTGTAGTGCTTGGTGAAGGTATGGACGGTACTACAGGTGGCAGCCACACAAATGTCAGTGGCTGAGACCCCTCTGAATCATGCCTCGGAGACAGCCATGCCCCTTGTGGAGTGAGCTTTTCCTGCTCCTGGCAGCTCTTTGCCATACTTATTGTAGCAGAACACAATGCAATTTGCCAACCATTTAGAAACCTGAATGCCCTCTCTGCCTGGGGTGAAAAAAACAAAAAGTTGCTTTGACTTCCTGCATTAATTAGTCTGGAGCAGGTGATACTTCAAAGTTCTGTACACATCTAATATATGGAGCCGTGCTTCCCCTGGATTGACACACTCAAGAAAATAAACAGGAAGGAGGATAGATTGGTTCAGGGTAAACTCAGACACCAGCTTACAAAGAAAGTTAGGATTTGTGTGCAGACACCTTGTCTTTGTGAAAAATCAAATAAGGCTCCTTGCACCATATGGCCCGAAGTTCGGAAATCCTTTGAGCAGAAGTAGTAGCAACCAAAAATAATGCTTTCCAATAAAGGAAGCATAGCTCATAAGTCACAGCTGGCTCAAAAGGAGACATGGTCAATTTCTCCAAAACAAAATTCAAATCCAAAGCCGGGACAGAAGAACAGATTGGAGGTTTCAGATGCAGGATGCCCCTTAAGAAGGCAGGGAAACATCCAGCTGAGCCATGGTGTGGTCTCTCACAGGCTCATGGAAGGCTGAGCAGCCAAAAGGTGCACCTTGAGGTAGGAGTACTGAAGACTTGAGTTTGACAGCGATATCAGGTAGTCCAGGACCCGGCTCACTGGACGAGTGAAATGGTCCAGATTATGTTTGGCAGCCCACGTGGCAAACCTCTTCCACATTGGGGCATAAGTGGCTCAAGTGGAGGGTTTCCAAGTGTCTACTAGTACATCTGCCACCCTATGGGAAACACCAAACCTGGCGATGGCTACGCCCTCAAGAGCCATGTATGCAGAGGGAGGGACCTGAGGCTGGGATGTACCAGGGTCCCCTAAGCCTACGTCAGCAAATTCATGCAGAGCAAGAGAGGGACAGGAGGTTCCTCCACTAGCTGCTGTAGTAATAGGAACCATATCTGTCAAGGTCAGAATGGAGGTACCAGGATCATGCTGGCCCCCTCCATCTGCAGTTTGATTAACACCCTCTGAATCAGAGGAAATGGAGGAAAGGCATAAAGGAACCTCCCACTCCAGGAGAGGGACAACACTACTCGCTGGAAAACTCCGGGCCCTGGATAGAGCGAACAGAAACTGGGAAGTCTTGCACTGAGTGGGGATGCAAAAAGGTTCAACTCTGGATAACCCCATCTGTCGAACAGATCTTCTGCGATGGACAAGAGAAGCTCCCACTCATGCATGCTGGACTGTGTCCGGCTGAGGCTGTCCGCTAGAGTGTTTAGCACTCCTGGGACGTGGACTGCTGAGAGAGTTAGACCCTGATCTAACACCCAGTGCCACATTTTGATGGCTTCTCTGCACAGGGGATACGAATGTGTCCCCCTGCTTGTTGATGTAATACACAACACTGAGGTTGCCGGACTGAATCAACAGCTGACCCAGGAGGAGATGGTTCTGAAAGGCCTGCATGGCATACAGAACTACCCGCATCTCCAGGACATTGATACTCAAGGAGGCTTTGATATGGAACCATGAGCCATGAGTATAAAAGGGACCCACGTGAACCTCCCTCCTCCAGCCCAAACCAGAGGCATCCACAGTAAGGATCTGCTGGGGGAAGGGGATCTGGAAGGGGACCCCTTGCAACCGATTCAGGGGGGTCCATCCACCACTGGAGCACCTTGCAGACTGGGTAGGAGACCAGCACTAACTAATCTAACTCATCTGTGCATTGGTCTCATTGTACATGGAGAGTCCTCTAGAGGATGCGCGTGTGGAGCCTGGCCAGGGGCACAGTGGGGATGACCACAGCCATTAATCCCAACAGCCTCAAGTACACTCTTGCAGGAATATAACGGCTCTGGGTGACCTCCTGAGCCTGAGCAATAAGGCACTCCATCCTGCTCTGCAGCAGGAAGGGTTTTCCCTGCACTGAGTCTAGAACCACCCCTATATATTGCAACCTTTGGGACAGAGCTAGAACCGACTTGGGGAAGCTGACCATAATGCCCAAGGAGAGAAACAGCTGAAGAGTTCTCTCGAAAGTTCACAGGAGCCATTCCCTGTATGGGGCTTTTGGGAGCCAATCATCCAGATAGGGGAAAACATACAGTCCCTCCCTTCTGAGAGCTGCAGCTACCGCTGCCAAGCACTTGATAAAGACCCACGGTGCAGAGGATAAGCCAAAGGACAATACTTTGAATTGGTAATGCTCACCCTGGAAAAGGAACCAGAAGAATCTCCTGTGGGGTGGAAACACTGAGATGTGCAGGTACACATCCTGTATGTCCACAGAACACAGCCAGCCACCCTGCTTGAGAAAGGCAACAGGCCTGGCAGAGTTACCATTCAAAACTTTTTGTACTGGACACACAGGTTGAGACCCTTGAGGTCTAAAATGGGCTTCAGGTCTTTGGTTCTTTTGGGAACCAGGAAGAACCTGAAGTACAATCTTGTGTTTCTTTGCCACCTGGACACTAGCTAGATGGCCTTTTTGTGCAGAAGGGATTGTACTTCCTCCCAGAGAATAAATAGGTGGTCAGTTTGTAATGGGTGAGGGCATTGCTCCTGATGCCAACTGCTCTCAAAATGACCTGGTCGGGTCCAGGCACAGGTCCACCCCAGCTACACCTTGGAAAGGGAAAACACAAGGTAATCCGACTATGCCAACTACCCGGAGGTGGAATTTTGTGTGACGCCTGGCCAGCAGGTGTCAGGGGAAAGCTTGGGGGAGGGGCCCAAGTTCGAATACCACTACTGGGAACACAAGGAGAGGCGTGAAGCTGACTCGAATGCAAGGGACAATGTAAAAGTTTATTAAACATGACTAAACAATAACATTACACTAAATATCTACACTCTAAAACTATAAAGTACTATAACATTACTAAATTCAAAACTCTAAAAGATATCTACACATTACTGTATCTTACTAAACAAATAACATTACTAGATTCTTACTTTGCCTCCTATACGGTGAATCAGTCATGAATACCCTAGCCAGCCACCCTTGTGTGTCTACCAGGGAAGGGGAAAAAGCAAGGTGGGGAACCAGCTGCCTGGAGCAGGGAAAACATACAACAGGGCACAGGCCAGGACTATTCCGAGGCATTGTCGGTCGTCAACACAAAGGTCTCTATAGACCACCAGAAATGACACCCCTCTAGGAAAAAGTCTGCCAATTCCACCCAGCCACAGCCCATACATGGACTGCTGGGACACAAGGTCACCCAGCCACAACCCCTATGTGGACTGCCGGGACACAAGGACAAACAAGGACATGACAGCTGGTCGGGGAAAACAGGGTAGGGGCACCTGGGATCACACGCAGGCTGAAGGGTGGCAGCACAATAAACATTTCTATTAAAACCTTGTGTCTGTGTCTTTATTTCTCACTAACATTACTACTTAGGGCACCTTATCTACATTTAAAACAATTCAGGTTATCAGATTACATAACATCGCAAGGGGCACTGTCACTTCGTAGCCATCTTCAGCTGGCACACAGATACTGACGTGGGGACAATGTCATCACAGGGCCCAAAAGCATTGCAATAAAACAATTAAGTGCACCTATTTACAAGTATTTCACTTTCGAGTGTGCATTGCCCTTTTAAAACTGGCCTCTGGTGCAGGCCACTTGGATTCAGGTGTCAGGCATTAATCCACACTAAGGTATACAAATCCTTACTTACAGTTCCTTGCTCTACAGAGCCTGGCATTTATTCTGCCCCTTTCTGCCACTTTTGTAAGCAATAGCAAATATTTGTTTAGTCATTATACAGTTCCTGCCCCCTTTAAACTTAGCACAAGTCACTTAAACTTCCATCTGAAGGCATTGATAACAGTTATCATTTGTTTGTACAGTTCCTGTCCCCTTTTTGACTGAAGGGGCCTGTCGTTGCCACTTTAACTCAGGTGAAATCTGTCATTGCCCTTTAAATCTCTGGGGCCTGGCAGGGGCCTTCCAGTCAATCAGCCTGGACTGCCCCGCCCTTGCTCCGACTTCCCATTCATCGTACTCAGGGGAGCGTTCTTCTTGCTCCGCCCCGTGGGTGGACTTTTACTGGGGCCTTGCCCGCTCCCACATTTCCCTGGCTCTACAGAGCCATCTGTTGACCCGCTCCGTGGGTGGTCCTTATTTCAGGGCCTTGCATGGCCCAACAGTCACTGTCACCAGTGCCTGGAAGCACCAAGGATTTTATTAAAATAAAATAAAAAAAAACAGTTTTCCTCTTTTTCGGCAGCCAGCACCCAAACTTGCTGCTGCTGCCACTCACCCTGCTGCCCTCTCTCCTTCTATGGGCTGGGGACAGCTGCTTGAGTGATCAGAGGAGAGGCCTGGACCCACGTCCTCCCACAGGCCTCCTCTGCTGGGCTGCTGGTGTGATGGTGGAGGGACAGCCTATCTTTGCTGCCACCGCCTGTCCCGAAAACCTCCTATTGCTGCTGGTGATGGAGGGGATGGCCATCCTCTGCTGCTGCCACCACCTCCCAACAGGACCACTTGCTGTGCTGCTGGATGTTCATGAGGCCGGCCTGGACCTGCTGCCCCTCACAATGGGACTTTCATCCACTGCTGCGGCACCGGGAAGAACCCAACAATTACAGTGACCACCATAGAGAGGGAGCAATCGGCTATGGACAGGCCCAGGACATTGAGAGGGACCCCAGGACATCAGATGAGTCCCTTCCCTATTTGCCTAACCCCAGCCAGCCTAGCACTCCCCCTCACACTTGCTGCTGCTCCTTTCGGCTGCCCACAATGAACTAAATGGCCATTGCCATTCAAACAGGCTGAGGATTCCGTTTCGCAATCCTCTCAAGCCCATCCCTGCCTGCGTGCATGCCCACGCGACCAGGCCAACAAGAGTAGGTGTTCAGCATGAGGTAACTGGGGGGGGGGTGCGGGGTCATGGAGCTGCAGACAGGGAAGACAAAATGCAGTGCTTTATTTTTTTTATTTCAAATGGAGCCCAGCTAGGGCTTCATGTTTGGGGGAGGGGATAACTACTGGGACCCAGGGGCACCTAACTGGCGCACAAAACGGGGCACCTCCCTAACCTGGGCACCTTCCCTACCTAACCAGCCCCAAAGCACCTGGCTGCCCATATTTGGAGGGCACCAGGACTCTGGGGCACTACAAGGGGTAGATGGAGGGCACTGAAGGAGTCTCTAGGGGCAGCTTGATGAGCTCCACAGTGTGACCCCTTTCTATGATTTGAAGAATCCAGGCATCTGACAGGATGGTTCTCCACTGACTGAGATGGAGGGAAAGCCATTCTCCAACCACCGCCTCTTGGTCGGGGACCGGAAGAGGGGGGGTCTGGCAAGGAGACAGGCGGAGCCAGATCCAGCCGCTGGGGCTGGTCCATCACCACTGGGGCACCTGGCCATGGCTCCAGCAGAGGAGGGGCCGGGCAATGTGACAGAGGCTCTGCGTTTGCCTTGGGGCAAGAGGCTGCTCCAGGCTTGTGGGACACCTTGCAAACGGGAGCGTGTTGTCTGCTCTTAGGCAGTGTATGACAGTGTGAATGGACAGACTCGATAGCCCTGTCAGATACCTGCAGCTCATTTATGATATCTTGTACATCTGGACCAAACAACTTGGAGCCATTAAAAGGGGTGTTAAGCACCTTTTTTTTTCCCATTCACATTTTATTAAGGATTTTCCATTACAGAGAATAAATCCACCAAGTAACATATAATGTACAAACTGTTGAACGCCATTACTGTAATGATTCATTCTCTCCCTACCCCTCTCCCTATCCCCTAATACCCCCTATTCCCAGTACAGCATCAAACACTGAAACCCCAACCTGTGGTTTGATAAAAAAAGCCCCTTAAGCTTGTAATGAGTATAAAGCCTGTATAGGACCCCATATCCTATTGTATTTCTTTAACTTATTATGAAGACTAGCAATGATCTTCTCCGGTCTAAGATTAACCAATAATTCCTGGAGCCACTCCACATTAGTGATTTCCAAGCTTTCCAGTGTCTAAGGACCACTTTTTTAACTGATAAAGAGATTAAAGCCATGTGATATTTCCTGTTCACAACTGTGATACCAGTAAAGTCACCCAGAAGACAGACTTCCGGTGTGAACAGGTCAGATAATCCTAATAGGGGATCAATCCTTTGTCTAATGGTGTTCCAGATTGGAGCTACTTTAGGGCAGCTCCAAAATATGTGAAAAATATCTCCTCTTTCCAGTTGACATCTTGTACAAAGGTGGGAGGGCACAATACCTAACCTAGCCATTCTTTGAGGAGAATAATATATGTTATGCAATATTTTAAATTGCATCAGCCTAAGTCTATGCTGTAGCAAAAATTTATGATAGTTACGCCAGAGAAGAGGCCAGTCCAACTCTTTATCCGGGAAAAAAAGATGACCAAAAAGCTGTGGGACCCAGGTTATTGGGGTAGGCCCAATTGTATAGGATATTATATATTTTAGAAACCGCATGCGGGGAGCCTGCCAACGGACTCAAGGTATCCTGGAAACTAACGATGGCAGTAGATGGGGGAACTACTTCTAGTACCTTTATGAGAAGGTGGCGAAGCTGGAATACCTTGAAAATGTACTTATGAGGAATTTGAAATTTGTTCATGATTTCAATCGAAGAACACCATTGCCCTCCTGCTGTAACTAGATCCTTGAGTTGATAATCCCCCATCTGGGGAAGCCAGTTGACTGTAAGAAGTTTACTTTCCAATTGAAATCTCGGATTACCTCTTAATGGTTGAGATAAATCTTGAGTATTATCATACTTCAGAAAAGCACACAACTGGGAGTGAGCCCTAATAGAGGTTTCTATAGGGGAACCACGTAAAGGTGCTGGGAGACATCTTAAGCTTGTATAAATCAACGCCTGAGGAGAGAGACCTAACTCCTTTATAATAGCTAGCTCTTCCTTTCACCATATTGGGGTATATGTAGTACACTCCAAAGGGTCCTCGACAGTCAACCATCTAAAATACTTGTTGACCTAACTGGCCCAGTAATACAAGGTGATAAAGGGAAGTCTGAGTCCTCCTTTAACCTTAGGCGCTGCCAACTTGTGGAATGCCATTCTAGATTTTTTATTTGCCTAAATAAACGTAGAAATCATACTGTGGATTTTTTTAAACCAACCTAGCTGCAGCCAGGTGTTCAAAAGACCGAGAGGGTAAAAAAGACGAGGAAAAATGTTCATTTTAATTAAATTAATTCTGCCCCAGAGAGAAAGGGGAAGCAAGGTCCATCTATTTAAATCTTGGTTGATCGTGCGAACAAGAGAATCCAAATTCAGCTGTTGAGTATGCGCCAGGCTTCTTGTTAAAGTAAGTCCCAAGTATTTAATTGAGTCGGATTTCCAATAAAGCCCAAATGCAGTGATATCTTGCTTACAAATTCTATGATTAAGCAGAAAAAACGTGCGTTAAGCACTTTTTGCTGAACATCAGCAGGATGACCCGAGACTCTAAGCCTGAAGTGCCTACGAAGGCAAATGCCAATGGCAGCAGCCCTGGCACCAGTATCTGAGACATCACAGAGGGACCGCAAGAGGTGCTTGCTAATATCCTCAGCATTTTGCATGCACTTAAGAACCTCTTGCTTCTGGGTACCATCATGAAGGGCCTGTGCCGGAGCCTTGCCCTTCTTCCACAGGGTATTCTGGTACTTAACCATATGAGAAAGATAGTTTGCAATCCTCAGCCCAAGGCTGGAGGAGGTATAAATCCTCTTGCCCCAGAGGTCAATCCTATGGTATTCTCTGTCAGGGGATAGGGAGCTATTGTGCTTGGGCACCTTGGACCTATCATGGGCTGCCTTTATAACCACAGAATCTGTCTCTGGCTGGGCAGCATAATGTGGGAGACCCTGGAGGACATGACATAATTTATCAGCCCTGCGGGGCATGTCTGGAACCATGTCAGGCCTGTGCCAGGCTGCAGTCAGGGCACTGCTGAGAGCAGGAAGGATAGGTAGAATGACCATAGGAGGAGACTCTGTAATTTCTAAGTAATCCACCAGATCTCTTCTGGTGGCATCCTCCTCCTCAGTATGGAAGCCCATGGCTGAGGACAGATGCTTCATAACATTGAAGAAGGTAGGGTCCTTTGGAGAAAACCTAGGAGTGTGCTTGACAGAGTCCTCACTCACTGAGGAAGCTGTGGATCTGTCAGAGGACAGAGGCTCTTCCTCTTCCTCCTCTACCTCAAGTAGGATGAGGTCTGGATGGTACTCATCCTCAACTTCGACCTGTTCCAATTCCAGGTCCGATGACCGGAGTACCGATGACGGCTGGTGGGGAACAGCCCATGGAGGCCGAAGTGGTGTCAGCAAGAATGGTGCCATCGACAGCGCAAGTGATGCAGGTCTACATGCACCTAACTGGTGGACCAAAACAGTCATGAATTTGGACAAAATGTCATTGAGGTCGACCACAGTGGAGTGCTGCATCGACAGAGGAGGGCTTCACAGCACAGGAAGAGGCGACCCGTCCAACAGGCCCAGACAGCCCGAAGAGTCCACAGCAAGACGACCTGGAGAAACACCAGGCCTCAATGTTAGGGCTGTTGATGATGGTCCCGTCATTGACGAAGAGGGGGTTGATGATCCAGAGGTTGACAGCCGTCCACCTTGCACATAAGGCAGACGTGCAGTCAGTAGGGGTCTGGAAGGAATAGAGACCTGGACAACAGGCTTAGGTATCGGTGCAGCCGCAGCAACAGAGCACCCCGGACGATGAAGAAGAGGCTGTCAGGTAGCGGGACCATTGCCGGGGGGGGAGTGGTCCCTATCTCGGTCTTTTTTATGACTTTTCCCCAAGGACTTGTCTTGGGCCTTAGAGGCCTGGGAGTTCAATAACCCTGCTGATGACTGGGAGGGAGGGACACCGGGAGGACCCCTGCCCAGAACCGGCTACCTGTTGCTCCATAAGGAATTTTTTAAAAGGCTTTTTGTATCACCTGAGGGTGATTTGGTTAAACTTCTGGCAGAGCTCGCAGTCTGAGGTGTCGTGGATTGGCCCAAGACAGCAGACACAGAGTGAGTAAGTGTTCATCTGAAGAGGTAATCTTCTTTCCGCAGCGACGGAAGAAAGAAGTTGAAGGATTAACTCTTGATATAAATGAGGTAAAGGAATCTCTTTAGAAAAAGAGATTTTAAATAGGTAAGTATAGAAAAGCTGCAAGCAAAAATAAGGTGCAAGACAGAGCCGGCTCGGTGGTGCTGAGGGTTGAGGCACTGGACGCCACAACCCGCTCCATGCTGGCAACCTGGGTTTGGGTACAAGTTTGGGTCACCAGGGGTCAGCCTGGGGGAGGGGGAGGAGCGGATTGAGCAGCCAGTGAGCAGCACTCCTCCTCCTTGGGAAGGGATGTGGGGTTTCCCCGGTGCTTGGCTGCCACCCAGTGGAGGCTAGCTGGCAGTGCCACGCCAGAGGGGGACCCTGGCAATAGGTTGGGAGGGCAGAAGGGGCCATCACTGGAACCGCGGTGCACATACATGCCTCCACGTGCATGGGCAACCGCGTTCTGGGGCCTCAGGTAATAGGGGAGAAATCTGGAGGAAAATTGGGGGCTGTGGCTGGATGAAGCCCCCATGAATGGTGGTCCACCGAGGCATGAGAGGGAGGGTGCCTTGAATGACCATGGAGTCCAGTTCGGTCGGCCGACATGGGACTGCTGCCCGCCCCGGAGGATAAACAATGTACAGAAACAAAAAAAGATGCAAGACTGCAATGGAGCTTCCACGGAGACCCATACGATTGAATCAATGGTGGGAAAGAACTAAGGAGGGAGCAGGGCCGCTCACACCTTTATAGGGTTGGTGACACTGGCAGATGATGTCAGCATGGGTGGTTCCAGTTGTACTGCTGAAAATCTTCCATGTGGATCCTGCTTCACCGACAGTGAAGTTCTATCTGTGGGACCTGATGACTGAGATACCCCCAAAGAAAATCTACAAGTACCTCACAGGGGTAAACAGGGTGCAGAAGGGGAGTCTCATTCAAATAAGAAAGAGCACCAGGACCAGAGGGCATGCAATGATACTGGAGTGGGAGACATTTAAGAGAGCTGTGAGGAAGTAATACTTCACTGAAAGAGCTGTAGATGCCTGGAACAGGCTGCCAACTGAAGTGGCAGAGGCAAAACCAGTAGGGTGCTACAAACATGCATTGAATAGACACAGGAAAATATTAGTAAATAGGCAGGGAAGAAAGAGAGGGTTGCCAGTGACCAGTTAGGGTCTGCAGAGATAGACTAGGCAGAGACCATCTAGGCAGATTAGGTGGGCCAAGTGGTCCTTTTCTGCAGACAAATTCTCAGTTTCTTAGGGAAATCACGGGAACAGCAGTAGAGAGTTACCATATCACTTTTATAAGCAAAATTCCTGAAGGACAACCAGGAACACATACTTTTGAAAAAGAAAGCATTTGTTTCAGTTAAGATGTCTGATAAATACTTATACTGTTAGGAAAGACAACATTATGCGAGTCACTGGAGTGTCTAGGCTCTTTGACTTTTAACACTGCTCCTACAGGGCTGGCCTGGCAGCACGGCAAGCTCTACTGCCTACTACACTAGTGACCAAGGTTTATGAGCAGACTTGAGTCACCGTGGGTCAGCTGGGGGTTACAGGATCAAGGATTCCAAGAGGCTGCTCTTCTCTCACAAGGAGGGTGGGCTTTTCCTCCCCCAACGCCCCTGACACCAAATACAGGTTGGGTGTCAAGGTAGTTCAGAGGCTCAGAAGGGTGCGGAATGTGAACAGAGGCACTGTATCATTCAGGTCGACATCCCTGGGACAGAAACACGGAGGTAAAAACCCTCACTGGGTAGGATAAAGAATGGCTACATGTAGGCCTGGCACAACTGACTGGCAGCAAATCAGATCCTGCTTTAAAGTGGCAAGAAGCTCCTCTGACCCTGCCATGAGGGGTAAGTTGTGGGCAACAGTGGGGAAATACCAGAGATGGTGAGTGACTGGGCTGTGAGCGATCCAGATAGGGGCTGGCTAGGTGTCAAGTGTACCAAATATAATGAGTTCCAAAAAATGGTGTCCCAACCTCCTAGGCGTAGGTTTGCAAAAGATTCAGTATCTCAAACAAATGGCAAAATGCAAACAGAACAGCCGAGTGACTTGCATTTTGTTAAAACTTCTTTACTTCACAGCGCTTCAGTCCTTTCTGGTCACAAAGTACATGCCACCATTCCGCTGCTGTATCTTGCTGCTTTTTCAAGGCTGTGATCCTAAGATTAACAAAAATTATAACATTCTTATCTCATATTATAATTTTTGTTAATCTTTGTTCCAAATACAATAATAAAAAAAAAATCTGCCCCTACATAACTGACAGATGAGGTCATTTACCAGTCATAGTTATTGCTGGTAACTAAGTACAGTACAACACCGATAAAGCAGAAGTTCACAAAAAAAGGCAACACTTTTTATGATTTAGTATTAGAGTTACTATGTTCCCATACTGAACCACACTACCGTAAGCTAAAACAAAGGCAAATAGTGTATGTTACCTAGTTATTTCATTAGGATCCTTGGAAAGGTTGGAACTTGCCTGCCTCAGCCGACTCTAGACTAACTACGATTAATGTCCCTTTCAGTGGTCTATCACTATTATCTACAGCTGGTGGGGGCAGGCCAACACTGTCTTTCCTTTGGATCCAGAGAAAATAATACAGGCAAAAATAAATTATTTTACCAGAGTTATTCTTTGCTTGAAGTAGCATGATTCAGTAAGGAAGCCTAGAGGCTGCTTTACTGAATGGTAACAAGCAGTGCCTTTTTTTCCACTGCTGCTATAAACTACTACTTTGTGTGAGATGACAGTTATTCACATGCAAATTCACTAAACCTCACAGTCACATTTTAGTCATGCACAAATACAATTATCGGGATCATTTATTTCCTAGCAGCCATAGTGAGAGGCTGTTTTTCATGTATAAACAATGACATAAAAGGGAAACAAGCTAATGTAACCTTGAAAACTGCACAGGAACTTCCCTGGCAAACAGATGAAAACTCTATCAAAAGGACTCTATTGTAAGCTGTCCTGACAGCATGGCAGTAGAATGACCACCTACTACGTCTGTGACCCCAGTTCAGGAGCGTACCCAAGTCATTGGGGACTGCCTGGAGAAAGGAGGATTAAGCATCCCAGAAACGACTCTCTTTTGGGGGGGGGGGGTCAATGGGCAGTGCACTCCATGCATGACTGTCACCAGGCTGAAGTCAGATAGAAGCACAGCAGGAGGCAGCTTAGACTGTGTGGAGGACCATCTTCAGATGTAGTATGCATCACTGCATATCACTGGCCATCTGGAGAAAATAGGCTGATAAAACCATGCCAACCAAGCAGGATGATGCCTGGCCTTTCACAGGCCTTACAACACTGACCTCAGTCCCTATATGCCACCAGAACAGAGGATCCGGTCCCTGGGAGCAAGCATCCTGAATCCAAGTACCTGCCAGGTGGGGCACAGTGTGCGTTGAGGAGGTGGAGGTAAGTTTGAAGCTAAGGTACATGACAGGGATGGGAAGGTTGGCCTAATGGGGGCTATCTGGTAGGCAGGGGGAAAACACAGAATTAAAAAAAAGGGCTCTTTTTCCATGTCTCTTCAGTTGCCTGCTGCTGACACCAGTAAAATAAGTTATCCAGTGAAAGGGATCTCATACAATGCCAAAGCAGCATACACAAGGAGCTTTTAAGCAAAAACATGCAACTTATTGCATAATATTTGCAAACACAATAAGTGCTCAAGTACAGGTTACCTGATGCTTCACATAACTAACGCTTCATTGGGTTGAGTGGCAGTACCAGTTCCATTCAGTACTTTAATAACCCCACTGCAATTAGAGATGGGCAAAGTGGCCACGATTCGCGGAGGAAGGTGAATTGAGGTTCTGGTTGGCTGGTTATATATTATAATGGTACATAAAGTCTATGAAAATAATTACTGCTTAGTCCTTGCTTTCAACCTAATTACTCCACTATTTTAAGTACATTGAAAGCAATGTACTTCGCCTCACTTCGCCTTGTTTTTAAGCTCCAAAGGCGAATTTTGCAGTGATTTATGGAATTTTAGGTCACATGGGCTCTAGATTGTTTCTGCACAGCCTCAGTCTGGGGTAGTGTGTGTAGGAAGCTGTAGGAGACAATCTGCTCTGAGAGTTCTCTGCAATTCAAACCTTCTAAAAGCTGTTAAAAAAGCCTTTTTGAGTCATTTTTTTTGCTGAAACTTTAGTTCATCGATTATAGGAAACCCTCCTGTGCTCATATCATCATGCGTTTATTGTTTGTGTGTGGATTTTGAATGTTAATTAAGCAATAATGCCCTACAGGGTGTGTGTCGTGCTGGGATAACGTCACGCCTCAGGTGGTTGGGCACGAGGCCGCAGGCTGAGTGCATCTAACGACTGAGGCGTGATGTGATCCCAAATGACACACACACCCTGGAGGGCATTATTGCTATCATACAATGGCTCGTTATACAGAATAAAAAAAATAATTTTAAAGGTGTTTTTGTGTGGAAAAATATTTTTGTTTCTTAAGAGAAGATGAAACGATCAATCAAAGGCTCAGCCATAAAATGCTCATCTGCAGGTTCACAGTGAGGCTGAGAGTAGACCCATGATGTTGTACTGATTAACATCACGAGTCCAGCCCAAGACTGACCAATCAGAGTCCAGGATTTTTTTCTTGCCATTGTATAATGTTCAACATTCAGTCTGTGTACTGAGAAACAGTGGAAGTGTACTTCGGGGGAGGGGCATATCTGTGGTGTAGGTAGATTAACTTGGAGAAAAAGACAATGCTTTCTGTTTTGGTGATATTTTTCTTGTATAACTGTTAATGTACACACAGTAATATTTTCAATAATTCTTGCCATTTTTTTGCTGATTGTTGTGGTGCAGCAGTGCATAATTTTAGTTTAAAATATGTGCTTATATTACTGAGGTTTTCAATTTGCTACGCATTACTTAGTGTGTGTGTATGTGTGTGACGCGTGTCATCAAATCAGACACCTTTTATTGTGCCACATAATTTCAGCAATGTGAACCTGCTGTCCACTGCAGCTGTGTAATTTTTATACTTCTTTGTGGTATCTTTACTGGTACTAGTGCTAGTGACTGTTACTGCAGCAGTGCAGGCACACTGCGCCTCGCTGCCCGCCCCCAACCGCAAAGGTATTCTTTCCAGATTTGAATTTCTGATGGTGAGCACTGGTTAGGTTAGGTGTTGTGCCTTTGCATCTGCATCTCTTCAGTGTGCAGCGCAATCTTTGTCTATCTGTGCATTTGCATCTCTTTAGGGCCCAATCTCCATCTGTAACTTAAGTCACAGTTGTTTCTTTGGCTTCCCTTCAGAGTACTGGACAGGTGTGGTGCATAATTCTGCATGAACATTGTACTCATTAATATGCGTTTTGAAGTCAGGACCATCATTACAAGTCACTCGTGATACAAATCACATTCTACATCATCACGGTCACAAATGCAGTCACAAATCACAACATTAATTTTTTTTTTTTACTAGTTACTTGGATGCATTGTAAGCCTATTTTGTAGTATCTCTCCATGCTTCACCACCCCACCATTGTACTCATTAATGAGTGTTTTTAAGCCGGGGAGTTTTGTACTACACCTCATCGGGGCCCGGGGAAGTACAGCCATAGGTATTCGCGTTTTTCTCATCATCATGGTCATAAATGCAGTCACAAATCACGATTTACGATCAAGTCATGAATCACAAGATTAATTTTTTTAAATAGTTACTCCTCCTTGCTCTGATCTCAAAGCATCAGCAGTCACAAAACACACTTCTCTCTCTCTCCGTCTGCACAGGAGAAAGAAAAAGTGTCTGCTTGTATGGCTCACTTACTTCCTGTCTAGCTAAACAGCATGTGACTTACAGTACTGTAAGCCATGTGATGTGTGGGAGGGCTGCCAAATCTGAAACACCAAGCGGAACATTTAGAATCATAATGATTAACGCGAAGTCCATTATAAACAATGACTTCGCCTTACTTTGCATTGCCATTCTGCCTTAATGCAAAGTGGTAATGACAAGGTGGAGTGAGCACTTTGCATTGCCCACTCCGTGTAGCGGAGTGGCAACACAAAGTGCCCACTTCGCGTGCACTTCGCTGGCGGAATCTCTAACTGCAATGGAGTCTGTACACTTGTATTTAAATTAGCTGATGCATATTCAATGTACGGCTACTCTATATAAAATTATATACTGTGATGGAAACAGAGAACAGAACAGAGACACATTCTCATGCCTTACACTCTCAACAACCCAGTGATCTACTGTAAAACACTCTTCAACAAATGTGTTCGGATAAGGAAGCCCTTAGCCTTTCAAAGTTAAATGTCTACTTCAGTTCTCCTGGGAAGAATGCTATACAGTGACTATACCTCATTCATACGTTACATGATTGCCAACCAATGAACTGGTAATGGTGGAGACTTCTATTTTACCTGTTTCTTGGCGTTTGGATCCTGCCAGAGTGGAGTTCAATCTGTCAGCACTGCAGTGAGCCGGTGGGTCCCAGCATGCTAGTGAAAGTGACCCACACTCCCTCCCTGAGTGCCTCTTCCTCACAAGAAAGTAAACTCAGCAGGCCGGTTTGCCAAGCGACTTACTAAGTAGTAACTTGAGTTTTGTACTTCTGGATACTTGCCAGCACTATAAGATGTTGCTGTAAAAATGCACACAGCTGAAACTCTGATAGTGGATGTTAGTGTACTTGGATCATGGGGAGTCAGCCAGAGGGAAAAAGGAAAACAAAAACAAAAGGAGGAAAAAGGAATACAGTACTAGAAAGAGCCCTTGGATAACTACATGCTTTCCATGTGCAAGAAAATTAGATACAGTACAAGAACTCTAGTGAAAAGAAGTAATCTACCAAAAAGGAAATCAAAATCCAGTGTCTATATGAGGCTGCTCCTCAGTATGCTAAAAAATCAGTTTCCCTCACTTCATCAAGCAGACAGGCATACAGTACAAAATAGTACAGGCTGTCTTCTTCCTCTTGTGCATGGCTAAAATCACCACATTACCTTTCTTCTCCCCAGTGTAAGGTACATAATCTTCTCGATCTTTGCATTCCAATGCCTGCTTCTCCAAAAATGCAAGAAGGCGCTCCCTGTCATAAGGGCCTGTAGATCCTTTGTTGGTCTGGTCCTTCTGGCTCAAGCCTACAGGCAGTAGTGCATTCTAACAAACAAACAAAGGTTATCAGAACACAGAATATACTATTTAATCTAAAACCAATAATAGTACGCAAGCAGCTCTACAGGCTAAGCAGTTCACCTATATTTTATATATGTGCCAGACTATCTTTGAGTTATCCTAATCCAAGTAAACTTTGAACATTAACAAGCATTTGTCAATGCAAAATGTTTGCTTGCAGTGTAACAGGGCTTTAAAGAGCCCCTGATGTTGTTGGGACAACTCTGAAAAACATAATACCTAGACATAATTTAGCTTACATGTCACCCTTTTTTGTAGTTGTCACCCTTATTTGTTTATTACTAAGGACATTTGTATGGAAACAGGATCCCTGCCCTTTCTGCTTTGTTTGCCTACTTCTATAGTCACAATTCTGTTTAAACACAACCCAGTCTAATGCCTTGGAGCTAATTGTGATGTCATAAACAGGGTGTTATGATGTAATGTGTACACAAGAAGCTAAAGCTAATAAAGTCTAAGGGACAGCAATCTTGTTTTTATGTCAGTTCCCTCAATAATGAAGAAAAAAGAGAAGGGAATTGCAAAAGTATAGTTCTAACTGAATGGTACAGAGGACAAAACCACAGAACTGTAAAACAGTGGGTTACAGGCTCAGCCCCCTTCAGGGCCACAAACAATATTGTATTAGGAAATCTGAGCTACAGTAAACTTGTAGCCAGGCCATTGGCATGGAGGACTGAGTCACTGGGAGCCTCACCTCCCACTACACCAGTGACCTGGGTTCAGAATGGACCAAGGTCACTCTGGTGATGGTGGGGGAAGAAGGATTTAGCAACCATCGACAGACTTCCTCCACCGGGGCAGTGTGCACTGCTGCTTTTCTGCCACCTAATGGATGTTAAGTAGCATAGCAGCAATCACCAGACTTGAAATCCGGAGGCGTGCATTCAAAGCATGCACAGTCTCCATAGTTTATGTGTGTGCCACTGCACATCGCTGACTCTGGACTCGAGGGGAGTAATGGCAGAAAAGAACCCTCGTCTGCAGGATGATGCTGCGACCCTGAAGGCACAATATGCAATCGCTGGTGGTTTCTGTTCATTCCTGATGTGCTGTTAACATATCTGAAGCTATTATATTTGCATTCTGCATGCTGCTTTTCTTCTCAACTCTGTTTTGTGCTTTCAAATAGGAACTTCCTGTCTGTAAACCAGTGTGATTGGTGGTCTTTATTCTTTGAACAGCAAGAAGTTTACACCCATCAGCCAGCAGAACACTGTTATGGTCTAACTTTGCTGGCTTTTGAGAGGCAAGCCTCCTGCATTTCCACATCCAGTCTAGAATCTCAAAGATTCAGTTCCAACAAACAAACAAAAGAAAGCTGATTCCCTCTCCCCCATCCTCCTCGTTCACATCCCGATCTGGGCTTGGCCCCCCAAGACAGTGCAAGACAAGTAGCCAGCCTTGTGTGGTGGTGCAACTGCAGCCAATCAGAATCATTATTCAGTGGCACAACTTGAATCTGATTGGCTGACTGCCTGCCATGCTAATGAACGGTTCACATGCGCACTAACCTGGAAAGTCATTTAGTGCCATTTGTATCATCGGGAAAGATCAGGAGCACATCTGACAGCACAGCACTTCTTTTGCATACAATTAGAACCACCACCGGTGCAAATTAACAAGAGAGAGAGGCCCCAGAGCTGTAAATGTTTGTTCTGATCAGTTTCTCTGTCCCAAGACTCCCAACCAAGTACTTCCCGACTGTTATTTAATTTCTTATGAGCAGACTCAGTGCTCAGCAGCTGTGGCAGGAAGCAGGAGGAAGGAGAACAAAATACATATAAGACAACAAAAAGTTAGCTCAGGGCAGGTGGCAGCCGCAGCACTAGCAGTGGCACTGGCAGTGTGGTTAGTGGTGGTCGTCAAGAGTGGAGTGGAGGGCAGAGTTGGGGCTCTTGAGGCCAGCTTCGGTCTCGGAGAAGAGAGTGAGTGGGGCCACTGTCTGGCCGTCAGGTGGCTCATAGAAGGAGCAGCAACTTGGCAGCAACACAGCCAGCCTGGGTGATGGGCATCAGCGGCAAAGCACAGCAGGCAGTAAGTCAGACTTGCGCCTAGGGAGAATTGCACAGATAGATTCAGGATGGAGGGGAGAGCCAGCCAGCAGAGCAGAGATCCCACAGACAGAGGAATGGTGGGACAAACAGTGCAGGCTTGCACAGCACAAAACGGTTTTGAGGAAGGTACATTTTTTTTTCTCTTCCAGCGTTGAGCCCTGTCCCCAGTCAGTGACACTGAAGTATCATCATTTTCCCTCAGTGATGTGGTGTGGAGTACCAGGCCAGCAGACGTTTTTGTAGGCCATTTGTAAAGGCTGGTTTTATAGAAAATAATACAAGCTACAGGGAGTGGTAGATGCAGAAAGTAAGGGTACTGATTAGATTCTGATAACAGCCACAGGACCCGATGCATGTGTTTGAAGAAGTTGTTTGTGGTATCATGTAAGGCCCAGGGCAGAGGAAGACTCCCCAAAACAGCGACCAAAGATGCTACAGTTATTCATGATTTGATCATAAGCTGATATGCATTTTTTTATAAGCAAACTTCATAAACCATTAAATGACTTAAAAAGTTAAAAGAACCAGAAGAGAAAACCAGATTTCACACCGTGCAGTTTTGCACTACAGTATGGAAATTGCATTATCTATCTACTGCTCCCAGAGGTGCTGGAAGGGTGACGGAAGCAGAGCAGCACACAGGATGATAATGCATGTTAAGTCAATATTCAGTTCTTCATCTCAGAATTAAGGATTTTCCAGTTCCAGTTACCGGCTGGTGGTGGTGAACACTGTGTGACATCATGACATTGCCCTCACTTGAGTTACTGTTCAGGGAGCAGAAATAAATTATACTGGCATCCCTCCAAGATGAAATCATTGGTACGGGAAGTTTAACAAGCTTCTGTGAGTGCCAGCCAGGGAACAGGGAATATGAGGGAAGCTATCACAGAGCAAGAGGAGTCCTGATGTGAAAACGCAAGGCAACAATGCCCATAGCCTCACAGGCAAGGTTTTTGTTACATATGTTGAGTTGTAGCAGGTAGATAGAAGCTGGTAGACTGAGGGAGAAATGTAGGGGTTTTTCTGGTAGTTTTTTTTCCAGTTTATTTTTTTATTAGAATTTTTAAAAAATACAGGAAAAAGACATCTTCCTTGTAAGACAGGAATGTCACATTCTACAAAGTAGCTTATCTGATTATGAGTAGTAGACAAAAAGCTTAGTCTGAGCACAATCTTATAATAAGGTTACAAATGATCAAACCAGTTAGGATAGGTAACAATTATGTAACTGTTGGCATAAGAGTAGAGACAATATATAGGGGAAAGGTAAATGAGATGAATACCTTAATAGTTTATATATCATGATACAGGTGATGGTTCAGTTTCTGTTTATCATGAAGGAAGATAGGCATAATAATGTGTATTGATAAAGCTTAACTAAATACTGTAAAAGCAAAGAGTGACAGAAAACAAGGAGGAAGAACAAAAATAGGTAAAAGAGGGTGAGATAGAGAGAGAGAGATCTATAAAAGGTGTCAATAAGTACGTCGCATACACATTTACAAGTAGTTTTTTTTATTTTAATTCTTTGGTCACCCAGTAAGGCCAACTGGGCACAAGCCTGTTTTCAGCGGCAACCTGGGAACACTGGGGAGGTTAAGTGACTTGCTCAAAGTCACACAGTATGCAATTGAAGATTGTGGGAATCAACCCCAGGTCTGCTTATTTAATTATTTATTTAGTTATTTATTGTGTTAATCTGATTACAGACCTTTGAGTCAGGGACTCATTTCCAAAGGCTCCTCATCAATGCAACAATTAGACATACATAGACAAATCAACATAATACATACCATGCATAGGACTACTGCGGAGCTGACACCGGGATAAATTATATACATGAAATCGTGCTCCTAGTCAGAATATAGCAGGACCTAAACAGTTTGGTAGCTAACAACACTACAGGTGCAAAGGCGTGACGTCCTATACAAGGTGGTAGCTAACAACAGTGCAGATACTATACAGAGTGGTAGCTAAGAACAGTGCAGGTACAAAAATATAGTAAACTACCATAGGTGAGAGACATACTAGGCGAAATTGTGACTGCAGGGAAGTACAATAGGGCTTCACGGCTTGCAGGCAAGCTGCCGGGAACAGGGTGGTCTGGGGTGCAGAGAGTTGTAAAGCCGTCTGAGGAGACCTTGTCAATGAAGGTGAGCTTGGCTGAAGCAATCAAAGCCAAGTAAAGGGATGGGTTGGGTCCTATGGAGGCCACCATGGACAAGAGATGAGAGCCTATATTGGGCAGGTGCAAGTGTGGGTGGCAAGGAGGTGAGTTCTTAGGGCCGCTTTGAAGGGCCCAAGTGTAACATGTCCAGTGACCTCAGGGGGAAGGGAGTCGTACTAGGTGGGGGTCTTGACAATAAATGACCTCTGTGCCAATGTGGTCCTGACTCTGGGAATAGCCAGGGCAGCTTTAGCCGAGCTGCGTATACTCACAGCTGGGGTAACTGGGGTTAGGGAGGCAGTTAGTCCTGGTGGTGTCAGGCCAAGAAATACAGGTTACTCACCTGTAACAGGAGTTCTAGGAATGGTATATGTTGTTCATCCACACTGTCTGGCAGGTTCCTTGCCGCTTTAAATCTTGCCAGAAGGTCTTCAAGCTTGCACCTCCCTCCCACCTGGGTGGTAAAACTTTTGGCTCTGCCCCATGATGCCAGATCTACCCGCTGGAAGCCAGGTTGTGCGTTGAAGCCGGGGAGGTGGGGTTGGTCGTGTGGATGAGCAACATATACCATTTCTAGAACTCCTGTTACAGGTGAGTAACCTGTATTTCTAGGGACATGGATATGTTGTTCATCCACACTGTCTGGCAGACTCCTAGCAGTTCTCCGGGAGGAGGGAGGCAAGGCGCACACCCCCGATACTTACTTGGGAAAGAGAGACTGGAGAACCGAGGCCCCAAAACCAGCATCCCGTCGTGACTCAAGGTCGATGTGGTAGTGGGTGATGAAGGTGTGTCCTGACTTCCAGGTAGCAGCCCTGCAGATTTCCTGGATAGGGACATCCCTGGAAGCAGCCACCGATGCAGCGGTATGGTGGGAAGAATGAGCTCTTACCCTCTGGGAGGCTCCATGCCTGCCAACCTATAGCAGAGATCTATGCAGGAGGTGACCGACCTGCCTATCATCTGCTTGACTGCAGGTCTGCCAGGTGCGGCTTCAGTGTAGGTGACAACACCTGGTGAACTTCTCCCCGAACTTCAGCCGTCCGCTCCTTATAGTAAGCAAGCGCTCTTCTAGGGTCCAAAGTATGGAGCCTATATTCGGCCTCCAAGGTGTGACTGGGGTAGAACACTGGCAGAGTCAACACCTGGTTAAGGTGAAACTCCCGACACCACCTTCGGAAGGAATTTCAGGTGAGGGCGCAGGACAACCTTGTCCCTGTGGAAGACCAGATAGGGAGTACCGATGGAAAGCGCCTGGAACTCTCCCATCCTTTTGGCTGATGTGATAGCCACCAAGAAGGCGGTCTTCCATGACAGGTGAGAGATGTCACACCTGTGCATCGGTTCGAATGGCTTGCCCATGAGCTTAGCCAATACCAGAAGTAGATCCCACAAAGGTGGAGGTTCTCGCACCGGAGAGGATATGTGATCAAGGCCTTTGAAAAAGCGCCCGACCACTTTCTCCTGCACCACCGACTGCTTCCCGGCCCGTGCCCAGTAAGCAGAGATGGCTGCCAGGTGCACCTTAAGAGTCATCGACCGAAGCCCTTGCTGAAAAAAGGGACCACAGGTAGTCCAGAATGCTAGCCAAGCAACAGGAGGATGGGTTCAGGCCCTTGCTCTGACACCAAATGGAGAATCTCTTCCATTTGAAGGCATAGCATTTTCTGGTTGACTCCTTATGGGATGCCTCAACGATGTTGAGGACCTCGTTGGAAAGACCCAAGGCCTGGAACTCTAGCCGCTCAAGAACCAGGCCGTCAGGTGCAGGGACTGAAGGTCCGAGTGGAATACCTTCCTCTGACTGATTAAGATCAGGTCTGAGCGGGCTGGAAGCCACCTCGGGAGCCTGGAGCTGAGACTGAGGAGCTCTGGATACCAGAACTGGTGGGGCCAGTCTGGGGCTACCAGAATTACCTGCGCCTTGTCCCTCCTCACCTTGAGAAGCACCTTGTGGATCAAGGGAAATGGGGGAAAAGCGTAGAAGAGGCCTGGGGTCCATGGCCTTGAGAAGGCATCCTCCTGCAGCGAGCCCCGCTGAGGGGGGCGAGCATGAAACAGTCTCAGCTTCGCATTCTCCCTGGAGGCAAACAGGTCCACCTGAGGCGTGCCCCAGTGGGAGAACAGATCTTGTACTACCTCCGGCAGGAGAGACCACTCGTGGGACGCAGCCCCTACCCAGCTTAGGGCATCGGCCAGGGTGTTGAAGGCTCCTGCCACATGGATGGCAAGGAGATCTGCCTCCAGGCTGTGCACGAGTGACAAAATGTGGAGAGCTTCCCTGCACAGAGGCAAGGAGTGCGTCCAGCCCCTGGTGGTTTAGGTAGTACATGGTCGTGGTATTGTCTGTCTGGACCTGAACCACGTGACCCCGTAGAAACGGAGCGAAGGCGGTGAGGGCTAGATGAACCGCTCGAAGCTCCAGCAGGTTGATGTGGCATCAGGACTCCTGACGGGACCAGAGGCCATGTGCTCTGTGCTCCCCCAGATGGGCACCCCAACCCATCAGAGAGGCATCGGTCGATAGAGAGACCATCGCTCGGGGCGGACAAATGGGATGCCCTCCTGCAGATGTGCTGGAATGGTCCACCACTGGAGAGTGTTCCACATCTCCTGGGTCACTGTCACTAGCTGATCCAGCGGATCGAAGTGCTGTGACCATTGGCTGGCCAGCCCCCATTGAAGGGGACACATGTACCAACAGGCCTAACAGACCACGCTGGTGCAGGCCGCCATGAGGCCCAGGAGGTGCAGGAAGTCCCGGGCAGGGCACAATTGCCCAACCTGAAATGATTGGGCAAAGGAGGAAAGAACCTCGACCCTGTCTGCCGGGAGCTGTGCTCTGGCTCGTAGAGAGTCGAGCACCGCCCCGATGAATTGAATCACCTGCTTTAGCATGAGTTCTGACTTGGCCTCGTTGATGACGAGGCCAAACTGAGAGCAAACCTGGAGGGCCAGATCTCTGGACTGCGCCATCTCCATTCTGGAGGGGGCTGCAATCAGCCAGTCATCCAGGTAGGGGTACACCCGGACCCTGCAGTACCGCAGGAATGCTGTCACCACTGCCATGCATTTGGTGAAGACCCTGGGAGCTAGGGAAATGCTGAAGGGCATGGCCCGGAACTCATAGAGGGATCCCTCTGCGCTGAAGTGGAGGAATCTCTGTTGGGACGGACGGATTGGGACGTGAAAGAATGCGTCCTGAAGGTCCAGAGAACAGAACCACATGCCTCGTTCCAAGGATGGGATTATCTGAGCCAGAGTGACCATCCTGAAGGTCCGAGACCTTAGGACCTGTTCAGGTCGTGCAGGTCAAGAATGGGTGGCCAGCCCCCTGTCCGTTTTGGGACCAGGAAGTACCTGGACACAAACCCCGGGTCTGGAAGCGGGTCCGCCACCTTCCTGATCACCTCTTTTCCGAGGAGCAGGGTGATATTGGCTCGGCGAGCCAACAGAGAGGCTGCAGACCCCATAGCCCCCCGAGGGGTGACGGCTCGGAAGGGCAGGGCCTGCTCGAACTCTAGGGGCAGGCCCTTTCCAACCACCTCCAACACCCGGCGGTCCGTGGTGATAATGGACTAGGTGGAAAGGAAGTGGCGGAGCCATCCCCCCATGAAGGGAACCCGGGGGGGAGTGATGAGGCTAAAGGTGACACCCCTCAACCCGTCACTCAGCAGGCTTAGAGGAAGGACCAGCCAAGGGACCTCCTGGGCCTTTACCTCCCTGCTTCCTATTAGAGGAAGCTGCAGGCTTGGGTTTGGGGTGCTAAGTGCAAGCCTGCTGGCCCTGGTGCTGGTGCTGTTGGGCCGGACATGCCGCAGGCGCAGAAGGTCGAAAGGACTTATGTTGCTGATGTTGACGGCCCTTGTCCTTCTGGGCAGAGGTGACCGAGTCCAGAGTGGCATTGGACTTTTTGATCCACTGGAGGTGACCTTCCACTCCAGGGCCGAAGAGGTCGGTCCCCAGGAAGGGGTCATCCGCCAGTTTATGCTGGGTATCTGTCGTGAAGGTGGATATCCTCAGCCATACTCTGTGGCGCATGGCCACCACAGCTGCAACTGATCTGGCACAAGAGTCTCCAATGTCCAGAGCCATTTGGAGCTGCTGTTTCACCACTGCCCTTCCCTGGTCCCATACCTGCCGGACTGTGGTCTGCAGGTCAGCTGGGAAACGAGGGATCACCTCATCCAGGGAGCCGATGAGGGCATGGGAGAAGTGTGCCATCAGCATGGCTGAGCTGGCCTGGTGGAGGCCAAGGGAGGATGCAGCGTACACCTTGCGCCTGGCATAGTCCAGCTTTTTGAAGTCCTTGTTGGGGGGCTTATCCACATCCCTAGCGTTCCCGGAACAGTGGAAAATGCTATTGGTGGCCAACCCCTCGGCAGAGGGGTGTTCTGTAAAACCGGACAAAGAGCCGGTAGGGACCGCATACTTCCTGGCCATCCTGGCTGAAGGCGCAGGACAGGAAGCAGGCCGCTGCCAGAGCTCCAAGGCTGGGCCAACAATGGCTTCAGCCACCGGAAAGGTCTCTGTGGGTGAATACCCTCGGTCCAGTATCTCCATTAGGGGATAACTGGCCTGCTTGGATATGGGCTCGAGCTGCATCCTGGTAGACTCCAAGATGAGCCGAAGCAGACCCATGAAGGGCAATGGACTTTCATCCATCGACTGGCCCCCGGAGGACTCCAGGTCAATGGGCCTGGAGAACAGGGAGGAGGAGTCATCGTCGGACTCCGAGGAATCCGCAAAGAGCTGCCTGGGGCCTAAGCCACCCTCCACCTGCTGAGGACAGTCGGAAGTGAGGGTGACCGACAACCTGTGGGGCAGGCCCTGACCCGACCGAGAGTCCTTGGTCGGCGCCCCCAATTTCGGTTGTGGAGGCAGAGGTTCCACCACAATCGGTGGGGCAGCTGGTTTCGGCCAAACAAATGGCCCAGGCTTGGGCACCCTGACTACAGCGAGGGGTTGTTTCGACTGCTCGGGTGACAGCCACTTGATGGCCAGAGAAGGCGACGGCGTCGGCTTGTTCCCAGACAGAAGTAACTGCTGCCACATCAGGACCTCATAGCGTCGACGCAATTTGTGCCAAAGCCTCTCCTCTTCCGAGGAGGAAGATGAGGACAAGCGGCGGTGCCACTTACTTCGGTGCTGAGACTGAGACCGCCGATGTTGGTGGGATCGGCTGGACCGAGAGGAAGTCTGAGACTGAGATCTTCAGTGTTTCTGAGGACAGGTCTGGGAAGGGGCGGGGGACACCAGCTCTTCCCTCGCCTCGGAAGCCTTGACCGGGGACTCCGGCACCGTAGGCGCAGGCAAGTCCTCGATCTCCACTGGGGGAACCGGTGAAGAAGGGTTGTCGGCTTCACCAGTCGACAGCCGGTCCGCCGGGTCAAGAAAAATCTAGACCGCATCGATGGGTGTCTCAGCCGGCTGACCTGACGGGAACACCATGAAGCCAGTGGCCTTAGCCACAACCTTGACCGAAGTCGAGTGTCGACTGTCCCGGAAAGGTGACCTCTCCTGCTCCCATGAACGCCGATGGTGGGACTTACCTTTCGAGTCCTTCTTTTTGGGCCGAGAAGAACGTCCCGATAGCCCCTCTCCCTTCGTGGAAAGGGATTGGCAAAGCTCCTTAAAAGAAGCTGAATATGAGGTACCCAGAGAGAGCGGGATAAATGCCGCGACCGAAGAAGAGGATGATGCAGCCTGTGCCGCCTCCTCCTCGAGGGCGAACATCTGCTCAAGGTTGCTCAGCCGGAGCCAGCCACCACGGCAACCGCCCAACGGGCCTCCCTCGACTTCACCGGCAGGTAGCGCTTCTCTGGGTGCCCAAGCTGTAACTGGGCAGCGTGGTCTTCCAGGACGTTGGCCGAAAATGAATGGCATAACTCATAGGCCTGCGGGTAATGGTCTAGGCCGAGGCAGTAGATGCATGTTGAGTGCGGATCCGTGCTGGACATTTTCTGCTCATATAGTCACCACTGAAATCCGGGAGTCGATTTGTCCATCGCAGCCTCAAGGGAGTAACTTGACCGAAGTCTTGAAAATTTTAGAATAAGTTTCGGGCAAACCAAAGAATTAGGATCCAGTCTACACACAGAGTGTTAAGGAAGGAAACTGAGCTTCCAAGCGGTAAGGAAGATCTGTTGTCATGGGGCGGAGCCGAGAGTTTTACCACCCGGGTGGGTGGGAGAAGCCAGCTTGAAGAACTTCCGGCAAGATTTAAAGTGGCAAGGAACCTGCCAGACAGTGTGGATGAACAACATATTCTTGTCCCTAGAAGTGATTTTTTGGTTGTGAGACAGGCCTGGTATTGGACACTCCCATCAAAGTTAAGTATCTGGGCAAGGGAGCACAGCATGCAAGTGCAAGTGTGAATTGTGCGGTCTGCAGCAGTTAGGAGTCTGCAGGCTTTGTTAATGACCACTTTTATTTTACCAATGGCTGTGGCATCAGCAGCGGCATAGACAAGCAGCCCATGGTCAATAAGGGACAGGACTGAGGAGGTGAGGGCTAGTCTGAGGGCTTCTGGTGGAAGACAATCCTTGTGGCGATGCAGGAGGCCAATATGTGTATTGGTAGCACAAGTGAAGGTATTGATGTGTCCGTGCAATGTAAGGGCAGTGTCAAAGGTAACTCCTAGATATTTGTAGGATATGACCTGCTCCAGGATATAGAGTGACTTTGATTGGATCTGCAGCTGGGTATTTCTAAGCTTACTCTGGTGATGGGCAAATAGGAGGGTCTTTTGTTTTTTTTTAGATTCAAGATTAGCCCATGTTCAGTAAACCAGTGTTCCACTTGGGTGAAGGCATTCTGCAGAGCAGCCTGCAGTTCAGCAGGGCTCGTGTGGGAGGCACAGATGACAGGGTCATCTGCATTAAGGAGAAGTTTCTCAGTGCATGAAGTGGGGACTCCGTTTATGAATAGGCTAAACAGCAGAGGCCCTAAGATGGACCCCTGTGGAACCCCAGAGTGGAGAGAGCGCAGGCAGGAGGCTGTAGTGTTTATTCGTACACACTGAGCCCTGTCTGCCAGGTAGATGGTGAACCAATTCAGAGGAGAACCCAAGGTGGTGGAGGGATTTTAGCGGGAGGCACAGGGTGACTGACCGTGTCAATGACCTTGGATGTTGTATGTAACAAGCGCTTTCTCACAGCTCGTTAATCCAACCTCTAGGCTATACTGTCAGCCCCAAACTAGTTTTATTAGTTAAATTAATTGCATTTTATGTGTTTATTTGGTTACTCTCGAGTCTCTAATTTTGAATTTATATGCTTTTTGTATAGAAAATGCACTAGAATGTGAAATATTGTTTAATCCGATAAAAGTACTGAATGTTTACATCACAAAGTTAGACTGCAAAACCTATGCTGGTAAGATAGGATCTCGGGGGGGGGGGGAGGCAGTGCAGATGGTGAGGCCCATGGCTACTGCTGTGCATAGGGCCCATGGCAGTGTAAATCCAGCCCTGAATGACTTATACAGTGCACGTCTACACAGCCCTCTGCACTACAGTATCAATATGTTCACTTTGCTTATGTGTGCAAGCAAACATAAAAATCATCATCCATATTTTTTAAAAATTGGTGGATTTTTACCCTTTTTTTTTATTTTACATTTTATAGATTTTTTCCCATCCTTGCCCATGCGCATTCGGGGCGCTAATATTCGTGTGTGGAGGCACGTGCACTATGCACTGCGGAGCACCCCACCTTACTAGCCCTTCCCCACCTGCGCCACCACCAGACCACCACTCGGTGGTGATGGGACTATGGGAGGGGCAGTGTCCACCACAGGACAGGAGAGCTGCTGATATGCTGCTCAATCCTGCTCCTACCCCCCCCCCCAGCCGGCTCGCCGATGCCCCAAGGTCGTTCCTGAACCCAGGTCACCAGCGTGACATGAGGTAAGGCTAGATGCCTCAATCCTTTGCACCACGGGGCCCTCTCAATTGGTCTGATTTTTAGCATCTGATTGGATACATTACTGATAAAACAGATTCTAAAAAAGGGTCTCAGAAATGTTGCAATCTCATTGGCTATCTGCATTGTGACACCCTGACATTAATTAACCTATAATGTACAAACAGGGGTTTTGTTAGGCCCTGGACACACTGGGGAACTTAAGACGGTTTAAGTGCCTTAAAACAGTTTAAATCCCCCTAGCACTGTTTGCAGACAGACTACAAGCCCCTTAAAACGTTTTAACAAAAGTGTTTTTAAACCCTGCTAGATACCTAGTCTTAAAACCATTTTTAAAAACATTTTGGAGCTAACATGGTTTTACTTACAGGTCTGTCCAGGAGTAAAAGTGTTTTAAGCTGTAATGGTTTAACTAAAACAGTTCTAGCTGCAGTGTGTCCAGGCAAGCACAGTTCTGTGTGTTGGACTTGACACAAAATAGTTACAAGGAGAACAGGTTTAACACTAGCAGTGTGGCCACACTAAACCATTTTCAAAAATGGTTACTGAGTAGTGTGGCTGCACTGAAATGGTTTAGCTAAACTGGTTTTAAAAACGGTTTTCAAAAACAGTCCTGTAGTGTGTCCAGGGCCTAAATGTCCTAGTCAAGCATCTCCTGGGGCATAACATGACACAAGGCACAACAAAGTGCTGCATGCCCCCAGGAGGTGATTAACTGGAACATCAACAAAACCCCTGGTCGTAACTTATTGCAACTATAAATATATAAATAGAACATCTCCTTTGAGAAATGCACCTTTCTATAGCAATAGCCATCCAGATGGAAATTTTATTTACTTACTTACTTATTTGCTCCTCCATGCACCCCCAACACACATTCTACGCCTTCTGGCTGCTCATTTTCAATTCTGCCCACCAGTCTCACCCTTCGCTACCACTTCCTGCCAACATGGCTCCCCAGGCTATCCCTTCATCTCTGAGATTCTGGCTTATCCCTCCCTGGGGGGGGAGTAGCATTCCGGAGGGATCATCTAAGATGTACAGGGCTGAGGGGGCAGTAATGGTGCACTAGGGGGATGGTGTCGTGGGGGGATTAGACAGTCATCATCCAGCAAGCCAAGATGGGTGCTGTTTCCATTTATTCTGGCCCCTGCCCCCACCCCTGTGAAGGACACCCCGACGATGCCCTGAAGGCAGAGTCAGCCAACATGTGGTCTCCCATGCTTGCAAGGCTATGTGCACCACCAATCAGTGCTCCGAGCACCTTCCCCCAGGAGTAAAGCATCCACGCAGATGCTCTGTCACCCTCCCTACTGACCTCTGCTCCTCATGCCCCCAGCTCAAGGCTCAAACTCAGGTTGGCAGTGTGCCAAGTGTGTGCCCCACCACTCGGTGCCATCAAGCTGGCCCACAGATGGAGATCTTGGATTAAACAGTCCATTTGCCATCTTCAGTAGGCTTTTCAGAGCTTCATGGAATGGAGATTGGGCTTTCCTATTTCCATTTGCTATAATTTCATTCATCAGCTTACTATACCATTCACTTCTCTCTGCATAGTGATTGGTTTCAATAGTAAAGAAGAGCCCAAATCATGTCTAATAACAATATTTTGGGACTCTCTCTGTACAGGGTTTTTTTCTGGCTTGCAATAGGATCCAAGCAGAACAAAATATCTACTGCTTTGTGGGCAAAGTGTAGCATGCTCTATGTTTGAATAGGTCAGCTCTTTTGGCACAAAGTGGGAAAGTATGTTTTACCCAACCAGACAATTTCAGTTTTGACACAGTACATGCTGTAAGTACTTTCACACATAAATGTCTTTTTTTTTTTTTTACTTAAAATAAGGTTATACTGTACACTCAGAATCTAATTTAAAATTATTTCTGCCTGTTAAAAGCATGGTAAACGTTTCACAATTTATGTGTTTTTTCATGGTTGAAAGAAGTTCCATTAACAAATCAGAGTAGTTAGGTTGTGAAGTTGTCCTGTTCCTTATACCAAGGTTAACTAATGATTATCAGTTTAGCTTTTAACATCACAATGGTGTTACGGACAGCCCATTGGCACAGCGGAAGTGCTACCACGTGTGGTGCAGACGAACCAAGGTCAGGAGTGACCTCGAGAGTCAGAGGGTCAGCCGAAGTGGGGGGGGGGGGAGAAGGGCGATTGTCCCAAGGACTGCTCCCTCTTTCTGGAGGAGAAGACCAGTGGCGGCATCAGCCTAGCCTCTAGCAGTGGCTGGGGGTTGGCATACTGACTCTACAAGGGGGGGGGGCGGAGGAGGGGTAGACACCCAGCATACAGCACAGGCAAGCATGCGTTGCACCGCCACTAACGCCAGTGCATATCCTGTCCTCCATGTCAGGGGAGAAAATCGGAAATGCTGCTGACAGGTAGGATGGCACCGGTCTCCCGTAGGCTCTGCACTCAGCTATCTGGGCATGTCATGGATAAGGTAAGCCCCGGAGGATGGCAGAGTGATGGGTCTGGGAGGACCGGTGGATGGGGGCTGGTTGGCAGGGGGAGAAGAAAAAAAATAATCATCACAATGGTGCTGTGTATGGTGCTGACAGCACAGATCAAACTTTCTGGGCATTTATTTAAAAAACAGTCAGTGGTCACTGCTGCAAGGGTCAGTCTCGATTTACTGCTTACACTGTACTGGTGTATATTTTTGCATTAGCACTATACGATGTTACCTGACCCCCAATAGTAGCAACAAAGGAAGAAAGTGACAAATACTCCTTCTGTTATGTTTTATTTTAATAAACAAAGAGCTAAGCAACAGTTCATGTGAAACATAGAAACATAGAAACATAGAATTTGACGGCAGATAAGGACCGCTTGGCCCACCTAGTCTGCCCATTTTCCTACCTAACAGATAAGCTGCAGATCCTAGTTAACCAACAGCTTACTTCCTCTTACCCACCCCTTGGACTGCCTTATGCCTGTCCCATGCATTCTTGAAGTCCACCACTGTTCTTGACTCCCGACCTCCTCAGGAGGCTGTTCCATCATCCACAACCCTCTCAGTGAAAAAATACTTCCATTACCCCTAGAGCAGTCCCCCTCTATCTTCAAATTGTGCCCCCTTGTTCTTGCACATCTCTTTTTCTGAAGATGCTACCCTCTTGGACTTTGTTAATTCCCTTGAGGTACTTGAAAGTTTCTATCATGTCCCCTCTCTTCTTTCCTCAAGAGTATACATATTAAGCTCCTTTAGTCTTTCTTGTATGTCTTCTGGTGCAGACCCTGCACCATTTTAGTTGCCCTCCTCTGGACAGCCTCCACTCTGTCTATGTCTTTGCGGAGATGGGGTCTCCAGAACTGTACACAGTACTCCAGATGGGGTCTCACCAACTGTCTGTACAGAGGGATAACAACTTCCTGTTTTCTACTATTGATGCCTCTTCCTATGCATCCCAGTATCCCTCCAGCCTTCCTTACTGCCTTCTCACATTGCTTGCCCACCTTTAGGTCATCTGATATAATTACCCCCAGGTCCCTTTGTGTACTATGTATATTTGAAACTTAACAAAAAATTACTTTAAAAAAAAATAAAGACTAAACCTTAATGAAGCCTGAGAGGTGCAATATATTCAACTCAGAAACCAAGCTTTTTTTTTTTTTAGTTAAGAGATGAAATACTGATCACAAGAGGTGGGTGTGCAGGGCATCATTTGAATGTGAGCTCTCTGATGACCCCGGATCCGATGTTTCAGAATTGGGAGAGGGGCAAGGCAAATGACAGACATTACAGTGCAAGACATATCTTATTTAAAATACTAAAACTCTTCCTCCAATTTAAATTTCACTGCTATATAATGTGAGGAGCACACGTTTTTCCACTTTGTGATAGTGGTAATGGCAGCACAAAATTCTAAATAAATAAATAAAAATATCTGGGACATTCTTTTTTAATAGGACACTGTCAACCATAGTTGCATCATATTATTTCTAGTTGAAGAGATTACCAGCCTTATTATATGCACCGGATACACTGGTGCCTTACCCTTGTCAAACGCTGTTGCTGTAGATATATCCAAAAATATTCCAGTACTTTAGCAGTAATAATGCTCGTAACTTTTCCCCCACTGGGACCTGAGGACTTCCTGATTTGTAGAGCCGCCCATGCTCCACCCCCACGCTCAACAAAGTTGTGACATGATCCTAGGGAGAGTGCAGGGACGTGCCCCATTATAATCTATGGGGGCAGCTTCCCAATCATTTTTACACATTGTAATGTTCATTTTGGGATTAATCAAGGGCAGTGGTTGACTAGCAAGGCCCTAGGATCTCCCTAGGATCATGTCATAACTTTGCTGCACGCGGGGGCTGAGTGGGGGCAGCTGTACAAACCAGAAAGTCCTCAGGACCCACTGGGGGGAAAAGTTACGAGCATTACTACTGTTAAAGTACTGGAATACTTTTGGAAATATCTACAGCAACAGCATTTGGCAGGGGTAAGGCACCAATATGTAACCCCTAGTTGGTGCTATCCCAAGGGCTACTACCCCTGCCTGTTTGACTACAGACAGGTTGAGGGGCCTAGGTCCTATGGCGGGTGCCTCCACCCAGAGGTCAGGGTTTGTAGTGGTTAGACTAGCTTGGTCACAGCCCTCTGGGACACTACGACCCCCTTTTATTCCCTTTCGTGGCTCACACAGTACACCAAGTTACAGCCCCAATACCCCATGTATACACACTGTTCACTCATACAGATACCACTTACCCTCGAGACCGATTCTGCAGCACGTCTCTGAGGACCCCCTGTAAAGTAAGGTTAAACAACATACACAGCAAAATACAATACTGTTTCCATAAGTACCAACACCACAGACAATATATAGTATAACAACAAATCTGATTTATTTAGGGGACAGTAACACGGAAGGGGGAATCAGGTTAATTAGTAGCATTAAATCACAGCACTGTGCACACGTACAGGGTCTGAAAAGTCACACTCTGGGTACCCAGGTTGGGGGGGGGGCTAGCCAGGTCCATTGCCCGGGGTTGTCCGGCAGGTGCAGATGGATAGGGCCCTGTAGACAAAAGATATGCACAACACCCAATTGTAATCCGGGCTCAGTCCATGAAGCAGTGAAACAACAAGAATTAGATGACACACTTGTGATTGGAAAACAAGCTGCAGGGGAATACCCTGATTTGTACTCACAATACCCAAGCTGAGTATCAGATGGAGAATGTCCTTCTGGATTGCCAGGAGAACAGGGCATGGGGACGAGGTCCTTGTGACTGGACCCCACTGCAGTTGATAGCAAACAGATGTAGTCCGAATTAAGCTGGGGTTTACTTCCAGCTTCAGCACACAATTCATGGTACAGGGGATTTGAAATAGTGATTCTCCACAAGCACTACGCACATTTATATGTCAAAGGAAAGTACTATACTAGGCAGGCTGCTCATCGATCCCGACTGCAATTACTGCAAGATACCCGGGAGAACACACATCAGCTTCAGTTCCTGACAGACCGAGTGCGATTCAGCAATTTCTCCAGTCTTCTACAGGGTGAGTCTTGTTTCTACTCTTCGGATCTCCTTCTTTCTCCTCACAAGTCGGATTCAGTCTGAACTGGTGTTTGCAATGGCTGCAGGCCGAACCTCAGGGCCTCACACGCGCTTCCCGCGCGAAACTATACACCGTAGAAGCACAGAGCTCCTTCTCTCTTCACTGTCACAACTGATCTAATCTTTCCAGTCACAGAGCAGGGCATTTCATTTAGCTTCACACTATTCTGTTGGCTGGTTTGGCTGTCACTCACAATAAGGCTCCCTCTATTGGTGGAAAAAGGCACCAAGGTCAAAACTACATTTCCCAGAGTCACTGTCCATACAATCTCCTTGTGGCTGGCTCAAAATTAAGAGTCCAAGTTCTGATTTGTCCACAGGCTCCATTTTAGGGATCTCTTAAACCAATTGGCCCAGCACAGCAGTTTAGGTCCAAAATGGAGGGGTAACACTTACACAGAGTCCCAGCTGCAATAAAGGCAGGTTAGACAAACTACAGTTTTGCTAATGCTTTAAATGATTGCAGGCAAGCAGTTACAGCTTTCAGATGGACACCCTTTGCACCTTCAGCGACCGCAAAATGGAGCAATTACTCCGCAGCTCAGGCGGGATTCGAGCATTAAATACACAGTCCCCCCAGACAAACTAATTAAGTCTGCAAGCAGACAGCTCTTAAAGAGACAGTACATGGAGGCTCAAATACCACTCACTTGCAACCACATTTAAGCAGCTCAGACGTCGAACACCACCCAAACTTGGAGCATTCAGGCAATCTCCTGGAAGACTTTTGGGAACCCCATTTGCAGAGGAGTTACAAATACATCCGGTGCAAATCTCGAACCATTTAACTTGGTGGATCTCTTTAAAAATCCACGTTTTATGATTGCTTACCTTCTCTAAAATTAGTTGCTGTTGCTGCTTGCTTTATCAGTTTCCTTTCTTAGCAGAACTGAAATACATGGTAAAGGTATAATTATACCTAATTTTGTTTTGTTTCAAATTCTACAACTACTCCTATGGCATACTTTGTGAACTCTAAGAACACTCCCAAACAGTGCCTGCACTCGTGATGCAATAGCCTCCTCTCTTGCTACTACAGCATGAGTGACCAGACTGTAGGGAGGTGTACCCAGGTCCAGGGAAGATGCAGTGGGAGTCAAGGAATTTAAACAAACACATTTTTGTGTGGTAACACCAGTTTGGTGGGCAGCCAATTTTTCACTTTTAAAAAGAAGAAATGAATCAGAATTAAACAACCAACTACAGCACTTCAGCAATCTATATGCAATGTCAGCGATCATAAAATGTGTTTTTTAAACTCGGGAAAATTTGAAGCCTATAGTTGACAAAGCCTTTTATCAGAAAAGGGGGAAGTGCTGCTGGTGTGAGACTTCAATCTGCTGCTTCAGCTAGAAGCAGGGACGTCCTGGACTTTCTGTAGGGGTTGTTCGTTATGCAGCTAGTCAGTGAACCCACTCATGATGCATCAATACTGGATGTGGTACTCATTAACAGGGACAGTGTTGCAGATGTTAAGGTGGGAGGCCACTTGGGGACCAGGGATCACAGTACTGTATGGTTCTATATAAGGATGGCTGCAGAATCAAACCACAGAAGGCCGAGGGTCCTGGACTTCAGGAGGGCAGATTTTATAAAGTGTGTGAATACCTGATGTGTTGGGGGGGGGTAGCCTGAGTGGGGTGGAGGAATGGTGGGCAAAGATAAAAGGGAGCAAAGTAAAGGCAACAAAGCTCTGTGTCAAACCACTGAGCAAAAGTAACGGGAAAAAAAGACTGCTACAGTTCTCAAAAGAGGTGGCAGAAAAGACAAAGGCTAAAAGGGTAACATTTATAAGATTTAAGGAAATGCAGAGTGAGGAGGATAATGAGGAGTATCAGGGTAAACAGAGGGAAGCAGGAAATCAGTAAGGAGGGTGTAAGCCCCCCACCCACCACCACCACCCCGTGGGGATTACCTGAAGGGCTGTGGCCCCATCGCTGCCCGTGATGTCCCAGTCAGTGGCCCTAGGTGGGATTTGGACCATGGTGCCCCATGTGGTCCCCGCAGTTGCAGCCACCCACTTTATGTGTCTCACCCCATGTGAAGAAGGGGGCCATGCTCTGATTGTGATTCTGCACCTCCAGGCACTTGGGGAGGCAGTAGTTCAGTCTCAGTAGCTGCTGTAAAGGGATCAGAGAATGTAAATAAAAAATATGACTGCGCTGCGCCACCTGTGCACGCATGGCCACCAGTGTTAAAGGAGCCATGGCTTCAGCAAGAGTAGTTTGACTGCAACTGCTATTTACTAATGTCCAGGACCCAGGCAGGTAACAGAGCTGGGGATGAGTATTGGAATGCCTCCAGGCATGGGAACAATGATGGTCTGCCCTCATAAGGTCATATAATAAAAAATACAGGTAACTGTTTTCTGCAAAAATATAAACAAATATGGCAGTGCCCACGGATTTGCTAGCCGCACGGGACACTGGGAAAAATATCAGAGGGCAGCCTGTGAGCCCAGGAGAAATGCAGCCAATCAGAAGGGAGTAAGGGAAAAGTTATAAAAGGGACTGCACAGCCCTCCAAAAGATAGATTCCAGAGGGAGTCTGAGAGAAAGCAGAGCAGGAGAGACCGCTGTAGACTACCTAGCCCAGTTGGCCTGTTTGTTTGCCCCATCAGCCTTGCTGGCCCTAGGGCTAGACGAGGATGTTGGACTGGAGGAGGAAGCTGAGAGTCCTGTCAGGTGAACACTGTACACAAAAGCCTTAGAAGTGATGTTTGGAAATGCCTGACAGATGAAGTTCAGCATTCTTCAACCCTTCAGTCAGCTGCTGCTTTCCTGCGAACTGCTGTTGTGGTGCACCACCAAAAACTCCTGATACCAGCATGGTACCGTTTGAAATAATTTGTCTGCTAAACCCCCTCAAACATCAGACTGTAAATACCTCTGGACTGCAGCTCCAAGGAGTCTTCTACTTTAGCAAGCTAGTCAGTAAAGGGAGTTAAGACCTGGGTGGGACTCTGCTAGTGCCAAGATAAGCCCAGGCAGAAAAAGTTAGAGTATGCATCTGTTTGAAAGTTATTGGGCCCCAACAAAAATATTCTATTCCCAATTACAAGACTGTTTATCCCCACCGCATCCCTGCCTTTTGGAGCAACTCTGTTGAGGTACCCACCACAACTGACTCCTTCTAACAGCCATTTGGGGGGAAAGCTGGGTGCACCCACAGGTGGGAGGTGTGTGAGACAGTGTGGGGTATAGTTGTTGCCATGCTAGTTTCTCCCCTGTTCACCCCCTCTATCTAATAAAATTGAAATATGGTTTATGGTACAATTTAGTATTGCTGGTTATTGGAAAGTAACAAAGAAACATGGAACCTTAGAGGCTGATGGCAGATAAGGACCACTAGGCCCACCCAGTCTGCTCATTTTTTCTACCTGCTGCAGAAACCACAGACCCTACTTGATCTCTAACTTTGATCTCTTTCCTATCACTAGGGTTCCCGTATGCCTATCCCATGCATTTCTGAATTCCCCTACTGAAGTTGCCCCCACCACCTCCGCTGGGAGGCTGTTCCATGCATCCATTATCCTTTATGTGAAGAAATACTTCCTCACATTACCCTTTAGTCTACCTCCTTCCAGCCTCATGTTGTGACCCCTTGTTCTAGAACATCTCTTTTTCTGAAAGATGCTACCCTCCTGTACCTTATTTATGCCCTTGAGATATCTGAAGATCTCTATTATATCCCCCCTTTCCCTCCTCTCCTCCAGAGTATATATATTGAGATCCTCCAGTCTCTCCTTATATGACTTATGGTGGAGGCCCTGCACCATTCTCTGAACTGTCTCTATACTGTCTATGTCCTTATGGAGATACAGCCTCCAAGAGGTCTCACTAATGATTTTTTACAGAGGCATCGGCACTTCTTTCCTTCTGCTAGTAATACCTCTCCCTATGTACCCCAGTACCTCCACTGGCTCTCCTCACAGCCTTGGCATATTGCTTGGCTACCTTTAGGTTGTCTGATATGATTACCCCCAGATCCACTTCCTGTTTGGTGGCTATCAGTATCTCTTCCCCATCATGTAAGCCTCCCCTAGGTTCCTGTGCCCCAAATGCATAATTCCTCACTTTTCTGTATTGAATCTTAGCTGCCACACTCTTGACCATTCCTCTAGTTTACCTAGGTCCCTCCTTATTTTTTCCACCCCTCGAGTGTCTACCCTGTTGCAGATCTTAGTGTTATCTACAAAGAGGCATACCTTTCCTTCCAGTCCCTCTGCAATGTCACTTATGAAGACAATAAATAGAACTGGCCCCAGAAATGATCCCTGTGGCACCCCCCTGGTCACCCTCCTTTCCTCGGATTGAGCTCCATTTACCAACATCCTCTGTGTTCCATCCCTCAACCAGTTCCTAACCCAGTTTACCACCTTGGGACCCATTCCCAGGCTGCCTAGCTTGTTTACAAGTCTCTTATGTGGAACAGTGTCAAAGGCCTTGCTGAAATCCAGGTAGGCCACATCCACCACTCCCCCGATCCACTATCCTGGTCACCCAGTCAAAGCAATCTATCAAATTTGTTTGACATGACCTTCCCACTGTGAATACATGCTGCCTCAGATCCTGTGCTTCTCTGAATTCAAGATGTTCCACAGTCCTTTCTTTTAGCAGTGATTCCATTATTTTCCCCACCACTGAGGTCTGTCTGACTGGTCTATAGTTTCCAGCTTCCTCCCTGCTTCCACTTTTGTGTATAAGGACTACTGGTACATCTGCTCTCCTCCAGTCCTCTGGAACCACCTCCTGTTTCCAGTGCTTCATTGAACAAGGCTGCCAGTGGTGCTGCCAGTGCCTCCCTAAGCTCCTTTAAAGTGATTTTGCCACATTCTGCCTGTTAGAAATTGACTTACCTCATTGGATCCCCAAAGGCAGCAAATGTCATCCTGACCCATTTTTAATACTGAAAGCAATGGCTGTATTTAGAAATGTAAGATCATATTTTGTCCCTGACAACACCAGCCAGCACATTCCTTTACTTCTTCATGGACTGAATATGCCCCCACGCTATGACATCCTGCAAGGGAGAGTGCGGGGGCACACCCCATTGAAGTGAATTGGGGCTCGATTTTCCATCGTATTTAACAACATATAATGGCCAGTTTAAGATTAATGAAGGACACTACTCGACTAACAAGGACTTTATGCTTCCTCCATTGTGGTAGCCTGTAAAAAGAATGGGTCTGTCTGCTTGTGTATTGACTACCAGACTTTAAACAAGCACACTATTACAGACCAATACACTGTACCACGTGTGGAGGATGCGCTGGCCTGCCTCACCGACAGCAAATGGTTTTCTGTCCTGGATCTGCGAAGTGGGTATTAGCAGATTCCCATAGTCAAAGAGGACAAGGAAAAAACAGCTTTCATTTGTGTCTTGGGATTTTATCAATTTGAACAGCTGCCATAAGGTATCTTGGGGACACCAGCCACTTTCCAGTGGTTGATAGAAAAAGTCATGGGAGACATGAATCTGCTGCAAGTAATAGTTTAGTTGGACCTGATTGTTTTTGGATGCACCGTAAAGGAACATGAAGAATGCCTGATGAAAGTTCTGGACAGACCTGAAGAATTTGGACTCAGTGTCAATTGACAAATGTCAATTCTGTCAACCCTCTGTAAAATATGTTGGGCACATTGTTTCAGCCAAAGTAGTCCAAACCAACTCTGACAAGGTCAAGCCCCTCATTACCTGGCCCGGGCCCCATAATCTGAAAATACTGAAATCCTTTCTTGGCTTCTGCGGTTATTATTGGAGATTTTGTTCAGGATTTATCCAAGGTGGTCAGACCACATATGAATCTCTTGCAGGGGTACCCCCAACCAATTACAAGAAGCAGAAAGGGAAGGAAGTGCCCTAAAAGTCTTACTACAAAGATAATGAACCATATGGAGACAGATGGAATCAGGACTGTAAAAATGCTTTTAGAGCAATAATTAACAGACTTACTGGAGCTCCTGTGTTGGCCTTTGCTGCTCCTACCAAGCACCATTTCTTACACATGGATGCCAGCATGGATGGGCTGTGAGCAGCACTGTATTCAACAGTACCCAGAGGGCCTGAGACCTGTTGCTTTCACCAGGCAGAGCCTGACACCTAGTGAAAAGAACTACCCAGTGCACAACCTAGAGTTGGGCCATTACAGATCAGTTCCATAACTACCTTTATGGGGCCAAGTTTACGGTAAAAACTGACAACAATCCTCTTACCTACATCAACACCACTACTAATTTGGATGCAGCGAGTCATCACTGGCTGTCTGCACTTTCTACGTACTACAGGACAGCAGACAGCATGGCTTCATACGTGGCAGATCCTGCCAAACCAACCTGGTGGAGTTCTATGACTGGGTAACTAGGCAACTGGACAGAGGCCATGTAGTGGATGTCCTGTATCTGGACTTCAGTAAGGCATTCGACTCTGTGCTGCATGGAAGGCTGGGAAGGAAGTTAGTAGGCACAGGGGCAGGTTCAAAGCTGGTGAAATGGGTATGAAACTGGCTTCAGGGAAGGCAACAGAGGATGGTGTTGGGTGGGGAGCTCTCACACCCAAGGGCAGTGACGAGTGGTGTTTCACAGGGCTTGGTGTTGGGACCAGTGTTGTTTGGGATATTCACTGCAGACATATCATGGGACAGCAAGAGCAAGATCAGTCTGTTTGCTGATGATACCAAGGTAGGCGCAGTGGTGGATGACCTAGAGGGATGGCAGGGGTTGCAGGATGATCTGGCAAAGCTTGAAACCTGGTCAGACACCTGGCAACTGGGCTTTAATGCCAAAAAGTGCAAGGTGCTGCATTTTGGGATGAAGAACCCAAGGAGGAGTTACCAGCTGGGGGGAGTGCAGCTAGCCCAGACAGAGGAGGAGAAGGATCTGGGTGTGCTCATCACAGGGTCAATGAACAACTCAGCACAATGTAGGAAGGCAGCTGTAAAGGCCAACAAAATGCTGGGTTGTACTGCAAGGGGTATATCCTCGAGGAGGGAGGAGGTGATTCTGCCACTGTAAAGGTCATTAGTTAGACCGCACCTGGAGTACTGCGTGCAGTACTGGCGCTCATATCTGAACAGGGACATTTAGTTACTGGAGGGGGTGCAGCACAGGGCAATAAAGATGATCAAGGGGCTGGGGACTTATCATACGAGAGGAGGTTGAAGGAGTTGAACATGTACTCACTGGAGGAGAGGAGGGACAGGGGTGACATGACTGAAACCTTTAAATACATGAAAGGAATAAACAAGACGGGTACAGAGGGGCTGTTCAAAGTAAGGAAGGGGAGGGTCACCAGAGGCCATAATATGAGACTGGAGGGAGGAAGGTTCAGGAGGGAGATGAGGAGAGACTTTTTTACAGAGAGGGTGGTGTCTGGGTGGAATGCGTTACCTGCAGACCTGGTATCCAGTAGAACAGTGGACTGCTTTAAAAGGGGATGGGACAGGACAAGGGGGAGGGTTAATGAAGGGGAAGGGTGGAAGGGAGGGGCAGCTGCAGAATAAGGGGTGCTGGCTGCACATTCGAGCAGACTTGATAGACCTCTAGGCCTTTATCTGCTGGCAAATTTTGTATGTTCGTACGTACAAAGTAACCCTCGAGTATCGGAAGGGCATAAACAATACAGATGCTGATGCCCTGTCTTACAGGCCTCACCCTTCAGATGAGAGCCGATAGACTCATATGACTCCTGCAATTGTAAAACTTTATGTACAAAATTTGTGGATACAGATAGCGAGATGTCAGATTGTCACCCCAGAGCTATTGATGTGATGGGAGCTCACCCTGACACTATACCTGAAGCCTATTACAACTTGGAGGGTTTGGACATCAGCCATTTGCCCTGGCCAAAATAGTGAGAACAAAGATGGTCTCAGCGACAAAATTATGGGCCTAAAGGAGTAATATCAGCTTTGGAAAAAGGAGAGGGTCCAGACAAAGTGCCGAATTATCATCCAGATGTTCCAGTTTTGTTGAGACAGTAGGGCAAGTGGTCCTTGAAAGATAAACTGCTTGTCAGAACTTTGCAAGACTCCAAAATAATGGTCACCTGTAACCAGTTGGTACTGCCGTGGAAATACTGCAAAGTTGTCTTCAGAGTATTGCATGACGACATGGAGCACCTTGAGTTCAAGCGTACCCAGAACCTTGTGGGAAGCAGATTTTATTGGCCCAGAAGGGTATCTGACATGGAGAAGCACTGCAAGAATTGTGCCAGGTGGGTTCATAAGATTCTGCCCAGAAAATGGCATCGCTTGTAAACATTAAGACAAGTGAACCGTTTTATTTATTTATTTATTGCTATTTCAGAAAAACCTGTGAGCAGAAGCTCTTTGAATAGGTTCCAGGTGAGGGGATAACCCAAACAGGACAACAATACATACAATGGTTACATACAAGTGATAACAAGTTAATATCATTTGGGTACGTTACAGACTCATCAGCATGGGTTTAGAGGATACACATCCAGAAGCAATGGAGGCTAGAGCAGTGTGAAGAGATAGTGGGAGAACATAGGTAGTGACATTGGGAGTACTGTATTACACAGAAAATACTGGAGACATTGTACAATGTATGCCTGAGTCAGATCATATTACTAGCTTACAGAGGACAAATACACAGAGGACGGGGAGGCAGTGGGAGAGCAGCTTATAAGGGGAAAGGAATGAGGCAGGTGAGAGAGGCAAAGGGAAGAATGGGGAAAGAGTAAGTGCAAGAAAGCTGGGGAGCAGGGTAGTGCCAATTTTAGCCATATATGTGTGACAGATGGGAGGGGGTATTTGTCCTAGTGGTAGCAGTCGTAGGTTGCTTCAGAGACAAGGTGTTGCCTGAGCAGGTGTTTGAAGGAGCCCAGAGATGCTGCATTTTTTTATCTCAGGTGGTAGAGAATTGATCCCAGAGTGGGGCTCTATATGAGAAGGCTCACTGCCCAAGTGCTATGCAGCAGCGTGGGGTTCTGAACAACTGGCTGTTAGATTTCCATGTAGTAAGCTGGGTAAGAGGTGGAGTTAGGAGAGCTTGGACACCAGGTGGCATCAATCCATAGTTAACTTTTGTAGCAATCAGGCAGGTATGATATCTGAGTCTGCTATCAAATTGTAGCCAATTAGCCTGAGCATACAGATTGCATGTGTGGGTACGTCAATCAACTCCAGTGAGTAGGCAGCAGGCTTTATTCAAGGATGTTTTGATGCGACGTAGGGCAGTGGCAGTGGGAGATCCATAGAGGAGACTAATGAACTATGGATGACAATGTGCAGGGTGTCAGAGGTCAGGTAGTGTTTGTGCCTGTGCAGCATCCCTATTCTCCTGTTTAACTCCTTTGCAATGTTAACAATGTGCAAAGTGTAGGACAGTGTAAAGTCCATAGTTATACCCAGATACTTAAATTGCTGGACTAGCTCAAGCGGTGACCCAACAGCATTTCTGATGATAAGAGGAAAGTTCTTGTGTTTGCCGAGGTTACTGGTGAACAGCATTTTCTTGTTTTTTTTGTAGTTCAGTATAAGTTTGTGTTCAGCAAACCACGTTTCAGCAGATGCAAAGCCATTCTGGAGCTGGTCTTGAAGGTGCAGTGGGTGAGAGTGGTTGGTGAAAATAACAGCATCGTTCACATAGAGCAGAATGTGGCCTTGGCAGGAGATATGGAGAGTATTTAGAAATACACTAAATAATACTGGACCCAGGATGAAGCCTTGGGGGACCCCGGAGCATACTGGCCTACTTTCAGAGTGAGCCCCTCCAATTTTCACTTGCTGTAAGCAACTTGTGAGGCAGTTCGAGAACCATGTGGTAGTATCTGAGGAAAGTCCGATGTAGAGGAGTTTTTCAATCAGGAGTGTGTGATTAACAGTGTCAAAGGCCGTGGTCAGGTCTATGAAAGATGTACAAACCAAGAGCTTATGTTCCAGGGAGTTGCGCAAGAGTCCGGTAAATTAGAATAAAGCTGTGGTAGTACTATGCTCATGTCAGAACCCATGCTGTTGGGTGCATTGCTGCTGGTGTAGCTCCAGGTACTCCTACAAGCTGGTTGGCCACAATGCACTCCAGGGCCTTACAGAGTGGAGAGAGTACTGAAATCGGACGATAATTCCCAATGAGTGCATGGTCACCACTCTTGTGCACTGGGGTGACCACTGTGGATTTCCATCATTCAGGGAATTGTGAGAGGCTAAGACACAGATTAATTATTTTGGTGATTGGTGCAAGGACTTCTTCAATTGCAAGGGCTATGAACTTGAGGTCAAGGGTGTTCCCACTGTGTCTTAATTTCCTGAGCACTTTCTTGAGGTAGCGTCTAGCTTCGCTTTCAGAAACAGCCTTGAAGTAGAAAGGAGGGTGCTTAGGTTGTGGGGGCTGGGTACTCCTGACTACCATGTGTTTGAGAATGGTTGAAGTAGTTTGGAGGCAGGACACTGCTTAGATTTGAGAATGCTTTATTGCAAGCTTCTGCAATGACATTAGGCTCCATGGTTGGGATGCCATCAAGGTTAAGTATGTTGGGAGTATTCTTGGGGTCTTTTCCTGTAATGTCCTGAAAGAAAGTACAGTTACATAAGAACTTCTGCAACAGATCTTCGAGAGGAGCTCTTGCAGCAGACAATACCAGTAGGACTGAAGCCACCAGAAAAACTTCTAGCTATCAGTGTATCACAGGGTACCACCTCCGCTGATGTCAACACACTGATGTCCGCCTATCTTATTAAGGGGGTGGTCCCTCACACCTACCTCAGTTCTTCCGCCAGAGACCCCAAACAGGTGGCGAAACGGAGAACTGAGGTAGATCCTCAGAGCTGAGGAGAAATTAGAAGAGGAGCAAAGGAGAAGGAACTATCAGGGAAAGAATTAGGGAAAGCAGCGCCTGCTGTAAGAGCTCCTCTTGAAAATCAACTGTTACGGTAAATTCTTAAAGGGAATCGATTCCCTATGAAATTATTGTAAAGGTTACTATGAGGATACAGTATATAAATTGCTGGGCTATATTTAGAAAATGTTTTCAGTAAGATAGAAAAATACTTTTAAAATTGTGATGTGGAGGCATCCATTTTGTAACCGGGAAGCGTGATGTGATGATGCCACTGCCTCACCAGCTTTAACAGTATGCAATTAAGCAGGTTAAAACAAACTGCTGCTACAGACGGATCCTGTTCTATTATTGCAGTTTACCAAACATAAAATCCTGGGTGTTCCTCAGAATATTACAGAATCCTTGAAAGCACAGTAGAACTGTTCTCACCTGCTGCACTGCACATTGTTTACACTGGCGAGGCAGTAACATCACCACAACACCCTTCCTGTCCACAAAATGGATGACTCCACATCGCTATTTAAAAAGCATTTTTCTGTCTTACTGGAAACATTTTCTAATTATAACCCAACAATTTACATACTAGATCCTCATAGTAACCTTCACAATAGTTTCATAAGGAAACTCACAGATTCCCTTTAATTAACTGTTCTATCTTACTTCAAGGGTGCTGTTGCAATAGGCAACTCCAGTAGGACTGAGTGCCAAGCAGTACCAGAACTGACTGGAAAGGCAGGAGGAGGCTGAAGGCAACAGCAGAAAGTTCAGGAATGAAGGCCCTGAAGGACAGCAAGTCCGACATTGGCCCTGTGCCTAAAAGCAATGTCCAGACTGTAGTGCTGAATGAAAGTATGGACAGAACTCCAGGTGGCAACCACACACATGTCCGCAACAGACACATTCCTGAAACAAGTAGTAGAGGCAGCCATATATCTGGTAGAGTGGCCTATTACCACCCTAGGCAAGGGCTTTTTGTGCTTACAGTAGCAGGAAACAATGCAATTAGCCAACCATTTTGACAAACACTGTTTTGAAACAGGTACCCCTTCTCGTCTGAGGGCAAATGAAACAAACAACTGATCAATTTTCCTAACAGTCTGGGTGCAGTTCGTATAGTACCAAAGCACCCTATGAACGTCCAAAGTAAAGAAAGAAAGGCCTCCGCCTGATAAGAATACTCAAGGAAATAAACTGGCAGGTGGATGGACTGATTTAAAGTAAATTTAGACATCACCTTAGGCAAAAACTTAAGATTAGTACACAAAGACACCCTGTCTTTGTGAAAAACTAAATAAGGCTCTTGACACATCAAAGCCTGTAGATCAGAAATCCTCTGACCAGAGGTAATGGCAACCAAAAAAAAGAGTGCTTTCCAAGACAGAAAGTGCAGCTCGCAGCTCTCCTCCCATAACTGGCTCAAAGGGACACAAAGTGAGCTTTTCCAGCATGAAAAGAAGGTCCCATGGAGAGACGAGATCCCGAATGGGGGGCTTCAAATGTAGAATACCTTGCAAGAATCTGAGGGACACCTCCAGCTGGGCATCCGATTTGCCCTCAATAGGTGCATGGTATGCAAAGATGGTGGAAAGGTGCACCTTAAGAGAGGAGTACCCAGGCCTGAGTCCAAAAAGGAGAGAGAGAGTACTCCAAAATCAAATTTACTGGACAGGTGAAGGGATCCAGGTGGTGAGTAGTGGCCCAGAGGGAGAAGCGCTTCCACTTTAAGGCATAGGGGGCTCTAGTGGAAGGTTTTCTGGCAGCCACCAGGATACCAGTGATCCTGGATGAAACCTCAAAGCAGGCGATAGCTATATTTGCAGGAGCCATGCATGTAAATAAAGGGACTTGAGTTCTGGATGGACCAGGGTGCCCTGTTCCTGGGAGAGCAAGGGTACTGGAGGTTCCACTGCCAGCTGCTGCAGCAGGGGAAACCAAATCTGTGCGACCAACAGGGGACTACAAGGATTATCTCTGCCCCTTCCAACTTGAAGATTGAGAAGCACCCTCTGCAGGAGAGGGAAGGCATACAGGAACCTCTCTTTCCAGGAGAGGGACAACATGTCACACCAGAAAACTCGAGGCCCTGGATTGAGTGAGCAGACAAGTGGCAGCTTTACATTGAGTGGGGACACAAAAAAGTCCAACTCTGGATGGATCCACCTGTCGAAGAGATCTTCAACCACCAAGGCAACTGTTTTCACTTGTGAGTCCTCGACCTGGAATGACTGAGACTGTTGGCCAGGATGTTCTGGATACCAGGAACATAAACAGCCGATAGCTCCAGGCTGTGCTCGATGGTCCAGTACCAGACTCTCACTGCTTCTTAAAAAAGGTGGTAGGAATGAGTGCCCCCCTGCTTGTTGATGAAGTACATTACGGACATGTCCGTCTGTGCCAGCAGTGGGCCAGGAAGAATGTGGGTCTGGAAGGCATGCAGGGTGTAAAGGACTACCCACATCTCTAGCACACTGATGTGGAGATGCTGCCATGCCTCAGACCAGGTCCCCTGGGTCTGATGGTCGGCCAAGTGGGTGCCCCAACCCAGACCCGAGGCATCCATCATGAAAATCTGCTGAGGGGACACAACTCGAAAGGGGACACCTCGCAGGAGATTGGCAGGGTTCTGCCATCACTCCAGGGTCCTCCTCACCAGATCAGAGACCATTACCGGCTGATCCAGGCAATCAGTAAGTTGGTCCTATTAAACTCAAAGGGTTCATTGGGGAACCCTCATATGCATGCAGACCAGGGGGACCATGGCTATGGCCACTGCCACGTGCCCCAGCAAGCGTAGGAACACCCTGGTTGGGATCTGTTGACTGGAGTAGACTAGACAGGCATGCTCTATCAAGTGTTTTGCCCTATCCACTAGAGTCCAGGACTGCCCCAATATATTTAAGGCACTGGCATGGAGAGAGACAAGACTTTAGTAGCTTGATCATGATCCCCAAGGCCTGGAAAAGCTGAAAGGTGCATTCCAAGGTCTTCAGCAAGAGATCCCTGGAAGGGGCTGTCATCAGCCAGTCGTCCAGGTAGAGAAACATGTAAAAGTCCTGTCTCTTCAGAGCTGTGGCCACCACCATCAGGCACTTGGTAAAAACCCGAGGTGCCAAACAAAGGTCAAAAGCGAGGGCCCAAAGTGAAAATGATCCTTCTGGAAACAGAAATGGAGGAAGTGGCAGTGAGCTGGAAAGACCTGGATATGAAGATAGGCATCCGGCATGTCCAGGGAGCAGAGTAAGTCCCCCTAGTGATCTAGGGGCAGCAATCCCTGGAAGGTGACCATCCTGAAGCATTTGTACTCCATGTACAGGTTCAGGTGACTGAGGTCCAGAATTGGCCTCAAATCCCCTGTCTTCTTGGGACGAGGAAGAAGTGAGAGTAGAACCCCCTTTCTGTTTGAGCCAGAGGAATGGGCTCTATCGCCCTTTTGCACAGAAGAGCCTGAATCTCTTCCTGGATGAGGGGTAGGTGGGCCAAAGGGTAATGGAAAACAAGGGAGGTTTTCTGGGGGCAAACATTCCTTGGTGAGCCGTGCTCGATAAGCTGTAATACCCATTGGTCTGAGGTCACTGCCTTCCACTAGTCGAGGTAAATGGAGAACCAGCCCCCAACTGCCTCCCCCAAAATCTCTGCTGGGGGGGCAGGCAAGGAGTCAGGCGGTGGACCCAGGGGGTGGGCACAGTGACTGTGGGTGCTCGTGGGGCCCTAGGAGTAGTTCTGTGGCTGGTGGGGTTTGAGCCTTGCACTTGAAGGGGTCCTTCACCTGCTGGCCCTTGGCGAGCTGGCGAGAGGACTGACAAAAGAACTGATGCTGGGTAGTCCAAGACTGAGATCGGAAAAGAGAATGAACCAAGTGCCTTGCCAGACTCCTGGAGGTAGGAGATGATGTCTTGGGCATCTTCCCCAAAATAGGACAGAACCTCTGAAAGGGGCATCCAAGAAGCTGGCTTGAACATCAGATGCAAAGCCAGGTGCCCTAAGCTATGAATGGTGGCAAAGACAGATTCCTGTTGCCGCCCAATGCCCAGAGGCATCAACAGTGTCATATGCCACCCACAGGACGTGGGTGCCCACATCCGACCCTGACTTCAGAAGTTGGGCCAGCTGTGTTTTAACAGAATCCTCAGGAAGAATTTGAACCAGATCACTCACCTGATCCCAGAGGGCATTCTGGTACTGCATCATATGGGCAAGATAGTTCACTGCACAAATGGCCAGGGTGGCAGAAGCATACATTCCCTTGCCCCACTGGTTCAGTTGTCTAGACTCCTTGTCAGGAGGCTGGGTACTAAGGAGCTTGGGCCTCTTAGTGCGGTCATGGGTGACATTCATGACCACAGAGTCTGCCATGGTGTGTTCCCCTAAGAGGGGTTTACCCACTGGCGCATGGCACAGGCAGTCAGCCTTCTTGGGCAAGCCAGGGTGGAAGAAGGGCGGTTCCACACCACCTTGGTAATGTCCTCATAAGAAACGATTAAAGGAGGTGCCACCAAGTGAAGGGTCTCCTTCTTAAGTACATAAAAAGCTAGGCAACAGTGCTCTGGGTCCAGCCCCTCTATTCCCCATCCCATGAGGGACTGGATATGATGCATGATGTCAAGAAAGGTAGGAACATCTGGAGGGGAGCCTCCCTAGCCAGGTCCTGTGCCTTGGAGGAGCTCCCAGAGCCCTCAGAGGACTCTGAAGAAGAAGAAGAAGAAGAAGAAGAGTTGTCCCCAACAGATCACTGTCAGTGACTGGTGTCTGGGGGTGACGGTGATCCCCACATTGGCCGGAGCCCATGCTGGTGCACCCTATGTAAGACCCCATGATACAGGTGTCACCAGGTCCTGCCCGGTCTGGGTCCTGAGGTGGGAGATCCCAGTGAGGACAAGGGGAAGAAGGCCTACTGGGAGTGTCATTATCCTTCATGAAGGACCATCAAGTAGTAAACAAAGCATTATAATCCACCAGCAGGGGGTGGGTTATAAACCAGAGGATACAGGTACTGAGGAGGTGGGTACGGGTACGACAGTGGGGGAGTCAGCATAAGGTACCCCAGTGTAGATCCACCTGGTGCTGGCTGAGGATCCCAAGGAAGATTAGCAGGAATCAGCTGTGGTGCTGGCTGAGGCTGAGACGATGTCGGTTGAGGAGTCAATTGCTGAGACATTGGCGAAGCTGGCACTGACCTGACTGGCGAAGGCTGGTGATGGTCCAGGAAAGTAGCTGACATTGGCCCCAAAGGAGAGGAGAGTGCTTGTGGGGAAGAGGAGCTCCAAGGCAAGAGCAGAAGTGTTGCCTGCAAAGAAGAGGAGGTTAGCACTTGCTCCGGGCAATGACTGGAGGGACTAGCGCCAGCCCCTGAGTCTGGAACCAACAAAGGCAACACCTTGGCAGTGGGGGTGGCAATGGGCAAAGACCTGCTGCTGGAGGTTCCAACCCCAGCCTAACCACCTGGCTGAGAGCCCGTGGGTGCTAAAGGCCTGAGCATCAGGGGCTGAGAGGCAGGGGATGAGATGCTGACAAGAAGAACTGCTGCCTGAAATAGAGATGAGGACAGGTTGTTGGACCACCAGCAGCCCAGAGGAGGTAAGGGCTGATGGGGGAGGAGGGGCCAGCCCCCCACAGGAGGAAGACCTAGAGGCAGCAAGTGAGATGCTGACCAAGGATGGTCCCAGTGCTTGTCCTAGTATTTGTACTTCCTTCTAGATTTCTTTTCCTTCTGGGAAAAAGAGAAGAAGCCCTGAAAGATTGAGCCATGGTAGTTGAAGAACTTTTGCCTGAAGCTCCTTCTCCATTGCAGTCAATGTCTGCTTGAGCAGGTAGCTTTCCAAGGTCTTCAAATGACATTTCCTTGTGGCCTGGTTGAAGTCCTGGCAGTGCTGGCAGGCCTTGGTGTCATGGTCTGGGCCTAAGCAAAGAAGGCAGAAAGAGTGACCATCCTTGGCGGGAATTGGCAAGGAGGTCATGGAAAAGGTAAGGAGGAAAAAAGTTGCCTTTAGGAAGTACAAGAAAACAGGGAGGGGGGAGGACAGGGAGGAGTACTTGACAGAATCGAAGGAGGTGACAAGGACAGTAAGGGAAGCCAAAGCATCTACGGAACTAAGGCTGGCACAAGGCATTAAGAAGGGGGAGAAGGACTTCTTTAAGTACATCAGGGAGAAAAGGAGTTGTAAGGACCACATAGTAAGGATTAGGAAGAAGGGGGGTTGGGTGGAAGCAGGGTGCGATAAGGCGGAAGCACTAAATGAGTACTTCTGCTCAGTATTTACTAAAGAGAAGAGGGGGGTGACACCCAAGGTGGGAGAAATGGCAGAAGCAGGGTGGGAAGTGGTGACAGATGGGGAAATCATGGAGAGCAGAGTTCGAGAGGGTTTGAAGGCACTGAGGGTGGACAAGCCGCCAGGCCCAGATGGCATCCACCCCAGGGTACTGAAGGAGCTGGCAGAGGTCCTTGCAGGACCTTTGGCAGACCTATTTAATGCCTCACTACATTCGGGGTGTGTACCCCAGGATTGGAGGATGGCTCATGTGGTGCCCCTCCACAAGAGTGGCCCCAAGGATGAACCGGAAAACTACAGACCAGTGAGCCTCACATCCATCGTGGGTAAGCTAATGGAGACTATCCTGAAGGAGAGGCTGGTGGCCCTCCGAGAGGCCAAAGGACTACAGGACAGCAGACTTCATATGTGGCAGATCCTGCCAAACCAACCTGGTCGAGTTCTATGACTGGGTACCTAGGCAACTGGACAGGGGCCATGCAGTGGATGTCCTGTATCTGGATTTCAGTAAGGCATTTGACTCAGTGCCACATGGAAGGCTGGGAAGGAAGTTAGTTGGCACAGGGGTGGGTGCAAAGTTGGTGAGATAGGTAGGAAACTGGCTGCAGAGAAGGCAACAGAGGGTGGTGGTGGTGGGTGGGGAGCTCTCACTCCCAAGGGCAGTGCCGAGCGGTGTTCCACAGGGCTCGGTGTTGGGACCAGTGTTGTTTGGGATATTCATTGCAGACATAACATGGGACATCAAGAGCAAGATCAGTCTGTTTGCTAATGATACCAAGGTAGGCGCGGTGGTGGATGACCTAGGGGGATGGCAGGGGTTGCAGGATGATCTGGCAAAGCTTGAAACCTGGTCAGACACCTGGCAACTGGGCTTTAATGCCAAAAAGTGCAAGGTGCTGCATTTTGGGATGAAGAACCCAAGGAGGAGTTACCAGCTAGGGGGAGTGCAGCTAGTCCAGACAGAGGAGGAGAAGGATCTGGATGTGCTCATTACAGGGTCAATGAACAACTCGGCACAATGTAGGAAGGCAGCTGCAAAGGCCAACAATATGCTGGGTTGTATTGCAAGGGGTATATCCTCGAGGAGGGAGGAGGTGATTCTGCCACTGTATAGGTCATTAGTTAAACCACACCTGGAGTACTGCGTACAGTACTGGCGTCCGTATCTGAAGAGGGACATTAAGTTACTGGAGGCGGTGCAGCGCAGAGCGACGAAGATGATCAAGGGGCTGGGGGACTTATACGAGAGGAGGTTGAAGGAGTTGAACATGTACTCACTGGAGGAGAGGAGAGACAGGGGTGACATGGTTGAAACCTTTAAATACATGAAAGGAATAAACAAGACAGGTACAGATGGGCTGTTCAAAGTAAGGGAGGGGAGGGACACCAGGGGCCATGATATGAGACTGGAGCGAGGAAGGTTCAGGAGGGAGATGAGGAGACACGTTTTTACAGAGAGGGTGGTGGCTGGGTGGAATGCGTTACCTGCTGAAGTGGTATGCAGTAGAACAGTGGACTGCTTCAAATGAGGATGGGACAGGACAAAGGGGAGGGCTAATGAAGGGGAAGGGTGGAAGGGAGGGGCAGCTGGAGAATAAGGGGCGCTAGATGCACATTCGAGCAGACTTGATAGACCTCTAGGCCTTTATCTGCTGGCAAATTTTGTATGTTCGTAATCTGCTTACTGCAGGCACACTTTGTCAGCCGGTCAGAAGATGAGGCTGGAGGAGAAGAAGACACAAACGTAGGAGAAAAAATACCAAACAATTTGATGTTGTAGAGATCAAATTAACTGATTTTTCCATTATTTTAATAAAAGCTTGAATTTACATAAATTAAAGTCCCTGTCTCATGATCTGTGTTTCCTGAAAATGTCATGCTGTTTGATTTTGTGGTTTTCTTTCTCTAGTTTACTCTGCAGGCCTCACTGATAGGAACAGAAAAATCTTCACTATTTTCAGTTATTGCAGTTATAACAGATGCTGATTTAAAGAAAACCGCAAAACCAAACAGCATGAAGTTTTCAGAAAACACTAATCATAACACAGGGACTTGAATTCATGCGAATTTAAGCTTTTATTAAAAATAAGTGCAACCTTCCCCCACCAGACCCCCTTTGTTTCTGTCAGCAGGGCTGCTCCTCTCACATCTAGGTGCCACCAAGAGGAATGGGGCTAGTCACTACAAATTATCTTTGCAGAAACTCTGTGTGGACCCATTACTTCTACTACTGAGCCTGTTATCCTTCAGATAGGCAAACCAAATATGGCAACTACCTGGCTCACACCTGGGGGGACCATTTAGCATGGCCAACAACCTGGGTCCCTGGGAGAAAACGTTTGCTCAGCATTGTGCTAGGTTTGTACTTCTGGTCAGGGGCACTCAAGTAAATCTGGACACTGGAAGCAATAACTGAAATGTCCAAACCAGGATGGGATTCTAGAGTGTGGCTTTTATTCACATACAGAGAATAACAAAGCAAAGATGGACCCCCACAGGGCTACTCGCTGGTAATGCAGATTACAGAGGTACAGAGTATACTTCTACACTATGAACCCTCAGGTTCTGAACGGATCTGGGCACACACGGCCCAAACTGGTACACTTCTTTTCTATTCCTTGACATGGCACCCCGGCCAATACTAGGACACTTTTCCATATGGCATGGAGGTTGATGGTGGCTCCCTAAACCTCCCATGAGCACTTTCTAACTCTAAGGTAAAATCCAAAATCCCACATCTGGGTGTTTTCTTCAGACACTGGCCAAGTGCCTGAGAGAAAATCATAGGTGCCCAAACTGAACCCAAAGAGGTAAACCTGGTTACTCCAGATTGGGGGTCTCCCACCTCTTGCTCCCAAATCTATACTCGGCCATTCATTAGTTTACAACACCTTTCTTCGAACTACTGTTTGTAGATGTTCTCTAGAAATGTTTAACACATTTAACACTCTACATTTCACTATGGAGGTGTTCTGAATTTAAAAGTTCTGTACGTGGCTATGTCTTTACCCTAGACCCCTACTGTTGCAGAAAGCTTCTAAGCCATACACAAACTAAAAGTTCTGTACTTGGCAAGTCTTCCTTTGACCCCACAGTAGGCAGACACTTTTACTCTAAACTCTGTCTCGGTGAACACAGTCTCTGTTTCAGAGTAGAACTCACCACAGGTATGCAGGTGTCCCTGGACTTCTTCCCACAAATGTCTCAGCTACTCACAAAACAACTTAATTCTCAGGCAGCTTCTCCCTGTCCAGGCTGGCACAGGAGATTGCCACTGAATTCCTGGAATTCCCCCCATCCCTCTGGGGATGGGGCACTGGAACAACTCTAGGAATGGTCTCTACCACTTTCTTCTGGTTTCTTCTGTGTTCCTCTCTAGGGTGAGAACACACAACCCCTCTTTCTACAGTACCTCTACATCAGAGCTAGGCTCTGAGGAGCTGCACATTGCAGCACTCCTCACACTCCTGAGTCTCCACACAGACTGCTTCCTCCATACTGTCTTGAATTCCCCAACATTCTACTGCTAATCCCCTGCAGCTAGCATTCCATTGTGGCTTATGCAGCTGTGAGAATTCTATGGTGATATCATCACTCCAGCGCAGCTGAAACTGAGAACAGAGTGAGACAGTGTGAAACCCATTTAACTGGCATCTCACAAGCTGCCTTTCCCTGCCTGCCACTGGTTCAAAAGTGGGATTCTAGCAACCCTTGTGAACAAGGGGGTTACATATGGAAAAACGGGTTCATTTTGATCTTTAAGCACTATAAAGAAGAAAAATAAAGCACGGGTTAAGCGTGAGAAAATGGCAGTCGACTGAAGCTGGTGTCTGTGTAGGTTCAATGTACACGGGTCGACTGCAGGAAAGAACTGAGATAGGTTTGGGGGACCACCCCCTTTATAGGATAGGCAGACGTCAGCATGCTGACATCAGCGTAGGCAGTCCCCCATGGTACACTGCTAGCTAGAAGTTTTCTGTGTGGTCCTGGCGCCAGACACCTTCAGTCCTATTAGAGCTGCCTGCTGCCAGAGCCCTCCTGAAGTAAGATCTGGTGTGTATGGACTTTCTGTGACTGGAACTGATAGCAAAGATTATAGCCATATTTTAGTCATAACCAGCCACTGTACCAGGTGTGCCCAAACCTACAGAACTAAACATCAGACTGCCTGGACTGCTGTGCAGAAACTCGAGAAGTTTCTAACGCATTATGGTATACTCTAGTGTATTCACTCTGACCAAGAGCCCAACATTCAGAGCTGCCTAGTGAAGGCATTTCTTGCTGCCCACTGCATTCAGCAGTCACACACCATACCTTACCATCTGCAAGGGGATCCACAACCAGAAAGATTTAATTGTACCTTGTAAGACATGTTAGGTATGCTTGACCCAGAATGGAAAAGAAATTGGAGCCAGCACATCACCAAGTTGGTGCACTCCTACAACTGTACTTGAAACAGTACCACAGATGCTTCACCTTACCTGTTAATGTTTGGTCGAGAAGCCTGTTTGCCAACTGACTTAGCTTTCAGCGTGTCTGCTGATGGAACCTCCAAAGAGTCCTATCCTGAGTACACAAAATGCCTAGAAAAGAGGCTTATGAACTGGCTGCAGGAGCTGCCAGTAAAGTCAGTGCTACAGATAAACTCAGATATGAACAAAAAGTATGAAAACTAGTGTTACAAGTTGGAGACAGAGTTCTCCTCGGGAATCTTGGCCTCGTGGAAAGCACAAGATCGATTGACCATTGGTCCTCTGAACCATATGTCATCCTTGAAAAGCTACCTGATTTACCTGTGTACTGTACCGGATTCATCAAGAACATGGGTGGGGAACTGTCAAAACTATTCACCACAACCATCTTTTGCCCACTGGTCAGCTCAAGACCATTACAGAGGCTGTAACAGAGCTCGTGTGCCCCCTGTGCTGGACACAGTACCTGGAATAGGCAGTGCCACCCTATTCCTGTGGAAGAAGTAATAGTCCCCTGAAAGTCTAGCAGAGCCTGTAGACCACCCATGAAATGAACTTACGACCTCCTAGATGCCTCCTCTGATATCCCCCCTCAGGTGGTTCACAAGCACATAGTTCCTATATCACCCTACATGTTGCAAAATGGATAGGGTGGGAAAGTGCATGTGCACACCCATACCTACTGTTATTAGACAGATACCAATTGTCTAGATAGCCATTGACTGTGATTGTAAGTATAAATGGTTTAGATAGTCAGAACCAAGTGTTAGCGCTGTGCCTATTGATTTGCTTACTTGTATATAGTATGTGTTGAACTTTAATGGCTTGTTGAGGATGCCAAGCTTTTGGGGGGACATGTAAGCTCCCCCATGGGGCTTACCTGAAGGTCTGCAGCCCTGTCGCTGCCCCATGGTGTTTCAGTCAGTGTCCACGGGTGGGATTCCAGCCATAGCACCCCGTGTGATCCCTACAGCTGTGGCCACCTGCTTTCTCTGTTTTGGCCCCATGTGAAGAAGGGGTCCAAGTTCTGATTGCTTTTCTGCACCTCTGGGCACATAGGGAGCCAGTAGTTCAGTCCCTGTAGCTGCCATGAGGGGACCAAAGAATGTAAGTAAAAATATGGCTGCACTATACAGTCTGTGCATGCACAGCCTCCCAGTGTTAAAGGAGCCATGGTTTCTGTAAGAGTAGTTTGGCTGTGGCCATTATTTAACAATGTCCCAGGCTCCAGGGCAGGCAATGGAGCCAGGAATCAGTAGTGGAATGACTCCAGGCATGGGGACAATGATGGTTTGCCCTCTTAAGGCCATATAATGAAAAATATGGCCACTAACTGTTTTGGACAAAAATATAAACAAATATGGCAGTGCCCATAGATTTGATAGTAGCAGGGGATGCTGGGAAAAGTCTCAGAGGGCAGCCTGTGAGCCTGGAGGAAATGCAACCAATCAGAAGGGAGTATGGGGAAAGATATAAAAGGGACTGCACAGCCCACCAAAGGAGAGATTCCAGAGGGAGTCTGAGAGAAAGCAGAGCGGGGAGAGACTACTGTGGACTACCTAGCCCAGTCGGCCTGTTTGTTTGCCCCATTGGCCTTGTTGGCCACAGGATTGGATAAGCTGCAGAGCGTCTTAGGAAAGCAGGTAGCAACAGGAAAAGATCTGAACTGTGTGAGTGGTTCCCTGGATGAAATTTGAACCTTCTGCTGCAAGTTTGAGCTTTATGACTTACAGCCTGAAAAAATCAGGAAACTGTTATTCTGCTGCTTGGGAGTAGGGAAATTGCATTCTGAAGTTAAAGACTCACTCTGGTCACCTAGAAAGAACTGCTGCCTGAGAAAAGAGAGACTGAGCTAATGTGTTTCCCCTCAGAGGGACTAGTGTGTGAACCTGCTTGATTGCTTCTAGCCAGAGACATTGTGAGTGCTGGGGCTAGAAACTGAGCCAGTGCCCCACTGCAGGTGTGCGTTCTGAAGCTGTGTGCCAAGCAGAAAGTCTCAGGGACTTCCAGTCTGCCTATTCACCCTGACCCATGAAGACATCAACAGAGGGGAGGGCGTTGAGAGGTCTGTCAGGTGAACACTGTACACAAAGGCCTTAGAGGTGATGTTTGGAAATGCCTGACAGGTGAAGTTCAGCGTTCTTCACTTCTTCAGTCAGCTGCTGCTTTCCTGCAAACTGCTATTGTGGTGCACCACCAAAAACTCCTGATAACAGCACTGTACCACTTGAAATAATTTTGTCTGCTGAACCACCTTGATCATCTGACTGTAATTACTTCTGGACTGCGGCTCCGAAGAGTCTTCTACTTTAGCTAGCTAGTCAGTAAAGGGGATTAAGACTGGGGTAGGACTCTGCTAACACCAATTTAAGCCCAGGCAGAAAAAAGTGAAAGTGTTTAAAAGTTATTGGACCTAATCCCAGTTACAAGACAGTTTATCCCCATCGCAACCCTGCCTTTTGGAACTACCTCAGTGAGGTACCCACCGCAACTAACTGTTTCTAACAGCCATTTGGGGAAAGCTGGGGGCACCCACAGTTGGTAGGTGTGACAGACAATGTGGGGTATACTTGTTGTTGCCAGTTATGACTGTTGTGCTATTTTTCTCCCCTGTTTACCCCCTCCCTGTACTAAAACAGAAAGCTGGTTTATGATACAATCTAGTACTGCTGCTTATTGGAAAGTGTATGCATTTACTGTTTGGGGAAGGTACTATGGGGACAGTTACTGTATTTTCCTGGGGGGTGGTAATCTGGAATTTATCTCACAGGTATCCTATATCACTACTCCAGGTGGAGATATTGTGCCATTCTACTTCAGTATATCTGTCCACTTAAGAACCCAGGGCCCCAGTGAAGAAGTGTGCAGTGTGGACCCAAGGTCTTCAGAACAGCCACTGTTAGTCAAAGGGGGGCTGTTACAAGCACAAAGGCAAAAACTGAAGCGAGAATAACTCAGGAGGTAACAAAAGTGGACAAGACATTTTTTAGGTATATAAGTGAAAAGAGGAAGACCAGGGGTGGGACTGTAAGGTTAAAAAAGGGAGGGAGGACTGTGTAGAGGGCGACCAGGAAAAGGCAGATATCTTGAACAAATACTTTTGATCACTGTTCACTGAGAAAAGAGGGCAATGGGACAGAGGCACATCCCCCCCAAGTAACATTATGCAATTTCTATGCCACTCTGGCAGGGCAGGACTGTCCCATGGAGACACCTGAAGTAAAGACCCCAGGGGATTCGGAGGTCCTCCACAGTGGAGACCCTAAGGGGGTGGCAGAGGACCCAGGAGGAGAAGGAAGCAAATTCTGGTGGGAAACTCCATCATGAGAGGGACAGATCTGGGGTCAGCAAGGGGGGAGGAGGAGGAGGAGGAGGAGAAGGATGTTAGGTGCCTACCCAGCACCATGGTTCAGAGGGATGGAAAGTGGATCCTGGAGATTGCTACAGCAGCAATATGGGAGGGATAGCTAGACGTCATTTTCCACCTAGGGACAAATGACCTGGCTATGGATGGGAAGAGGATAGTTCAAGAGGAGTTCAGGGAGTGGGAGAGGGATCTTAGGCAGGTAGCAGGCTCAGCGGCCTTTTCTGAGATACTGCCCGCCTATGACAGGAGAGAGGATAGGGTACTCTGTACCAGGACCTTCAACCAATGGTTGAAGGAATGGTGTAAAGAGGAGGGGTTCGGCTACACTGGTGACTGGGGATCACACCTGGAGTAATAAAGGCCTGTACAGAGGAGACTGCCTGTGTCCATCTAGGAGGAGGACTGCAGTCCACAGTGAACAGTTTAAATGTTACACTGGCAAACATTTAAACTAGCTGGGGGGGGGGTGGCGGAAGGAAGGAGGGAGACAAACTGTCCACCCCCACAAACTGGAGTAGTCAGCATGGAGAACCCTAGGGTAGATAAATCCCCAAGGGTACCTAACAGAAAGAAAGAAAAACAAGTTAGTAAAAATGAAAAGAAATGGGAATGTGAACAGAAGTGATAAGGAGACAGGGCAAAAGGAAAAATGGGGGGTTGTCGAGAAGAGTGGCACTAGAAGTTGAAAGGCCATGTGTGCCAACACTCGAAGGTTGGGAAATAAAATTCAGGACTTAGAGGCCATTATGGCAGAGGCTGATCTGGACATTATGACCATTACAGAAACATGGTGCACTAAGAACCATGATTGGGATATAGCCATACCAGGCTATACTCTGTTCAGGAAGGACAGGGTGGGGAAAAAAGGAGGAGTTGTTCATTATGTAACAGATAGCATAAAAGTGACAGAGGTACAGGGAATACAGGGAGGGGTAGAGGTACTGTGGGTCACCATAGAGATGGGGAATGGAGATACTATTCTCACTTGCGTGATCTACGGACTTCCAGCACAGAGGGAGGAGTTAGATACAGTTCTGGAAGACGCTATCCAAAAGATGGTAAATAAGCGGGGGGTGCTGCTGGTGGGAGACTTCAATCTGCCAGATGTGGAATGGAGTATCCCAGCTGCAGCTACAACTAGGATCAGGGACATCCAGGCAACTAGTTAGGGATCCCACTCATGAGGGGGCAATACTGGACCATGTACTAACTAATGGAGATGGTGTTGCAGATGTCACGGTGGGTGGCCACCTGGGGACCAGTGATCACCATACTGTGTAGTTCAATATAAGGACTGGGGCAGGCTTGAGCCACACAAGGACGAGGTCCTGGACTTCAGGAGAGGATTTTAAAAGATGGGGAATGCTTCAGAGGTGCCCTGGTGTGGGTGGGGTGGGGGGGACTTGGATGGAGTGGAGGAACTTTGAGCAAAACTAAAAGGGGGCATAGAGAAGGCAACAAACCTCTAAATCAGGCTAGTAAGCAAAGCCAGGAGGATAAAGAGAGACCGCTATGGTTCTCTGAGGAAGTGGCTGAGAAGGTAAAGGCCAAAAACGTTAGCAATCAAGAAGTAAAAGGAAACACAGAAAGAGGAGGAGGAGGAGGATAGGGAGCTGTATCTGGAGAAACAGAGGGAGGCAGAGAAATCAGTTAGGAGCACAAAGGTGCAAACAGAGGAGAAAATAGCCCAGGAAGTAAAGAAAGGGGACAAGACATTTTTTTGAGGTATGTAAGCGAAAAGAGAAAGACCAGTGGAGGGAATGGAAAACTAAGACAGGGAGCAGGAATTGTGTGGAGGGGGGTAAAAAAAAAGCAGGTATCTTGAACAAATACTTTTGTTCAATGTTCACAGAAGAAAGGGAAGGAGAAGGGCCACAGGAAAAATGACAGGAGCATTGAAAGAAGGGTGGTGGACACTAATCCATTTAGAGAGGAGAGGGGTCCTGAAGGAACTCACAAATCTGAAAGTGGAAGTAAGTGAAAAAGTAGCTTGGCAGAAGACACCAGGAGAAAGGACTGCGGTGTGACTGGACTTCTGTACTGGGACTATATTGCCCTCCTTCCCACCCAAAGCTAGTTCTACTTTTATAGGCACGGGATTTGACTGACAACAGGAACTTCCTGTTTGGGAGCAGGAAGTGAGTGATCACAGAGCCACCAAAGACCCACCATTCTAGAAGGGCAAGAGTAGCTCTCTGGCCCCCTCTTGCTGCTGGAGGTCTGCCTCTGAGCAAGTAAGGGGTCTACTGAGAAATATAGATATTCTTGTCTCAGAACAGGACAATCAGGAGCTTTAAGGACACACAGGCAGAAAGTAAGGAGAGAGAGAAAAAAAAAACAGAGGAAAGAGTAAGGATTGCAAACAGTTAAGGGGCCAGAAATAAGACATGATGGGAGTGGTGCAGTGCAGTGGCTGTGGAGCAGCAGTCTTCCGGGAGACATTCTGGAGGATGCAGTATTGTTCCATCTGCAGGCACCTCTCTGGGCTGAGGGAGGAGGTTGCTCATCTCCAGGCTGAGTTGGCCAGGATTTGTGGGACCTCCTCTTCCATCCAGAGACCACCAGTGCCACTGCCGTTGCCTCAGAGGTTGCCAAGAAAGAGGAGATTGGACCACAGTGGGCTCCAGGAGGGTGAGGTGGTGGACAGGCGCATCCCTCCAGTTGTACCTCTCCACAATTCCTATGCCATTCTGGCAAAGTGTGGTTCCTCTATGGAGGAACCTGCAGTGGAGACCAAGGAGGATGCTGGGAACCTCCACAAAGGAGCCCCACAGGAGGGTGGCAGGGGACCCTGCAGGGGAAGGAAACAACTCCTGGTGGGGGACTCCATTATTAGGAAGGTAGAACTGGGGGAAGAAGGAGAGAGGAAGGTAAGGTGCCTGCCTGGCACCATGGCTTGGAGGAACAGGGAGCGAATCCTCAGGATTGCTGGAGCAGCTGCACAGGGGAGGGAGCTGGATGTCACTGTCCACCTAGGGACAAATGACCTGGCTAAGAAAGGGATTAGAGAAGTGCAGGAAGAGTTTGTGGAATTGGAGAGGGGCCTTAGACAAGTAGCACGCACGGTAACCTTCTCGGAGGTGCTGCCCATCTATGGCATAGGAGAGGATAGGGTGTTCCGCATCATGGGATTCAATCAGTGGTTGAAAAACTGGTGTGGAGCTCAGGGATTTGGCTTCATTTGGGACTGGGAGTCCACCTGGAGTGATGCAAGCCTATACTGGCATGATGGGCTGCATCTGTCCAGGAGGAAAACCAAGATCCTAGGTAATAGGTTTAAATGCTTCATTGGCAAGCATTTAAACTAGCCAAGGGGAGAGGCACTGGAAAGGAGCAGGGAAATCCTAGCCCCTCCCTAAAAAATCATGGTAGTAAGTGCAGCAAATGCCAACATAGAGGTGTCGAAAGGGAGACGGGCAGGGGTAAATGGAGAAAGTGACAAAGGCAAGAAGGACAGGGATGGCGCAAAAAGGAGTAAGGCCATCAGGAAATGGAGGGTAATGAGTACCAATGCCCGTAGTCTGTGCAACAAGCTCCCTGAGCTGGTGGCCTTGATGGAAGAGGGATGCCAGGATATCGTAGCAGTCACAGAAACATGGTACACAGAGAACCATGACTGGGATGTTAACATACCAGGGTACATAACCTATAGGAGAGACAGGCAGGGGAGAAGAGGGGAGGAGTAGCTCTCTATGTAAAGGAAGGATAAAAGCAACTGAACAAAAGAGTAAACAGGGAGGAGAGGGCACTGTGGGTCACCTTGGAGACTGGAAGGGCACCACAATCCGCTTAGGGGTTGTGTGCAGACCCCATGTCAGGGGAGGAGCGGACAAGGATATGATAGAAGGCATTCTTAGAATGGCAGAGAAAGGGGAGACACTGTTGATGGGAGACCTGAATATGCCAGATGTTAACTGGAGCACATTTGCTGCAGCCACATCCAAGAGCAGGGCCATTCTTGATGCCCTACAGATGGCAGGCCTCAGACAGCTAGTTTCGGAACCCACTCGTGAGGGAGCAATCCTAGACCTTGTACTCTCAAACGGGGGCAGTGAGAGGATCTCAGATCTAGAAGTGGGTTGCCATCTGGGAACAAGTGACCATCAAACAGTGTGGTTCCCGTTAAACTTAGCTACAAAGTCAAGCCATACAAAAGTGAGGGTACTGGACTTTAGGACGGCTGACTTTGGCAAGATGAGAGGTGCTGAAAGGCACTAGCAAACAGGCTAGAAGGAGGTGTGGAGCAACAATGGGGAATCATCAAAACTGCCATTACAGAGGTAACAAGCCTTTGTGTGAAGCAAATAAACAAATCAAAATGAAAGAAAAAAACACTATGGTTCTCAAAAGAGGTGGCTGTGAAAGTCAGGAAGAAAAAGATAGCATTCCGGAAGTATAAGGAAACACAGAAGGAGCAGGACAGAAAGCTGTACAGTTAAGGCAGAAGGAAGCAGGGAGGGAAGTCAGAAGAGCAAAGGCCCAAACTGAGGAAAAACTAGCCAACTCAGTTAAGAAGGGGGATAAAACCTTTTATAGGTACATCAGCGAGCGTAGAAAGACAAAGGAAGGGATAGTGAGGCTGAATAGAATGAACGGTGGGTGGGCAGAGGGGGACATTGAAAAAGCAGGGATACTGAACGAATATTTCTGCTCAGTATTCACAAAAGAGGAGGGGGAAGTGCCTAATCCAATTAACAGAAGCACTCTTGATAGGGAGGTCGATCCCAGTCCTTTCACAGAAGAAAGGGTTCTGCAAGAACTCCTAAAACTGAAGGTGGACAAAGCAATGGGTCCTGATGGAATTCACCCTAGAATTCTAAAAGAGTTAAGGGAGGAACTAGTGAAACCACTGGCTACTCTTTTTAATAAATCATGGGAGGATGGTGTGGTACCCGAGGACTGGAAGAAGGCAGATGTGATTCCCCTTCACAAAAGTGGGACCAAGATAGAGACAGAAAACTACAGACCTGTCAGTCTAACCTCTGTGGTAGGGAAAGTGATGGAGTCACTTCTGAAGGAAAGAATAGTTGAGTACCTAGAGGCCAGTGGGGCACAGGACCCGAGGCAGCATGGGTTCACAGCGGGAAGGTCATGTCAAACGAATCTAATAGATTTCTTTGACTGGGTGACCAAAGTAGCAGACCAGGGAGGGGCTGTGGACATGGCCTACCTAGACTTTAGCAAGGCATTTGACACAGTCCCACACAAAAGATTAATAGTCAAATTAACCAGCCTGGGAGTGGGTCCCAGGGTGGTAGCCTGGGTAAAACATTGGCTGCACAACAGAACACAGAAGGTAATTATAAATGGAGTCCACTCTGAAGAAAGAGGGGTTACTAGTGGGGTACCGCAGGGTTCAGTATTGGGTCCAGTCCTTTTTAATGTCTTCATCAGTGACATTGCAGAGGGACTGGAAGGAAAAGTATGCCTTTTTGCAGATGATTCAAAGATCTGCAACAGGGTTGATATACAAGGAGGCGTGGAAAGAATGAGAAGGGACTTGGCAAGGTTAGAGGAATGGTCAGAAGTCTGGCAGCTAGGATTCAATGCAAAGAAGTGCAAAATAATGCACCTGGGAAACAAGAACCCAGGGGAAGAATACACAATGTGGAGGGAGGTAGTAACAACAACAAAAAAGGAAAGGGACCTGGGGGTAATCACATCAGATGATCTTAAGGTTAGCAAGCAATGTGAGAAGGCAGTAGGGAGAGCTGGGGGTATACTGGGATGCATAGGGAGAGGCATCAGCAGCAGAAAACAGGAAGTTGTTATCCCTCTGTACAAACAGTTGGTGAGACCCCATCTGGAGTACTGCATCCAGTTCTGGAGACCCCATCTCCGCAAGGACATAGACAGCATAGAGGCAGTCCAGAGGAGGGCAGCTAAAATGGTGCAGGCTCTGCAAGAGAAGCCGTATGAGGAGAGACTAAAGGAGCTGGATATGTATACCCTTGAGGAAGGAAGGGAGAGGGGGGACATGATAGAAACTTTTAAGTACCTCAGTGGAATCAACAAAGTCCAAGAGGGTAGCATCTTTCAGAAAAACAGACGAGCAAGAACAAGGGGACACAATTTAAAGATAGAAGGGGGGCGGTTCAGGGGCAATGTGAGGAAGTATTATTTCACAAAGAAGGTAGTGGATGCATGGAACAGCCTTCCTGAGGAGGTTGTGGGGTCTAAAACTGTGGGAGAATTCAAGAATGCATGGGACAGACATAAGGCAGTTCTTGTGGGGGGTAGGAAGAAATAGGCTGTTGGTTAACTAGGATCTGCGGCCTACCCTGTAGGTAGGGAAATGGGCAGACTAGATGGGCCAAGCGGTCCTTATCTGCCGTCAAAGTCTATGTTTCTATGTGGACAAGGCAATGGGACCAGATGTGGTCCATCTCAGGATACTGAGGGAACTCAGGGAGGTGCTGGCTGCACCACTGACAGTCCTGTTCAACTTCTCACTGGAGACTGGAGAGGTTCTGGAGGGCTGGAGAAAGGCAGCTATAATCCCACTTTACAATAGTGGTAGTAGGAAGGAGCCCGGCAACTACAGGCCAGTCAGCCTGACTTCGGTGGTGGGGAAATGCTTGGAATCACTACTGAAGGAAAGGACAGTGGAATATCTTGAATCCAGTGGCTTACAGGACACAAGCAGCATGGATTCATGGGGGGAAGGTCTTATCAAATGAGTATAACAGATTTCTTTGACTGAGTGACCAGGAAATTTAGATCAGGGAGGAGCGGTGGATGTGGTCTACCTGGACTTCAGCAAGGCATTCAACACCATCCCACACAGTAAGTGATTTAAAGTAAGTAAATAACTAATACTTTATTTCTATTTTAGCGCCCAATACTGGAGGATCTGGGTGCCATTACAGTCAAAGGTAGGATTGGACAGTACAAACAATGTTCTTGTAATTACTAAAATTCAAATAAATATAAAATTAAATATCTCTACAGTCAATTATACATTATCATAAAAAGCCTTCTTAAAAGGATGGGTCTTCAGGCCCTCTTTAAATGCCTCCACCATTGAGGCCTCCCTTAAAGATCTTGGCAGCGGAATTCCAGAGGGCTGGGCTGGCCACCTTGAAGTAACAATCCCACTGAGGTTTTCAGTCCAGCCCTCAGAATCACCAGGAGGCCCTCAGTGGAGGAGCAGAGAGAACATACTTGAATGGCTAAAGTTAGGAGGCCAGACAGGTAACCAGGGCCCAGGCCATATAGGGCCTTATAAGTCAGCAAGCCCACCTTGAAGATGATCCTCCACCTGACTGGCAGCCAGTGCAAATCCTGCAGGACCGAGGTCACATGGCAGGACTTTGGTAAGCCCACCAGCAACCTGGCCGCTGTGTTCTGCACTAGCTGCAGTTGGTGGTGCGTCCCTCCATTGACCCCCAAAATACAGATCATTACAGTAGTGCAGCCTAGAAGTCACAAAAGCGTGCGTGTATATGTGTGTACACAGGAGATCAGTAAGCAAGTTCAGTAGCCTAGGAGTGGGACCAAAGGTGGTACACTGGGTAAGAAATTGGCTAAGGTATAGGAGACAGAGGGTGGTGGTAAATGGAGTTTACACCGAGGAAGGGAGGGTGACCAGTGGGGTACCTCAAGGATCTATACTGGGATCGGTCCTCTTTAATGTCTTTATTAGCAACATTGCAGAGAGGCTGGAGGGAAAGGTCTGCCTGTTCGTGGATGACACTAAACTCTGCAACAGGGTAGACACTCTGGGGGGGGGAGCTGAAAAGGTTAGAGGAGCGGTCAAGGCAGGGGTGTAGCCAGGGAATTCACAGCTGCACACCATGTGGACTCACGGCTACCCCCCTCTTATTAGGGTGAGCTACCCCCCCCCAGGGTATAGCCAGACATTGCACAAATGTACAGGACCATATGTGATGCCTCATTGTGCACAATAAGTACAACAATTGTATCACATGACAGTGGTTGTTGCCATGCATGGGTGATTACAAATACCATGCATTGTTCTCTAAGGCATCCATATAACAGCCTGGTTCCTGTACAGTTGTACTATCCTTGGAATGCAAAGAGAGTATTAGTGACCAGTAAATCTAGGTTCGACCCCTATGAATGACATTACAGAAGGGTACAGTGGTTTCATTGTTAGATGTCATGGAAACTGATGCAGGTCAGAGCCTATTTGCTACCCCCCTTAACTAAACCTGCACACCATGGAGTGCTTGGAGTATGCCTGCCTACACCCATGGGTCAAGGGTATGGCAACAGGGCTTCAATGCAAAAAAGTGCAAAATCATGCACTTGGGGCACAGAAACCCAGGGGAGCAGTACAAAATTGGGAGCAGAGGTATTGATGAGCACCAAACAGGAAAGAGACCTGGGAGTTATCATATCTGATGATCTAAAGGTGGCTAGGCCGTGTGACAAAGCAGTCAGGAGAGCTAGCAGGATGCTGGGGTGCGTACGGAAGGGGGTCACCAGCAAAAAGAGGGAGGTGGTGTTACCCATGTATAGATCACTGGTGAGAACACACCTGGAGTACTGTGTCCAGTTCCGAAGACCTCATCTCTAGAAGGACATAGAAAGAGTGGAAGCAGTTCAGAGGAGGGCACCCAAAATGGTGCAGAGTCTACATCAAAAGCCCTATGAGGAAAGACTGCGGGACCTTAATATATATATACACTACAGGAATGGAGGGGGGGTATGATAGAACCTTTCAAATAACTCATAGGTATAAATAAGGTTCAAGAGGGAAGCATCTTTCAGCAAAAAAAATACTCAAGGACAAGGGGTCATGCTATGAAGCCAGAGGGGGGTAGACTCGGGGGAGGTGTGAGAAAGTATTTCTTCATGGAGAAAGTGGTGGATGCCTGGAACAGCCTCCCAATGGAGGTGGTGGGGGAAAAAACTGTAATGGGGTTCAAGAAAACACAGGCTAGCCATAAGGGTGTACCTTTAGGTTGTCAACCCTAACGCTCACCCCATTCTCGTATACCCTACACACATCTCAGTTTATTTACTGATGGAATAGGATGAGTGTTAGGACTGACAACCCCAAGGTACACCCCACACTTGAGTTGTGAAAACTCAGGAGACGTGAAACCATAATGTTTTTTCCTGTTGCTGACTGCAGGGTGGGGGTGGGGTGTAAGGGTTGGGAACCCTAACTCGACACTTCCTTACTTTTGCTGTTTTAACCCTAAGTGGTGCATTAATGAGGTTTTTTTTTGCAATGTATAATGGCAAAAACTCTGTTTCTAATACTTCAGTTAGGGTTGTTCCTAACGACAAAGCGGAAAATTAGCTATTAGGGTTCTGTACTGAAGCCCAACACATTCCCACCAACAGGCATCGGGGTGAGCGTTGGGGTCATCGGTCCTAACTCTCACCACATTCTCCTATACTGCACTCCTAGTCCTTATTTCAAAGTGTTTCCAAGATACAGGCCCCAAAAGGCGCAGCAGATGCCGTAATGTTAGTCTATGGGAAAAATAGTCAACTTTGGAGTACTGTAATTTTGCAGCTCTCTAATATTTTGTCACCAAATCACCAAAAGGCACATCTGTGGGATCTTGGTTTTCTCCCTTCCAAATTTCAGCCCAAAAGACCAAACCATTCTTTTGCAGCAGGGTGGCAAAGATTTCCGATTCTTTTGGGCATGGTGTTGCAAAGTAGTGTCGCACATTACGACACTTTCACAAAATAAATCACGAAAGTATCGCAAGTGCGACACTACAGTTTACAAACATTTTAAAAACATATTTCTGGGGTGTTTAACCACCCCAAAAAAGACATGGCTAGTAGCATCCTCAGGGCTCGACTAGGTGAACACAAAAATAATTGTGTCCCTAGAGGGTCCCAAATTTAATTGTCAAGCATTTCTGTGACCAGTCACTGAAAATAAAATGGCTGATTCACAACGCTACATGGGTCATTTGTGCATTTGTGACACTTGAATAGTTTGCTAACTTTTCTCATTGACTATAATGGGAAACTTGTTTTTTGAATAACTTTTGAACCGTTTAATATTTTTTTACAAAATCTTTGAAAGGCACATCAGGGACCACGGCTGCATGTTTCCTGAAGGTTTCAGACAGGTCGCACAAACCATGCAACCTGCAGGCACAAGCAAGAAATGCACAGAAAAGCATAAATACGATTTTCTATTGTGCTTTATAGCTCCGCAACTGTACATCCGACCTTTACGAAACTTGGCAGATCCAGAGATCTATAGTACTGCTCTGTGCCTGCTAAATTTCAGGCAAATCCATCATATAGTGGCAAAGTTATTAAGCTGCAAGTTTTCACACTTTAACCTTAAATGGGGTACTCACCTTAACTACAGCGGCACTACCGTGCCTCTATAGCATATATATATATATATATATATATATATACACTCACATACATTTAAACATAAACTATATTACAATTTAAAATATATAGGTAATCTACACAGGATGTGTTTAATAATACCAACAGTACAGGCCCTTAAAGTATAATTTTCTTAACAAACTGCAGTAGCTAATTCAGTTACTTAAGAGGCAGTGCTACTGAATGATGCCATTCAGAATGCGTCTTCGGTTGACAAGAAACAGATGTGAATATTTTTCTTTCAGTGTGACTCGGCACTTATTGTTGCCTACCTCAGGGTCCAGCTCCTCTAGTTCACTTTCAAGCTGTTTAAGGTCTTCCTCAGAGAGTTTACTGAGGATTTCATCCTCATCGATGTCCTTGTACTTCTCCAGCTCTTTTTTAAATGGCAATTCCATAGCCTCCTCAGCAAAGTCCCTTCAGGCAACAGTATTCCGATGGGAATTTACAGACTAGATTGAGGGTCAGTGTCCTGTAAAAATAATCCACAAAAAAATTATGTTGGGAAGAAGGGATGGCCTGCAGTAGGGTATTATATGTATCTGTAAAGTATATGGCTAAAACCAAAACACTGTGGCCACCAAGTCCTTCAACACCTATACCAAAGGAGCACATTTCTGCTTGAATATCTGATTTTCAGGGGGGACAGACATTTTCATCATTTCTTTGAAGGTACTGAATTACTCCTCTAGGAAGAAATGTTCTTGCTTTATGACATTTATACTGATAAATGGACAATTTTATTCCAACAAGCATGTTGTCAGCTCTGTTAAGATTATCTCATAGTCTTCAGCAAAGTAGTTTCTTTCACTAATGCCCTTTATTAGACACAATCATTATGTCTTATTCTAACTCTCTTCTATAACAATCTTTCCTCCAGCTCTGAATACCTCCTAACACATATTCTGTATCCCATGGTCCTTCATTAAAGAAAGAAGTGCCTACCCTAAACACAGATTACCACATTGCTCTCAAACTGCTACATTCAAACATGGTTGGAGCACAGGTTGAGTGCCCACATCTGTTCTGAATATAGCAACCTAGAGCAAAATCCAATGGATGGACAAGTACATTCCCCACTTCACTGTAGAGGCAAGAGCCTACACAGTATTTACCACAGGCAAGCAAGAAGCAAAAACAGCGACAGTAGTTGTCCCAAACCTGTTAGTGCACCTGTGCTAACTTGCTATATTCAAAGGTCCCCATACAAATGACCCCTTAGCCCATTAAAATTCAATGATGTGAGATGTTAGCTTGCCCTCCATGAACTGTCTTCCCATCAATGATGCATGTACATCCCCCCTCCCGCCCTAATCCTTGAGTACATTTGACTAGAAGGTATAATCCTGTTCTTATCAATGCTGGGCTCGCCATGGGTCATTCAGACAAAAATCTATGAGATGTTTCTGAAACATTTTGAATACTGGAAAGTGTCTAGTGTGGTTTCCATCCACCAGACCCAGGCAACTACAGGCCAGTCAGACTAATATCAGTGCTGGGAACTGTTCTGCAGACCATTTGAATGATGGGAGCACTTTATCAAGGCCATATTTTTTTTTTCCTGCCTTGGCATGGTTTTAGGAGGGGCAGCTTATGCCAAATCAACCTGAACGCCTTTCTATAGGAGTGACCAGGAATGTGAACAAGGGTACGGATGTGCATGTAGTAAGACCTTTGACACTGTGGCATATGACAAGATTCTGAGTAAAGTAAACCACTGCTGCATGCATAAGACATACACAAGGTGGACTGCCAACTGGCCTGGGGACAAGAAAAAGAGGGTAGAGATGGATGGTCACTATTCTGAGTAGAGAGAAGAACTCAGCGGTGTCCCTCAGGGGCTACTGCTCATCACCATTTTTTATCAGTGATTTGGAAACTGGGGTCTCCAGAAAGCTGCTTAAGTTCATTGATGACATTAAACTAGCCAGAGTGATGGACTCCCTTGAGGATAGGAACACATTTCAGGAGGACCCGAACAAGCTATACAGTTGGTCCAACCCCTGGAACCATGTGCTACATTTGGGTAGAAGAACAGGAGGTAAGACCAAAACACTGCACTGGGATACACTTCCTGCAGTCTAGGAGGGAAAAGGACTGGGGGTCAAAAAGATAAGGGGCTGAAGCAGGGCAGAAAATCAAGCAGTCCAGTAGAATGCGGGCGCATCAAAAGGGGTTTACCAGCAGAATCTTGCCAATCTACAAAAAGGACAGTGGAACAGTCTAGAGGGTGCAACACCTGACCACCAAAATAATCAACAGTATGGGAGACAGAAGCTATAAGGATAGAATAGAGGCCCTTAACATGTTCACGTGTGAGAAAAGGAGACTGAAAGGGGACATGATCGCAGTCTTTTGCAAATTCAGTGTATTGACAAGCTCTAACAGTTAACGATGTTCAAGCTGGTGTCCTACAGCAAGATGCAGGGATGCACAATGGAGCTCACTGCTGGTAAATTCAGGGGTAAAGTTAGAAGGTACTTTTTGCCCTACAGGGTGGTGTCCCTATGGAACAACCCAATAGCTTTGACAGCAGAGACAGTGGACAATGAAGACAGCACAGGCCTGTAAAGTAAGCCTGGACACATTTCTGCTTACCAAGGGAATCATCGGGTACCCAGGGCCAGGGTAGTAGCATGAGTGTGGAATCCCTATAAATTGGTATGTGTTTGCACTGCATACGTATTCCATCCCTGCTTGTGACAGGCAGACATCATGGCCCCAAAATCCCTCCAAAACACAATTTACTAAGTTACTATGGGGTCCTAATATAATTTTCATTTCAGCTTTTGGATGCCCAATATTCAGTAATGATCACACCCACCACTACCCAGCCACCTCCTGCTCCCTCAACCCACCCCATAAAAGCAAGCACCACCAACCTCAGTACCCACCCAACAAACATAACTTTAAATACTTACTCTATAACCCTCCAGCACCACAAGCCCCAATAGTCTTCAAAAAGTAATTTTACAGTGCTTTAAATTATATTTTAAAAGCTGTAACGTTTGAACTGTAAGGCTTAGAAACTTAAAGGTCTTTTCATAAATGAAAGCTTGGTGTCTGATCAACATAACAGATCCTAATGACACAGAGCTCATGTGTTTCTACATGATTATACAAGCCAGTTCATGTCCATAAAAATAACAGTGTTTTAAAAATGTTTTTAACCATTTCATGTTTTTATATAGTCATACATGGAAGATCTGGCAACATCATATATCAGTATATCAACTAGGATGGCTCCAAGGATTCATTTAAAAAAAAAACACACACACACTTTTCTAGCCTCAACAGTTTCAAAGTTATACCACTTTAATAATACTATCTTTGGAAAGTTATAACTTTGAAACCATTGAGGCTAGAAGCTTTTTTAAAAAAATGAAAGCTTGGAGTCAGCATATTAGGAATCATTCCCATTGCTATTGGCCTGGATATTCATACTGGGCCAGGCACTGGCACAAGCCTGGGCGCAGTGCAACTGGGATGCGCCAGAGCCAGGTGATATTCAATGGTGATGCGCCATGGCACAGCACCATTGAATATGGCACAGACAGTGCACTCACTGTGCATGGCACAGTGGCACTATGCTGACGCAAGCCACAGAAAGGGAGCCCGGAGATGCACCAGCGCAAATGCAGTTGTGCTGGGCGCATCACCCATGATATTCAGCAGAGGGCATGCAAATGAGGCCATAATATATTCAAGGCACAAACAGGTCCATTTGCATATCATTATGACTCCATTTGCATGCCTTGAGCAGGGCAGCCTGGTGACTTGCACCTGGCACCCTGCACAGCATGACGTGTGCAGTGGGGATCCCGGGGCATCCCCCGCCCCATAGCCGCGACCATGGTAAATGGAAAACAAAACAGTCCCTGGTAGTCTAGTGGACCTCCCTCTCGAGTCCCCGATTCCTCGAGAAATGTAATATATGACCTGCCCTGGTAGTCTAGTGGTCCCACCCTCTCCTGATTCCCCGATATATGTAATTGCTGGCCTTCCCTGGCAGTCTAGTGGCACCCCCCCTCTCCCGTGTCCCCAATTGCCATAAAATACTGTTGAAATATTCCCTGGTAGTCTAGTGGTGCCCCCCCCATGTCCCCAATCACCATAAAATACTACCCAGAATTGCCCTGGTAGTCTAATGGTATCCCCCCGCCCATTACGCCAATCACGGTACATTTCTGTATATCAATTTCCTGGTGATCCGGTAACCACCCCTCCACCCTCAGGACACTGCCCACCCCCACCCCCATAATCGGGGGTGGCTGCAACCCGCCCGCATACCGCTAGCCTGGCCACCTGCCAGATGATAGGTGCAGTATGGGCTTGCAGGGCATACCGTCATAGGTCCCAAATATGTGAATGAAGTCATTCACATATCTGGGATTTTCTAGTAATGGAGTTTGCAAGCCCATTGGTTCACACTGTGGACCAATGGACTTGCAGCCATACTGTACCTGTCATTCAGCGGGCGGCCGGGCAGTATGCAGGTAGGGCTGCAGCCACCCACCGATGATGTGGGGAGCGGGTGGGCAAGGGTGCTGTGTGGGTGGAGGGATGGGGGTGCCACTGGATCAGCAGGGAAATGTTATATAGAGATGTACCGCCATTGCGGCAATGGGCAGGGGGGTACCACTAGACTACCAGGGCATACTTCAACAGTATTTTACGGCGAGTGCAGCAATGGTGGGGGGTGCCAATAGACTACCAGGGTGTGTTTTCATTTACATTTATTGTGGCATCAGGAGGGGGTACCACTAGACTACCAGGGGATGTGGGTGCTTATGGACAGTGTTCTGGGTGGGTGGGTGGCCACCCACGACTGGCGGCTGCTGTGTTGCGCCCTGCAATACAGCAGCCCGCCTGTGGGTGGCCAGGATTTGTCCCAATTTTTCATGGGCTCAACTTTGAGGCCACCTATGCAGCGCAGTGCAGGGTTGCGCCAGCATATGCGCCGCACATCCCGGTCTGAATATCAGGATGTGCCGCATATGCATGGGTATGCCCCCTGCATCTGCGCCGCATACAATTACACTGCGCCCTAGCGCAACGGGATTTGTGCTACATCGGGCAGCCCTTTCAATATCCTGCTGGGGTGCAATACAGGGCTACACTGGCACAACTCTGTTGTGCCATGCGCAACCCCTTTGAATATCCGGGTCATAGTTTATACGGGTGAATACTATTTTTTTATGTTGCTTTCCTATTTAAAATCATGTTTTTGAGTATATCATCTATGCATGTTTTTTTAGTTCTCTGACACAGCTAAAACATAGTACTGATACTATTTATTTTGTCCTGATACATAAATTTGGCTTTTTAAGAAGAAATTTATACTATTTTTTTTTTTTACTTTTCTGAATTTTGGAGTATCATGTTATACGGGTGACTCAAATTGAGCGACTCCGTTTGAGCGCCTATAATGTGAGCAACCCTGAAAGGGCAGCAAGGCATGGTAACAGCGAGGCTGAAGGGGAATATAAGTGACTGTGAAGGAGGGTGAACAAAAGAGGAAGATTAAAGGAACAGGTATGTGGGGAGGTAGTTTGTCAGGGTGTTGCCAAGCTGGCCGTGCGGAGTGGTGGTGAGGGTGGATGGCTGCAGTGAGGGAGGTTCAGGGGCTGGGTAGGGGTGCTTTTTTGTGTGTGTTTTTATGGGAGTTAAACTTTTTTTTGTGACTCCAATTTCCCCCACCCCTCAGGTTGCCTCCCCACATATTTTCCCCCTCGCAGCTTGTGTTTCCCTCCCCGAGTTGTGTTCCTCCCTGAGTTTCTCCCCTTCCCCAACACGCACCCCCTGGAGATGATAATCTAAGTTAGGGGTGAAAAGCAGGCACAGCCCCCCACATACATGTGTTCCTTTCTTTATTAGATTTACTTGCTGTTTTGTGGTTGCTGGGAAGCGTACATTGCCATTTTGCTTTTCCGCAGTGTACACTCACTGTAACGGGACTCGCTGTTGTTGGTCGCCATCATGACATGGAAACATATTTTAGCAACACTACATATTATTTAAAGGGGGACTGTCATCAACAGGATTTCTTAATGTCTGAAAGCCCATAAAATGCTAATTTGATTGAGCCATTGTGTTGGTCTGGGAGTCTTTGCAGTCCAGAGTTATTCATATGTAAATCACCCTGTAATTAAGGGCTGGTGGCAGCCATATGTTTTGGGTTCCTGACAGGAAATGATGTCACCGAGGGTGTAGGTCCTCCTTTGTATTTAATCCAACAGGTTAAACTGGAAATCAACTGTTTTATTAAGTGTGTTTTAAGGTGTTATTATAACACTTTCTACATCTATAAGAATTGGTTTGTATGTGCATTGAAACTAGTGATTTATTACCTTTACATTTCAGACTGTTAGCAAAATAATCCATCTTCAGGACTGCTTTAACCTCTATGATATACAGTACTGACAGCTGAACATGTCAGTACAGATTTCTGGGGCTGCCACAGTACCACCTTCTGTCTTTTTCCATCCCTTCTCTTACAGACTTTTCTCTTATAATTTTGTGTGTGTTAACTTGGGTCTACAAAATGCAAATGTGACTACATACCTACTGGCCTGGCATCATTGCCTCCCTGTGCTCCCACAATACACCTGGGAACAAGTTGTTGCTCAGTGTGCCTTTCCTGGATAAAGACAGTAAAAACAATCTGCTCATGTGTTATGATTCTAAAAATATGCTCTTTCTATCCAGATTTGACTTGAAAAAATAGGACACAATTACTATAGATGGACAATATTGTTAAAACATGCATAATCTGAAATGCATTATTAAAAGAATATTTTACTTCTTTTCATGAAGTTAAAAGTATGACAGTTGCTTACTGAAATACTTTGGATGCAATGGAATTTTGCAATTACAACACTTCCTACATTTATAATATTTGCTTTGTATGTGCAGTGAAACTAGTGATTTACCACCTTTACATTTCAAACTGTTGGTAAAAATAGGGAAAGGGGAAATTGTTTTACAAGGGAAGGCACACTAAGCTGAAGCTTGTTTCTAGATGTGACCTGGGAACACAAGGAAGTTTAGTGACTTACTCAGAGTCACACAATATGCAAGAGGGGACTGTGGGATTCAAACCCCGGTCTCCAGGTTTGTAGCTCAGTGCCCTTAACCACTGCGCCTCTTAATAATCCAATTGAATTCTGGTATTGTTACGGTAGAAAATCCCATTCCATCCAAAGTATTTCAGTAAGAAACTGTTATATGTTTAACTTCATCAAAAAAAGTAAAATACTCTTTAATTAGTGGTGATCATTTTTTTACACACAGATAAAGACACTTTTATCTCCAGTTACAACCTCCCAGTTAATATACGTGGTTACAACCTGGAGGTTGTAATCAACACCTGTCAATCGAGTATCACCACAGAAAGCTAACTGGTGCGTGGTTTCACTGTGGGCAGGATGAACATCTTGCACAACGTAGAAGCTCCATTACCGAGCACCGGTACCAGTACTCAAGCTTTGTCACACACTGTTAAGTCAAGTAAGATTTTAAATATTTTTAAATATCTATCTGATTGATCCTGCCTTGAAAATGAAAAAAAAATAATCTGGTTGATCCTGTCGTTCATACCCTTCAAGCACGTCTTACACTATGCAGCAATTCCAGAATGTCATTACCACTGTAATGTGAAAAAAAGGAAAAAAAAAGGGGTTAGACAGGCAGTGTGTGTGTATGTGTGTGTGCGTGTGTGTGTGTGTGTGTCTCTGACAGAAGTGCTGCACTAACTGAGCTGTGCTGAAAGGGGAAAAAAATATCACCATTAATTAAATAAAATAATGTGTGTCTGTATAAAAACCAAAATTATATACACACACTCATTGTGTGATGCTTTTCTAACCCCACCCCTCGGGGTTTATGTTGCATCCCATACCTCAGGTGTGTGTAAAATTCTGGTTACACACATCCACCCATATATTATTCTATATTTTAATAACGCATTTCAGGTTATTCATGTTTTAACAATGTTGTCCATCTATGTGCTTTTGCAATCAATAAACATGTAATTGTGTCCTATTTTTTTCTTTTCAAGTCAAATTGGGATAGAAAGAGTATAATATTGTCAGAATCTTAACACATGCTCAAAACCCATTCTGCTGGATGAATGAAGTTTGTTCATAGCTGTACTGCCAGCTGATAATCAAAAGCTACACATTTCAAGGCTGGCCCCATGATGCTAGACCAGTACGTATGTAGCCACATTTGCATCCTGTAGACCTGAGTTCACACCTGAAATTGTAGGAGAAAAGGATGCTAGAGAGGGAGTAGAAAAGACAGAAGTTGGTGCTGTGGCAGTCCCAAAAATCTGTACTGACATGAATACAGCCAGGGTTTAGAAATCCTGATATGGGGGCCCCAGTACCTATTTGCACCACAGAGCCAGCCTTGAGATGTGTAGTCTTCTTGTTTGTTTTTTTTAATCTTTTTTTTCCGCCCCCGGCCTCCCCAAGCTCCACTCCATCAGGAGACTGCCCCCGCCTCTGCCACCAACCTGAGACCTTTTCGCTCACCCCATGGAGCTGTGGTCCCCCTTCCCTGGGCAGAGACCAGCAAGCCCGGGGTAGTTTCTGAAGCAGGAAGTTGTGAGGGACCATCGGAGCTGCCCTCCCCGTCCCCCGGAACCGCAAGCATGGACTGCAGCAAGCCCGGGGTCATTTCTGAAGCAGCAGGTCACGAGGGTCCATCAGAGCTGCCCTCCACTACCCCAGACTGCAAGCATAGACTGCAGCAAGTCGGGGTCATTTCTAATGCAGGAGGTTACGAGGAACCATCGGAGCTGCCCTCTCTGTCCCCCAACCATAGCTTGGACACATGCAAGCCAGGGTCATTTCGAAGCAGAAGGTGGCAAGGGACCATCAGAGCTGCCCTCCCCTGCACCCCTGAACCGCAAATGCGGACTGCAGCAAGCCCGGGTCATTTCTGAAGTAGGAGGTCACGAGGGACCATCGGAGCTGCCCTCCCCAACCCCCCTGAACCGCAAGCACGGACTGCAGGTAGACGGACTTCACTGAAGAGCAAGAACGCTGTGTATTATGTGTTTGATGTCATTTTTCAATTAAAAACAAAGGGCACTTCAGACCAATCTGCAAACCCAATGACTGTTTGTAAAAAATTTTGTCTGCTTTTACACCTGCATTTACAGTTGCCACACAAGTGGAGATAGTTTTTGTCTAGAAAAGTATTTCTGAAAAATGGTACTTTGTGCAGCAATAATTAGGTTACTTTAATCTTTAATTTAGGTTTTGTACTCCATGCAGCAACCACTGGTACTTTGTGCAGCAATTACCTAAGTTACTTTAATTATTTCTCTGAGCTCACTCAGGAAACCAGTACTCGGTTACTTTAATTAATTTTCTGAGCTCTCTCAGCATACCAGTACTCCGTTTCTGCAACCCCTAAGGTTTTTTGCCTTAATTTAACTACTGCGCTCACTGTAAATCCAAAAACTGGCTGCTCTTACAACACTGCCTAAGGTTAACTCCAGCTCTCTGACTGCTTCAATTACTGCATTCTGCGTGTCCCATATCATGGTAAAAATCTCCCGACCCTCCCCCTCTATCCTTAGGTTTCTACAGGTATATAAACTCACCTTCTGTCTCTTCTTTCTCACAGCAAGCCGGGTGAGTTTCTGAAGCAGGAGGTCATGAGGGACCATCCAGACTACCCTCCCCGCCCCCAGACATAGCCTGGACTGCAGGTAGACTGACTTTACTGAAGAGTAAGAACGCTGTGTATTGCCCCCACTGACGCAGAGCGTCGGCTCCCCACTGCCCCCACCACCACCCTTGGTGGGCTCTTCACTACATAGGTCAGCTAACTCCCTCCCACTCACGCATTATCCAATCAGCCGACTTTCCCATTTGCAGGTTATATTCTTTCACCACCAGAGGTCATACCATCCCCCAGGATCTCTCACTAGCTACTCAAGCCTTAATTTCCTACCTCTCTCGCTCCCTGCTTATTTTAAGCTAAAATTTCACCTTCCCCGTCAAACATGCTTCTGCCCACTCTCATCTCTATCACTACGCTGCTCTCCTTCCCCCTCCAGATAAACTGAAACTCCGCATGTGCTCTACATCTGCAAACCGACTGGTATGCTCCCTCCTGCCCTGCCCTCCCCTGCATACCCCTGAGTGGGGAGATGTCACGATGGCTGACAGATACCCCTCAGCTCTCACCCCATGCGCCCACTAAAACCGGAACCTTAAAACTCCCCACCATCTTCCTCTATATCTATTGGCATCAGTATGGGCACTGGACTATATCCAACCCTGCTTTCTTCTGCCTCCCCCCAGTCGTTCTCCCACAATCGATCCCCCTGCCCCACCTCCTCCTACTCCTGGCTTCCTCCCAAACCCTGAAACTTCCAATACCCACCTACCATCCAGCCAAAGGGTATATGCTATGTAAATGTCACCAATTATTTCCTCTAACAAGAAACTACCGCCTCAGGTCACTTGTCCTATTACTACTACTTACGGGCAATGTCCACCCCAACCCTGGCCCGACTACTGCCTCCCAGCCCATCCCCTCCCTTCCCCTTCCAAGGGTTTGCGCATCGCCTCTCTTAACATCTGCAGCCTGCAAAAAAAATGGGACCCTTTCCAGGGGTGAGTACTCCAGCATTGCCCTGACATCATCGGACTGAGTGAAACCTGGCTCTCCCCCTCCGTACCAGACTCTGCTGTTAACCTCCCTGGATACATCCTCTATCGCTCTGATAAGAGAGAGTAAACGAGGTGGTGGCTGCACAGCCTACTTCAAAGACTCGATGTCCGGCCAAATGCTCCCAACCCCGCAGCTAGCATCGAGGGCTCAGGCTCTAACATTAAAATTAGCTCTAGGCAGGTTCACTGCCCCCCTCCTACTCACCATTGTCTACATTCCACCCTATTAGCACAAGCTAACCTTCCAGGTCATTCTAAACTATATCGCGACTCTACCTCCCCAATATGAAAAAATAGTCATGGGTGACTTCAACATAAATAGGTTGGCAAAGAGAACTGCCCCATATACTGAAGATGCCGCAGCGCTAAACCTCACACAGGTTGTCACTTCACCCACTAGGGTTAACACCCATACAGGGACATCCTCCCTCCTGGATCTGGTCTTCACAAACCACCCTCACAGAATGACAAATGCCCAGGTACTCCCCAGTGCTCTAAGTGATTGATCATTCCCCCTGTGCTCTGCTATTGGTCCTGCAAGGTTTCCAAACACCACCAAAAAATTACCTCAGAGCGCAAACTTGGCCCTGGCAAACTCGCCTAACTCAAGACTCACCTTAGAAACTGGGACTGGACACACCTTGTTAACACCACAGACCCTGATCAGGTGCTTGATCCATTTATCCACACATTCAATAGCATCTGTGATAAATTCGCCCCCCTTACCAAGCAAATGTCCAAAGGAAACCAGGTCCCTTGGTTCTCTGATCACATCCTGGCCCTAATGCAACAGTGTGACTCCCTGTGGCATACTGCTAATGAATCCAAGTGGCCAGCTGACTTGCAACGCTATAGGGAGATTCGCAACAAATGCACGTCGGCCATCCGCACCGCTAAAGCGGACTATTACAAAGCGTCCTTAACATCCACCTGGGGTGATGGGCGCAAATTCTGGAATAATATTAAGGAACTCAACAGTAAAACCCCAAACCAGCCCCCAGACCAATTAGAAATAGATAGTAACATCACCACGGATCCCCTCAGCATAGCCTCAGCACTAAACTCCGCTTTCACGAATCTCAGCCACATTCTCCCCCTTAAGTTCTTCGACCCTCAGCCGGCCCAGACCCACCCTCCTACCCATGCTTCTCTCTTTCGCCTCCGTGTTCTCTCCTGCGCGGATGCCAAACCCCACCTAGACAAAGCCCTTAGACACTCAGTTAACGGCAGTGATTCCCTTGACCTGAAACTACTCCGAATCACTCTCCCGGAAATCCTCTACCCTCTCACTCATATCCTAAATTGCTCCCTTTGTCAAGGGAAATTTCCCTCCCATTGGAAGCTGGCCCACATTACCCCTATCTTTAAGACTGAAGACCGCACCTCCTCAAACAACTACCGTCCTATATCCATTCTCCCCCCCCCCAAAGCCTTACAGCGTATCTTCGCTGACCAAATCACTAATCATCTCACAAAATACAATCTTCTCTCCAACCAACAACATGACTTCCATAAGGGGCATAGCACCACCACCGCCCTCCTCGTTTTCACTTCACATGCCCACTCCGCTCTGGATCGCGGCCACCTCACTGGTGCTATCTTTATGGACCTCGCTAAAGCTTTTGACACTGTCAACCACGCGCTACTCCTAACCACTCTTTCCTCCAATGGCTTCTCCAATGATACTTTAAACTGTTTCACCAGCTACCTCTCAGGTAGAACCCAACAGGTCAAGGTAGGCACTGTCCTGCCTCCTTGCCTCCCAGTCCGCACTGGTGTTCCACAGGGATTGATTCTCGGCCCCCTACTTTTCAGCCTATATCTAAACTCCCTCCCATCAGCCATCTCAGGAAACCTGCTCCTCTACACGGATGACGCAATACTTTTTGCCTCCGACCCTATTAAACTCCACCAGACACTCCAACATAGCTTCCAAGAAGCAGAGCATTGGTTCTCCACCCAACGTCTAACAATTAACTACAATAAAACAAAAGTCATGATCTTCTCCCACCCGCAGAACCCCCGCAAGAACCTCTGTCCCCCATTTCTCACAGTCAACCACAACCCCCTCGAGCAAGTTAGCAACTTCAAATACCTTGGCATCACTCTAGACCCAGCTCTCAACTATCAACAACACATTCTCCTCCTTGCCTTGGCCCTAAACTCGAGATTAGGAGTGCTATATAGGTACAAACATTGCCTCACCCCGGAGGCCCTACAGCTTACCATCAATTCCTCCGTCCTCGCCCTCTTTGACTATGGTATTACCATATACAGTGCTGCCCCCACCTCCACGCTAAACAGACTCTGCCTTGTACTCAACAAAGCCTGCCATCTCATCCTAGGCTGTGATCGCCTCACCCACACCTGTACTCTCTACAACTCTTCAAAATGACTAAACCTAGATAGCAGAATCCAGTATCACACATGCCTAATGACAAAAGAAGATACTCTTAGGTCTCGCCCCTCCCTCTCTTTCCTCTATTATTCGCCCAGTAGCCCCAGCCAGACCAACACGAAACTCAAACAAACCGCTATGGGTACACACCCTCATACCACCCAACTCAAAGGACTTTCAGCTACGAGCCCTAACTGGACTAACTCTCTCCCACCCAAATAGCCACGAAACAAGGCTAGGTCCTTTTAAAAGCTAGACTAAGGGAACTCCTCCAAGGCTCTAACGTATGTGACTGCCCCTGACTTAGTCCGGCAGAATGCTGTCCTATTAGCGCCCATAACCTTCTCTGTTTTCTGGTGTAAAATCTTTACTATCTCACTATCTGACTATCAGCCGGTTTACAGTCTTCTCTGCAACCATGCGACAGTGATTAATTGAGACTCATTCACTATACAGACCTAGGCATCCTCCTGAACTACCCTTGACTGCCTTGTAATGCAATGTATTGTAATCCTTCATTTTATACTGTACTGTACTGCCATCTCTGTTTGCAAATGTTTCCTCTGTACCTAAATGTTTGATGTGGAACCTTTGTAAATGAGTCTCTGACTCAAAGGCCTTTCCGAATATTTACCAATAAACAATAAACAACAGTGTCGAGATGAGGCAGCTACACCCCAACAAATCCAGGTTGCTTCGGGAACTGAAAGGCTAGGCAGTTGTGAGGCCATGAGGGGTCTGCTCCGGTGCTCTGTCTTCCCACAGCCTGGAGAGCATTGTTTCCCTTGTACTGGAGGAGTGGCACACACCCTGGCGTCATGGCATCACCGCCATCACCACTCCCCAACCCCTTGCTGAATGCTTGCATTTGCTGTGCCTCCTGCTTCCGCCAGAGGCCAGTCATGCGCCAAGCATGGAGCCCCCCTCCCTCCCAGGAGAGGAGAGATGTCCTCCGGATGCTCAATCCTCTCCTTCCCCACTGACCCCTGGTGGCCTGGGCTCATTCCCGAACCTGGGTTGCCAGCATGGCACAAAGTATGGCATTCAACGCCTCAACCCTCAATGCCACCAGACCGGTTAGATGTGTAGTTTTTGATGATCAGCTGGCAGCATAGCCTAGAGGTTAAAGCAATCCTGAAGATGAATTATTTTTACTAACAATTTGAAATGCAAAGATGATAACTCACTAGTTTCAATGAACATACAAAACAATTATTATAGACAGGGCTCCAGATAAGGTGTGTACCAGCCTATTTTACTCACCTCATTTTAGGAAATACTCTTCAGAAATGTTTTTAATGAGTACCAGTACGCACCCAACATTTGTAAATACTCTGTACGCAACAGAATAGTGCTTCATAACATAACTGGTGATTCAAAAGGAACAGTTTTTTGGCAGAATTACAGCACTTGTATGCATCCCACTTTTGTTTTACTCACTATGTTTTAAAACTGGTGAGTAAATTCCTACCTGCCAACATTATTTGGAGCGTTGTTGGCACCTTAAATTTTTATCTAGAAAAAAACTTAATTTTTTAAATAAATGTACTCCTCAGTCCACTCTAGCAAGACATTTGTACACATCTGAATTTCGTTTTTTATGCACCTCACTTTCAAAATGAGGAGTACAGGTACTCATCCAAAAAAATCTTATCTAGAGCCCCGATTATAGATGTAGAAAGTGTTGTAATAGCACCTCAAATTCAGCCCAATAACGTAAATATGAGTCGGAAGGTTCTATACTTAACCTAACTCAAAATGACCACCTGTGGCTGAATGAGTATTAATTAAAGCACCTTTAATAAAACAGTTGATTTCCTATTTAACCTGTTGGATTAAATACAGTCAAAGCAGTACCCAGACCCTCGGTGACATCATTTCCTGTCAGGAGCCCAAAACATATGGCTGCCACCAGCCCTTAATTACAGGGTGATTTACATATAAATAACTCCAGATTGCAAAAACTCACAGATAAACACAATGGCTCAATCAAATTAGTTTTTTATGGGCTTTCAGACATTAAGAAATCCTGTTGATGACAGTTCCCCTTTAATTAAAAACTGTGTAGTTGCAACTTAAAGAGCTAGTGTATATAGTTAAATTAGACCCACTGTGATATCTGGAGTTGTAAAATTAGCTTAGATTAAATGTTAACGTGAGTATTAAAATAATCGTGCCTGGTTTTGTATCTTATCGAAATTCTGTTTCTGCACCACTTTCCATTCAGCTTAGCGAATGCCTGTGTGTTGCATACATGGGGACAGATGGGAAGGATTTGACATGTGGTGGGGGGGGAGGCAGCTGGTGTGTGAACGCTGCTGCTGACAGGAATTGTCATCATGCCTCTCAACTGTCACACATTATGAGGTACGGTTCTCATTTTACCTCTCAGAAATCCTCTGGCCTACATGGGGAAGGTGATATTCCACATTTGCCACTGAGGCTTTAAAGTAGAAATTCATAGTAATTTATTATACTCAGTTATTAGCTAACATTATGAACACTATTGCAGTGATGGCCATAGTAAGCCACGCTTGCAGTGCCACGTTTGATATGCCACACGTTTTGCTCATTTGTGGCACATCTCGTCACACATTTGGGTGAATAAAAGTTGAGAGGTATGACTGTCATTACAAGGGAAATACTATTCTAAGTCCAGGCTTTAATAAATAATGACATGTGTGTTCAGTAATATACGTTAGTTTCCTCTCTCTTCTCCCTACAGCTAGAGCAGCAAGCCAAGGCAACTGTTATTCATCCAGCTTTCACACACACTGCAAATCATTATCCCATACTATCATATGGGTGAGAGAGTAAGTGCTAGTGTTAGAAGCTGTTGAGCACATTGTTTACGTGGTTAATTGTGGTCTGATGTGAAGTCGATTTTCTTACAGATACAATGTAGTTGCATAAAATCTCCCCCTCACAATTTGAAGGTGATTTTTCAACAGACTTTTATGTTTTGTTCTGCTGTTACTTTATTAACATATATATTTTTTAAAGTGTATAAATGTTACACCTAGGGTTGCCACCTTTGGATGGGGCAAAAACCGGATCCTAAGCTCCGCCCCTAGCCCCACCCCTTTTTATGACTCATCATGCATTGTTTCTCCTAGAAGGCCATCTGTTATATCAATAAAAGACAAGATGCAGTGGAAAAGATTAGGTTAAGTAAGTGCTAATGGTGTTAATGGCCATACTTTACACCTCCCAGGCTGGCTGCTTTCACAAACAAAGGGTTATATTGACAACAGAACTTGTTTGTAAGCTGGCCATGCAGCTGAAACAATGAATAATATGACAACATTTGTTTCAAAAGTATGTGAGCACTCAAAATGGCTCAAAAACCTGACCAGCACACAGCAAAACCGGATTACCTGATAGGGACCCAGAAAACCTGATCACCAGGTAAAAAACCTGACAGGTGGCAACCCTAGTTACACCACGAATTTCATAATCTGAGCTAATGATCTGTCAACTCTCGCCTGTGCATAAGATCTTATTAAAACACTGTGAGGTAGATGATATGTAGTTGGTTTACGCAGGATAAAACAATTCGCGTTTTGTATGACCTATCATTGCAAATACCGTTGTCCATGCAGTGAGCCCAACAGAAACTGACAGACAACTGTTTAACACTGCTATCAGATGTGAGAAAAGTCAGTCTCAGTTTGCAGTGCAAGTCAACATCCTTGACTGTGTGTGTGTGTGAAAAGGTGTGTGAAAAGGTCGACACACATGCACAGTGAAGGATTTTGATAAGAAATGCTTTGCTAATGTTAATTCTACTGTAACCACCCTAACAATTTGGGGGCTTACCTTTCGCCCATGTAGCTGCTGTTTCTGTTCTCCTCAGTGCCTCTTTAAATGCCTGCTATTTCTTTTTTCTGGTTCCCTAAGTTCTTTTTTTTTTTTTGTTTTAAATCACCCCGAGCCGCCTACCGCCAGTTACCTCTGCTCGGTCATGGACCATGGGGCTTCCACCCCCAACAATGGCCGAGACCCACTGATACCCCCAAATTGCCCCCCGGGGTAGGGCTGCGGCGCCCCAGCTTAGCACTGCAGACATCGGGATTGGTCAGAGGGCTGGCCTGGGGGGCTAATTGAAGTCCGCGGTGAGCATCCTCTAGGGCGGCTGGCAGCTCCTTCATTTATTTTCCTGGTTTTCTGTGGGGTGGGAACATGTAATGACATCCTGCATCCACCCTGCCCCCTGGAGTACTGCTATGTGCTGGTAGCTGTGGTACACCCTGTCTCCACCAGGGGTCCATCAAGCGCCAGACGGAGTCCCAACCCTCCCACCGGAGGAGAGCAGTCTGCGAGATGCTCCATCCTTCTCCCCACGGCTGGACCTCCAGCAACCAGAGTCCATTCCCGAACCTGGGTCGCCAGTGTCGCTGATTCCCTCAGTTCTTGCTCGCCCCTAGTGCCCCAGCCATAGCCCCAGTGTTAATTTAGCCCATTTCAGGCTCCAGAAGCCAGCCGTACCTTCCTGCTGCTCATTTGGCACCCCTGGTGCTGCCGAGTTCACGCATGTGCACTGTGGCGCATTTCATCTCCTGACCGCTTACTTTGTGGTCGAGCGGGAGAGAGTTCAGTTGTCCCAGTGTCCCTATCAGCTAAGTGGGAACTGGTGGCCTCAGCAAGGGCCATGAGAACCCATGGTTTAAAATAAATAGCAAGATCCACGAAGTGTCTAAAATCAGGGCTTATGAATATTAATGAGCCAGAGCCCGAGCATCATGAATATGCATGGAGGTGCTTCTGCCCTCAGTGAAGCTGTGTTTGGCAGCTGCCAACAGGGGAAATAAATAATTAAATAAAATACTGTAACTGCTGTGTTAAATGTTTGGGAAACAAATGTTTAAAAGGGGGGACAAAGTAAAATAAATATATTTAGTCTGGCTGCACCAGATGTGCTGGGACTCAGATAAGACAGCCTGACTGCTGCCAACAGGGGTCAGTAAATACCGGCATCTGTGACAGGCAAACAGACTAAGGGAAATACAAAAGCTGGGCAGCGATTACAAGGACACACCAGTGGCTATTGAACTGTGGAGTTTGAGTAAATATTTTATTTATTTTGGCTGCACCAAGACTTTATTTGGGACTGTATTAATTCTGCTTCAGGGACTGTGTGTTAAGCAGCCATTACAAAAAAGCCACAGCCAATCGGAAAGCTAGGATTTATAAGCGAGGACTTGTGGGACATTTGCCAAAGCTCATGGGAAACTTGCAAGTACTTCTGGGGAACTGCAGGGACTAATTTCAGGTGCCAAAACAGCAATCCAGCTGTACATCGAGGAAGCTTAATGAATAATTCACTTCTGTGAGTGACAAGCCTACCAGTCAATCAGAGGCAAAGTAACCAATAGCTTCAGCCAATAGGGAGCCTTAGGAAAGCCACATAAAAGACTGGGTTTTCAGCAGCTTTTCAGATTCGAGTGGGAGCCCCCCCACAGGGGTGGAGGCTCAGGCCCCTAGCCATGCAACTGGGCCTGGTGATCAGTGTAAGCCCCTCCACCCAGTAGGGGGCTGTTGACTTCTTTGCCAGTAAAGTTAAAGTAGTTTATTTAAAGTAGACCCTGCTAGCCTGAGGGTTGCCAAAGAATGTCCTCCAGGTGCTAGCCCTCCCTTCCACATCGGGGAAAGCATGGACCTGTAACTTGATGACAAGCCAGCCGTAAGAGAGCTGATCCTGCCTCAGTGGTGAGAGAACTGAAGACTTCAGGAGCCTTTATGATGGAGAGCCCTACCGTGAGCAGCCTGACTGAGTGCTCTTGTACCCCCCGGTGCAAGAAAGAAAGAAATACTTATTGGGGCTGCCAATGCCCTAGAGACTGTTGCGGTTAAAACTGTTCATTTGGTCTTCACCCTGCATTCTGCTGCAATCAATCCTTGCCCAGAGTGGGTAGACCTAGATGCCGTAAGGGGCCCGGCATGGTCCAGTTAAATATAAATGTGATGATATGTGTTAATTCGCTACAGAGCCTACAGGACTGAAAGGGGAGCCCTCAGAACTGGGGCTCATCCTGACTTTGCCTGGAAGGTCCAGCATTGATCGTAATTGGTCAAGCTGTCCTGTGGAGCTGTGAACCTCAGCCACATGCCACGTGGGACTGAGACCTCAAGTCTAAACTTGCAATGACTGCTTTATATCCTCAAGTTGAGAAATGGTATTAATAAAGCAATTTGTCTGGAAATAGATGTAAAGAAACTGGGACACTCCAGCTTAGGAAACAAGTACCCACATATTCAGGTAGAAAAGGTCCAGGGTGGCCATGCTGGCCTCGGCTGAAGAATGTACACTTTCTATAAATGTGCTGAATGCATTTAGATTATAAATGTGCTGAATGTGTTTAGATTATAAATGTACTGAATGCGTTTAGATTATAAATGTGCTGAATGTACCAGAAATCACAATTGCGCTGGATGTTCAGAAACAATGACTGGACTCAAACCAATGCAAATGGCTGGTTACATCTGACCATCGTTCAGCTTGTAAAATGCAGCCCCCCCCACATACTTTCAAAAGACTGTATATACTTTAAGTACGTAATGCTTTCATATCAAGCTTCAAATCCTTCTGAATTTAGCTGGCCAACATACTGCTGCACTGTCCATCAGGCCTGCACCCTAGAGGGACTTTGGTAACTGGGTACCCAGATTTAAGGTGGGGAATGGGGGGCCCCCTGCCTAATGTGGGGACTGATACCAGTGTGGGCAAAATAATATTTTGGTGTCATCTGATGCTATGCAGTTTAAATAGATAGCCAGGGCTCTAGTCATCTTAAAGTTCGCATACTGTGTGACTACATTCTGATTTGCAAAAGCAGCATATCTACCCAACTGGAGGGTTTTCACCAGCAGAAATCAAAACTTCTAGTTCAGTGTAAATATTGTAAATACTGATAATGCACAACCTCTACTTCTCTTTTTCCCCGTTCCTAAACCCTGACTCCCCTGTAAATAAACTATTTGTTGTTGTTTTCCAGAATCTGTACGGTGTGAGTATATTATTAGGATCAAGTCGCTAAATGGTACCTGGTATTGAAATGTGGGGAAATGTCTATTGGGTCATATATTGGGGTGGCAAATGCTTACAGTGGGTGGGTACAGCATCTCAGGGAGTTGTACCGGGTTAAAGCTAGCCCATGTAAAGCTAAACTCTGGGTGGAGGCACCGTGTCAATGTAATTCCTAGGATGAGAACCAGTTTTAAAGTAATCTTGGGAACCCAGGACCCTCAACCTTGTATTTGCCCCACAAGGCAGAGGTAGTAACTCTAGGTATAGCGCCGCTTAGGGGTTACACTACTCTTTATTTGTAATGCCTCCATGCAGAGTGCTATCGCTCAACTGATGTCATTTTGCAAGAACGCTGCGGCCATTTTAAGCCTCTACAGGAGTGCAGCATTTGAAAAGAAAGTCAGGCTTTGTTTATATTTGGGCAGTACTTAAACACTTACGAAAATTGATTAAATCATATTTGTAAGGCACACAGAGCACATAATTCTGTAGGTAAGCCTGTAACCTACAGTGCTATATTTTGGGTTCAGGGTTTTACAACTAAAAAAAATCTGTTTACTTGTCCTTTAATTTTGATTCACCTTACGACTTTAGCTGCATTGTAAACATTTCTTTCTCCACCATAGGACCCCTACTATTCCTTGTGAAAGCATTGGAAGAGTAAAACAATTTAAGAAACAGTTTCTTACTTCTCCTTTCAGCAATGTTATATTTACCACATGACCTCAGCTTGGGTGGGGGAGTGTTTGCATGGATGAAAGCTCTTACACCCATTTGCCTGTCACCCTGATAATCAAACAGGAAGCTGCCTTTTTAAACTTTTTTCATTATTCCATTTTCACATCTTTTGCTGTACAGTACACAGTTTTTACATGTGTAAATCTTTAACCATATATACATCTATTACTCCATGATAGTTTAAAAGAGCGCTACAGTAAATGTTTGCAAAAACATATGTTGTGCAAAGTACACATTCTTCCCTTTGTCTGCTGTTAGTTTTTCCTAAATTTGCCTGCTAGTTTTATGACTCATGTGAAGCTCCATGTTTGAATTGTTTGTTGCTTTTCTTTTTTCTGCAATGCCTCCTTTCCCACATGACAGTGATGCTTCCAGGACCATGATTCAGAGAGTGACCACTGTTGCGGCAGCAGTGTGCTGTTACTAGCCTGATGTTTTAGCCTCAACTAAATTTGCTGTTTCTAAGCCATAATTTTTTTGTTGTTCTAGGTATGTGTCTAGGTCTAGCAGCAAGAGTAAATGTTTTTTATTTAAAGCTTTTAATATCATTAAAGTACACATAACCACAAAAAGCACACAGATCACCAGGTCACCAGTGCTATAAGTAGTGAAAACGCTATAGCCAACTTAATTATGCCTCAGGTGTTTGCCACCGGTAAATGTAGCCTTCATTCCTGCTTACTGGATAAGGAGAGTTACTTAAAATCACTGCACTACTAGAGGCAGTATAATGTAGTGGTTAAAGGCACTGAACCGCAAGCTTGGAGACCTGGGTTTGAATCCCATTACCCCCACTTGCATACTGTGTTAACCTGAGCAAGTCACTTAACTTCCTTGTGCTCCCAGGTCGCAGACAAGCTCTGGCTTAGTGTGCCATTCCTGGTTAAACAAGTTCCCCTTTTCCCTACTGCAGCTGGAAATGTGACACAAAACCAGCTTTTGATGAATTAATAATCACACATGTACCACTGTCACATGGGATAGGAGGCACACTGTAAGAAAATAAAGAGTAATAAAAATGTGAACATGGAGATTTCCAGAGGTCATAAAACAAAGGGTAGGACACACCAGGACTACATCTACAAATCAAAATACTCTGCACAACATATTTTGCTGTACATTTTGGCTTTAGTTCCCATTCAGAATATTTGAATGGCTTATCAACTGGAATATTTATAGATGAATAAGGAAGGGAAACAAAGAATGTAATAAACAGTTTCTTACTTCTTTCAGCAATTTTGTATCTATAACAGAAACCTCAGGTTGGGGTGGGGGTGTCTACGTATAGAAGAACAAGCCCTCGCAGCCATCTGCCTCATAGCCTGGTAACAAACTAGAAAGATGCCTTTTTTAACTATACTGTTGGAAGATTGTCCATAATTTATATTATGCTGACTCTAAATCAGTGTTTCTCAAACTAGTCCACCATGGCCACATGAGGCCATCAACATACTGTTCTGCAACTGCACAGCTCTTCACAGCCACAGTTACGAAAGTAATGAAATGGAACATTTGTTGTTTTACCTTTAAAAACATAGGAGATACGTTTCTAGTAAAAATGCACCAGGAACTTCCAATTTGTTATATCAGAGTGTTTGAGGTTTAATATGGGGATTGTTTAATTCACTCTTTTAGGGCCACTCTTTTTGTTATCCAAATTGCTTAGCAGCGGCTAATACTGCACCAAAAATACTTAATGGTCAAGTCATTTGTTCCTAGTTGCAGGATTTGCAATACCTGAGAAAGGAAGTATGTCTGGAAAGTCTCAGACCAACCATGTGAGCCTGTAACTCAGTGGTTAGAGCACCAGGACAGTGTTCTAGGGCCCTGGGTTCAATTCCCAGTAGGTCACATTATTTCTTTCTCACTACAATTTGTGATCTAAATTGCTTAGCAGTGACAAATACTACACCAAAAGCATCTAAATGTCATGGGGTATGGGGTGAAACATTTGGAGTGAGGCTACCAGTAAGTTCGGGTGGCTACCCTTTGAGGCCATCAGGATTTACAGCTTGCGAACTACCACTCTAATGGTTCCTAAATGTTAAAGCTGTGCACTGTGCCTGGCCAAGTGGTGCGGGAGCAGCATGCTGCAGTCCTATGTAGGCCAATCCAGACCCCACCCTGGGCTGGTGGAGTCAAAGAAACACTGCTGAGACAGCATTCTCAGATTTTGGGGAGGGTGGTAAAGGCATTGCTCTTCCAGTACCCTCTGGAGGATATGAAAAGCACTGGATGCAACGGGCAACCACACAACATCCTGCCCCTGCCCCTGCCAACACTGGCAAGGCCTCACTGGGTGGGGTGACTTAGTGGGAAAAATCCCTGATGCGTACATGATGTCTGCACAGCCACATATCACTCACCCCAGTCATGCGCCTGTCTCTTCCTGGCACAGAGGCAAACTACTGTATCAGTAAGCCCCAGTGAGTCTGCCACAGCTCTCCAAGACTCGCCACCCTAAGTGGGATTTCCCTGCAGGGTGCCATCAAGTCAGTAGTTTGTTCCGGAGTTCAGATAGCTATGCTGCGAGACTGATGTAAAGCCCATGGGCTGCAACTGAACAAGTAGAGAGGTTATGAGGCTGACACTTCAGATAAGAGATAGAAAGAGTGAATTAAACAAACTGCACTGCTCAGTTTTATATATAATCCATCCAGATCCAGGGGAAATGCCATACGCTACCTCAGAAACAAGTGTATTGTGCTGCACTGCATCAAGTTTATAAGAAGCACTACTAAAAAGCAACTGGCAAACAAAGAAAGAGTCCACTCCCTTCTTAAAGGGAACAAGAAATTTGTGCACACTGCCAGCAGTCAGGAATTCCTAGTTACAGATATAAAATTAACACCTCTGAATTATCCATATTTATAAAATGAGTAGGAAAAAATGAAGCTCATCTGCAATTAAAACACCATCAGGAGACCATGCGTATATCAGAGCTCGACCGCACACCTGCACTTTTAGCCCCCTAAAAAACAATTCTGCCATTTTATAAGATAGATATCCCACTCTAGGATGTGCAGTCACACTCTGATATACGCATGCATTGGGTGGTTGAAGCACTTGGCCTGCTGCCTCGTGCATACATCGCACACCAAGGCGTGCGTATGTCAGAGTGCGACCACACACCAAAGAGTGGGTTATCTATTACTTAACTGTACTTGAATAAACACATATGTGTGATATACAGAATAATGGATATGCAACTGGGGGTGATGGATTTTATTTTTACACACCGAGGGTGTGTAAAAAAATCCATAAGAACACAGTTCCATATACATTATTTTTTATAATTACTGGTGCAAGGAGTTAGTGCTGAAGACAGTTTCCCAAGACTGTCAATGTGTGAGTTTTGCTGCCCCTTGGCCAGTCTGTGTTCTGCTGACAGTCTCTCTCTCTCTCTCTCTCTCTCTCTCACACACATACACACACACACTCACTCTTAGTCTCTCTACTGCTGACAGCCGCATATACACACACTCTCACTCTCTCTCTCTCAAACTAACTTTTTTTTTTAAACTGTCAGGTAAGACCAGTCCTGGATCGCATTCAGTGTCTCCCAATCCAGACGGGTGGTGGGATCAACCAGGTATTTGTTTGATATTTGAAAGGCAGGCTCAACCAGTTAAATAATAAAAAAGTAAATCGAATAAAGATTGGGAGGGTGGTGAAAAATAGTGGCTCATTGGTAAGCGGAAAGTGGAGCTGCCACGTTTGTTATACTGTTCAGCCCACCCACACACAGAGTTCGAGCCAATGAAGTGGTGTGGTACAACCGAATGACAGTTGAGGATGGTGCTGGTGAAAGAACATTTTCAGAACGCCGTAATAACTCCTTTTCGGTTTATTACGGCATTTGGGAGACCTTTGTAAACAGTTTGATGAAGGGGAGCACCAGTAATAATCATGCATTTTCAGTTCTGTTTTTAAGGACAACATTTTGCACAGTTCTCTACATGGAACCAGTAATTCAGAATGTTCACTGTGTCACGGTTTGTGCACAGAATGCTAAGAATGAGCTTCCTGTTACCCTAACAGAACCATGCTTACTGTTCTGTACACAAACTGTGACATGCTTAAATCTCCAGATCTCTGGTTCCATGAAGATAACTGTAACAGAATGCTGCCCATAGATATAACACAACGCAAAATACAATTTTTTACATAACTTTTTATTCGGGTACAGTTACATATGGGTTGTTTAGGTGTATATCATTTCTGAAAATGGGAACATTATAAACAGCTGCTGATTAGAAATAATTTTCTGTCTGAGAAACACAGAATTTCTCGAGCAATGCAAGGACCCAGTAGTCCATCAGTCTCTTTATACTTCTCCTGCCTATACTGACACCTCAGGCCCTATTTGGTCACTGGTGTCCCTCCTGCCTTCCTTTTTTCTACTTAATATACATGTGTGTCTATCCCATGCATACTTGAAGCTCCCATCTATTTTCACCCTCACCACCTCTTCTGGGAGGCTCTTCCAGGCATGTACTACCTTTTCAGTGAAGAAGTACTTCCTCACATCCTCTTAAAGTCCCCCCCCCCTCATAATATTTCACTTTAGTTGCTTCTTACAGGATTGCTGGTTTTAGGAATGACTGGACGCCATAAGTAACTTCTAACAGCTCTGAGGTTTATTCAACAAACATACATTAGATAGATCAGCAGGCCTCAGCAGAACCACTATTACAATCTGCTCATGCAGTTTCTAAAACCCAGTTTCCACCCCAGACATACCATTGGCCCAAAACTGCAGGGGGATGTGGACTAAACCATTCTACAATGTTACTAGGGTAAGTTACCATATACTACATCTCCCCTTCTAGTAAAAGAAAGCAATTACCTTGATTTCGGTTTGCATATCAATGACAAATAATTACCAAGCACTATTAACACAATGGTTGAGTCTTACTTTGTGATGAGTTAGGGTCTAAAGTCACTGGTACTAAACTCTGTTGAAATAAGTCTTTACCACTGACTTAAGTCATAACAAAATTTCTGAACCTCTCAGGAACTTTAAGCAAACGCCCTCTTCTGGTCATTTGAGTACACTGCACACTGGGTACAGCCTCAGGACTTTCTGGCAAAGTGTCATTGAAAACAACAGGTTCCATCTCAGGTTGCTCATACTCTTGACAAGTGTCCTGTTCCTGGCTGTTGTCCTGGATTGCACTGTTTGTGACAATCTGGATTCAGTTGACTCATCTGCCTGTTGCTCTTCAGCCTCCAAAGCAACTGTTCGGTCTCTCCTCAGGTGTCTCCTGTTCCTGCGGTATCGCTGTCCTGCAGGTGTAGTCACACTATAGGATCTTGTCTCATCACGGATTGTTTCCACTGTAGCAGGTTGCCACCCACTAGAAGTCTCTATGCATACCCTTTCCCCTTCTCTGAATGGAGTAAGTGGAGCTGCATTCCTGTCATAATACTGTTTCTGTCTTTTCTGTAGTCTTTTCAGACATTTATGTGCATCCTTTGGTATTTCAGGTCACAGTGCCCTTGCACTTGCTGGTAATGTTGTCCTCAACATTCTGCCCATTAACAATTGAGAAGGTGTACAGTTCAGTCCTGTGACTGGTGTATTTCTAAGACTGAGCAATGCGAGATGTGGATCGGTCTGACCTTGCATAGACTTCAGAAAGATTCTTTTTACTGTCTGGATCATTCTTTCAGCTAAACCATTAGATTGTGGGTATCCTGGGCTGGAATTAGTTATTTTGAACTCCCACAACTTTGCAAATTGCTTCATTTCATGACTTGCAAATGGTACATGATCCACTACCAGTTCTTCGAATTCCATGTCTTGCAAATACAGCTTTCAATTTTGCAATAACTGTAGCTGCTGTCTTGTCAGGCATTCTGAGAACCTCAGGGTATTTTGAAAAATAGTCCACTACTATTAAGTAGGAGTGTCCCTAAAGTCAAAAATGTCTGCAAGCTTTAACCATGGCAAGTCAGGTATTTCATGTGGACACATAGGCTCTTTATGGTTGCTGGGTAGAGTTCCTGACAAGGTCCACATGCTTCATCCATCATTTCTACTTCGATTCATGCCTGGCCAATACATCACAGCTCTGGCTTGTGCCTTGACCTTTGTATTCCTTGATGTGCTGTGTGAAGTCTTTGTAGCATATCTGTTCTCAGCTCTTTGGGTATGATGATTCTTTTCCCACCATTATGAGATCATTTTCTATGTATATATTGTGTCTCATGGGCCAATAGTGCTGAAGTTTGATGCTGACTTGTTTTTCCTGTTAGGCCATCCTTTGAGGTGCATTTCTTTAAGCAACTGTAAATCACTGTCCCTCTGTGTGGCCTGTTTTAGCCCTCTAACATGCTGTCAGGCAGTGTTTCTGTTGCTTGGATTGAGTATATGACCTTTTCACTACTTAGATCAAGGTCTCCCTCTGCTGGTTTTCTTGGTACTGCCCTGGATAGAGCATCTGCAATCAGAATATCTTTGCCTGGAGTATATATTACCTCTATGTCATATTTCTGTATCTGTAACAGCATCCGCTGCAATCTTGCTGGAGCCTTTCCAATTGGTTTGTTCAGTATGGACTGTAGTGGCTTGTGATCTGATTGTACTTTCACTGACCTTCCATAAACATACTGATGAAACTTCTGTAGAGAGAGAGAACACAATTGCTAGCAACTCTTTTTCTATCTGTACATAGTTTCTTTCAGCACTGGACAATGACCTAGATGCATAAGCTATTGGTCTGTTTCTTTGTAGTAGACAAGCACCTAGTCCGTCCTCAGACGCATCTGCTTGGATTTCAATGTCCTCTTTTGGATCAAAGAATTTTAATACTGGTACACAACAAATAGTCTCTTTCAGCTTTTGTAAGGCTTCTTCCTGTTCGCTGCCACTGCCACATGACATCTTTTGAGTAGCTGTCTTAGTGGTGCAGTGAGGTTTGCTTCATTCAGAATGTACTGCGCCAAGTAGTCATTCCTAACAGTCTCTGTAGTGCTTTTTATCTTAGGAGGGGCATCTCAGCTATTACTTCTACTTTGGCTTCATCAGGCCGTAGTCCATTTTCGGTTATGATGTGCCATGTATTCACCTCACTCACCAAATACTGTATTTTGTCACTACTGAACTTTACATTGAGTTCACTGCTCTGTCCATTACTTTTATCAGAATATGGTCATCTCTTCCTTGGTAGCTGCTGACTATAAACATTGTCATCAGCTATTACAAAAACACCTGGTATGTCTCCAGTGTTCAGCATTTTTCTGCTGGAATACTTCACTTGCAGACCGTATACCAAAAGGAAGTCTGTGAAATTTGTACCTTCCCCATGGACTGTTGAATGTACATAGGTCTGCAGATTCGTCATCTAATTTGATCTGCCAGTACCCATCTTTTTCATCTAGAATTGTAAAAAACCTTTTTACCTGCAAGTTTACTCTGAATATCCTCCAATGTGGGGATGGAGAAATTATGTCTTCTGATAGCTTTATCTAAGTCTCTAGGGTCCAAACACACCCTGATCTCACCATTTTTCTTTTCAGTAATTACAAGGCTATTTACCCATGTTGTAGGTTTTCTTACCTTGCTAATCACCCCAATTTGCTCCAGCTGTTCCAGTGTCTGTTTTAGTCTGTCTGTAATTGCATATGGGACTTTCCTGCACCCATGTATCACAGGAGTAACATTTGGGTCGGTATATATGTGGTAAACTCCTGGGAATTCTCCTAGGCCTTCAAACACTGTTTTATATTGTGCAAGAAGTTCCTCTTTTGTGCTTGGTGGCTTGGTTTTAAGCACCTTTACTGCGAATCAGATCCAGGATGACACATGCCTGTTGACCCAGTAGGAAGCTCCGATGTATTAGTGACATAAAACTGCAGATTGACCTCTCTGTCTTGTGTCTTACTTTAGTGTCACTTCCCCTTCAGGATTAATTTGTGCTCCTCCATATGCCATTAGGATAGCAGTGGTCGGACTTGATTTGTACCTTGCATGGAAACTTCTTAATCCTTCTTTAGTCAGTATATTGGCTGCAGCCCCAGTGTCAACAGAACTTAACTGGCTGTCCCATTATCTTCAAGGTAGTGTACCACCCTTCATCTGGTACTTGTGTCAGCACCGTTTCTTGTTTTCTTTTACAGCACCCGACTAGTGCTTCTACCCCTTTGGTCATTTTCTCATGAGGTTTGTTGGACTTTTGGACCTGCACATTTTGCATAATGGTTGAGGCCACTACATTTACGACATTCTTGTCCATCGCTGGACAAGCCTTTGGACTTATGTCCTTGCCACACTCCCACACGTGTTTGATTTTTGTGCACGTGTCTCACGTGTTGGTAGCTGGCGGTCTGGTTTTGACTATATTACCATCCTGCCTTGAACAATAATTCTTAAATGCTTCCATAACCTCAGCTGCTTTTTTAGCTTGTGGGTCAGCATACATTATATTGAGGGTATTGTACACCTCAAGGGCCTCATCCCCGATCGTGTATAGCAGGACTGCAATTTTCATTTCCTCCGACTTATCATCTAATCCCATGGCTGTGAAGTACAGACTTAATCTCTGTGCCCACCTTCTCCAGTTTTCTGCAAGGTTTCCAGTCAACAATAGTGGCGGAGGTGGCTTAAATTGCTCCATACTGCCAAACATACTTTGTTATACAGTCTTTTAGTAAGCTTTAGGTACTCACAAATACCGTCTTTTGTTTCTTTTCTTGGCAGTCCAAACTTTTCTTCTTTCTTGCAACTGCAGTACTGCAAGTTCACTTCTGACACCATATAATATTTCACTTTAGTTGCTTCTTACAGGATTGCTGGTTTTAGGAATGACTGGACACCATAAGTAACTTCTAACAGCTCTGGGGTTTATTCAACAAACATACATTAGATAGATCAGCAGGCCTCAGCAGAACCACTACTACAATCTGCTCATGCAGTTTCCAAAGCCCAGTTTCCACCCCAGACATACCATTGGCCCAAAACTGCAGGGGGATGTGGACTAAACCATTCTACAATGTTACTAGGGTAAGTTACTATATACTACACTCCCGCCCCCCAGCTTCATTGCATGCCCCCTGTTATGGTGCTTTTTCTTCTCTGTAAGAGAAACATAGAAATTGATGGTAGATAAGGAATGCTAGGCCCATCCAGTCTGCCCATTTCCCTACCTTCTGCAAAAGTCACTGACCCTACTTGAGTTTTACCATTTTGTTCCTATCACTAGGGTTCCCCTATGCCTGTCCCATGAATTTCTGAATTCCCCCCACTTTGTTTGTCCCTACCACCTCCACTGGCAGTCTAGTCCATGCATCCACCACCCTTTCTGTGAAGAGGTACTTCCTCACGTTACTCCTTAGTCTACCCCCTTCCAACCTCATGCCATGCCCCCTCATTCATGAACATCTCCTTTTCTGAAAGATGCTACCCTCTGGCACCCTATTTATGTCTTTTAGATATTTTATATGTTTTTATCATATCTCCCCTGTCTCTCCTCTCCTCCAGGATATACATATTGAGGTCTCCCAGTCTCTCCTCATATGACTTTTGGTGCAGGCCCTGCACCATCTTTGTTGCCTTTCTTTGAACTGCCTCCTCCCTGTCTATGTCCTTATTGAGATGTAGCCTCCAGAACTGTACAGTACTCCAAATGAGGCCTCACTAATGAGCTGTATAGTGGCATCACCACCACTTTTCTTTTGTTGGTGATACTTCTCCCTGTGCACCCCCAGCATCCCACCGGCGCTCCCCACAGCCTTGACACATTGTTTGACCACTTTTAGGTCATCAGATATGATTACACCCAAATCCCTTTCCTGTTTGGTGACCGTCAGTATCTCCCCCACCATCATGTAATCCTCCCCTGGGTTCTTGCACCTTAAATGCATGATTTTGCACTTTTTTGCATCGAATCTCAGCTGCCACGCTCTAGACAATTCCTCCAGTTTACCTAGGTCTCTCCATTTTTCCACCCCTCCTGGAGTGTTCACCCTGTTGCAGATCTTAGTGTTATCTGCAAAGAGGCACACCTTCCCTTCCAGCCCCTCTGTAACATCACTTATGAAGACATTAAACAGTACTGGCCCCAGAACTGATTCCTGTGGCACCCCGCTGGTCACCTTCCTTTCCTCAGATTGAGTCCCATTTACCACCACTCTCTGTCTTCTATCACTCAACCAGTTCCTAACCCAGCTAGCCACCTTGTGACCCGCTCCCAGGCTGCCCAGCTTGTTCACAAGTCTTCTATGTGGAACAGTATCAAAGACCTTGCTGAAATCCAGGTAGGCCACATCCACTGCTCCCCCGATCCACTTCCCTAGTCACCTAGTCAAAGAAATTAGATTTGTCTGACATGACCTTCCCTCTGTGAATCCATGCTGTCTCAGATCCTGTGCTCCGCTGGATTCAAGGTGTTCCACAATCCTTTCTTTATTGATTCCATAATTTTCCCCACTATCGAAGTGAGGCTGATTGGTCTGTAGTTTTCCACCTCCTCCCTACTCCCACTTTTGTGAAGAGGGACTACATCAGCCCTCCTCCAGAACCACTCCCGTATTGAGTGATTCATTGAACAGGGCTGCCAGAAGTGCTTCCAGCACCTCCCGTTGTTCCCTTACTATTCTTGGATGTATCCCATCCAGTCCCATTGCCTGTCCACTTTCATTTTTGTGAGTACTTTTAGGACAAGTGTCCATCTCCCACCCATATTTGCTCATGCTGCCGAACTGTGCTCCCTCACCTTCTCCTTCTTCTTTTTCTTCTGTGAATACAGAACAAAAACATTTGTTCAGTATTGATGCTTTTTCCAGGCCCCATCCATGCTTTTTCCAGATCCCTTTCCTAACGTTCCCCTTCTTCCCCTTTAAGCTTTACAATCCCACCCCTGGTTTTTCTCCTTTCACTAATGTACCTATAAAAAAAAAGTATTCACCCCTTTTTTTACTTCCTGTGCTATTTGTTCTCTGTTTGTGCCTTTATGCTCCTGACTGCTTTCCCTGCCTCCCTCTGTTTATCCAGGTTCACTACCCTGTCCTCCTCCTTCTGTGTTTCCTTGTTTTTCCTGAAAGCCATCTTTTTCGCCCTTACTTTCCCAGCCACTTTCATTTATTTATTTATTAAGATCTTGGATTACAATACCTTCGAGCTTGGAGCTCTTTTACAAAGGTTCCACATCGGAGAATCACAGTATACATACATTAAAAACTAAACAGGACATAGTAGTATTAAACATTTTTGCAGGCTTACATGCATCAACAGTGAAGTGCTTAACAATTAGACATAAAATGTTTTAAACATACTAACAAAGCAGTTGACTACATATAGTTGACAATGAGAATCAGCCAAAATGGCTTCGTCAATTGTAGAGGGGGTGGAGGGAGGAGGAGGGTTAGGAGGCAAGGGGTCCGGGGAGGGAGGTGGGGGGACATAGTGGAACGTGAGGGAGGAGAGAATATCTAAGGTGGGCAGGCAATGCTGCTAAGTGTGGAAGTGGGTCGGGAGGGTTTACTCTAGAGATGCTGCTTAGGGAGGGCAGTCACAGCCACAAAGTGCCGTGAGGTGTTGGTTTAGCTTATGTTTGAAATGGCCAAGATTAGGTTCAGTCAGGATGTCACAGGGGAGGTTATTGAGCCAACTGGGGGCACAGTAGGCAAATTACCTTAGTCCTTGCGAGGTGCAGCAGAAAGGGGCTGTGTAGGACTGTCTGTCCTTTCCTCGAATCTGGTGGGGGTTGGTCATTAGATTCAAGAGATTCTGGCACTTTCGTTGAGAACCTTACTGGTTTTCTCTCTCTCTCTTTTGTCCTTGTTTACTTACTAACATACTAAAATGCCAGCAGAATAGGCCTAACGGTCTTTCGTGTCTGCTCGTTTGGTCAGCCCCCACCCTGGGAGCTGACCTTGCTGCTCCCCTCGCTTTCTCTGGCTTCTCCCTTCCCAGTTCCGGATATTCTCGCTGCATTGGATTTTGCTTCCAGAACCCTTCCCCTGTACCTGTCCCACCTCCTCTTGAACCCTTCCACCGTCTCTGCCTCCACCAGCCCCCTAGGCAGCGCATTCCACGGCTCCACCACCCTCTCAGTGAAGTAGCACCTCCTCCTTTCTCCCCTGAATCTTCCCCTCCAGCTTCCACCCATGCCCTCTAGTGGCCCCCTCCTCCTTCCTTCGAAGCAACCTGACTGTTCCTCCCCTATTTACCCCCTTCATGTACCTGAAGACCTCTATCATGTCCCCCCATCCCTTCTCTCTTCCAATGTGTACATATTTAGCTCTTCGAGCCTCTCCTCATAGGTCCTGTCCCCCAAGCCCCAAATCATTTTGGTTGTCCTCCTCTGGACCCTCTCCAGGAGGGTAATGTCCCTCTTTAAGTGTGGCCTCCAAAACTGCATGCAGTACTCGAGGTGCAGCCTCACAAAGCGGTTATACAAAGGGACTATCGCTTCCCTCCTTCTGGAGGTGATCCCCCTAGCGATGCATCCCAGCATCCTGTTGGCCTTGGCAGCTGCCCTCCTACAAGTCTCTGAGTTGTTCATCTTGACATCCACCACCACCCCCAGGTCCCTCTCAGCCATCAAGACTTGTAGCATTCCCCCCCCCAGGGTGTACACTTGGCCCGGGTTTCTGGCCCCCAGGTACAGTACCTTGCATTTCCCTACATTGAACCTCAGCTTCCACTTTCTAGACCATCTTTCCAGAGCCCCCAGATCCCACTGTAGGGCCACCCGCCCCTCCTCACCATCCACCACCGCCCCCAGTTTTGAGTCATCCGCAAAGAGACTCATCACACTCCTGATACCTGTCCTTATGTCAGAGACGTAGGCGTTGAACAGGAGGGGCCCAAGGACTGATCCCTGTGGGACCCCACTAATGACCCTCCTTGGGGATGAGACTATCCCGCTAACTACGACCCTCTGGGTCGTAGTTAGCCTAGTTTTGCCTAATGCAAGGTTTGTCATCTCCACTAAGGTTCATTTCAGATGGGCCCACTGCTCCTCAACTCCCCCCCCCCCCCAATTCGTCCCACCCTGCCAGGGCATTCTTGAGACATATCCCCATTTTAGTAAAGTCTGCCCTCCTGAAATCCAGGCCCCTTGCCTTTGTGTGGCTTGACTCTGCCACTGTACTCATACTGAACCATACCATGCGGTGTTCACTGGACCTCAGGTGTCTAACCACCCTGACTTCCACAATTCTGTCCCCATTGGTGAGTACCAGGTCCAAAACTACACCCTCCCAGGTGGGCTCTAGCACTAGCTCCAGCTGCTTGAGGCCTGCCCCTTTAGGAGTACAGAATGTCCCTGCTCCTGGCTGAGGCAGCAGCTGGGATACTCCAATCCACACCTGGTAGATCGAAACCACCTACCAGCAGCACTTCTCCTTTAGCTGACATTGTGTGGATAGATTTAAAAGAACCTTGTCCACCTCCTCCCCCTGTGCTGTAGGTCTGTATATCACACCTGAAAGGTCCTCGGCCCCCTCCCCGCATTCCCTGTATTTTAGTTGCTCTAATACCCTCCCTGACATAAAGAGCCAACCTCCTCCCTTTTTACCCTCCCTGTCTCTCTTAAACAGAGTATAACCTGACATTGCTACATCCTAGTCATGGTTTCCAGTATACCACGTCTCAGTAATAGCTACAACGTCCAGGTCAGCCTCCATCATCAAGGCTACCGGGTTTGGGATTTTATTTCCTAGGCTGTGGGCATTAGTATACTTGTCATTCCACGTTTTGCCAATTCTCCTTTTATCATCCCCCCCTTTCGCCTTTTTGCTTCCTCCATTTTTCCTTCCTGTTTTAGATACATACATACATAGTCGCCAGCAGATTAGACCCAATGGTCTATCTTGTCTGCCCGACTGCAGCTCCTGATTTACATTTCAACAGCTGCCCCCACTGATCCCCTCCTACTCTCACCTTACCCTTGTACCTGTCCCACGCCACCTTTATTTATTTCATATTCAGATTAATACCTTTGAGCCAAAATAGACTTTTTACAAAGGTTCCTAGTCAAAGCATACAGAACAGGACATAAAATACAGGTAGCTTCGTATATGGCATACTACTACTAAGTTTCATACTACTAAGAGTGTTAGATGTACAGAAGGCTTTTAACCCATATAAGTACATCTCCAGTATCTGGATAACCTTATACCTTATTTAATAAAGATTTATCAGGGTTGCCTTTAAAAGTTTCCACATTGTCTGTTTGCAACAAATATCTTGGTAATTTATGCCATGTGGTTATAATTCTTTGAGTAAAAAAAGAATGTCTAGTATTTACTTTAGGATAAGTTAATGCTAATTGAAATCCATGGCTCCTGAGATTACATTCTCTCATATTAAAGGACATTCCTAATTGTATCATTAAATCATTGTCTCTAACGATGTTAAACATCAAAAGAAGATCTCCCCTAGTTCTTCTCATACGAGTTAGGTTACACAGAGGTAGAGGTTTCATTAGTAACAATTTAATACAAGGGTGTAATATAAAGTAGGGGGACATTAGGTACACAAGCGATTTCGTAACAATAAGTGCTAAGGAGAGGATGACAACTGAACTAAGGTGTGGCACAGTGTTTAAATGGTTACATGAAGCAACCTGAGGCAAAAAGTTTCTAGATGGTAATAGAGCTGGTTTAGCTGCCAAAGGAGGCTTTGTTTCATGGGTCAGCAGGAAGATAGTTATAGTTGGGGGCAGAAAAGGAGGGCTAGAGTGGGAGCACAGGAGTCCTAAGGGGTGAGATGAGGGAAGATGGGGCAGTCAATAGACAGCAAGGGGAGGAAGGAGGATAAGGTACGGGAGGGCCTGGGGCAGAGCCATGGGAGGCAGGAGGAGTGTGGGGCAATGCAGTAAAGGAGGGAAGGATGAGGGGGTTGGGGTGAGGCGAGGTGGGGGAATGGGGTAGGGGAGGGGGAGAAGAGATGGGAACAGGTAGGCTTAGGTTGAAGCTGGTGGACACCGTGAGGAGGGCAGGGATAGTGAGGTCATAAGTTAGGGACAGCAATCGCAGGTCATGTTACATGTAAGGTAGGAGCAAAGCCCTTGTTTGAAGTTGCTAAGTGTGGTGCATTCAATGAGAGTGATAGGTAGTTCATTGAACCACCTGGGTCCTTGGTAGGACCTTGAATCTCTCCACTATGTTCTTTGCCACCAGCTCTCTTGGCAGTGCATTCCAAGGTGCCACCACTCTCTCTGTGAAATAATGTCCCTCCTTTCCCCCTGAAACTCCCCCAACTAGTTTAAGTTTGTGTCCCCTCAGATTACCCTCCCCTTTCAATGTAAAGAGTCCCTCTGTATCCACCCTATTGATCCCCTTCATATATATGAAGACCTCAGTCATACCACCCATCCCATCTGTCCTCCAGGGAATACATGTTCAGTTCTGCCAGTCTCTCCACATAGGACATGTCCCCCAGACCATGGATCATCTTATTGGCTCACCTCTGAACCCTTTCCAAAAGGGCAACCTCCCTCTTTAGATAAAGTCTCCAGAACTTCACAGTCCTCCAAGTGAAGTCTCACCAAGGTGTTGTACAAGGGCATGATGACTTCCCTTCTTCTAGATGTTATCCCCCTAGAGATACACCCCAACAGTTTGTTTGCCTTAGCTGCCACTCTCCAGCACTATTCTGAGTTGTTCATTTTGGGATCCATGACCACCCCCAGATCTTTCCCCCAAAGACATTGCTAGCTGTATTCCCCCCAGCTGATAGCTGTGCCCAGGTTTCCCATGCCCTAGATGCAGTTCACTGCATTTACGGGAATTAAAACCCAGCTGCCAAGTGTGTGCCCATCTCCCCAATGTTTCCAAGTCTTCCTGAAGTGCCCTCCTACCTTCATCGCTGTCTACTACTGCTCCCAACTTGGAATTGTCCACAAATAGGCTCATCCTGCTCTTAACACCTTCTCCAATACTTGCAATGAAAGCATTGAACAGGATTGGGCCCAATACTGAACCCTGGGGAACTCAGCTGACGACGTCAACTGGTGTCTGAAAATCCCCCCCCCTCACCACCACCTTCTGTTGATGGTTACTGAGCCAATTCACTATTCAGCCCACCATTTTCTCTCCCACGACTAGGTTCCCCAATTGCCATATCAGTTTACCATGGGGAACCGAGTTGAAGGCCTTGCTGAAGTCCGAGTATAGGACATCAAACGGCCTTACCCTGTCTAGTGACTGTGTTATCCAATCAAAAAATTCAATTACATTAGTCTGACACAATCTGCCCCGGATGAACCCATGCTGGTTTACATCCATTAAGCCATTTGCCCCCAGGAACTCCACCATCCTTTCCTTCAGGATGGCCTCCATCAGTTTACCCACTATGGATGTCAGACTGACTAGCCTATAGCTTCCTGGTTAATCCAGTGTTCCACTCTTATGTTGTGGCACCACATGTGCTGACCGCCAGTCCAGGGGTACCCAGACTGACTGGAGGGAGGAACTGAACAATTCTGTCAATGGAGCAGCCAGGACATCTGCCAGTTCCTTTAGGACTTTGGGGTGCATTCCATCTGGTCCTGGGGCCTTATCAGTCCATAAAGACTTCACACCCTCCCTGACCCTCCCTACCTGGATCTCACCATCTGTGACTTCCCTTCCCTCCACTGTCCCCTTTCTACCAACCCCTTGTGGTAATGGACCTCCCCTCTCCCTAGTGAATAACGAGCAGAAGTACTCATTAAGTACCTCAGCTTGCTCTACTGACCTTTTTTAACCTCCTTCCTCCTGTCCTCTGCTGTTCCCATCTTTATAAGTTTAGTTACCTCTGGTGATATCATAACTTTATGGTCCTCCATGTTGACTGCACTATCCTGGGGGGGGGGCAGTTTGAGTCTCCCTGCTTCCTTATGCCACCCCCCTGGCTAGTTTAAATACTTGCCAATTAAGCACTTAAACCATTCACTGAGGACAATGGTCCCTTCCCTGTACAGATGTATGCCATCGCCCCTGTATAGGTCCACATTCCTCAGAAGAAGCCAGAACCCAGAAGTAGAAGGAAATAGATTCATTTCAGTGCTTTACAGTAACTGTTCATTGCTATTTTTGCTTTAAACATATTGTGGGCTTTTAGTGACACTGTAATTTCTTTGATGTCTTTATTTAGAATTGTTTGTGGGCTGTTGAAAATTTAAAACCTAGTTTGGTGTGCTTGTAGTGGTGGTGCATTCCTTTGCTGTCTTTAATTGCTGTAAATTTAGTCTTGGCTTGTCTGGCTTGCACTGTAGTTTGGGTGAGGGGTGCTAAATTTCTGACCTCTGACCTCAGCTACGTGATAACTGGAGGTGGGGCTTAGTCAGAGTTGAGGTAGCAAGTGATTTTTGTTTTCTCAGAAGAAGCCAGAACCCAGGAGAAGGAAACATATTAATTTCAGTGCTTTACAGTAACTGTTCATTGCTATTTTTGCTTTAAACTTAGATTGTGGGCTTTTAGTGACAATGTAATTTCTTTGCTGTCTTTACTTAGAATTGTTTGTGGGCTGTTGAAAATGTAAAACCTAGTTTGATGTGCTTGTAGTCATGGTGTATTCCTTTGCTGTCTTTAATTGCTGCACATTTTTGTCCCCTTTCCCTCCCTCCCCTGCCCCCACTCTTAATTATATGCCCTGTTAAATCTGATTGACAGGAGCTAAACACATGGGATAGTAGGGGTTGTACAGTAGGAGATGCATAAGGGAGAAGAAGCCCGCTCTCAGCACAAGTGTTTTGACTCATTTTTTATTTATTTTTTTCCATGTTTAAAGAAAAATATCTGAGGATCAGTGGCAGGATTTTTAGAACAGTAAATTAATAAAAAGGGAGCTAGGAGAGTTTGGTTTCAGTAAAAGACAAGTACTGGAATAGCTGTATAAGTGCAGTATAATGTGGGGAGTGGTGCAATGCAGTGGCTGCAGGGCAACCATATTCAGGCAGACCTTCTGGACGCTGAGGTGCTGCCCTATCTGCATGCATCTTTTTGGACTGCGGGATGAGGTAGCCAGACTCTGAGCAGAGGTAAACTGGGTCAGGAGTACCATCACCCCTATCCAGAGACAACCCAGTCTAATACCACTGCATCAAAGGATGCTGAGAACGAGGAGCACTTGGATGACAGTGGGCTCAGAGAGGGTTAGGGTTGTCAGGCAGAGGCACATCCCAGATCCTATTCTACTCAAGAACTCATATGCCACACTGGCAAACAGGGACAACCAAATAGAGGTACCCAGAGAAGTGGAAGGGAAGGATGTGGAGGTTAGCCAAGTAGGTGACCTCAGTGGGGAGAGTAGTAGACCTCAGAGAAGGAGGAAGCAAATCCTGGTGGGGGACTCCATCATAAGAGGAATCCAGCTAGGAACACAGGAGGGGGAGGACAGGGAGGTGAGGTGCCTACCAGGTGCCACGGCATGGAGGGACGGGAGGAAGATCCTGGGGATCACTGGGAAGGCAAGACGGAAGGGTGAACTGGATGTCATTATCCACCTAGGTACTAATGACCTGACAAATGGGGAGCCAAAGGAAGTTCAGGAAGAGTTTAGGAAATTGGGGAGGGGTCTCAAGCAAGTAGCCACTTCTGTCGCCTTCTTGGAAGTACTACTTGCAAGAGGCATGGGAGAGCATAGGGGTGCATGCATCAGGAACTTTAACTCATGGTTGAAGAACTGGTGCTGTGAGGAAGGGTTTGGATTCATTGGTGACTGGGGACCCACCTGAAGGGATGGAGGCTTGTTCAAGCCTGATGGCCTGCATCCATCCTGGAAGGGAATCCAAGCACTTAATGATAAGTTTAAATGCTACACGGACAAGCATTTAAACTAGCCAAGCGGGGTGACAGGCCAGCAAGGAGGGTACCTAACTGCCTACCCCCCCCACCTAGCAGTGGAACCAGTGAACCGGAGGAGTGGATCTCTCTACAAGCAGTGTGCAAAAGATGGAGATAAGTGCCCAAGAGGTGGATAGGCAGAAAAGGGGCAAAATTCAACAGAAGGGCAGACAGCAAGGAGAACCAGGGATGAAGGACAACCAGGGAAGGGGCAGGAGTAGAATAGCTAAACAGTCTAGGGAGGTCAAATCATGGAAAGCCATGTGTGCCAATGCCAGGAGCCTTAGCAACAAGATGGAGGATCTGGAGGCTGTCATGGTACAGTCGGACCTGGACATTGCGGCCATCACAGAAACCCGGTGTAATGATAACCATGACTGGGAGATGGCCATACCTGACTACAACATATTCAGAAGAGATGGGACAGGCGGGAAGGGAGGAGGAGTGGCACTTTATGTGAAAAATGACATAAGGGCCACAGAGATACAGGAGGAACAAAATGGGGGAGAGATACTGTGGGTTAAGCTGGAAAGGAAAATGGGGCCAGCCAGTCGCACAGGTGTGGTCTATAGACCACCAGCCCAGGAGGAAGAAACAGATAGGGAGCTGATGCTAGCCATCCAAAGGATGGCAGACAAGGGTGAGGTAGTGCTGGTTAGAGACCTCAATATTCCAGACGTGGACTGGAGCATCCCAGCAGCAGCAGCATCAACTAGGAGCAGATTTATCCTGGACTCCCTTCAAGGTGCCTTCCTCAAGCAACTGGTCATGGAACCATCTAGGCAGAAGGCAATATTGGACCTTGTGCTCACAAACAGGGACAGTGTGATGGGGGTAACAGTGGGGGAGCACCTGGGGAACAGTGACCACCAATTACTGTGGTTTGAAATCACAGAAGGAGCAGAACCAAACCACACAAAAACATGTATCCTGGATTTTAGGGGGTCAGACTTTGGGAAAATGGGGAGATGCTTGAAAGAGACATTAAGGGGAATGGGTCAGGAATCAGGGGTTGAGGAACAGTGGACAGTATTTAAAATGTGGATTACAAGAGCAACAGAATTATGCATTAAGCATGTTAGCAAGGGTAAAAGGAAGAGAAGGCCATTATGGTTTTCCAAGGAGGTAGCGGAGAAAGTGAAAGCCAAAAAGATCGCATTCAGACAATACAAAAAGACACAGGCAGAAGGGGATAACTAGAAGTACCAGGAGAAGCAAAGGGAGGCAGGGAGGTCAGTAAGGGAAGCCAAAGCTCAGACAGAAAAGCACATTGCAAAATCAGTGGGTAGAGGGGACAAAACCTTTTACAGGTACATAAGTGAAAAAAGAAAGGCAAAGGGAGGGATAGTGAGACTGAAGGGGGAGGACGGGGTCATGGAGGATGACAACAGTAAAGCTGACATATTGAACAGGTATTTCTGTTCAGTCTTTACTGAGGAAGAGGAAGGTAATGGGCCTGAAGGGAGTACAAGGGTGGGAATGGTGCAGAAATGGACACAAGTCCCTTTACTCGAGAAAGGATCCTGAAGGAACTGGAACTAAATAGTTGATAAAGCAATGGGGCCAGATGGGGTGCACCCCAGGGTCCTTAAAGAACTAAGAGAGGTGGTGGCGGAACCTCTGGCAATCCTGTTTAGCCAATCACTGGAAACAGGGGAGGTACCAAAAGACTGGAGGACAGCAGATGTAGTCCCCTTATACAAAAGTGGGAACACAAGGGAAGCGGGGAACTACAGACCAGTCAGCCTCACCTCGGTAGTGGGGAAGATCATGGAAGCACTACCAAAGGAGAGATTGGTGGAACATCTGGTTGTCAATGGACTACAGGACCCAGGGCAGCATGGTTTCACCAGGGGGAGGCCATGTCAGACCAACCTCATTGAATTGTTCGACTGGGTGACTAAGGAGGTGGATCGGGGAGGGCCATGGACATGGCCTATCTGGACTTTAGCAAGGCCTTTGACACTGTGCCACATAGAAGACTATTACACAAGCTGGGAAATACTGTATGGGTGTGGGTAGGACAGTAGTGTGGTGGGTAGGTAACTGGCTGGGTGGCAGGACACAGAGGGTGGTGGTAAATGGCTGTCACCCCACAGAGGGAAGAGTGACCAGTAGGGTACCACAGGGATCAGTGCTGGGACCAGTCCTATTCAACATCTTCATCAGTGACATTATACAGGACCTAGAAGGCAGAATTTCCCTGTTTGCTGACGACACAAAGCTCTGTAACAGAGTAGACACACCAGAGGGTGTAGACAGAATGAGAAGGGACCTGCAGAAACTTGAAGAATGGTCAGGGGTTTGGCAGCTGAAATTCAATGCAAAGAAGTGCAAGATAATGCATATGGGGCACAAAAACCCTGACATCAGTTGGGGAGGTGAGGATATAGCATGCACCAAGCAGGAAAGGGATCTTGGGGTTATCTTCTCTGATGACCTCAAGGTAGGGGAAACAGTGTGACAAAGCAGCAGGTAAAGCAAATTGGATGCTTGAATGCATAGGCAGGGCATCACCAGCAGGAAAAGGGAGGTCATAATTCCACTATTCAAGACACTAGTGAGGCCCCACCTGGAGTACAGTGTACAGTTCTGGAGACCTTACCTACGTAAGGACATAGGCAGGGTAGAGAAGGTTCAGAGGAGGGCAACAAAGATGGTACATGGATTGCATCACAAGTCCTGTGAGGACAGGTTGAAGGACTTGAATATGTACTCCCTGGAGGAGAGGGGATATGATAAGAGACATACAAGAATCTTACAGGGAGGAATAGGGAGCAGGGATACCCTATTTTTAAGTGAAAAAGATGTTCTAGGACTAGAGGGCTTGGGATGAAGTTGGAGGGAGGATGATTCAGAGGAAACATGAGGAAGAATTTCTTCATGGAACGGGTGGTGGACAAGAGAAACACCCTGCCAGAGGAAGTGGTGGGGGCTGAAACAATCACAGGATTTAAGAATGCATGGGATAGACATAAAGGAATTCCGGAGGTCAGGGGTAAGGGGCAACAGACTTCCAGGAAAACATAAAGTGAACTTACAAGCTCAACTGGGCAGACTGGGTGGGACATAGGCCCTTATCTGCCGACACTATCTATGTATCTACAGGTCCACATTCCCTCAGGTGGGTCCCCAGTCCCCAGTGAAGCAGAAACCCTTCTCTCTGCACCAGTTCTGCAACCAAGTGTTGAAGTCCCCGGTGCAGCAGTTCCTAGCCCCCCCATTGCCGTGGACAGGCAGCACCTCAAGAAGGTCACAGAACTTGCTACTTGCCCAAGGCCCCTCCCCAACTCCCTGAACTCCTCCTCCTGTATTCTTTCTATCCCCCCTGCCTTGTCCCTTGCCAGGTCATTTGTCCTCAGATGGACAATGGCTCCAAGCTCTCCCCTCCTCGCTACTGCCATAGCGATTCTCTGGATCCTCTCCACATCCTTCCGAGCTGTGCTTCCCAGTAGACCTTTTACTTCCCTTACCTCTATTGTACTTATCCCCAAATCCATTTCTGGACTACAGAGTCCCCCACTAGGAGGTTTCCTCTTCCTTTTGGGTCCTCTACCACCCACCTGTGGGGCTCTCTTGTGAAGACTCCCCACCTGCGCCTTGTTCACCCCTGTAAGGTACTTATAGGTCTCAATCATATCCCCCCCTCACTCTCTTCTCCTCCAGAGAGTACATGTTGGGGCCCCACAGTTTCTCCTTGTACAGCTTCTCGTGCAACTCCTGTACTATGCCAGCAGCCCTCCTCCAGACAGCTTCCACCCTGTCAATGTCCTTGCACAGGTGCAGTCTCCAGACCTGGATATAGTACTCTAGATAGGGTCTCACTAGTGAGCAATACAGTGGCAATACCACCTCCCTCCCTCCTCCTGCAAGAAATCCCTCTCCCTATCTACCCCAACAACCTACTAGCCTTGCCTACTGCCTTGTCACACAGCTCTGTCACCTTGAGATCGTCTGTTATAATTATCCAAAGATCCCTTTCTTGCTTGGTGACTGTCAGTACTTCCCCCCATCTTATACACAGCTCATGCATTTCCCCACACCAGGTGCAGGATTTTGCATTTTTTGGCACTGCAACCCAGCCGTCATTCCTCTTGTCTTCCCATATCCCTTTGCATTCTCACCACCCCTTCCTGAGTATGCATCCTGTTGCATATTTTTGTGTCATCTGCAAAGAGACACACCTTACCCCCAGTTCCCCAGCAATGTCACTTATCAAGGCATTGAAGAGGACAAGTCCTACTGCTGACCCCTGTGGTACCCTACTAGTCACTCTTCCATCCCCAAGTGTCTGCAGTTTACCATGATCCTCTTCCTCCTACCCTGCGGCTAGTTTGAAAGCCAGCTTATCACTTTCTCTCCAAGCCCCAGACTGCTTAGTTTCTTTACTAGCCTCTTGTGCATTATAGTGTCGAAGGCCTTGCTGAAGTCAAGCTAGCATGCAATGGAGGTTGGAAATAAGGCTCCTTCACCAAATTTTTATGATCTTTACAATTGTTTTTATTATATATTACTACCAGATATCAATGCAAGACAACATTTTCTGTCAGACACTTCATAAGGGCAGCTGTGCATTATATGTGTTCAGGAATAATTAAGAAAATCCTATGAAAGAATGTGTATTATAGGAAGGGTGGTACAAACCCCTGAACTTCATTATATTGAACTGCTTTATCCATGTGCATTTCATATTCATTTACACTGATCCTATTACCACACACTAATACGTAAGAGGTCTACTGTTTATACTTTGTACCTCATTTATTCATTACCTAATTTTTTTCAGAATTTCTTTCTTTTTTTTCCAAACTATTTATATTTATAGTGCAATGTATTTACTATTCTTGACCACAGATATAATGCACAGCAGCCTTCATGAAGTGTATAACAGCAAACACTGGCTTGCATTGAAAACTGGCAATAAAATATAAGAAAACAATTGTAAACATCATAAAACTTTGGTGAGTGAGCCTTATTTCCAATCTTCATTGCAAGCTTTGTATCCGCTGTCAGAACAGGATCTTCCCAGTGTTCATGTATTTTACAGGCACCGGAGGAACCATACTGGCTTCTACATAAATTAAGTCCAGTTAGGCCACATCCACTGCCCTCCCCGATCCACCTCCTTAGTCATCCAATCTAAAGGTACTTATACATGGTGCCCCTCGCTCTGCACCACAATTATTTGTTGCAGTCTCTTTGCATTTTTGCGCCTCTCATCTGTGTGCTTTTACACATCACACCTCAAATCAATCCCAGAGAGAGTCTCATGTGACCCTCCGGGATCCTCGTGGTCTCTCACCGTCACTGCCTCCTGATGCTTGTCTGAGTAGTATTGTGCCCGAGTTCAGCTACTTACATTTTCTGACAGCACAAAGAAAGCTGAACTCGAGCAAGTAATCAGTTTTGTGTAACGCTGGGTAAAAAATCCTTTAAAATGACTCGGAAAGTGGGGCTTATACTGGACATGTGCTAATGAATATGCATAAGTGCATGCCCAGTATAAGCCCCACTTTCCAAGTCATTTTAAAGCATTTTAACCCAGTGTTGCACAAATCTGATACTTTCGTTCAGCTTTCTTTGTGCTGTCAGAAAATGTAAGTAGCTGAAGTCGGGCACAATGCAACTCGTATGAGCATGGGGAGGCAGTGATGAAATGAGACTGTGAGGATCCTGACGGAGGATCATGCGAGACTTTGACAGGTGAGATGTGAGCACTGTCATCCAATTACACAGCCACTAGATACACTTCGCAATGATGCGCTGAAATGGCGAACACAGAACAACAGTGGACGCCATTTCAGCAAACGTTCATTGTGGAAGCTGTGCAGGTTGCCTTCACACACAAAAAAGGCAATGCTGCAATTGATCTGCACCAGTCAGTGAAGTGCAGAACCTGGCGTGTAAAGGCGCCTAAAATCTATGAGATTTGTTTGGCATGATCTCCCGCCTGTGAAACCATGCTGCCAGGGATCCTGCAGCCCATATGCCTCCAGGTACTCTATCAGCCTCTCCTTCAGCAGGGCCGCCATTAATTTCCCCACCACCAATGTGAGACTGACTGGCCTGTAGTTGCTAGCCTCTTCCCTTCTGCCGCTCTTATGCAGAGGGACCACACTGGCCCTCCTCCAGTCCTCTGTAACTTCCCCCGTCACCAATGTGGTGCTGAACAGTGTCACCAGAGGGGTGGCTAGCACCATGCTTGGTTCTTTTAGAGCCCTTGAGTGAATCCAGTCCAGTCCTACCATCTTGCTTTCCTTTAGGGCTTCAGATCTGTCCTCTTTAATTGGGAGATGCATCAGAGAGAAGAAAGCACACATACTGATAACCAGGCTTCTACCAATCATTGTGTCTGCTTCATATGAAATACTCAGCGATGCAATCCAAAATTTTTACATAAACCGCCTAAACAATCAGCTCAGCTGCCCTAACCCCTGCTTAATGCTTACACTCTACATATATTACACTACATCCAAGTCAAACATGGAGAATACATGCTATAACAGTGTTAAGGCAAAATATCCTTTTCAGTACAGTGAATCATCCTTATGAAGAAGATATTATTTATCGTTTATAGTGCAGATGGGGAATATGGACATTGTCTGCTGATGCTGATGGCCAACATAAAATGCCATAGAAAGGGTACTGCAACACACAAACACACGCTGCTCCAGAAAAACTGTCTTCCTGTACTTTGCAGTTGCTAACCAGAAATTAACCAGCTCTAGGGCTCAGTAACCAAAACACTTCCTGGAACTAATTATACTACAGCAGTTTGTAAAAGAAGAGCACAAAGATACAGTCTCGGTAAGCAACTAGGACTTGGTATTTGGTGCAAAGTCGACATAATGCAGTACGTAATATTGTCTATTTACACTCCAGAATCTAAGAGCACCTACATGCTGTATACACGGCACATGTTTTCAGATAAGTTTCTAAAGCCTGTACAAGGAAGGAGGCTAACATTCTTTGCTACTACATCAGTCCATCTAATCAGTGCTCTAATGGGCAGTAATTTCCTTTCACAGGATATTACCAGGGGCAGACATGTCCTAAGAAATACGTCTAATCACCTCTTTAATATACAACAATGTTTAAATGATCACCTTTTTTTCATCTGACCTTCTGAGATCAGGAAGCAACCATTCATTCCATTTGTTTCAAAGTAAAAAAAAAAATATTTCTTTAAATACGTTCTCTGTCCAGCTTTTCAAAGCACTCTTCTACAGAGCATGAGCTTGATATAAGCTGAACATTATTTAAATTTTAAAAGTACCATGTTTCCTGCAGAGCATCACTACATCCCAGAACAGTAAAGAAACAAATATCACCCTCAACTAACAAAATATTGTACCCCTCAGTCCATGTAGGGACTGTACTCTACTGCTCTAGTTAAAGAAAGGGACAGCCAGTCGGATTTTCGGCAGGAACTGCAAAGATTCAAGAAGGACTAGTTAGAAGTAAAAGGAATGTTGCATGCAGGAAGATTTCCCTGCAGGTGGGAGATTTTGATCTAAATCTGGCAGTATAGCCTACAGGAGCAATAAGCTGCGAATGAGCTTAGTACATCCAGCAGACCTAGGTTTGATTTCCACAACAATCCCTTGCATACTATGACCTTTAGCAAGTTACTTAACCTTCTCAATGCAACTGAGTCATCCCTGTAAATGGGCCTTGTGCACAGTGGGCCTTACCCAGTTATAAAAGAACAAAATAAAAAAAATACAAATACTAATCATAATATTTAAAAGCACATTTTCTTTGGAGGGGATAAGGCCAGAAAGGGGCACAGACAGTTGACAGAAACAGTTGTTTACTGTCTTCATTTTTTTTTTGAAGTGGAAGTTGTGACTAAGCAGCAACTGCAGGGCAGAATAATCAATCCCCTGCATGCATGCTGTAGTCAGAAGTGGCCAGCTAAAAATCCAGCCCATCAGGCGCACAGTTTATATTGTTTGGTTGCGCACATGCGCAAGAAACATGTGGCAGCTTAGGAGAGATGCGGGTTGTGGAGGTGCAGCAGTATGGCAGCCAACAGAGGCACTGCATTTGAGACCTTGCCACTGGTGGATCAATGGAGGCACAGTGTGCTGATGACACTGGCTTCCAAAAGTGCCACCAAACTGTTACGTTTTCACTACAGCAATCAGGGGCCGCCTCGTCATTGCAGCATCAGCCATTCCGCTGTAATGAGGGAGCGACCCATCACTGCAGGCAGAACGTTGTGCAGTGTAATATTGTTTATGAATGAAGCGGCAAGCCGCCGCCATGTTCACAAAGAATGTTACAGAGCCCCCACTGCCGAGGGGGGGCCCAACTCTCATGCGCCTCAAAAAAACAGTGTTTGTTTGTTTGCGGAGGGATGCCCAATCCCCATCAGCTTTAGTATCCCTTCTCAGTTTAATTTGCCACGGGGGCCACTCCCCATCAGCATAATGACCCCCAAAAAGCGTTGTTTTTCCGGGAGGTGCCCAATCGCGCTAGGCTCTCCCCCGGTATATACCGATTGGGTGCCCAATCCCCATCAGCTACAGCCCCCAAAAACACTCAGGTGGCATGCTGGGAGCCCTCCCCAGTGTGCCAAATGTCCCTGTTAAGAAAAAGTCCCAATGTTTTTTTTTCCTCTATAAATCAGAAAACGGTCCCTCGTTGAGTCCAGTGGCCCCCCCCCAACTTGCAACCCACCCTCTGTGCACCTGCCTCCCACACCCCTTTCACCTCATACTTACCTCTGGAGCCCAACACGATGATTTTCAGTGGACCGGGAACACGTCTGCTCTCTTCAAAGCCGACCTCGAACTGAAGAAATGCCGATAAGCTGTATAATGGCATAAATAGTTTTTTTTCAACTTTGGTGCATATCTCAGTCATTTTTGGGGAATTCTGACACCAAATTTTCAACATGGGGTTATTGGGACCCCTCCTCATGAATTCAGCCACTGTCATGGCGTTATTCGGTCCCGAAAGGTGATTTCGTGGTCACTGAGCGGAATCACCTTTTGGGACTGATTAACGAAATGACCGTGCCAGTGTTTATGAGGTAGGCTCTCAAAAAGTATATGTTGCAAATTTGGCGGAAAAAATCCAAGAAATGACTGTTTTACAAGTGTGCATTGCGCAGTTGCTACACGCACTCGTAACTTTGTGAATTTGCAATATTTTCACTCCAGATTTTCATCATTACCATTTTTCTGTGCCTCCTTATGAACAGTACCACTGTTATTTTTCACATCCTGGCTGAAATGTGTTTTCGCACTTCCGGCACAGAATTGCGCAGTTGCTGTGGGAAATCAGTGTGTGGGACACATTAAGAAAATCACAGTGACACTCTTCATGAGCAGAGGTGCTAAAATGCCTATGTTGAAAATTTTGTGACGAAAGTCCATAAAATGACTGTGTTATGAGTGTGCGTTGTGCAGTTTCCACGCACGCTCGTAACGTCACAAATTTGTAATATTTTTACTCCAGATTTTCAACATTGCCATTTTTCCACACCTCCTTATGTACAGTACAGCTGTCATTTTTCACATCCTGGCCGAAATGTGTTTTTGCACTTCCAGCACAGAATAGCATGGTCACTGCGGGAAATCAGTGTTCGGGACACATTAAGAAAATCAAAGTGACACTGTTCATGAGCAGAGGTCCTAAAATGCCTATATTGAAACTTTGGTAATGAAAGACTATAAAATGACTGTTAGATGCGCATGCGTTACGCAGTTTCCACGGATGCTCGGAAGTGCGAGCATTTTTAACATTCCCACTACAGATTTTCAACATTGCCATCTCTTCACACCTCCCTATGGATGGTACAGCTGTCATTCGTCACATCCTGCCCGATCTGTGTTTTCGTACATGTGGCGCAGAATGGCACGGTTGCTGTTGAAACTCAAAGTTTGGGACACACTGTCAAAATCACACAGCCACTCTTCATGAGAAGAGGTCTCAAATGTTCTCATGAGGTGAGGTCACAAATAGGCCATGTTGAAAATTTGTAGTGCAAATACCAACAAATGCCCGGGGCATTAGGGTTTCTAACCATAACGTCCCACCCTGTATAGACTGAAAGGCATCGGGGTGTGCCTTTGGATTGCCGACTGCACTGCTCATGCCATCCCACCCCCACCCCCCAGCCATTGACCGGCATTGAGGTGTATCTTGGACTCTTTGGCCCCAGACTTCACCCCATTCTCCTATGCTGCACCCATTTCAGCGTATGTACTTATGGAATGGGGTGACTGTAAAGCCAAACACCCCAAGGCACACCTCAACATGTGTCGGTGTCTGCAGAATAGGGTGAGGTAACATGGCATGACCGTCATGGGTGACGACCCAAACACTTACCCCAATGCATGCCCATCTCAACAGGATGGAGGTGGGGTTGGTGTGAAGTTCAATACTTCATTGCCATTCCTATTCTGCATCTGTCTCACTCCTGCATTTCCAGTGCTAATACCAGCAAGCAAACATTCGGCATTGACAAATGTTTGTTCTATAATCTGCCACTGCCTATGCACTGTATCAGTGGAGTGGCAAGGATATGTGTGAGCATACACTGCAGACAGATTCAGTAATAGTAGTAGTAGGTCTTATGTAACCCCCTACAAATAGGGGTTCCCGAAAAGTCTTCCTCAAGCTTGCCTAAATGCTCACTGCCAGGCTGGTGTCCTGAGTTTTAGCAGTTTAAATGTGATTGCCAGAGAGTGCTTGCATAGCCTCTGTGTACTGTCTCTTTAACAGCTGGATGGATTTCAGTCTTAAGTAATCTGAGAGGGAGTTCTGTTGAAAGATGTAACTATTTGCTGAAAATCATTTAGAGTGATAATGATAATGTAGTTTGTCTAACCTGCCTTCTTTGTAGCAAGGTCTGTTTTGTTTATCTCCACTATCTTGGTCCTGGACTATGAATTGGACCAATCAGTACTGGTAGGACCTAAAATGGAGCCGGACTACAGGAGCTGTCTGGAGTCAAAATCTGTAGGAACTGTAGTTCTGGGCTTATTGCGCCTTTTGCACCTGAAGGGGGAGCCTTTGCTGTGACTGACAGGAGGATCAGCCAACCGAACCTTTTGGATCTTGGGGAATTTCCCAGGCTGCTGCAGCTAGTTTCAGTTTTGAGCTGAGAAGTGAAGAAGCAACAGCTCAAGTGATTATTGAGCAACAGTTCTGTGTAGTTTTGCATAGGAGAACTGTGAAAGGGCTGAGTTTTGGCCTGCCTGTCTGCCTGCTGTCCCTGAGAAGGAAAATAGAGTTTATGCGAACTGAGTCCGAGCTTTGAGGACTATTTAAGCCACTGGACTGTGACCAGGCTTTATCCTGAAGAAGACCAAAGATCTGCTGAATGCGATCGGCCTGTCAGGATTTCAAGCTGCTTTTAAATCCCCAGTTTATGCAGAGACTTTGCGATCATGACCGGAGAGCAATTTGCCTGGTACAGTAGAATTTCCTTAAGTGTAAATGTGCTGTGTATTGAAAGTGGGTCGTGATTTGGTTCCTCACTGTGTGAACTGCATTCTGCTTGCTGGAAGCTTTATCCGGCCTAATCGGACTGAATCCGCATTCATCTCCATTCGGCCTGGGCCATGCCACACTGGCCCTGACAGACTACCCCACTGCACAGAGAAAGCCACCGATGAGAGACCTGCCTGGGGATCAGCTCCCTGCTCCACGCTTGAACAGGAACGACACCTCGGCGAATCATGTGGGCCCTGCTTCTCCTGGCACTCCAGATTAACCACCTGCCGTCTCGATTTTCGTCCAATCTTGGGTATCGTGAGTAATCATCAGGGTAGCTCCCTGCAACAACAGCCTAATCTAAAAGTGTGTCATCTGATTGTTTTGTTGTTTTTTTTTCACGAATGGAGCCCTCCAGCTCTGGATTACAAATAGTGTGTGTTGTGCATGTTGTTTTCTTCCTTCACAGGGCCCCAACCAGCTGCAATGTTCCTGGCCAGCCCACCATTCTTCATCTGGGTACCCAGAATGTGTGACAGTTTATGGACCCTGAAGTGCATGCATAACTGTTTGATTGATAGAACCTTTAAGCAAATTAACCTGATTATGCCCCTCCCTTGTTCAAGCCCCTTAAATAAATCAGATCCAACTCTTTTTTGCATTTACCTCGACTGTGGTTCCAGTTTGTGCAAGAGTACTGTACTGCTGTTATCTGCTGTGTATAACCTTGTTTTGCAGGGGTTCCCCAGGGCCAGGCCAGAGGAAAGCCCTGGTGGTAAGTGTAAACAGTGTGGGTTCTAGTGTGGTGTATCAGGGGTATTGTGAAAGTGATTATTGTGTATTGTTCCAGCCACTAGTAAGGAAAGAGGGGGTTACAGTGTCCTGGAGGGCTGTGCCCAGGTTAGCTTGACCACTACAAACCCTGACCTCTGGATGGAGGCACCCATTTCAGAACTCAATCCCCTTAACCTGCTACTAGCCAAGCAGGCAGGGGTAGTAGCCCTTGGGATAGTGCCACCTAGGGGTTACACTTATTTTTTATTCTTTATGATAAGTTCTGTGCACTGACCACAGAATATGCCACGAGGCACACTGTTTCACATTCTACGTTTGTCTGCTTTAGTGCTAAAATGAGAAACAACTCAAACCCTAATTTAGATCAGCATCACTGTGCTATAGACTGTATTTCATAAATTCAAATCTCTAGTCATATTAATAGGGGACTCCTGATGCCTAAAAGAGGTTGACAATGTCTTTCTTTTTTTGTTGTTTGTTTGTTTTAACTCATATTTTACTGCTTATAAAATAAGACAATGAGTTACACAAGAACTCATGTCAGACATCATCATATACAAAAAATCCATCCTATGGTGAAAAGTAGTACACAGTAATCTTGACAATCTTTATTTGGGATGGGGGTATTACAGACTAATGTTTATCATGCATTCTTATGAAATAGTTACACCTCACGTGAGCGAGAGGACAAATCATAAGACAACAACATTACCAGGCATTTAGCAAACTCCTACCTAAAGCTGGGATATACCCTCAGCCCAGAAATGTAGCTCCCAATTTTTTTTATTACCCCAGTCTTTTCCCCTTCTGCCTCTGGTCCCTCCAGTCCTGTCACACATCATTTCTAGTGCCAACCTCTTTCCAGGACCTCACACAGATTTCCACATGTGACAGGGTATGAGGGAGTGGACAACTCCCCCTGGCGCACAATCCACATGCAGAGCCACCACAATCAGTGATACAGGACATACAAGGGACCAGGGTGTCATCTCACTGTGGTTGGGGTTTTCCACCTTATTTTGTTGTACATGGAGGGCCACCGGAATGCAACAGTGCATCGCACATGCACATATAACCATCATCTGTGGGTCCTCCCCAAAAGGTGTGCATCCTGACTGCACTGCCATACTGTCTTGCTAGATGGCAGGTGAAGAGCATGACACAGGTTCGCTCTTTCCCAAGGGAGGAGAGTCCTTCTTGAGATGCCGGATTCCTTTCTCCCCCACCCAGCCCTGTAGTGACCCCAGTTCATTCACGAACACAATCGCTACTGCTGCACTACCAGGGCAGCTTGACAGTGTCTTTTTGAATCCCCCAACACTGTTATCCATTTTCTCCAGTCTCCCAACCAGATTGAGGGTCATACTACACTTGCACCTTTCCTCCAGTCAAGAGTGTGGGCGAACTACTAGCTTCCCAGCTGACACCAGTGCTGCTCCATCATTGATTGGTAGAGATCACAAATGTCTGGCCGCCTTCGCACTTCCTCCATCGGTGTTGTGCACCTCCCCTCCACAACGGATGTGATTCCCAATCAGCCCCAGTGTCTGAACAATGTCTCTTTAAACAGGGACAGTGATATACTATTCACCTATTACATGCTGGAAGGCAGAAGTCGCCACAAAGCACATAAGCAAACTTGAACTCCAAAGTCTCCATGAAAATGCTCTGTTTCTATGCCCACTAGTTACCTTGTCTAAATATTTGAAATATAGCAGGACTGTCGGCGCAGCAGTAGGATTTCCGCTTGCTACACCAGCGACCCGGGTTCAGGAATGGACCCAGGACACTGGAGGGCCAGCCAGAGGGAGAAGGATGGAGCATCGCGAGGACTGCTCTCCTTCTCCGGGGGAAGGGTGGGGAGTGTGACCGATGCTCGATGGACCCCTGGCGGAGGCTGGGGGTTGTGCAGGAGATCAGTGCCAAGAACGTCCAGGGAGTGGGGTGGACGCAGGATGTCACTGTATGTCCCCACCCTCCAAGAAAACCAGGAAGAAGGGCAGCTGCTGGCCACCCTAGATGAAGCCCATCATGGCTTCAATTAGCCTCCAGGCCGGCCCTCTGACCTATCCCGTTGTCTGTGGCACTGGGGTAGTCTAGTGCCACAACCCCACGGTGGGGGGCAAGCCAGGGGGTATCAGAGGGTCGTGGTCATTGTGGAGGTGGAAGTCATGGTCCGTGACCGGGCTGAGGTACCGGGTGGCTGGTGGCAGGGGAGGAAAAACAGACAATTTAAATATATAAATAAATACTTAAAATAAACAAATCTGAAACATACTGAAAGAAATTCCCATGGTTCACTACCCAATGTCAGAACAAATACATTTTTTTTAACTTTCTTCCAACAGAATTGTTAACATTCATAATTCAGTACTAACAGTATAATATAATGCCACTAAACTTTGTTAAACCCCAGTTCACATTCTGTCCTGTCCAGGTCCCCCCCAGACAACACTAGGCACAATGCCACCCTTAGCAGCAGTGAGGCTGAAACTACAAAAACAGCTTTCTGTAGAACTCTAATGCTGTAGGACAATTTTTCTGTAAGGGCAGATCAACTCAGTTCAAGAGACTGGCGGGGCTTATCATACTAATCTTGTATGCAAAGACAGGAAATACAGGTTACTCACCTGTAACAGGAGTTCTAGGAATGGTATATGTTGTTCATCCACACTCATTGGCAGTATCCTTGCCGCTTTAAATCTTGCCGGAAGGTCTTCAAGCTTGCTCCTCCCACCCACCCGGGTGGTATAACTCTCGGCTCCGCCCCATGACGCCAGATCTGGCCCGCTGGAAGCTCAGGTTGTGTCGGCCGGGAGGTCGAGGTCGCAGGATGAACAACATATACCATTCCTAGAACTCCTGTTACAGGTGGTAACCTGTATTTCTAGGACATGGATATGTTGTTCATCCACACTCATTGGCAGACTCTAGCAGTTCTCCGGGAGGAGGGAGGCAAGACGACACCCCAATATACTTACTTGGGAAAGAGAGACTGGAGAACCGAGGCCCCAAAACCAGCATCCCGGCGTGACCAAGGTCGCATGTGGTAGTGGGTAATGAAGGTGTTTGCTGACTTCCAGGTAGCAGCCCTGCAGATTTCCTGGATAGGGACGTCCCTGGAAGCAGCCACCGTTGCAGCAGTATGGCGGGTAGAATGAGCTCTTATCCCTCTGGGAGGCTCCATGCCCGCCAACTTATAGCAGAGATCTATGCAGGAGGTTACCCACCTGCTTATCGTCCGCTTGGCTGCAGGTCTGCCAGATGCGGCTTCAGCGTAGGTGACAAACAGCTGGCGAACCTCTCCCCGAATTTCAGCCGTGCGCTCCTTATAATAAGCGAGCGCCCTTCAAGGGTCCAGAGTATGGAGCCTATATTCGGCCTCCGAGGTGTGATTGGGGTAGAACACCGGCAGAGTCAACACCTGGTTAAGGTGAAACTCCGACACCACCTTCGGAAGGAATTTCGGTTGGGGGCGCAGGACAACCTTGTCCCTGTGGAAGACCAGGTAAGGAGACTCGATGGAAAGCGCCTGGAGCTCTCCCATCCTTCTGGCTGACGTGATAGCCACCAAGAAGGCGGTCTTCCACGACAGGTGAGAGAGAGCACACCTGTGCATAGGTTCGAATGGCTTGCCCATGAGCTTTGCCAGTACCAGCAGTAGATCCCACGGAGGTGGGGGTTCCCGCACTGGAGGAAATGTGATCAAGGCCTTTGAAAAGCGCCAGACCACCTTCTCCTGCGCCACTCGACTGCTTCCCGCCCGCGCCTGCAAGCAGAGATGGCTGCCAGGTGCACCCTTAGGGTCGCCGACCCAAGCCCTTGACTAGAAAGGGACCATAAATAGTCCAAGATGCTTGCCAAGGAACAGGAGGAAGGGTCCAAGCCCTTGTTCTCGACACCAAATGGAAAACCTTTTCCATTTGAAGGCATAGCATTTTCTGGTCGACTCTTACGGGACGCCTAACTACATTGAGGACCTCATCGGAAAGACCCAAGGCCTGGAACTCTAGCCCCAGGAACCAGGCCATGAGGTGAGGGATTGAAGGTCCGATGGAACACCTTCCCTGATTGACTGAGAGCAGGTCCGGGCGAGCTGGAAGCTGCGAGTCCTGGAGCTGAGACTGAGGAGATCTGGGTACCAGAACTGGCGAGGCCAGTCTGGGGCTATCAGAATCACCTGCGCCTTGTCCCTCCTCGCCTTGAGAAGCACCTTGTGGATCAAGGAAATGGGGAAAGGCGTAAAGAGGCCCGGGGTCCATTGCCTCGAGAAGGCATCCCCTGCAGCGAGCCCTGCTGAGGGGGCGGGCATGGAACAGACTCAGCTTCGCTGCCTCCATGGAGGCAAACAGGTCCACCTGAGGTGTGCCCCAAAGGGAGAACAGATGCTGTACCACTCCGCAGGAGAGACCACTGCGGGATGCAGCCCCTATCCGCCCAGGGCATCGGCCAGGGTGTTGGAGGCTCCTGCCACGTGAATGGCTAGGAGATCCGCCCAGGCTGCGCAGAGACAGTGACCAAATGCGAGAGCCTCTTGCATAGAAGCATGGAGCTGGGCCCCGCCCCTGGCGGTTCAGATAGTACATGGTCGTGGTATTGTCCGCCTGACTCGGACCACTTGACCCCGGAGGAACGGAGCAAAGGCGGTGAGAGCTAGGCGGACCGCCGGAGCTCCAGCAGGTTGATGTGGCATCGACTCCCGCTGGGACCAGAGGCCATGAGCCCGTGTTCCCCAGATGGGCACCCCAACCCATCAGAGAGGCATCGGTCGATAGAGAGACCGTCGCTCGGGCGGACTAACGGGATGCCCTCCTGCAAATGATCTGGAACGGTCCACCACTGGAGAGCTGCCCACATCCCTGTGTCACCGGCAAGCTGGTCCAAGGGATCGCAGCGCTGTGACCACTGGCTGGCCAGTCCCACTGAAGGGGACGATGTTCCAGCGGGCCCAACGGACCACGCTGGTGCAGGCCGCCATGAGACCCAGGAGGCGAGGAAGTCCCGGCAGGGCGCAATTGCCCAACCAGAAATGATCGGGCAAAGGAGGAAAGAACTCGGCCCCACTGGAGCCGCGCCTGGCTCAAGAGAGTCGAGCTGCGCCCGATGAATAGAATCACCTGCTTCGCTCGAGTTCCACTTGGCTCGTGATAAGGAGGCCCAGTTGAGAGCAGACCTGAGGGCAGATCTCTGACCACTCCGCCTCCTTCCTGGAGGGAGCTGCTATCAGCCAGTCGTCCAGGTAAGGGTACACCCGACCGGCGCCAGAGGGAATGCTGTCACCACTGCCATGCATTTGGTGAAGACCCTGGAGCTGGAGACAAGCCGAAGGGCATGGCTTGAATCAAGAGGATCCTTCCGCTCGAAGCGAAGGAATCTCTGGTGAGACGGACGGATAGGGACGTGAAAAACGCGCCCTGCAAGTCCAGAGAGCAGAACCACACGCCTGCTCCAAGGATGGTATTATCTGAGCCAGAGTGACCATCCTGAAGGTTCGAGACCTTAGGAACTTGTTTAGGTCGTGTAGGTCGAGAATGGGGCGCCAGCCCCCCGTCCGTTTCGGAACCAGGAAGTACCTGGACACAAACCCTGGGTCTGAAGGAGGGTCCACCACCTCTCTTACCACCTCCTTCTGGAGGAGGAGAGCGATGTCGGCTCGACGAGCCGCCAGTGAGGCTGGGGATCCCGAAGCCCCCCGAGGGGCGACGGCTCTGAAGGGTGGTGCCTGCTCGAATTCCAGAGGCAGGCCTCTTCCAACCTCAAGACCCACCTGTCCGTGGTAACAGCGGACCAGGCGGACGAGCAGTGCGGGGCCGTCCCCACACGGGGGGACCCAGGGGTAAGGTGACGGGGATGGGGGCGACACCCCTCAGCCCGTCACTGGGCAGGCTTGGAGGAGGGACCGGCCGAGGGACCTCCTGGGCCCTTTCCTCCCTGCCTCCTGTTAGAGGAAGCCGGCGGCTTGGGTTTGGGATGCCAAGGCCGAGCCTGCTGGCCCTGACGTTGCTGGGCCGGGCGCGCCGGGGGCACAGAAGGACGAAAGGGCTTAGGCTGTGGTTTGCGGCCTTTGTCCTTCTGAGCGGAAGAGACCGAGTCCAAGGTGGCATTGGACTCTCGATCCTCTGCAGGTGACCTTCCACCCCAGGGTCAAGAGGTCAGTCCCCAAAAGGGAACATCCGCCAACTTGTGCTGGGTATCCGGTAAAGGTGGATATCCTCAGCCAAGCCCGCCGACGATAGCCACTCGCGGCCGCCACCGATCTGGCACATGAGTCCCCTATATCCAAAGCAGTCTGAGCTGCTGTTTGGCCACTGCTCCTGCCCTGGTCCCGCACCTGCTTAACCGTAGTCTGCAGATCGGGGAAGATGAGGGATGACCTCATCCAGGGAGCCCAACAGGGCATGAGAAAAATGTGCCATGAGGACGGCGCAACTGGCCTGTGAAGGCCGAGAGAGGAGCAGCGTAGACTTTTCGCCCGACATAGTCCAATTTCTTGGACTCCTTGTCAGGAGGTTTGTCCACATCCTAGAGCGTTGCCCGGCGCTGGCGAAAACGCTGTCGGTAACCAACCCCTCAGCAGAGGGTGTTCCAAACCGACAAGGAACCGTAGGGACCGTGATACTTCCTGGCCATCCTGGCCGAAGGCGCAGGGCAGGAAGCAGGGCGCTGCCAAAGTTCCAGTGCCGGACCCACTATGGCCTCGGCCACCGGAAAGGCCTCCGTCGGAGAATCCCCTCGGTCCAGAATCTCCGTGAGGGGATACCTGGCCCGTTTGGAAACGGGTTCGAGCTCCATCCCGGTAGACTCCGAGATGAGCCGAAGCAGTCCTAGGAAGGACGACGGGCTATTGTCCATTGACTGACCTCCTGAAGACTCCAAGTCCAGTCGCTGGAGAAGAAGGAGGATCATCTTCGGACTCGGAAGAGTCCTCAAGAGCTGCCTCTGGCCTGAGCCACCCTTCACCTGCCGAGGTCGGTCGGGAGTGAGGGTAACTGACAGCCGATGGGTAAACCTTAGCCGACCGAGAATCCTTGGTCGGAGCCCCAATTGGTGGCTGTGGAGGCGGAGGTTCCACCGAATCGGTGGAGCAGTTGGTTTTACGAACAACCGCCTGGGTATAGGCCTCGGACAAGTCGAGGGGTTGTGTCGGCTGCCCGTGACAGTTACTTAATGGCCGGAAGGCGACGGAGTCGGCTTATTCCTGCCAGGAGGAGTTGTTGTGAACATAAGGTCTCGCATCACGACGCATTTACGCCAAGCCTCCTCATCCGAGGAGGAGGACGAGGACGAAGCGGGCGACGCCGCTTACCGCGGGTGCCGAGACCGAGACCGCTCATGACGGTGGGATCGCTGACCGCCAAGAGGTCCGGAGACCGAGACCGAGAGTCCCGGAATTTCCGAGGTCGGTGCGGGAGGTGTCGGCCGGAACCGCACTCCTTCGGCTCGATGGTCCATCCGAGGGCTCCGGAACCGAGGCACAGGCGAGCCCACGGATCTCAACTCCTCCCGGGGAACCGGGAGAGGGAATCTCGGCTGCTAAGGCGACAGCCGTCAATGGGTCGAGAAAATCTCGACTTCATCGGTGGGAGTCTGGTCAACTGACCTGGCGGGGACACCGTGAGGCCAGTGGCCGGCCGAAACGGTCGACGAAGCCGACGGTCGACGCCCGGGAGAGGGACCTTTCCCGCTCCCAAGAGCGTCGACGGAGGGACTTACCCCTGTCCCTCTTTTTGGACCGAGAATAAGGTCCCGCAGACGCAGGCCCTTCTCCTTTAGTGGAGAGGGACAGACAAAGCTCCTTAAAGGAAGCCGTGTAGGAAGAACCCAGAGAGAGCGGGATAAATGCCGCGGCCGAGGAAGATACGGCCCGCGCCGCCTCCTCTTCGAGGGCGACCATCCGCTCGAGCTGATCCGCCGAGCCCGCCGCCGCGGACACCGCCAACCGGGCCTCCTTGGACTTCACCGGAGGGAAACGCTTCTCGGGACGGCCCAGTTGCAATCGGGCAGCACGGTCTTCTGAGGACGAGGTCGAGAAAGATGAGCACAGGTCGCAAGCCTGTGGGTCGGCTCAAGGCCTAAGCAGTATACACACGCGGAGTGAGGATCCGTCCGAGACATCTTCTACCGCATGGGCATCTCCAAACCGAGTCGATTTGTCCATCGCAGCCGCGAGGATAAAGACTGAAGTCTTTTGCAAAATTTTATTTTAAATCAGAACGGAGAAATAGGAACTAGTCTGAAACGCAGAGCGCTAAGGAGGGAACCTGAGCTTCCAAGCGGTAAGGAAGATCTGGCGTCATGGGGCGGAGCCGAGAGTTATACCACCCGGGTGGGTGGGAGGAGCAAGCTTGAAGACCTTCCGGCAAGATTTAAAGCGGCAAGGATACTGCCAATGAGTGTGGATGAACAACATATCCATGTCCCTAGAAACAGTATTTCAATAACGTCCAGTATTTTCATAATTACTGTACTATCACAAATGCCTGTTTGTCTAAAGGAGGTTCATATTCCAGACTAATACTCAAAGTCTAAAAAAGACTAACAATGCCCCAGTGAAATGTCCCAGTGGAAGCTACAGTAAATGTCCCACATGTTTTTTCATTACTTTAAAGAGCAGCTGACGCTTTTGGGAAGACTTTGAAAAACATAATATTTAGATACAATTTCAGCCTGCATTTTATATCTAATCTAAACATTTCTTCTTTCCATTATTTATTATTAAAGAAATCCCCACAAAAAAAGAACTGTATCCCTTAGATTTTATCTGCCTCTACAGCTTATTCCCTACTTGAAATTATAATGCTCTGTTGTGACATCACAGTCTGTTGCCACGGCAATAATTGTGATGTCACAAGCAGAGTATTATGACACCAGGTTGGGAACAAGCAATAGGAGCTGATAATCCATCAAGGAACAACTATTCTGTTTTCATACATATTAACCTCAGTAACAATTAATAGGGGCAAGACATACAGAGATAATGAGAAATATAAGCTGTTTTATGTCCAAATATGTTTTTTAAAGTTCTTCTTGAGGCGTCAGTGACTCTTTAAGGCTGCCTGAAGAAACAATCACATGGGTGTTTAGCCTGGTGCATTGCAATGGCCTGATACTCACAGAATGTCCTACCGTGCATGCATCAGCAATTTAAACAAGCAAGAAATGTGTGGTGACCCATATTTATTTAATTTCATTTTTTTGGTATTTTATACTCATCCCACGGCCCTCGCAATCTGGGGGAGTCCCAGCACTGTCAACCCAATGCCCACCATCTGGTACTGGCGAATACCTCCAGGGCTTGACCCCTGGTGGGGTCAATGGGGCCCACCCCCACTGAGAACAGATCCAATGTGACGGCGCTGTGGCTGGTCAGGGGCGGAGCCTGCAAACTCCCCCTTCATCCACCGTGAGCGATTTCCTCTTTTTCCCTTTCAGATGCGGAGCATGCAATGGCAACAGCGATGTGCACACTCCTGTGCGTGCCTCGTCAAGCACCTGCCCTGCTTCCTGACTCACATACAGCTTCAGTGTGCCATCCCCCAGCCACAGCTAGGGGCTAGGCAAGTGCCGACTGCTGGTCTCCCCCTTCCCCAGAGAAGGACAGCTGTCCAAAGATGCTCAATCCTTCTCCACCCCTGCCAACTCTCGGTGGCCCGTGCTCGTTCCTGAATACAGGTCACCAGCATGGTGTAAGGTGTGGCACCCAGCGCCTCAACCCTCAGTGCCACTGGGCTGGCTCCATCGTTATTTTATTCAAAGATTTAGGAAAGTTATAAAATAGAATTTGTTTTATATTCACTGCTGAGGTGAATTTATAGCAAAATACCACTATTCATTCATACCTTATTTTTTTAAAATACAAGCTTTTCTCAAAGGGCTTGGGTAGACTTAATTGGAAATGAAATGTCCGAGCCACAAAAGGGTTGAGACCCCATCCACACATGTAGGTGGCTGGCAAAAGCCATGAAGTGCTCCCTACATACATGTGGAGTACCCTGCAGCACTCACTCCGTGGGTTACACTGGCCCTCTACACTGACCCTACTCCACCTGCATGTGTACGCATGCAGCCCAGATGGAGGTGGGATCAAGGGCCTGTATGTGCTATGCATGAATTTGAAAATGTTTTCTATGTTGTGAATGGGGGTGTGGAGAATATCAAATTTATGCTGGGGGGGCATTGCCATAATGGTTTTGCACCCTGCCTGCACCGACACCCCACGTGGGACATGACAGCCCCCCCCCCCCCACAAGCTGTTGCCTCTGCCTTCCCATGTGGCATGGACAGCTGAGGACTAGAGATGTTGCAAAGATTTACTTTGACGGTGAAATTGCAAAATTCGCCTTTGTAAATTACTTTGTGACGTTCCCACTTTTCCACTCTGCCACTTCACAATGAGTTTTCCTGGTAAAGCATCACTTTTCAGGTAAAGTTATATGAAGTTATGGTGATATGGCAACTTCACCAGCGAATTTAGATCAATTCACATAGTTAACGCTTTGTGAAGTTTGACAACTTTGTGAATTTCAGCCACTTCACCCATCTCCACTGAGGACATGAACGTGACAATTTGTTTTTTAAATTCATGCCTTCATGTCCTTGTATGGGAGGATATGGCAGTCCTCAGAGGACTTCCATATCCCATAATCACCTGCTCCACGCACAGATCCACTCAGGTGTCGAACCAAGCCTCCTATTGGATACCCAGTGTCATCCCTCAGAACACACCACATGCCTTGTGGGGTTGATGGGGGCTGTAGAGTCAACCATTCGTCTAAATCTGGGGCACGAGATACACTCCTGTTGCACTTATACAGGTCATTGGTGTGTATCAGACTCCAAGGATTAAAAACTCATCACTAATGCAGCGAGGGCCTATGAAATCGAGGAAGGAGCAGTGATAGCTGTTACAACCCCTGTTAGTCTGAGGAACTTTATTGCCAGTGCATACTAACAGTACAAATAAAATAAACTATAAGAACATAGAACAAAATTACTTCTTTGTGCCATTTCAGTCTGGCTTCTGTAGGCCCCAAAGCAGAGAACTAGCCCATGAGAGTATGGAATGCCCCCCCACTAACTAGCAGTGGACTTATGGGGAGCACCTATATTACTTCTCCTTGACCACTCATTAGCTTTTGACCTACTGGACCACTGGGAGTTACTGGCCAGATTTAGGAGCCTGGGGACTGACTGGGACTTCTCAAATGGTTCCAGATATTCCTTTATGAGAGGGAGTAGTCGGTGGTGATCTATTTACACTGGCTGCCCTTGACTGTGGATCTCTGCCAGGGGGAGATCAAAAAGTGATACAGTGCAAGGTTTTATTGCTGTGCCGATGATACCCAACTGTACCTGCCCATTGCTCCTAACAAGGTGTCGTCAGTGCTATTTTTATAACAATGTTAACCAGATATCCAATTCTGGGTGGCCTCCAACTGATCGGCACTGATCCCAAGTGAGAGAGAACTAGTCTTGGTCACTAAGGATCATCAGTTGTCAGTACTGAAGTGTAGCTTGAGGTTCCATATTTGATGTGGTGCCACTTTAGGCAATGAAGGAGGTGCACAGTCTGGTAATAGTCCTCGGTAGGCAAAAGATATCTGAAACTCTCCTGTAATTAGGGACTGCTTCTATCATTTAAACAAAAACAGAAATATAGAATTTGATGGCAGATAAGGGCCACTTGGCCCATTTAGTCTGCCCATTTCGCTACTTACTGCATACACTCCAGATTCAAATTGATCTGCATCTCACCTTCTCTTTCCCACAACTAGGGCAGCCTTCTGTCTATCCCATGCATCCTTGAATTCGCCTATAGTGTAGCCCCTATGACCTCTGCAGGAAGGCTATTCCAAGCATCCACCAATCTTTCTATGAAAAAATACTTCCACATGTTGCCCCCGAGTCTCCCCCCTCCAACCTCATATTGTGACCCCTTGTTCTTGCACATCTTTTTTTCTGAAAGATGCCACCATCTTGAACTCTGTTTATCCCCTTGAGGTACTTGAATGTGTCTATCATATCCCTCCTCTCCCTCCTTTCTTCCAGGATATACATATTGAAGTCCTTCAGTCTTTCCTTATATGGTTTCTGGTGCAATGCTGCACCATTTTTGTTGCCCTTCTCTGGACTGTCTCCATTCTGTCTATGTCCTTTCAGAGGTGTGATCTCCAGAATTGAACACAGTATTCTAGATGAGGTCTCACTAACTGTCTGTACAGAGGCATCACCAGCTCCTATTTTCCACTGATATCTCTCCCTGTGCAACCCCAGCCTCCATCTGGCACTCCTCTCAGCCTTCTCACATTGTCTGGCAACCTTCAGATCATCAGTTATGATTATCCCCAGGTCCCTTTCTAGTTTGGTTGTCAACAGTACCCCCCCCCCCAATCGTGTATTCCTGTCCTGGATTTCTATGCCCCAAGTGCATGAACTTGCACTTTTTTTTCATTGAATCCAAGCTGCCACACTCCTGACCACTCCTCAAACTTGTCTTGGCCTCTTTGGCCCCCCCAAGTGTCCACCCTATTGCAGATCTTTGTGTCATCTGCAAAGAGACATACCTTCCCTTCCGGCCCCCCTGCAATGTCACTTATGAAGACATTGAAGAGGACAGGCCCTACAAAAGAACCCTGTGGCACTCCATAGGTTACCACATAGGTTACCCCCTCCTTGAATTGAACTCAGTTTACAACCACCCTCTGTGTCCTATTGTTTAGCCAATTTCTGATCCAGTTTACCATCTTTGGACTCAACCCCCCCCCCCCGACTGCCCAGTTTATTAGCCTCCTGTGTGGAACAATGTTAAAAGCCTTGCTAAAATCTAGCAATCTAGCAAGCGACCACCAAACATTGTGGTTCACAATAAACACAGCTATAGAGTCAAGCCATACAAAAGTAAGAGTATTGGACTTCAGGAGGGCTGACTTTGGGAAAATGAGAGAGTGCCTCAGAAAAGCACTAGCAAACAGGCAAGAAGGAGGGGTGGAGGAACAATGGGGAATAATCAAAACAGCCATCACATAGGCAACAAGCCTTTGTGTGAAGCGAATCAATAAAACAAAATGAAGGAAAAAGCCACTATGGTTCTCAAAAGAGATGGCAGGGAAGGTTACGGAGAAAAGGACAGCATTCGGGAAATATAAGGAAACACAGAAGGAGCAGGACAGAGAACTCTATCAGTTAAAGCAGAAGAAGGCAGGGAAGGCAGTCAGAATAGCAAAGGCCCAAACTGAGGAAATGACCGCCAATTCTGTTACAAAGGGGGATAAAACCTTTTATAGGTACATTAGGGAAGGAAGAAAGACCAAGGGAGGGCTACAGAGACTTAATAAAGGGGAGAGAATGTGGACAGAGGGTGATAGTAAAAAAGCGGGGATATTGGATGAATATTTCTGCTCAGTATTCACAACAGAAGAGGAGGGGAAGGTACCTAAATGAAACAAGAGAAACACTCTGGTTAGGGGGGTCAATACCAGTCCGTTCACAGAAAAAGAGTTTTGAAACAACTCTTAAAACTGAGGGTGGGCAAAGCAATGGGGCATAATGGGATTCACCTAAGAATTCTAAAAGAACTAAGGGCAGAACTAGTGACACCACTGACTACTCTCTTTAACAAATCATGGGAGGATGGGGTGGTACCTGAGGACTGGAGGAGGGCGGATGTGATTCAACTTCATAAAAGTGGGAACAGGGCAGAGGCAGGAAACTACAGACCAGTTAGTTTGACCTCAGTAGTAGGGAAAATGATGGAATAACTTCTGAAGGAAAGAATTGTTGAGTACCTAGAGGCCAGTGGGGCACAGGACCCAAGGCAGCATGGATTCACAGCGGGAAGTTTGTGTCAGATGAATCTAATAGATTTCTTTGACTGGGCGACCAAAGTAGTAGACCAGGGAGGGGCTGAGGATATGGCCTACCTAGATTTTAGCAAGGCATTTGACACAGTCCCACACAAAAGATTAATATACAAGTTAGCCAGTCTTGGAGTGGGTCCCAAGGTGGTAGCCTGGATAAGAAATTGGCTGGACAACAGGACACAAATGATAATAGTAAACGGAGTTCACAGTGAAGAAAGGAGGGTAACCAGCAGGGTACCACAGGGTTCAGTACTAGGACCGGTCCTCCTTAATGTCTTTATAAGTGACATTGGAGAGCACCTGGAAGGAAAAGTATGTTTCTTTGCAGACGACACAAAGATCTGCAACAGGGTTGATACACAAGATGGAGTGGAAAGGATGAAAAGGGACTTGGCAAGGTTGGAGGAATGGTCAAATGTATGGCAGCTCAGATTCAATGCAAAGAAGTGCAAGGCAATGCACCTGGTAAACAAAAACCCAGGGGAAGAGTACACAATGGGGAGTGAGATACTAACAACAACAAAAATCGAAAGGGACCTGGGAGTAATTATATCAGATGAACTTAAGGTGGGCAAGCAATGTGAGAAGGCAGTAAGGAGGGCTGGGGGGATACTGGAATGCATAGGGAGAGGCATCTACAGTAGAAAACAGGAAGTTGTTATCCCTCTGCACAGACAATTGGCAAGACCCCATCTGGAGTATTACGTGGAGTTCTGAAGACCCCATCTCCGCAAAGATATAGACAGAGTGGAGGCTGTTTAGAGGAGGGCAACCAAAATGGTGCAGAGTCTGCACCAGAAGACATATGAAAAGAGATTAAAGCAGCTTAATATGTATACCATCGAGGAAAGGAGGGAGAGAGGGGACATGATAGAAATTTTCAAGTACCTCAAGGGAATTTACAAAGTCCAAGAAGGTAGCATCTTTCAAAAAAAGAGATGTGCAAGAACAAGGGGGCACAACTTGAAGATAGAGGGGGGACAGCTCAGAGGTAATGTTAGAAAGTATTTTTTCAGGGAGAGGGTTGTGGATGAATGGAAGAGCCTTCCTACGGAGGTTCTGGAGTCAAGAACAGTGGAAGAATTCAGGAATGCATGGGACAGACAGAAAGCAATTTCAGTGGGGGGTAGGAGGAAGTAAGCTGTTTATTAACTAGAATCTGCAGCTTATCCATCAGGTAGGGAAATGGGCAGACTAGGTGGACCAAGTGGTCCTTTTCTGCCATCAAATTCTATGTTTCTATGTAACATTGCTGAAATGCATCCCTTTCTTGATACTGCTGCCCTTTATACACTTGTAAACTCTTGTGTCCTCTAGACTAAGACTTTTGCAATGCTCTCTGTAAGGAATTATCAGATAATTCAATGCGCCACCAGCAGCTAGTCCAAAATGCTGCTGTGAGGCTTCTGACTTTGTTTGAAAATCAGAACACATTACCCCCTCAAGCCAGGTCCTGGGCTGGCTACCCATTAGTTAGCATGAGGACTATACAGTCGTTTTACCTACATATATAACCCTGAATGGGTGGGTTTGGCCCCTAGTATCTTGGCAAGCCCGACCCCTACACCTTTGCTAGAGTCATGAGGTCCATGAAACAGGAGCTTTTTGGGCACTACCCTCATGATTTATATTAGCAGGTGATTGTGCATTTGCACTGGCAGCCCCTGCCATCTAGAACCTGTTGCCTAAAGACACACATCTTTCTAACTCTGCTGGCATATTTAAGATCAAGCTGAAAAGTATCTGTCAAATTAGGCCATCCATGATTTGATATACTGCTCTGTAAGAGGTAACCTGCCTCTTTTATTAGCCTTCAAAATATTGTCTCTTCAACTAGTTGCATGCCATGATATGCTTTTATGCTTGATTGTATACTGTGTGTCTCCCCTTTTTCAACTTGTCATTTTGTTCCTCATGGGTTGACATTATAATTAGCACCCTGAGCCCCAGTGGGGCACTCTACCAGAAAAAAAAAAACTTTCACTGCTCTCTCCAACTCCTGGGGAAAGCGGTCAGACTTCTGGAAGAATATCAAAGAAGTTACAGGGAAACCAACTAAATCCTCCCCTACCATGCTAAAGGTTGATGAGGTCATCACCCTTGATCCTCTGATCATCGCAAACACCTTCAATGATGCATTTACCAATCTCAGCAGTTCCTCCCCCGGATTTCTTCCTTGACACTACCCACACAATCCCCGATGATTCTCCTACAACTCTCTCGCCCTTCCACTTCAAAGAAATTAACCTCCGCGATGCCCGAACACACATCACCTAAGCAATTTCTAAGTCAAGATCTAGTGGGAACTCACTGGATCTAAAACTCCTAACCCTCACTATGGATGAGGTTCTAGTCCCACTCACACACATTTTTAAATCTCTCCCTTAGCACTGGTCAGTTCCCTGACAAATGGAAGGTGGCTACTGTTACTCCAGTCCACAAAAGCGGGGACAAGACCTGCCATGCAAACTATCGACCGATTTCTATACTACCACCACTCTCCAAGGCACTCAAACGCATAGTATCCAGCCAACTCACGGACTACCTTGACAATCACAATCTCTTATGCCCACAACATGGCTTCAGAAAAGGTCATAGCACCTCCTCTGCATTACTGGAGTTCACTGGAGCACTGCACGGCACATTGGACATGGGTCACTTAACCGGGGCAGTATTTGTAGATCTGACCAAGGCCTTTGATACAGTCCACCATCAGCTGCTGATCCAGCAACTCCAGCTTTTAAGTCTCGCTCCTGACACTGTCTCATGGTTCAACAGTTATTCTTACATGCGACCTGTATGCCCGATCTGGCTGGCTTCAACTTTCAAATCGAATAAAATACCAAACCTGCATTATGGCAAAGAAAGTAACCTTGGGCCTCGCTCTGCCAAGAGTCCAAGCACTACTTAGTTCTAGGCTAAAGCCACGCAACACTAGGGGCTCCGATTACCAGCTCCTTCAGGTTCTCCGATGTTGCACCTCACAGGGCCAAAGATTCTTTTCTTTCAGAGCACCTAACTGGTTAAATGTGCTCAATCCTGACATCTCCTCCACTACCACCATTGGCTCCTTCAAACATAAACTCCACTCCCACCTTACCAACTCTAGTACCACTGAGTGCCACATATAACCTCCTTAGACCCCCTCATTTTGCCACCTCCTTCTATCACCTACTATATCACCCCCTTCCTTTTCCTCTGTTGTTACTCTTTTAATTCTTCTTTCTTCTCAACACAACGGACTCTCCTCCTTTCACCCCCCCCCCGCCTCCTCTGATCCCTCTATGATAGTTTCCCTTTTGTTAACTAATTTCAGCCTACTCCCAATTTGATGACAATGCTCTTTGGCTGCTATTTCTGCCCCCCCTACCTCGTCCCTCATGCTTAACTTCACCTTCCACCAACCCCTCCTACTTATCCCTCTGTTATTTGGTGTTTCACAAGTATACATTCGAATTATCTTAGCAATTTACTGAACTGTCCATTGTAACCTATTTATTGCTTTTCTTTTGTTCGTGTTCTTGTAACTTTTATTGTGTTTGTTCTCTGACGAGGAACCTTTGTAAAAGAGCCTGGCTCAAAGGTATTTGTAATCCTAGCTGTAATAAATAAATAAATAAAACTATATCTAGTACCTTTCTTGAAAATCATTGCCAGAGTACCGACAAGTTATTACTGGACAACCTGTATTTTATGAACTTCAATTTTATAAACCTCTTTATTTTCCAAATTCATGCTATGTCCTCTGACACCCATTAGTAAAATGTGTTTAATTGAAACCTTGGTTTTAAGGACCCTTATTATCTGAGTGATTTTTATGTCCCCAACATGTACATAAAATCAAGATTGTACTGTACTGTACTGTACATTGTTTTGATCCTCATATGTCCTCATATGTATTTGATTTGGCCTTTGTGATAAAGTCCCATTCAGCTTTCTAGCTGTACTGCAGCCAAGCTACCTGTTGCGCTGCATCCTCTGCCGATCCCTTTGCTGTTTCATGTAGCTGTGGCAAGTCTCCAAACACTTCCATAATAAATACTGCGGTTGTCTATTTATTTAGTCTTTTTGCTGCCAAGCATCATCTGATACTCTTCTCTTCCCAGGTTTTGCGTTTGACAGTCCCATTCTTTTTAACTGTCTTCTTTCCTCTGATATAACTAAAGAATTTTCATTTATCTTTACTGTTTCTTAACATGCCACTTTCACATTTCTGGCACCCGTTGCCTTTTTTACTTTAATTTGGGTCTGTTATAGCTGATCCTGTTCTCCATGATGTATTCCTCTCTTTGCCTCAAATGCCTTACTTTTTATTCCCACCAGTTCTGTAGTAGCCCACCCAAACAGGACACATCCTTTTTTTTTTCACTTTTTATTTTGAGAGATTCAGACTAACACATTACAAATATCATTCTACAAAGTATACAGTGAATAATTCACTGTACATGTGCACATAAAGTGATTTTTCAACGTTCTGGACATCAGGTACCATTCACATATTGTGGTTGCTGATGTCAGAGATAGTCTTTCCAGCTGGTTTAAAGATGTTATTTTCAGTGCATTTATTTGTGGAAGGGATTGTAATTTCCTTCAGAACCAGTTGGTAGCCAATATCTTCCACTTCCAGAAAGCGCTGACATGCCTCTGCACTCAGGCACGTAATGATGTGTGACCAAGGAGAGCATTGGCGTGTGCCCCATTAAAGTGAACGGGGCTCCATTTTCATGCCACTTTTATGCATAAGAGTGACCAGTTGGACAGTACTGAAGGACACCGTGTGACTAACAGAATCCTTGGATGCACTGATTTAAGGCAAACTCAGACACCACCTTAGGAAGAAACTCAGGATTTGTACGCAAAGCCTTTGTAGAAAATCAAGTAATGAGGCTCACACATCAAAGCCTGAAGCTCAGAAATCCTCTGAGCAGAAGTAATGGCAACTAATAATAACACTTTCCATGACAAAAATCATAGCACACATGTTGTGGCTGACTCAAAAGGAGCCAAAGTAGATTTTTCTAACACAAAATGCAAGTCCCAAGATGGGACTGGACTGCAGATGGGAAGCATCAAATGAAGAATGCCTCACAAAAATGTATGGAACACCTCCAGTTGTGGTACTTTACAACTATCAATGGGCGCATGGAAGGCTGAAATGGCAGCCAGGTTCATCTTTAAGGAGGAGCATTGTAGGCCAAACTCTGACAGGAACAGAAAGCACTCCAGAATCTGATTCACTGAGACAAGTGAAAGGATCCAAAAGATGGGAAGCCAGCTGCAAAACAAAGTGCTTCCATGTCATGGAATAAGTTGCCCTGAGGGAAGACTTCCTAGCAGTCACCAGCACAACAGCCACCTTGTGGGGAACCCCAAACCCAGCCATGGCTGTGTCTTCAGGAACCAGGCATGGAGATGTAGTGACTTGAGGTCTGGACGGACCAGGGTGCCCTGCCTCTGTGACAGCAAGCCTTTGCGCAGGGGCAGAGATACCAAAGGTTCCACCGCCAACTAATGTACTCCAGAGGAGGACTGAAAAGGACAATGGGGAATATAGTCACTTGATCCATCTAAAGCCTGCTCTTAATCAGCGAGAAGTGAGGAAAGGTGAAGGGGGAACCTCCCTTTTCCAGAGAGGGTACAATGCATCTCACCAGAAAGCTCTAGGCCTTACTGCAAGCAAGCAGAAATGTGGCAGTTTTGCGTTGAGTGGGTTCGCAAAAGGGTCCAACTCTGGGAAACCCCACCTGTCGAAGGGGTCTTCTATGACCAAGGTCAGCAGTTCCTGCTCATGCATCCTAGAGTGCGACCTGCTCAGGCTGTCTGTCAAGACATGTAGGATGCCTAGAACATGGACGGGCAATGGTTCTAAACCATGTTCTGGAGCCCAGTACCAGACCCTCATTGTGTCCCTGCACATGGGGTACGAATGGATCCCTCCTGGCTTGTTTATGCAATGGATTACACTGGTGCTGTCCATTGGCACCAGCAGATGGCCCAGCAATGGATGGGTCTGGAAAGCCAGTAGAGCATTCAGAAGAGTCCGCAACTCTAGGACATCTATGTGGAAGGATGTCTCCACTCTGGGCCATGGTCCCGATGTCTGAATAGGGCCAAAATGAGCTCCACAGCATAGCCACAAGGCATACGTGGTGAGAATCTGCTGAGGGGGAAGGGAAAAAGAAAGGAAACCCCTGGCAGCAAAATGCTAGGTTCTGTCCACCATTGGAGCACCTTTCAGACAGGAGAGGTTACTAGAGCCTGCTGCGCCAGATCAACAAGGTGCTGATCCCACTCTACTCTTCGTGTCCTGGGGGGGGGGCTCATATGCAGCCTGGCTAGGGATACTGTGACAATGGGGACTGCCACCAGGCCCAACAGTCTCAGGAATTTTCCAACTGTGACACACCTGTCTATTGTAAAACAGCTGGGCCTGCCCCTTGAGGTGCTCTGCCCTGTTCTGAGGCAGGGAGGCTAAGTTTTGAGCTGTGTCCAGGACTGCCCCCTGTGTACTACTGAAGATGCTGACAAGAGGTCAAGACTGACTTGGACAAGGTGACCATGATCCCAAGGGCATGAAACAGTGTATAGTATGCACTAGGGCATGAGACAGTTGCTCCTTGGACTGAGCAGTGAGCAACTTGTCATTCAGGTAAGGAAAGACAAAACAGTCCTTCTCAGCTGACAGTTGCTTCAGAAACTAAAAAGCTTAGGGCAAATACCTCCAGTGCAGATGAAACGCCACACAGATGTATCCCAACTGGAAGAGCTTCTCCCTGAGACTGGAACGTGTGGGATTTCCTGTGGCAGGGGGAAAATCTGATATGCAAGTAAGCAGCCCACACGTTCAAGGAGCAGACGTCATATCCTATTTTGCAGGAGGGTCAGCAGGTCTTGCTGAGTGACTAGCCTGAACTGCTTATACTGAATAGAGAAGTACAGATTCCACCAAAACAGGATAGGCCTCAAGTCTCCTCTGGACTTGGGAATTAGAAAGAAATGAGAACAGACCCTCTGTTCCTTTGATCTCAGGGAAGTGGTTCTGTGACCCTTTGCTGCAGCAGTAAATGTATGCCCTCTAGTAGCCCTGGTATGTGGTCTAGAGGAGAAGAAGAAGGAACTGGAGGAAGGTCTGGAGACAATTCCAGAAATTCTAAAGCATGGCCCTGTTCTACTAACAGTTGTTGTAACCCTGCCTCCACTGTTCCAGGTGGAGGGAAAAGTGACCCTCTATCACCACCTCCAAATCAGGGACTGGAGGGTGGGGACCTAAGCTGGGGACATGCTGAAGCAGATCCGATGGCCGCAGCTGCACCTCTATCTCTAGGGGCTTTGGAGAGGGAGCCTGTGGAGGAGGTTGGTGCCAGCAAAGTTATAAGAGCTGTACCCACTCTGGCTTTGCTCTGTTGTATGGCTCCCAACCCTGGCCTGTTGGCAGCCCTACACAATGGCATCCCCCACCCATTGCTGGCTTGTAGAAGGTCGGGAGAAGGGACTGACCTTAGGGTCCCACCCAAAGCTTACAGATCATAGGTACCATAGGTAGGAATCAAGCTTGTAGACTGCTGTCCTTTAAAGCTTGCCATAACCCAGGTTAGAATTGAATTGTCTTCTCCCTGTAGTATCTATCCAAACTATTCTTGAAGCTATTCATACTTGGACTATTTACTTCTATCGGAGGTTAATTCCATGGAACCACGACCACCCCCCAGGTCAGAAAGGATATCATGCACATCAGCACCAAGAGCTCATGCCCCTGGAAGGGGTATATGGAATGGATTGCTAGACATCTCTATAACATTCCGATACCCCTAGCCAAGAATGCTGTCTTAGGCAGATGCCAGCCCCAGCTGCCCCAGCTGAGGCATCTGAGAAGTCTTAGGGAGAACTGAAGAGCTGCCTACCCATATCAACCCACGGCTGGAGAGTCTTGAGCAGCTCCTGCATCTGGGGACCCTTGGGGGGGGGGGGAACTGGTTGCTTCCTGAGTCATTTTCCAGAGGGTGTGCTGGTATTGAATCATATGGGCCTGATAAATTGCTATCCTGAGGCCCAGGGTGGCCAGGCAAAGTTTCTCTGCCCCATGAAATCCAGTTATCTCAACTCCCTAGCTGGGGGGAGCGAACCGAGATATATAGGCTCCCTAGAGCTATCATGGGCTGCCATTATCAGAACCCTATAAGCCCCAGGTAGGCCCATGAGGAAAGGGCTTTCTGGAGGGGGGTCTGGGACATGTCTTGGCATGGCAAGAGTCAAGACCTGAACTGTGCCAGGCAGCCAGTGTGGCATCCTCCAGACCCCAACAGAAAAGGAATGATGAGAGGTGGGGAGTCTGGGAGTACTAGAACTGCTGCCAAGGTTCCCCTCGTGGTGCTCTAGCTCTTGAGCAGCCAACCCCATATCTGGTTGAAGTTACTTCATCATGAAGATGATGGAGGGGTCTTCAGGAGGGGACCTTGGAGTCTACAGTGTGGAGGCTGCACACCCATTAGGAAAGGTGGAGACAGACATGCCAGATTGGCTCCCATCCAAATCTTTCTCCTCCTCTTCTTCCTCAGGTTGTGAAAGAACAGGGATGTATGCCCAAGCTTCCTTGATGGGCTCTTGAAGACATCGCATAGAAGGAATCAACAATGTTGACATCCTTGAGTGAGCTGGGTGTGGTGATGTAGCAGGCATTGATGTGGGGCTGGTCCGATAGGCCCCGTCGTCTTGGGGCCCAGAGAAGGTACAAGGCCCGGGACTACCTCCACAAAGGAGGAAGCCACCATCTGCACGTTAATGGTGGTCTGTATAGCAAGAGTGCTTTGTAACACTGACAGGGGAGGTTGAGGCCCTGACATTGATGGGAGCACTTTGTGGCATCAGCATGGGGATGTGGGTGTTGATACCAATGGCCAATGCTGGCCATAGGGGGTCTGGCAGAACCTGCTGCCAGCCAACGGAGAGGGAGGTGAGACCTGAGCAGTGGGGCTCGCAGTATTGACGGTGGTGTCAGCAGTCTCAGCAGCAATGGGCTTTTGCCAACCGTGGGAGGTCCCATGAAACTTGCTGCCAGCTGACCGAAAGAGAGGAGGTCTGAAGGCAGGAGTAGCTATGATGCCTGGGAAATCCAGAGCCCCAATGTCGATGGGCCTACACTGGCTGAAGAAGATCCAGCAGGAAGTAGTTCTAAGCGTGCAACATGACGAGGGTGCCTGCAGCTCTGTCGTTGATAGGCTTGTGCTGGCCACAGAAGGGCCAGAGAAAAACACTGCCAGAGCTGTACCTTGTGGGAAAGAAGGTGTTGGATGGCAGGAGGCATCGCTGTCAAAGCAGACAATGATGCAGCCATGGTCAGCGCCAAAAGAAATTGCAACCAGGAAGATACCAGGAAGGGAGCACCCCTACCCGGAGACTGAGAAGGAGAAAAGTCACCCCTCAGGACCCTGCAGCCTGGGGAAACCGAGGAGAGGACTGGCGATATGGGGGAGCGCCTTTTGAGATGCTCCCAAAAGGTGACCTGGCCTCCCCATTGAGGAAGAGAGAGGCAGGGCTGGTCTATCATCGGGGAGCTTGACAGAAGATCAGGCAGGGGTGGCAGGACTAACTGCTGTAGACCCGCTTGAATGATTCCATCATGCTTGCGAGGAACAGAAGTACAAGTGGCATCTTTTGTAAGGATAAACGATGATGAAAATCACTGAAGGGATAGAAAACAGTTAAACAAGTAGAATAAAGTAAAATAAGGCAGTCGACTAAAGCAGCAGTCTCTCCATGGACTCCGACGTGTTATGGTCAATAGCAGGAAAAGAATGGAGGATTGCGGGGCTGCCCACATTTATGTGGGGGAGATGTCATCAGCATCTGACACTGTCATGGGCAGCCCCTAGCAGACAGCTAGCTTGAAAAGCTTCTATGTGGTCCTAGTACCTGGCGGCTATAGTTGCATAGATGATGCAAGAAATATCCTCGATAAAGATCTGGTTTCACCTATTGTTCTGGTACCATTTTAAGGACTCTCATTTTAAATGTAGTACAACAGTGCTGGTGGTTTGATGGCACCAAGTAGATTGGTGGTGGGAGGTCTTGATTGGTTCATAATCCCACTTAAGGGAAAGGACATTTCCTTGTTTTTATCACTTTACTACTCACGGGTGCCCATTTGTTCTCTGCATTTTCTATTACTCCCCAGGTGGAGTTGGAGATCTCTGCCACCTTCTCCATATTCATTTTATCCAGCTTCTCCTCAATAAATTTCCTTAATTTATCAAAGTATTACATTCTCTCTTGAAGTTTGGAGTTTCTGTTTTAACTGACATTGTTGACCTTATTATTTCTCATATTGTCATAGTATTTATTTTATTTTTATTTACTGAATTTTGGTGACCAGGTAGGTCCACTGGACACCGGAGGTCCCTTTTTCAGGGGTGACCCGGGAGTAGGTCATAACACGTGCAGGTCATCTCGTAGCAATAACATATTACATAACAGGTTACAGTGATTAGCAAACATAAACACTGATAGGGAAAGTCAGAGCATCTCACAAGGGTTGCAGTTACCCCACAATGAGCATTTGTTAAGTATAGTGCCCAGTTAGGAAAGGTTTGGGCTCCCAGCTTTGGGTAGGGTGGGGTATGCGCTCAGGCGGGATGGATGAGGGGAGGTGTCAGGTCACATAGCACTGACACTGGCTCGTAGCGAGCATGTGTGCCTTAAGTCTTGTTCGGAAGATCGTGGTTGAGGGAGCTTCCTGCACCTCCGGAGGAAGTCTGTTCCACAGGGAAGGGGCAGTGCAGGAAAAGGACTTGCCCACTGCCTTGGTCCTTATCCTAGGAACTTCAAGAATAGTTTAGCCTGAAGTCCGAAGGTTGCAAGGGTTTTGCTTGGCAGTTATGAACCCTGAGAGGCTAGGGGAAGGGGCTGGGCTAATTTGCTTGCGTGCTAGGCAGAGCAGGGGGTGCCGGAGGTGAGCTTTGAATGAGGGCCAGCTGATTAGTGCTAGGGAGTCACAGTGGTGACTCCTAGAGTGAGACTGTGTGGCAAAGCGGACCACCTTGTTGTACAAAACCTGTAGCTTATTGAACTCAAGCCTTGCCATTCCCTGAACTATCGGGGCAGCATAGGTGAATGTTGGCAGGAGGACACTAGAGGCAATGGCAGTCCTAGCTTCTCGGATCAGCTGATCCTTGAGGTGATAAAGGGTACCAAGTTTCCCATGAATGACTTTGGTAACTTGGTCAACATGTTGTTTTAGAGTGAATCCTTGGTCCAGAGTAAGGCCTAGGTATTTTATGGAGGCCACCACTTCTAAGCTGTTCCCTGACCTGGAAGTAAGTTGCAGGTGTTGTGTTCTGTCTTGGCCAAGGGATCTAGGTCTGAACTACATGGCCTTGGTTTTGACGGTATTAAGAACCATTTTGTTCTTAAATAACCAGTCCTCCATTGTGTGCAGGTCCTCTTGGAGGGATGGGCCGAGGTCCCCCAGGTTGTCAGAGGATCTGTAGATGACGGCGTCATCAGCGTACTGAATAACAGCACTGCTCCCACAGTAGCCATGCAAATCATTTATAAACGGGTAGAAGAGGAGGGGACCAAGGATGGACCCTTGTGGTACACCCTCCTTTAGGGGCAGTCGGTCAGAGATCTTATCCTCCCACTTGACTCTCTGAGAATGACTGGTTAGATGGTTTTCAAACCACTTGAGAGCATGGGGGTCCAGGCCTGTATTACACAGCTTGTGAAGTAGAAGTCTGTGGTCAACCAAGTCGAAGGCCTTGGAGAGGACAATGAAAACCACATCTGTGTTGAACCATATGTCAAGTTCCCTGAGCACATCCACAGAGAACTTTGTTAGAGCAGTGTCTATCCCATGTTTGGCTCTGAAGCCATGCTGGGATGGGGAAAGGAGCCGGTGGGCCTCTAAGTAGTCCCGGAGTTGTCCATACACCAGTTTTTCCTGGATTTTTGCCAGGATACAGAGTAGGGAGATAGGCCAGTAGTTGCCAATGGGTTCCGTAGGTCCGCCCTTGTGAATAGGAAGCACGTGAGCCTGTTTCCACTGTTCTGGGACAGTACCTACTAGAAGGGACTGGTTTATGAGCCAGGTGAGGGGCCTTGCGAGGGCTGGGGCACTGTCCTTGAGCAGTCTGGCTTGGATACCATTAGGTTTTCTTGATCCTCTGGTTTTCAGGGACTTTAGGAGAGTTAAGACTTCTTTTACCTTTACCAACCTCAGATGAAAGGTTGGACGGTCTAGGTTAGGAGGTTCCAGTGTGTTGGGCCCCTTGTTAGGCACAGGGAGCCCAACCTTGTAAGAATCTAGGTTTGTGACGTGACGATTGAGGGCCGTGGCAATAAGGGTACCATCATTGATGAATCCTGGACCACAGATTCTCAACACCCCTACAGTAGAACTGAAACCTGATTGCCTTAATTGCACAGTACCTGATCTAATTTTTGTCACCACTCTAGTGCTCTCTTTTCCGTACTGTGACAGGAAACAGTCCCTTACTACATTTAAAAATCCCTGTCCTACCTTCCCCTTCACAAACTACTTTCCCAGTTCATGCCTTTTAAATTAAAATGTCCCATAATTACTTATGTTTCTTTATTAAATCTTGGATCTTGAATCTGTTCTCTAATTGGTCTAAAATGTCACATGACATAAGTTAGTGGAAACTGTGTCTTTCTGGTTTTTTTTTTTTTACTGGTATCCCCCCCCCCCCATGGTCCTGACCGGCACTCTCCTTCTTCTTTCTTCTTCCGTTCCCCCCAGCACCGTCCCTCATGAATCAGGCCCCCCCTTCATGCCCCCACTACTTACCCTTCATGGCAGGGTGGTGGGGAGCGACTCAACCCACAGGGAACAGATCCAGCACCAGGAAGGTGCCATCTTGGGGGTGGCACCTGCGGGGACGATTCATGTCGCTCAGTCGGGACCTTTTTCCATTGCTGAGGGGCACGTGCAATGCCGACAATGGCACACAGTGCATGTGTCCACATGCTGCACACCACTGGCTGCTCCTCCTCCATGCCCCAATGCATGGGACTCGGCATGCCAACACCTAGCCTCCGCTAGTTGTCAGGCAAGTGCCAGTCCATGTTCTCCACCCTCTCCGAGAGAGTAGAGCTGTCCCTGGATGCTCGATCCTCTCCTTCCCCTGCTGACTCCCAATGACCCACTCGCACCGTTGAACACAGGTCACCAGCATGGCAGGAGGTAAGGCATTCCTCAGTCCTCCAGGCCACTGGGCCAGCTGGAACTATTCCTTTCTGATACCTAGTAATATGCAATAGTTTCAAAAACTGTTGCCTGATCATATGACATATACATGCGTTCAGCACCTCGAAACATGACTTCATAAAACAACACAGTGGTAATACTCTTCTCCCCCCCACCCTCCTCACCAACCAAGTCCCCCTTCAACTATCGTAGCACCCTCAACCCCATCACCCGCCATCTCTGGTACTTATCTGTGGTGGCCACCTCCACAAATTCCCCCCTGTGGCGGGGCTGTTGGGGTTCCCCAATACCCTTCCAGATGGCCTTGCTTGGTTCAGTGGTCCCTGTGCCCGCAAGGCAGTGTGGGGTCTGTGAATTGCCACAGTGCATCATCCTGCTGCCAGTGGTGTTTTCCATGTTCTGGTTTCTCCTTAACCCACAGACATGAAAGGTGATGGCCTGACGTTTGCACATCATAGGATGTGCTGACATCTTCTATCTGGGAGTGTCTCCCACATGGAACTGCTGCCTTGAACCTCACTGCCGTCCATGGTCATCTAGGTGGCGGTATTGTGGCAGTGAAGTCTGCCCTCCTTCTCCCAAGGAGGGCAGCATCTATTTGGATGCTCGATCCTCCTCCCCCCAGGCCATCCCCCGAGAGCAGCCCAGGCTTGTTCCTGAACCTGGGTTGCCAGTGTGGCAGCAGGTGAGGGATGAGTGCCTCACTCCTCCATACCTCCAGGCCAGTAATACACTTCTTAGAAAGCCCATAGGAACACAAACAGAAGTAACGGCTGTTGGCAAAAACTGAAACCATTACTGTGGCTGGTATATTATCCCTCAAAATTGAAAAAAAGCCACTAGGCAGTTGATGGGTCCAGAATGAGTTGCAGGACGTGAACAGAGCTACCTAATCAACTTACTTCTCCCATGGTTGCATTACTTTTCAAGATATCAAGGGAAAATATTAACCTCTGTCTCAAAAAGATTTGCACACGGAATGGTGATGCTAATAGGAAAGTCCAGTATAAAAATAACACAAGATTCCGGCACTCACCACTTCAGTTTGTAAAGATTAAGATGCCTTCACTAAATGCTATGTTATACCAAAAACATTTATTTAACAGGATACCACACTACTTTGCCTGGCTTGTTTCGGACGCATGTCCTTTATCAAAGGCTGGGGAACACCAAATGAGCCAGTATTTAAGTACAGAATCAATTACAGTGAAGCAATCATGACATCACTGATCTTTTTTCTAGATAAAAAGAACTATGTGAAAGAAATTAAAAGACAGTTGAATAACCAGGATTTTTACCAAAGACTGACACACGACCCTACACTAGATTTTAAATTTAGCATTGATGAAACTGTTAACCAAGCTTATGAAAATTGAATTACAAATGAAAAAAATAAGAGACTTTTCAATCACTGAATTCCTAATAAAGTCAACATTTTATATACCTCCAAAAGTCTACAAAACTCTGGACAATCCACGTGGACATCCAATAGTCAGTAGAATTGGTTCATTGACAGAAACTCTCTCACAATTTTGTGATTTCTGCTTGAGACCTATTGTAGAATTGCTCCCAGCTTATGTATAAGACACAAAAGAGATCTTAAATATAATCAAGAGTTTGAAACTCGATGAGGGCATGTATCTAGTGACGTTAGATAATGAAGCATTTTATACTGAATAATGCATGGAGAAGTGTGGTTTATGGGGATTTTATAAACCCTGAGGTGTATGATGCCCGATAAACCTGAGGGTGAAGCCCGAGGGGTTTATATGGGCATCACACACCGAGGGAGTGCATAAAATCCCCAAAGAACCACAATTCTCCATGTTTTATTTTTTGTAGTTACTGCTTTTTGGTGTTTTTTGGTTTAAATTGTCTTTTTTTGTCACATTGCAAGGGTAACTGTTGCCACTGACAAGCTTGTCTCATGCTGAGTGACCAACTGTGTAGCGCCTGTGAACGTCCAGTGCAAGGACAGCTTGTTCAGTGTTTTTTCTAGTGATGCTGTGGTACTGTTCTGCCCATGGTTTATGGAGCTGCATAAACCACATACGTGGTTTATGGAGCTCTTGGGCACTCACTGGCAGTGGTTTATAACCACTAACCAGTAAATATACTCTAATATTCCATAGGAGGGCACACTGGATGCTGCGCCTTTCTATTTAAATCAGTGAACACAGAAGGAGGACCCCCCCCCCAGTGGAATTTATTTTGAAGTTACTTGAACATATGCTGAAAAATAATGTCTTTTTATTTGATCAAGAACTGTTCTTGCAGATAAAGGGTATGGCAATAGGAGCAACATGGGCCCCCTCGATTGCCAATATCTACGTGCGGAAATGGGAGCAGGCGGTAATTTATGATGCACAGAGGGATGCTTTCTCTAAGAATGTTATAAGCTGAAAACGTTACATTGATGATGTGCTTTCAATATGGCAAGGGACATCAGAGGAATTAAGATGCTTTATAGAATATTTGCATAGCACTAATTCCAACATTAGATTTACATTAGAGTATGACCAGCAAACGATTTCATATTTGGACTTAACATTGTTCAGGAATAGCACTGAAAATATTGAACGTGAAATCTTTAGAAAAGAAATAGATGGTAACATACTGCTGCTGGCATCCAGCTGTCATCCCACACATGCTGCTAAAAATATACCCAAGGGACAGTTTTTAAGAATCAAGAGAAACAGCAGCACTACAGAATTTACAGAAAATGAGCTGAGGAGCTAGAAACAAGATTACAAGAGAGAGGATATGGACTCAGAAACATAAAAAGAACAAGGGACACAGTGGATAGAATAGACGGGGATACCCTTTTGTTGCCTAGCAATATCAGGAATGAGGAAACACAACATTTTAATTTTGTCACACAATACTCAACAGTGGCATATATGTTAGAAAACATAATTTCCACACATTGGCATGTCTTAGGTACCAATAGTGGTCTAAAAACATTAAGTGAGACACCCGAGAATGTACTATAAAAAAGCACCTACATTGAAAGGCAGCTTGATGCACAGTCACTTTACAGAGAGACAAGTAAATACATGGCTGACACAACCACAGGGCTGTTTTCAATGCAAAAAATGTGTCCACTGTAACGTAGTACAACAAGGGAAGGTTTTTAGTACTTGGAATGCCACACAAAAAAATAAAATAAGGCAATGCATTACATGCGGCTTGGAAGGTACTATTTACCTAGCCAAATGCAGCTGTCAGGCATTTTATATAGGTAAAACTAAACGTGCTTTCAAGATGCGGGCAGGAGAACATGTCAGAGTGATAATGAAGGGAGACAGAACATATGCCACTGCGGCACATATTGAACAAAGAAGAGTTGGGTCCGTGCATGAATTCACGTTCATGGGAATTGACAAGGTGTGCAGAAATCCAAGAGGGGGAATTATAACAACCACCTATTAAAAAGGGAGAACTTTTGGATTTTAAAATTGGGAGCATACAAAGAACCTGGTTTGAACTTTAGCCTGGATATGAGGCCATATCTGGAAAAAAAAAAAGAAAAGAATAGGCCTTAAAGTGTATCCCAATAATACATTTTCATATTCAGAATTAATGAGATGAACAGGATATACACAGAGTAGGGGTATTTTGATCCTATATATTTTTATATGTTATTTAGCAATAAAAAAGTTCTTTATAGGTAGGGTTAATGTGATGGTGTTGTTTTTGATCCCTATAGTCACTTTAACATATACTTAATAGAATTAGGACTATGTATCATTATAGTAGAATGATATATGTATGTATGTATTTTAAACCTTTCTCTTGGTTATTTCTTTGTTTTCCCTTCCCCCTTTCCCTTCCCTTCCCCCTTCCAGTTCTTCCGTTTTCCCCTTCCCTATGTTCTCATATCCATTTGTGGTTGTAATTACAATCGTTTGTTTGCCTGTTTGTTTACCACACTGCAGCCAAAACCTCCACCGAAGTGGGTCGGCTGAAGTTCAGTACACACAATTTTTTGGAAAAAAAAATACAAGTAATTTACAAAGGCATATATCAAAATGCAGAACACCTTAACATTTACATCACAAAGTCAATAAACAGTTGATTACAAAAAAAGAAAAGATATTACAGTAATTTTAACATTTGTTTAAAAATGTCATTAAAAAAGGACTGATACTATCCTCCCACCATTCTGATTCATCCTCATATACACATTTCACTGACTGTCTAGCTAGCCATAATTGACACCAATGTTTTAATAATGGTTCTTCTTCTAGTATGCTGTTATTCATTTTCCATACACCTTTCCATGCATTGGTGTTGTTTCCCACTGCAGTGTACACTGCACCATCCTATGATCGGAGAACTCATAGATACTGACCTGACTGGACTTTATTTTGATAGCATTTGTCACAAAAATAAAATCTACTCTGTTTTTTGTAGTACCTCTAAAGTAAGTTAATCCTCCAGTGTGGTATATCTTCCTATAGGCATCTGATAGTTTACACAGTTTGATAATTTCATTTAATTTATTTGTATCACTTAATAATTTCTTTGTGACCATCCCTCTATCTGAAAATGTTATGCTGCAATTAAAATCTCCGGCCCATATCACTGTCCTTGATGTATATAAAAAAGCTTGAATATCAGTGTATAATTGTACTCGTGTGCTTTTGTTTGTGGTGTATATATCGTTATTAACCCTAGCCCATGTGCACCATAATTCATATCTAAAGCTAGAGCTCTACCTGGTACAATTTCTATAAGCTTAGAAACCTTTATTTTGGTAGTTTTACACAAAATCCTGACCCCATCGCATCTCTTTAATCCTATGGACCAAAAGGATGGTCCCAAAGTCCATAATTTCGATGCTTTAGACAGTTCATACTTCATTTTCAACCTAGTATCTTGTATAACTATAATTTGGCTTGCTACAGTTGATAAACTAGTACATACTGAAAGCATCTTCCTATGACTTTTAATACTGTTTACATTGATTGCAGAAATGCTGATTGATGACATTGTGGTTTAAACAAAAGGAAGGGGGGTACATTATTCTTTCTTCCTTTTCTTCCTCTGTGACCTCGTCTGTCTCCCAGTCCCAATATTTTCTTGGGGAATCTCAGAAGCAGGGTTTTCTATGTTTGATATCCCTTCCCTGGTAAAGGAAGAGGCAGAAGAGTCCTCCGAATCCCCATCCCCTGAGCTAAGTATATATTGCTCTTCTGTGGTTTTCTTGGCAAGCACAGAGTATTTATTCCAAAATGTAAGCACAGCTGAATTTCTTATTTTTTTCCCTAACCTTTTTGTTTGTGCATCTTCCCTGGGTCGTTTTTTCTTTCCTTTCTTCCTGATCACTGTGGTGAACTCCTCCTTCCCTGTATTAGACTCTTTTTACTGGGGGAGGCTGGCTATCCTCTATGTCATTTCCCCCTGTTTTGTTGTGCATGCCTGCTTGGCCTACTGGACCTAAATCCATCTCTTCACTGTTCTGTTCTCCTTCCCTCTGCACTACAGGTGGCCTGGTTCCAGTGTCCTGGGGTATGTGTTCGCTAGCTCTCTTCTTCCCTTACCGGCATATTTCTTTCTTGTTCCTTACCTTCTTCCTTTAACAACATTTTCTCTAGTCTTTTTCCTGAAACCTGTAAGGAGCCTTTTTGTTGCGCCTGTAAAATAAATTGCTCATGTGATATGCTTTCCCCCTTGTTTATTTATTTATTTATTTTATTTAGCTTTTGTTAACCGGGTAAGTGCACTAGCCATAAAATGACTATTTTCAGGCACAACCCAGGAGAGTACAGACATGCAGAAACTTAACAGGATAACAATTTATAAGTGCTTTACATACAATGAGTTAGAGAGGATACAATATATCTGAACCTACAAAGTAAAGCGCTTTACACACAATGAGTTAAAGTGGATACAATATATCAGAGACATACAGAGTAGACCATTCATAAGTTCACAGGTGCCTATCTATGCAATGAATAGAGAGGACCTTGGACAATAAATTTTCAGGTGGCATATCATATGAACAGAAACAAGGTACATAAAAACAAAAACAGGTAATGCAAAAGGAAGAAATAACCATTGAGAGCAGGGGGGTGTCATTAAGGAAAAGGTCGGTAAGTGAGGAAGAGGGGAGCAAGCCATGAAATTAGATTATATGAGTGTATGTAAGTGTAAGGGAGATGCCTGCAGTGCAAGATTGTATATGGGCAAGGAAAGGGAGCCGGGACAGGCTGAGGCAGTAAGAGGGTTATATAGAGATGAGGAAATTCTATTGTATGGCCAGAGACATCAGTCATTAGGTAGGGTGAAAGCAGGAACAGGTATAAGCAATCAGCAGATTCGAGCGCAGTTTTCTCTTAAAGCATGTGTGGAGCTAGAAAGTCTAATGTCGAGGGGAAGGGAATTCCACAGCTGTGGAGCCACATGTTCAAATGCAACAGTTCCTTTCCTCGTGCGGCACCTCGGCAAATTCAGAAAGGATTTGTCAGCTGATCGTAGACCATGGAATGTGTCCTGAGGAACAAGCATAGCTGCAAGACACCTAGGGGTTTGATTTTGAATTATCGAATCAATAAAAGAGGCAAAGTAGTATTTCCTACTAGCTAACGGAGACAGCCAACCAAGATCATTATAAAGCTGACAGTGGTGTTTAAGCTGAGGAGCAGAAGAGGCATAGCGACACATTTTGCTATACGTAATATCCCATCTGAGTAGGTCAGTTTTATGAGCAGCCCCAAATAAGGAAGCCCCATAGGTTAGGGTGGGGAGCAGAATCCCCCTCGCAATGGCCATTTTAGCCGACAGCATGAGCATATAACTAGTCTTATATGCAACACCCAGTTTGGACTTGACAGCTCTGCAAACAGACTGTACATGAAGACTAAGATCAAGAGATTGATCTAGCAGGATGCCCAGGTACTTGAAAGAGGTCACACATTCCAGTAACTGACCTTCTAAGTCCTGCACCATCAGTGCTGTTGTGCAAGCCCAGAGCTTTGGGGCCGTTCCAAGCAGCATGGCTTTAGTTTTGCTAGTGTTGACAGCCAGTTTGTGGTCATATAGCCAGTTTTGGATATTGTTAAAGTCAGAGGAAAGGGTTGTGTTGATAGTGTCTATATTAGTAGAACTTGTATAGATGACAAGATCATCAGCATACAGAATAGCAGAGCATGATTTTAGAGCAGCTCCAATGTTATTTATATAAAGAGAGAATAGGAGGGGCCCTAGGATGGAGCCCTGAGGTACACCAATGTTAATGGTGGTACTGTTCAATAGAGAGGAATTAAATTTCACCACTTGAGTTCTATTTGTCACGTAGCTTTCATATCAGTCAACAACAGAGGAGGAGAAATGCAGGTGTCGAAGTGAGGAGAGAAGCAAAGTGTGATCAACAAGGTCAATAAAGACAGCCCCAGTCAGATTGCCAGTATCCATTTTTGAAAGAGTATCAGTGGTGAATTTAAGGAGTGCAGTCGTCGTACTATGTCCTTTCTTTATGTGAAAGAAGGAGACATGCATACACAAAATGCCCGTGAGAGGCCCATGGACATTTTGTGTAGGCATGTCCCCTCCTTTCACATAAATTACATTTAAAACAATTCTTGCAATCTGTAGATGAATGCCCATACTCAAAACATTTGTTGCACTTAACACTATCACATGCATTACTTAAGATGTCCCTGAGCTCCACATTTAAAACATGTTTTGGGTTAGCCTATATAAAATAATGATCCCCGATTCTTTCCCAGAAAAAAGCACCATGGGAGATAAAGCACCCCCATGTCGGTTTGTTTTAACTTGACTTGTACTTTCCACCCTCCTGTCCATATTTGTTCCGAATCTATAATGGAGGAGGGGGGCCCCATTACTTTACACCTTTGTTTTAGCCAAAAAACAATACCTGATATATTAACACCCTCATTTCTGAATAAAATCGTTATGTTTTTTACCATCAGTTTTGTTAAAGGAAGGGCTAAAAAAAGAGTTCCATAAGGGGTTTTTACTCATTACATTATATTTGGCCCAGAATCTTTCTAGGCCAGCCACAGATCTGAAACTAATGTCATAATTTGAGATCTTACTTCGAGTGGGAGCTCTTGCAGCAGGCTATTACATTTAGGACTGTGCTGCAGGAACTAGGACTGCCCGGTGAAAAGCTTCTGCCAGCAATACCAGCGGGGACCGCCACCCCCGACACCGGCCCCGCCCCAACATCGGTCAGGGTACAAGAGGGGGCAGACTCAGCTCCACCTCAGTTCTTTCCCGCCGCGTACTCGCACGTGAAGCCTGCTTCTGTCTGCGATTTCAGCGAGAAGAACTTCTAGCAAGATTTTTTGCCTTTTTCGCCAGTCCTTGCTGCTTTACCATTACCAACGTCATGCCTCGCTGTCGCCGCTCTTTCTCGTAGTATTCCGCTTTTAGCGCTGTGTTTTTGCCTTCGTCTTGCCGCTTCCAGTACCGAAGTCAGCCCTCTTCCTTCCCAGCCAGGTTCGATGTCTTCCTGGGATTCGGCATCCCCTGAACACTTGAACAAGTGCGACTGCGGGCGACAGATTCCCACCAAGGATGGGCACCAGCGGTGTGTCTTTTGTCTCGGTCCCGACCACGACACCGCCAACTGTGCTGACTGCCAGGCCTTCACCAGTTGGACCCGCATCTGCCGCCTGAAAGCCCTTAAGGCCTACTTTCTAGAACAGAAGATGGATCTGCACTCCTTGGAAGGGAAGAGGAAGGAGAAGAAGCGGCACAGCAAGGAGCGTAGTCGGCCCCGACACCGGTCCCAGTCTCGGTCCAGATCGCATTCGCGGCCTTCTCCTAAAAAGGCCTGTCCTTCAGGGTCTGGAGAATCGCCGAAGACTCCACAGGCTAAGGCCGGCCCATCGGGGGAGAAGCCGGCTAAGCCGAAGATGACTCCACTAAGGGTCATCGCCAAGTCCTTAGAGGTACTTGCTTCGCCTTACCTGCTAAGGCACCGACGCCGCCTGCTAAAGGCGTGCCTCCGGAGCCTAAGGACTCTCCGGCGTCTCCTGGCGTCACCCTGTCATCGGTCCCTACACTGACGCCGGTCGAAGGAGCAAAGGACCCGGGGTCGGTCGTAGATATACCAATGTCCCCGTCACCCAAGTTCTCCTCCCCCCAGGGCCCTCAGGAGAGCTCTCCTTCGCGTCCCGTCATTCCGGAGACTTCTTTTCCGAAGCAAGCAGCTGAGATTTTTTCCAAGGACAAGCTCAAGGAGCTTTTCTCCTTCTGGTGGGGCAGGTCCACAAGCGGGCCTCCCCATCGCTGGTCCAGACACCAGTTCCGGATCCTGTGGGAGAACCACAGCCGGGGGGTGAGACTTCTCCACAGAAGTCACCGGAGTGCCATCCTTCACCCCCTTCCAGGGCTCGTTCCCACTCTAGATCCGAGGACCACCGACATCGCTCTAGGATTTCTAGCGACTGACGTCGGACTAGGTCTCATTCCAGGAGCCTTTCTCGCACTAAGCGGGACCGCTCCCGACGTTGGTCTTCTGACCGACGTCGGTCATTGCTCCGTCGCCGGTCCAGGGACTGGAGTCGGGCTTCGGACCGTCGTCGGTCCCCTAGTCACCGACGTCAGCGAAGGCATGGTCACGGGGTAGAATCAGACTATTCCAGATTGGATAGTCGATCCTCCTCTTCTTCACTGACCTCTTCATCTTCTCTCAGCCTCAAGCGCTCCCCTGGAGAGAAGGACCAGCCTCGCTCGCCTCCGGACGATCTTACTTTTATGAACATCATAAGGCACATCCAGGCTTCCAAAGAGTGGGACACGGAAGACCTGGATCCAGAACGCCGGAGACTGGCTAAATATCTGAGGCAGAAGGAGCCGAAGCCCCTGGTTATTCCTCCTTTGGTGGATACCTTCCAGGATCTTACAAGGTCCACCTGGATGCATTTGGCCTCAGTCCTGGCAGTTCCTAAAAAGTCGGATAAGCTGTATAAGGCTCCGAGGGTGGGACCCTTCCTGGCGGAACAGCCTCAGGCAGACTCATCGGTGATCAAGGCTGCCCATGATAAATTTCAGCAACCGAAGCACCTCAGCTTCCAGCCTCCCAACCCGGAGTCCTGATACCTGGACCAGGTGGGCAAAAAAGTTTATGCGGCCTCCACCTGTTCCATCCGCTCCCTGAATTTCCTCACGCATATGGTACAGTATCAGAATGCATTATGGGAAAGGGGACTTGAGCTGACACAGGCCATGCCAGACTCTGACAAGAAGACAGAGCTCCTGGCTCTCTTGCAGTCGGGCTCAGACGTAGGCTCCCATGTACTGAGAGCCTCGTATGACACTGCAGACACAGCAGCCAGGGCAGCCGCCTCTGGGGCGTGCCTTCGGCGCCATGCCTGGTTGAGAGTCTCAGGCTTTCACCAGGATCTGCAGTCTGGTATCCGGGATTTGCCCTTCCAGGGTACCATGTTGTTTGGGCAGGAGATGGAGGCTCTGATCTCCCACCTCCAGGAGTCGGGTAAGTCGATCTGGTCAGTCCGCCAGATGTACCGTGGTGACCAGCAACGTCAACACCGTAGACGGCCCTTTTGTAAGTCCTCAGGCAACCAAGGTTCAGCCCATGGAAAACAACAAGGGCAGAGAGGTGGCTTCCGCGGGAGATCCAGAAACCAGCAGTCTGGTGGACGTTCCGCCCATAGGCCCAAGTCCTCCCAGGCCTCTCTCCCAACTCCTGGCTCTGCCCAGTGACTCCCATCCGCCCCCCCCTTCTGATAGAAGTTCTAGGGGAGCCGGTTGGGGGCCGCTTCTCCCTTCATCTCGAAGGGTGGAAGTCTATTACCACAGACTAATGGGTCTTGGATATTGTACGAAGAGGACACACACTAGAGTTCACAGAGTTTCCTCCGCACAATCCACCAAAGCTCTCCCGTTATCCTCCTTCTCACATCCCACTATTAGAAGGAGAAATACAAACCCTCCTGCAGAAGAGAGCTATAGAGAGAGTCCCCTGGGTGCAGCGGGGTCAGGTGTTCTACTCCCACTTTTTTCTGGTCCCAAAAAAGACTGGGGACCTTTGTCCCATTCTAGATCTCAGTCCACTGAACCTCTATCGAATTACAAAAGGTTCAGAATGGTGACTCTTCGAGAACTCCTTCCCTTGCTGCACCAAGGGGACTGGCTCTGTTCTCTCGACATGCAGGATGCATACATGAATATAGGAGTCTATCCTCCCCACAGGAAGTTCTTGAGGTTCCACTTCCAAGGGGGGCATTTTCAGTTTCAGGTGCTTCCGTTCGGCCTCTCTTCTGCTCTGCGAGTCTTCACAAAATGCCTAGCAGTAGTGGCTGTGGCTCTGAGGCGGATGGGACATTATGTATTTCCCTACCTCGACGACTGGCTTCTTACAGCCCCGTCAAGAGACAGCCTCTTACATGCTCTCAGAGACACTTATACTCTATTCCGAGAGCTGGGGATCACCCTGAACTTAAAAAAGTCATCCACGGAACCCAGCCAAAAAGCTCGCCTTCATAGCAGCGATCCTGGATTCTGTCCAGGGCATGGCCTTTCTCCCACAAGACAAGGGGATTCGCTTGCGAGAGTTGGCGGGACGGATCTCCATAGCACCTCAAGTTCTGGCTCAGAACTTCCTTAGTTTATTGGGGCATATGGCGGCGGCCATTCCAGTCATGCCTTTGACCCGCCTCCACATGAGAGTCCCACAGTGGATGCTCAGGGTGCAGTGGGACCAATGCTACGATGACCTAGACTCTCTGGTCAGGATCTCGGAGCCAGTCAGGAGAACATTGCTTTGGTGGTTAGACCCCAGCAATCTGGAGAAAGAGGTCAGCTTTAATCCGGAGCCACCAGGTCAGACTCTGACGATTGACGCCTCAGACCTGGGCTGGGGGGCACACCTGGGTGTTCATCGAACGCAAGGGGTTTGGTCACCTGAGGAACAGTCCCTCCACAACAATGTGCTGGAAATGCGAGTGGTCCTCTACGCTCTTCAGGCGTTTCGAGAGTAACTGGTACCAGGCTCTCTTCTAATTCAGACAGACAACATGGTGGTCGTCTTTTACATCAACAAGCAAGGAGGCACTCATTCATATCCTCTTTGCAGGGAGGCGATGAGAGTCTGGTACTGGGCACTGGAACAGGGCATTCTGCTGTCTGCAATGCACGTTCCAGGCATCCTAAATGATCTGGCCAACAACCTCAGCAGGTCGCGGGCCAGAGCACACGAGTGGGAGTTGCTACAACCCATAGCGGACCAGCTCTTCGACAGGTGGGGTCTTCCCGAGCTGGACCTCTTTGCGTCACCACGCAACACCAAACTGCCAACGTTTTGCTCGCGAGAGCACGTGCCTGGAGTTTTTTGGCCAGACGCGTTATCCCTTTGTTGGGCAGGGAGCTTTCTCTATGCCTTTCCGCCCTTCCCTCTCATTCAGAGGGTTCTGCTCAAGTTGCAGGCCAAAGGGGCCCGGATGATCCTTGTGGCCCCCAAATGGCCTCGACAGATTTGGTTTCCACTTCTGCAGTGGTTATCCAGGGAACCTCCAGTCCCGCTGCCCATATGCTCGCAATTGCTGTCCCAGGACCAGGGGTCTCTGGTCCATCCGGATCTCTGATCCCTGCACCTTCATGCTTGGCTCCTTCAGACGTAGCTCAAAACAGATACAGGGTTTCCCCGGAAGTGGCGGAGGTCTTAGCGTCAGCAAGAAAGCCCTCTACTCGCTCCACTTATGCTATGAAGTGGAAGCGTTTCTGTCTTTGGGCCTTGCCGCAACGTTTGGATCCCGTCAACTGCCCTGTGAACTTCACTTTGCAGTACTTCCTCTCCTTGTACGAGAAAGGGACCTCCTTGCTGTGGGACTACTTGGGACTCAGTCCTAAATGTAATAGCCTGCTGCAAGAGCTCCCACTCGAAGTAAGATAGTATAGTTATGTAAGAACTTACCGTAACAGTAGATCTTCGAGAGGAGCTCTTGCAGCAGGTGCTGTTTCCCTCCCGCCTTCCCCCTTGAGGTGTGCAGATCTATTTTCTTTTCTTCCCTTTCTAGATGGTAGGCTTCACCTCCTTCTCTTGTCAGGCCTTCTGCTGGGTACTGGCGGGAGAACTGAGGTGGAACTGGGTCCGCCCCCTCTTGTACCCTGACCAATGTCGGGGTGGAGCCGGGGTCGGGGGCGGTCCCCACTGGTATTACTGGCAGAAGCTTTTCACCGGGTGGTCCAAGTGCCTGCGGCATAGTCCTAAATGTAATAGCCTGCTGCAAGAGCTCCTCTCGAAGATCTACTGTTATGGTAAGTTCTTACATAACTGTACTTTTCCAATTTGAATGAGTGCATAAATTTCTGATGAAAAAAGCCTCATGGAATTCTTCAATAGTGTTCTCGCTATATACACTCTATCTGGTATTATTTCTAAGCCCCCTTTATAAATCAATTGGACCACATTCCTTCTTGGAGCGGGTTCTCCGCTAGAAATAAACAGTTCAGAAAATTGCCTCTTCTTAGCCTTGTCATGGTCCACAGTGTCTGATTCTGATGTTTCACTTAAATCTTCGGTACCAGTAACATCTTTTGATAATTCTGTATTTTGTTCAGTTATCGTAGCAGGGCCCCTGTACCTGATGTTGTTGGCTGTTCATTATCTATATGCCGTACAAGTGTTTGTTTACATAAATTTCCGTCTTTAGTATATTGCACCATTTTTGGATCTGAAGGATCTGGTTTCCACTGTCCTTCCACTGATTTAAACCATCCTGCCACTTCTAAAGCCACCTCAGGTTTCCACTGTTTAATTTCTTTCTTGATACTTTTTTTTGGCTTTCTGATTCCCAAAGTTTTAGTTATGTTTTTCTTGTCACTTTTTTTATTCAAGTTAGATTGATTCATAGGCTACTGGATTAAAGAGCGGGTTCTCTGCCGGTTTTAATTGTTCAGTTTCATTAGCATTATTCACATTTGCTGTAGTTTTAAAAGGTACCTGGTTTACATTTTCCTCCTTGGTGATATGAACTCCATCAGAAATGGGCGTGGCCTGTTCAGTCCCTGAGGCCTTTGATGCTGCCATGTCAGTATTTGTCAAAATCAGCTGTGAAGCTTTGTCAAGATTCTGGTCTTGTTGCTGCTGCTCTGCCTCTGTATTCTGCTGCAGTTTTTCTGTGTAATTCGCTGTCTCTGTTTCAGAAAGCAAATTAAGGAGCTGCAACTTCCTTTTTGCAAACCTTATAAGTGGGTCCACATCAGGCTGTTCTATTTCCAGCTCAGATTCACTCATATTTACAGATAGTACCTCAGCATCTCACTTATATCTTCTTTAGCCTCTTGCTGTTTCAGAGCCAGGGAGAAGGCTATCTCCCTAGCTCCAACCTCCTCCATCTTCTCTCCTCCTCTGTCGGCCAGCTTGGTCAGAGACCAAACAGCCAAGGGTTCCCCCTACTGTTTGAGTAGGGGAATTTCCCCGGTGTCCTGGCCAAATTTCCCACATTCACTAAAAATACCACCAAAAGCTTAATCTGGTTCAGTTTCAGTTGGTTACCATCTGTATTCCCACCTCTCCCTGGTCACCCCTGAAAAAGGTACTTCTAGTCTCTATGGGCCTACCAGGTCAACAAAATTCAATAAATAAAGTAAAATAAATAAGTCATCCTGACTCACACCTGCTCTTTTTTTTTTTTTGTTAGTAATTTTTTCCTCACCTTGGCCCCCAGTCTGCCATCCATGTCCAGGCATCCACCTACTCCGGACACTGTCCAGATCACCCCGGCTCCTATTTGGGCTTCACTACAGGCCCCTGCGGTGGGGCAGCAGCAAGACCCCCTTATCTCTGCTGACACAGGATTCAGTAACCGCAGTGAACCGCGAAGTCGGGCATCCCGCCGAACGGCCATCAAGCCGCCACGACCGGTGCCATTTTTCACTGTTCCTGAATTGATATGAACTGGGGCATGCAATGACGCCAGTGGAGGGAGTGTACATGTGCTCCCTCCCAGTGCCATTCCCCAAGTTTACCCCCCCTTCTGAGCAGTGCCAGTGCACTGCCCCCAGCCTCCACCAGAGGTTGCTAGTGCATCAACAACTGGTGACCCCCGAGGGACAGCAATCCACAGATGCTCAATCCCTCTCTGACCTGCTGACCCCTGGTGACCTGGGTCTGTTCCTGAACCCCGGTTGCCAGCGTGGGGCGAGGTGCGGCATCCAGTGCCTCAATCCTCAGTGCCACCAGGCTAGCTCAAGCTTGCTCTTTTTAACATTGTCAGGAAATACACCCTTGAGTTCCCTTTCTTTACCATCCCTGACACTTGTTCTTTCCATCCAAAATCATTTTGAAATTGTAATCCTAACAATTTAACACTCTTTACTAACTCCACAAAACTACCCCCCAAAACCTAAGTTGTGGTAACTCAGCCTTATTGGTTTTCCCAAATCTTTTTTCTTGTGTTTTTTTCTGGGTTTATCTGCATCCTACTACTCTGAATCCATGCTTCAATTCCTCTAGATCCTTCTGCATTACACTTTGACTTAGTTCTCTAAACCTATCAGTAACAGATGTATCATCTACATATTTAATACGAGGCCCCCTTGTGCGCAAGTCATTAATCATAATAAGAAACAATATAGGCCCCAGTTTGGTACCCTGTGGGACCCTCATGCAAAAAATATAATTCTGATCTCCACCCCTCCTTTTCTATCCACTGTGACCTCTCTACAAGAAAGTCATGAATCCTTCTTATTATACAAGCAGGGACCGCCAACAATTGTAATTTATCAATTAGAATATCATGCGGTATCAAATCAAATGCTTTCCTGTAATCGACTAACACTGCTCTTACCATTTCACCATTTTCCCAAAACCTCATACATAACTCTTGAAATTTTAATAGAGTTAGGGTGGTAGAACACCCCCTCAAGGAACCAAATTGACTGGGATCTACATACTAGCTTATTACTTCCAAAAGCCAGTTTATAACAAATTCCTCACAAACCTTTGAAACAACGCAAGTCAACTAAATAGGTCTAACATCTTACTAACATCACCTGGACAATTTACTTTAGCCAAAGGTGCAACTCAGGCTTGTTTCCATTGATTGGGCATTTTTCCCAACAACACTGATTTATTAAACACATTATAAATCCAAAGTGCTATCAAATCAGCTCCCTTCTGCCAAATCCAGTTAGGTATATTACCTGGCCCCACTGGTTTATTTATATTTAACCTTTTAACGCCTTAGCAACATTCTCTACTGGCACTAAATACTTATCTGGAATTATCCACTCCTCTTCTTCACATTCATTCAAAGGTTCAAACTTTCTACTGATTTCACACAGTGTTCTATTTAGTTCTTGTACAAATCGCATCTTCTTATTTTCACCCTCAAATCCACAATTTACTGCCCATTTTCCTATCTGTTCTTTCTCATGATTACCTAGAATTATCACCTTTGTAGATTTCCACCATTTTTTTGGGGTCTGCATTTGTAAGCCACTAATCTTTTTTTCATAATACTTCCTTTTATTCCATTTTCCCAACCTATTTATTTTAATCCTCAAACTATGGAATTTGTCTATCCTCCCTCCATTCAACACCCTCTGTCTTTTTGTTATCAGTGCTTTACATTGTTATGTAACCCACGGTTTATCAACCCCCCCAGTTTCAACCTTAAACAGAGGTGCACATTTATCCATTATCTCCTGTATTTTTGCAACTACCATAGACCATGTGGAATCTGCTGTTTCAAGTTTAAACCATTCAGTCTCAAATTCTCCTGCTATCATATCACATTTTCCTTCTTTGTATAATTCCATTTCCGACTCATCCACACCTTTTTCTTCTCTCTCTGAGCTTTACACTCAGCTACACTGGAGGTAACAAGTACAGATTTGTGATCAGATGTACCTATTGGTGGTCCAGTCTCAGGGAGGTTATACCATTCATCCAAATTTGTAATCACAACATCCAACTTAAATCTTAAAACATATATGTATTTTTAACAGGATTATTTAATAGGTCTATTCATATTTATTCATTATATTTAATACAGAATAGTACCTTTACTGTTTTTTATTACTTTTACTCCTTTAGAATAATTTATTAAAGATAAGACAATAATGACTTTTTTGAATGTGATAGGACCAATCAGAAGGAGGTCTGTCAATTATGTAATTATTGCTTCAGTGTAATTGATTCTGTACAGTATGTAAATACTGGCTCATTTGGTGTTCCCCAGCCTTTGATAAAGGACATGTGTCTGAAACATATCAGGCGGGGTAGTGTGATCTCTTGTTAAATAAATGTTTTTGGTATAAGATACCAAACTGAGGTGGTGAGTGCTGAAAATATTAACCTCTTGATATGAACTACCGACCTCCAACAATCATGCTGCTCAGTGTTTAGCTTTGGGCAATATAATCATTGTCAGTCAATAGCTCATTCTTGGGGGTAAATATGTTCTCACACCCCTCAACTCTAATCAACATTTATAAAATAGTTCTCCCATCATCAATTCCAGACCCTTACAGGCTACTAATCTGATCTCACTCCATAATTTGTGATCACAGTCCTCTGTCTGCTTAGGAGGTAGTGTACATACTCTCAGTAATGTTTCAATTCTCTTTCTATCCGTGATCTCTGACCATAAAGTTTCAGTGTACCCTTCTGTGCTCTCATCCTTTACCCAAACTTTAATCCCTGTTTAATGTGCAATGCTACTTCTCCCCCTCTCTTCCCATTTCGATCTCTTCTGAGTAATTTATACCCCTTCAGATCTGCATCCCGCTGGCCGAAGTATTTTCACCAAGTCTCACTGATATCAATTATGTCAACCCTATCAACTTCAGATAAGGCTTTAAATGACACATTTTATTGTTGAAACTTTATATCTGGGGCTGGCAGTATAGCTTAGAGGTTAGAGTAACAAGCTGTGAATGAGCTTTGTACATCTGGCAGACCTGGGTTTCACTCCCACAATCTCCAGTTGCATACTGTGTGACTCTGAGCAAGTCGCTTAACCGTCCAGTGCTCCCAGGTTGCTCCTGAAAACAGGCACTTGTGCCTAGTGGGCCTCACCCAGTTACCAAAGACTAAAGTAAATAAACACATTTCATACAATCAGATTTTCACTTTGCCTTTTTTTGGGATATGTTGACTTGCTATCCTGTACTTGATCGCTACAGGGTGAATTGTCTTGGTTTCCCCCATGTTATTTCTTTGTTTTTGATTTTGTGGGTCTGGATGTTTTTTTTTTTTCATCTGCACCAACCTTTCTCACAGATAAAATACACTCCCCCACCATTCTGCCAATCCTGCTTGCCTGGATGTCCACTCCTTTCCTTTAAGGTGCAGTCCATCTCTTCTATATAGGCTCCTCCAGTACAAGAGGCACCCCAGTGATCTTGGAACTTAAACCCTGGCTCCTTACACCACACATTCAGTCACATGTTAGTCAATCTAATGAATGTCTGCCTTTCTTGGTTTGTGCATGGCACGGGCAGTATTTCTTAGAGAACCACCTGAGAGGTCCTGCTCCTGAAGGAAAATGCCTCCTCCAACTGAGCAATCCTCTCTCTATTGTTTTCCTTTCCTCAAACCTAAGTAGCACTGGTCACCTTAATACTAACATCGAGGACCACAGTGACCTTTTTGCCTTCACCTTTATCTCCATCCTGTAATTATACCCCTTCTCCTCTGTAAGCTCTCCTACTTACTATTATAGCAAATACTCTGGATCTTGCCATCCTTAACTCATCTCCCATATTCAATAATAAATGTCCTCTCTCTGACCACTACCTGGTTCTGTATGGCTTCACTCTCTTCTCAAACTGTCACACATTCCTGATGTACAGTGGCGTGAAAAAGTATTTGCCCCCTTCCTGATTTTCTTTATTATTGCATATTTGTCATACTGGATGTTTTCAGGTCTTTAGAGAAAATGTAATATTAGATAAAGGGAACCTGAGTGAACAAATAACACTTGTTTTATTTTTTAATTTCACTTATTTAATGAAAAAAAGTTAACCAACACCAACTGGCACTGTGTGAAAAAGTAATTGCCCCCTTACACTTAATAACTGGTTGCCTACATTTAGCTGCAATGACTGCAACCAAACACTTCCTATAATTCAATATCAGTCTTTCACATCGCTGTGGAGGAATTTTAACCCACCTTCCTCAAGAACTGCTTTAATTCAGTAATATTTGGTAGGTTTTCGAGCATGAACTGCTCATTTCAGGTCCTGCCACAGCATCTCTATTGGGTTTAAGTCTGGACTTTGACTAGGCCACTCCAAAACTTTAATTTTACTTCTTTTAGCCATTCTGATGTGGACTTGCTTTTGTGTTTTGGATCATTGTCTTGCTGCATGACCCAACTCACGCTTCAGCTTCAGCTGATGGAAGGATGACTGGACATTCTCCTTAAGAATTTTCTGGTACAGAGCAGAATTCATGGTTCCTTTAATTATGGCAAGTCATCCAGGTCCTTAGGCAGCAAGCATCCCACACCATCACACTACCACCACCATGTTTGACTGTTGGTATGGTGTTCTTACTGTGGAATGCTGTGTTTGCTTTACGTGAGACATTATGGATCCATGTCATCCAAAAGTTCCACTTTGAACTCATCTGTCCATAGAACATTTTCCCAAAGGCTTGTGGATCATCCAGGTGCTTCTTGGCAAATGAGAGACGAGCATTATGTTCTTCTTGGTTAGCAGTGGTTTCCGCCTTGCTACTCTCCATGAAGCCCATTTTGCCCAGTCTCTTTCTGATTGTGGAGCCATGAACACTGACCTTAGCTGAGGCAAGAGAAGCCTGCAGTTCTTTGGATGTTGTTTTAGGATCCTTTGAGACTTCTTGGATGATTTTACTCGCCCTTGGAGTAATTTTGGCAGGCCGCCCACTCTGGGAAGATTCACTACTGTTCCAAGTGTTCTCCATTTGGAGATTATGGCTCTCACTGTGGTTCGATGGAGTCCCAGAGCCTTGAAATAGCTTTGTAACCCTTTCCAGACTGATAGAGGGCAACAAATTGTATTTTGATCTTTTCAGGAACTTCCTTTGATCATGGCATAATGTGTTTGTTGAATCTTTGTGCTGGCAATGTGACTCTGATGGTAAGGGTCAAAATAAGTGAGGTTTATATTGAGCAGGGCTGGCTGTAATCAAGCCTGGCTGTGTTCAATCAGCTGACTCTAATTATCCCTTTAATTGGGTTGATTTAACTAGGGGGCAATTACTTTTTCACACAGTGCCAGTTGGTGTTGGTTAACTTTTTTCATTAAATAAATGAAATAAGTAAAAAAGAAAAAGTGTTATTTGTTCACTCAGGTTCCCTTTATCTAATATTATATTTTATCTAAAGACCTGAAAACATCCAGTGTGACAAGTATGCAATAATAGAGAAAATCAGGAAGGGGGCAAATACTTTTTCACGCCACTGTACACTCAAACGTCTTGTTTCTTCCCAACTCTCCTATCTGACTGGCTCCTTCAACATTGCTCTCTTTCTGACCCTTCCCTTCACTCCTGCAATGCTGTCCTACTATTGCCACTTTGCCCACAGGGTCCTGATAGGATCTGCTCTCTTTCTCATATCTTAGAGCAGCTCTGAGTACAAATAAAACTGATGAAGCTTTGGAAAGCAATACCACACCTTTTGGCTCACACTTCATCTAACAATCTAGAAGTCATGCCTGGTTCATTATAATAATGCTCGACGGTATGCAAAATCCAAATTCTTTTTCACTTTGATTGCAAAAATGCTGACAACTTCGACAATTATTTCAGGACCACTGAGTCACATTGCCATCCCCTTACTTCACCCACTAACCTTTTGTTGGCTCACAGAAAAAACATCCCATCCTTTTATCATTACAGTAGAACCCCAATTTACCAAACCTCACAAATCCAAAAATCCCTATCTAATGAACTCAGGGTGTGCTGCCAGATTTTCGCCATTGACTTTTCATGGCATTCTTGTGCTGCTTGCAACCATGAACATTGATTAGCTGTTACTCAGCTGATAATCATGTGCTGACAATCAGCTTGAAAACTACTTTTACACAGGGACCTCTAACTGATGTACAGGCAGCTTAGAGATCAAAATGTCAGTCAAGAGGAAGTGCTAATTGTGGCACAGAAACTAAGAATTCTTGATTACTCTGAGAATGGCAAACGACTTACTGCCCTGATGGCTGCCAAATATGGGATTGGCAAATCCATCATTATGAATATCAAGGAAGCAAAGGAAAAGTTACATTCCTTTGCTATGACAATGGAAAGCTCATTTGGTACTGACAGATGAAAAAACATGAGTGTTTGTGCTGAGGACAGCCATGATGCCACAATATATTTGTGTTTACACAAGAGCAGGAGAAAGGTACACCACTCTTGGGGCCAGTCCTGAAAGAGAAGGCAATGATTTTCCACTAAAAGTTTGGCTACCAGTCATCCTTCATAGCTAGTAAGGCAAGGCAAGGCACATTTTATTTTTCAGGTGCCCAATCCCAGAGGCTCTGGGTGCCGTACAATAAATACATCAGAAACAATTAAAATACAATTAATAAAATATCAACATTCCAGTTAAATACTTAAAATCAGAACATTAAAATGGGGCTCTAATTTACCAGCGAAATTCTAATGTTCCAATATAAAATAACTCAAGAGATATTATTTACAGAACAGTGTCTGGAAATACCCAGCTGAATAAAAAAGACATGAGACAGGCTTTGAATGCCTCGACTGAAGTGGCCTCCCTTACTGATGGAGGAAGCCAATTCCAGAGGACGGGGCCAGCGACACTAAAGGCTCTGTCGCTAGCAGTTTTTAACCTCGTCCTGGAAATTGCAAGGAGGCCCTTGGGGAGAATTGGAGGGAAAAGACCGGGGCAGCAGGTGTTAGAAGGTCCAACAGGTAGCCAGGGCCCAGTCAATGTAGGACCTTAAAGATGAGCAAGCACACCTTAAAGAGAACCCTCCATCGAACAGGCTGCCAGTGCAGTTCACGCAACACCGGGGTGATGTGACAATATTTAGGCTGTCCAATCAACATCCTGGCAGCTGCATTCTGTACTAGCTGCAATCGATGGAGGGTGCCTCCACAGACCCCGAGGTACAGCGCCTTACAGTAATCCAGCCTGAGGTGTCGTGAATGCATGTACCAAGGTGTGGGGGTCCAGGGGCGGAACCAGGTGTTTAATCCTAGCAAGATTCCTCAGGTGGAAAAAGCTGGACTGGACAATGGATGACATCTGAGATTCAAATGTCAATCCGCTGTTGAGGATAACACCAAGATCACGCACTGTAGAGGAGACCTTCAATGGCACAGATCCCAGAAAGAATCCAGTCTCTGCACCAGAGGTCATCCTATCATGCCTCCTGTTTGACTCCACCACCAGTACCTCCATAGAAACATAGAATCTGACGGCAGATAAGGACCGCTTGGCCCACCTAGTCTGCCCATTTTCCTACCTAACAGATAAGCTGTAGATCCTAGTTAACCAACAGCTTACTTCCTCCTACCCCCCACTAGGACTGCCTTATGTCTGTCCCATGCATTCTTGAATTCCCCCCACTGTTCTTGACTCCACAACCTCCTCAGGGAGGCTGTTCCATGCATCCACAACCCTCTCCGTGAAAAAATACTTCCTCACATTACCTCTGAGCCATCCCCCCTCTATCTTCAAATTGTGCCCCCTTGTTCTTGCACATCTCTTTTTCTGAAAGATGCTACCCTCTTGGACTTTGTTGATTCCCTTGAGGTACTTGAAAGTTTCTATCATGTCCCCTCTCTCCCTTCTTTCCTCAAGGGTATGCATATTAAGCTCCTTTAGACTTTCTTCATATGTCTTGTGGTGCAACCCTGCACCATTTTGGTTGCCCTCCTCTGGACAGCCTCTACTCTGTCTATGTCTTTGCGGAGATGGGGTCTCCAGAACTGCACACAGTACTCCAGATGGGGTCTCACCAATTGTCTGTACAAAGGGATAACAACTTCCTGTTTTCTACTATTGATGCCTCTTCCTATGCATTCCAGTATCCCCCCAGCCTTCCTTACTGCCTTCTCACATTGCTTGCCCACCTTTAGGTCATCTGATATAATTACCCCCAGGTCCCTTTCCATTTTTACTGTTGTCAGTATCTCACCCCCCGTTGTGTACTCTTCCCCTGGGTTTTTGTTTCTCATGTGCATTACCTTGCACTTCTTTGCATTAAATCTGAGCTGCCATACATTTGACATTTCCTCCAACCTTGCCAAGTCCCTTCTCATCCTTTCCACTCCATCTTGTGTATCAATCCTGTTGCAGATCTTTGTGTCGTCTGCAAAGAGACATACTTTTCCTTCCAGTTCCTCTGCAATGTCACTTATAAAGACATTAAAAAGGACCGGTCCCTGTACTGAACCCTGCGGTACCCTGCTAGTAATCCTCCTTTCTTCACTGTGCACTCCATTTACTACTACCCTTTGCGTCTGTTGTCTAGCCAATTTTCATCCAGGCTACCACCTTGGGGCCCCTCCAAGGCTGGCTAACTTTGTATTAATCTTTTGTGTGGACTGTATCAAATGCCTTGCTAAAATCTAAGTAGGCCATGTCCACAGCACCTCCCTGACTACTACTTTGGTCACCCAGTCAAAGAAATCTATTAGATTTGTCTGACACGACCTTCCCATAGTGAATCCATGCTGCCTTGGGTCCTGTGCCCCACTGGCCTCTAGGTACTCGACAATTCTTTCCTTCAGAAGTAATTCCATCATTTTCCCTATCACTGAGGTCAAACTAACTGGTCTGTAGTTTCCTGCTCCCACTTTTGTGAAGAGGAATCACATCAACCCTCCTCCAGACCTCAGGTACCAACCCATCCTCCCATGATTTGTTAAAGAGAGTAGTCAGTGGTGTCACTAGTTCTACCCTTAGTTCTTTTAGAATTCTTGGGTGAATCCCATCAGGCCCCATTGCTTTGTCCACCTTCAATTTTATTAGTCCTTTCTTATGTAAATGGACTGGTATCGACGCCTATCTTCAGAGTGTTTCTCTTGTTCGGTTTAGGTACCTCACACTCTTCTTCCTTTGTGAATACTGAGCAGAAATATTCATTCAGTATCCCTGCTTTTTCACTGTCGCCCTCTACCCACATTCCCTCCCCTTTATTAAGCCTCAGTATCCCTCCTTTGGTCTTTCTTCACTCCCTAATGTACCTATAAAAGGTCTTATCCCCCTTCTTAACAGAATTGACTATCCTTTCCTCGGTTTGGGCCTTTGCTGTTCTGACTGCCTTCCCAGCCTCTTTCTGCTTTAACTGATAAAGTTCTATGTCCTGCTCCTTCTGTGTTTCCTTATATTTCCTGAATGCTATCCTTTTCTCCTTAACCTTCCCTGCCACCTCTTTTGAGAACCATAGTGGTTTTTTCCTTCATTGTGTTTTATTGATTTGCTTTACACAAAGGCTTGTTGCCTCTGTGATGGCTGTTTTGATTACTCCCCATTGTTCCTCCACCCCTCCTTCTTGCCTGTTTGCTAGTGCTTTTCTAAGGCACTCTCTCATTTTCCCAAAGTCAGCCCTCCTAAAGTCCAATACTCTTGCTTTTGTATGGCTTGATTGTATGGCTACGTTTATCATGAACCACACTGTTTGGTGGTCGCTTGTTCCCAGATGGCTACCCACCTCTAAATCTGAGATTCTTTCTCTGTCCCCATTTGAGAGTACCAGGTCTAAGATTGCTCCCTCACGAGTGGGTTCCAATACTAGCTGTCTGAGGCATGCCCTCTGTAGGGCATCAAGAATGACCCTACTCTTGGATGTGCCTGCAGCAAAGGTGCTCCAGTTAACATCTCGCATATTCAGGTCCTCCATCAACAATATCTCCCATTTTTCTGCCATTCTAAAGAAACCTTCTATCATTTCATTGTCCATTCCCTCCCCGAGATGGGGTCTGTATACAACCCCGTGCACATTGTGGTGCCATTTCCTGTCTCCAGGGTGACCCAGAGTGCCTCATCTGCTCCCTGTTTACTCTTTAGTTCTGTTGCTTTGATCCCTTCCTTTACATAGAGAGCTACTCCTCCTCCTCCTCTTTTACTCTCCCTATCCCTCCTGTAGATTGTGTATCCTGGTATGTTGACATCCCAGTCATGGTTCTCTGTGTACCATTTTTCTGTGACTGCCACAATATCCGGGTAACCCTATTCCATCAAGGCCACTAGTTCAGGGAGCTTGTTACACAGATTACAGGCATTGGTACTCATCACCCTCCACTTTTTGATTGCCTTACCCCTTTTAGCCCCATTCCTGTCCTTACTACCTTTGCCTTTTTTTACATTTACCTCTGTTCTGCTCCCTAATAACTTCTCCACCTTGGTGTTTACCTCACTAATTACCATGTTTTGTGGGGGGAGGCTGGGATTTCCCTGCTCCTTTTCAGTGCCTCCCCCCTTGGCTAGTTTAAATACTTGCCAATGAAGCATTTAAACCTCTCACCTAAGATCCTGGTCCCCCGACAGATGCAGACCATCACACCAGTATAGGTCTGCATCCCTCCAGGTGGCTCCCCAGTCCCCAATGAAGCTAAAACCCTGAGCTCCACACCAGTTTTTCAACCACTCATTGAATTCCCTGGTGAGGAGTGCCCTAGCATCACCCTTGCCATAGACAGGCAGCACCTCCGAGAAGGTTACCGTATGCTACTTGTCTAAGGCCCCTCCCCAACTCTACAAACTCCTCTTGCACTGCTCTGATCCCATTCCTAGCCAGGTCATTTGTCCCTAGGTGGACAATGACATCCAGCTCCCTCCCTCATGCAGCTCCTCCCACGATCCTGAGGATTCGCTTCCTGTCCCTCCAAGCCGTGGCGCCAGAAAGGCACCTTACCTCCCTCTCCCCTTCCTCCCCCATTTCTACCTCCCATAATGATTGAGTCCCCCACCAGGAGTTGTTTCCTTCCCCTGTGGGGTCCCATGCCACCCTCCTGTGGGTCTCCTTTATGAAGGTTCCCAGCATCCTCCTTGGTCTCCACTACAGATGCCTCCATAGAGGAACCATTATCCACCAGAAGAGCGAATGAATTGTGGAGAGGTACAGCTGGAGGAATGCAACTCTGTTCCACCACCCTCTCCCTCCCCGAGCCTGCCCTGGTCCAGCCTCTCCTCTTTCTTGGCAACCTCTGAGGTAGTGGCATTGGCCCTGGTGGTCCCTGGGTGGGGGAGGAGGTTTCACGAATCCTAGCCAGGTCAGCCTGGAGACGGGCAACCTCCTCTCTCAGACCAGAGAGGTGCCTGCAAATAGGGCAGCATCGCAGCCTCCAGAATGTCTCCCGGAACACTGCCGCCCCACAGCCACTGCACTGCACCACTCCTATCATGTCTTATTGTTTCTCTGTATGCTTACTCTCTCCTCTCCTTACAACTCTCACCCTTCCTGTTCTGGGACAGCAACTTCCTATCTTCTTTAGTAGCCTCCTCCTTCCTTGTTCAATGTCAGACCACCAGCAGATGGGGGGGGGGGCAGTGAGCTACTTTTTTCCTTTAGGGTTGACAAAACCAATGTTTCTCTATGATCCTTTCCTTCCTACTGCCAAACAGGAAGTTCCTGTTGACAGTCAGATCCAGTGGCTATAAAAGTAGAACTGGCTTAGGGTGGGTGGGATGGAGGGCAATTAGTAAGAAAAAGGGCTAGCAACAGGAAGTTGCAATTTGACTCACCTGCTTTTATAGTGTCTAAGCCACACCCCCAATTAAGCTCTCTTGCCTCCTGCTGGTTTAGCAAAGTCAGCTGATACAATACCCTTCCCAGCACAGAACACACAGTGACTTTCTTTCTTTTTTTAACCCTAAATAAGACCCCTTCTACTTCTAATAAAGTATCTGTCTACTTAATCTCAACAGACACTGACTCCTGCTGAGATACAAGTTTTAAATTAATAAGAAAATGTAGCTTTTTTAGTTAGCTGCTTTCTGCTCTACAAGCAAGGCTAGCAACACCCATTTTATCGGGGTTCAGTCGCAACAAGCTAGAGGCCATCCAGTCATTAATATAGGCCAGGCAGTTGTTCAGTATGTCCACCGCATTGGATGTCCCAGTGGCAGAGGATAGATACAGCTGGGTTTCATCGACGTAGAAATGAAAATCCATACTGTACTTCCTAATGATCCCACCCAGGGGCAGCATATACATGGCAAACAACATTGGTGACAAGACTGAACCCTGAGGTACTCCACAAGACAGAAGGCTAGGGGTGGAGAAATTCCTCATCACAACCCTTTGCCTCCTGTTCCTGAGATAGGACTCAAACCAGCAGATGACAGTGCCAGCGAGTCCACAAAATTCCCTCACGTGATCGAGTAACACACAATGGTTCACCATGTCGAAAGCTGAGGAGAGATCAAGGAGAATGAGAATTGTCCCCTCTCCTTGATCTCTCACCCTAAGGAGGTCATTATACACCTGAACTAATGTGGTTTCCATACAGTGCCTGGCATGAAACCCAGATTGTAGCGGCTCATAGATATCAAAGGCCACTAGGTGTTCTCCAAACTGCTGCACCACAATCTTCTCTACAATCTTTCCCAAAAATGGAAGGTTAGAGACAGGATGGTAATTCGCCTTGACATCAGGGTCTAAAGATGGTTTCTTCAGAAGGGGCCTCATCAGTGCCTCCTTCAAGGCATCTGGGAATACCCCCTCCAACAAAGAACACCGGAAAATTAAGGCAAACACCGGGTCTACAGTGTCAACACATTCCATTAAGAAATGAGTTAGCACTGGATCCAGTTCGCAATATGTGCTTCAGCCTCGAGACTACCTCAATGACCTCGGCCACCTCCACTCGTTTAAACTCCCCCAACCAGGCAGAGTGCACCTTGGACAATCCGGGCAACCACTGTCAGCCACACTGTGGCTCACTGACAGGATTCCGTGCCTGATGGCGGACACTTTGAGAAGAACTGAGCAAACTCTTTGCATAAAGCATCAGAAAACGCTTTTTTTTTGCTGTAGACAAGCTGGATGTAATAGCCTGTCCACAGTCTGAAAAAGCAAATCTGGTCAGTTCTTCCTAGTGGCATCTCCCTGGACAGGAACACTACCTTCTTACAGTTGACTGCCCCCCTGGTACACCACATAGTGTGCATGCAGGGCCAGTCTGTCTGTCCTCAGACCGGTTCTCCGCCAGCAGCGCTCTAACCTCTGACCCTTGATCTTCATCGCCTTGAGCTCCCCATCAAACTAAGGGGACCTCAAGTGAGAGGATATGGGTTGTACATGTACCAGTGCAAGGGAACTGAGTACCCCAGACACTGCCTCATTATACACGGTGACTGCTTCACCCAGCCCCCCTATGCATGCATGGCCCACACTAGATAGGCCAACCACCGCCAGAAAACCCTCCAGGGTCAAACCCCTCAAAGGGCAGTAGCTTGCCATCTCTGCAGGGGGAGAGCTCACTGGGGGGGGGGCCCTGAGCAAGAACTCCACCGTGCAATGATCAGACCAAATGACCTGATCAGTCTTAAGATTATCAATCTCAAGCCCCAGTAAGAAGACCAAGTCCAACATGTGACCACCCTGGTGAGTCATGGTTGAAACCTCTTGTGACAGGCCCAGAGATACCACTATCTGGAGGAAGTGATAGCCCAGCCTGGACAATTCATCATTAGCCCAAACACTGAGGTCCCCCAGAACTAAACACCTGGGGGCCTCCAATGTTTCACAGACGACAAAGTCGGCTACTTCCTACAGGAACTCTCCCAGCAATGGCTGACTAGACAGATTTAAAGGAGACATGGCATTATGCAGCAACAGCTTTGCGGGGAAAAGTTAAGTGCTGCAGATGACAATGTAGCTCCTTTCACAGAGCGGCTATTGGAGCTTATGACAAGAGAATCTTTACTCTCCATCAGCTGTATAACACTGATGAGACAGAACTGTTCTGGAGATGTCTTCCAGACAAGACCTTAGTCAGTGGAACTGAAAAGGATGTGCCAGGATTCAAAAAGCAGAAGGAACAGGTCACTATTCTTGGGTGTACAAATGCTACTGGGAGTCATAAGCTGTGGCTGCTTATCATCAGCAAGTAGAGGGACCTAGTGCTTTTGTCATGTAAACATGAAAAACCTCCCCTTCAATACGAATCATAGAAAAATGCATGGACTGATGCTGGCATTTTTGTATGGTAGTTCACAGACCAGCTTCTGCCAAATTTAAAGCAGTTCCTTCACTCTAAAAACATTCCTGTTAAAGCACTTCTTCTTTTGGACAATTTCCCAGTACATCCTGAGATGCCAACAATCAAAACCTGAGATGACAACATTACCTGTTTATTCTTCCCTCCCAACACCACCTCAAAACTCTAGCTCTGCGATCAGGGCAGATTGAAGATTTGCAAGAGAAATTACAGGGGGAAAAAAATCTGTTGCAGATAGTACTTGATGACAATAACCATGACATGAGGCTTCAGGACATAATCAAAACACTCACCCTCAAAGATGCGGTTTATATGGCTGTTGAGGTATGGGATGCTGTACATCCAGACACAACTGCAAAGGCCTGGTCCAAATCCGGTATACAGGAGAAAAAGGGTCCAGCTGAGGACACAGCACAAGCTGACGGTAAGGTCGTAACCACAGTGACCCCCTGATAACACCTTTACCACAGTAATGCCGGATGTGGAGGCGGTGACAGAGACACGTTCTGAAACTGACACTGAGGCAATTAGTTAACTAGGATCTGCAGCTAATTCAATAGGTACGGAAATGGTCAGACTGGGTGGGCCAAGCGGTCCTTATCTGCCATCAGTCTATGTTTCTATGTTTCAATAATGGAGCTTGCAAGTAAACTCACTCTAAACATTTCAGAGGCAGAAATTAATGAATGGATTACCTGCGATTTTCACAAGGATGGGCACAAATACTTAGACGATGAAATGATCATCACTGCTGTCACAGGACAGAAGACAGAAAAAGAAGAAGAAGATGCTGAAGAGGGAGAGGCGGAGAGCAAAAATTACCTTCCAACCAAGGTTCCTAGCCACAGTGAAGCATAGGCATGCTTTAGTAAGTGCTTACTATAGCTAGAAAACCAAGACTAGAGCAATCCAATGCATCTCCTGCCTCTGTGAAACCTATGAGTGCAAGCCGCCAGAGTGAAGATTGTAAAAACAAAAGTCCATCATGGATTTCTTTAAATAATACAGTACAAATAAAGTTCAATAATATGTAAACACATTAAGTCCCAAAGTCGTTCTCTAAGCACCCCTTATACACCTAAACACTGTGGCACAAGCAGGAAACTCCCCTGTTATCTGAACTAAATGGATGTCACCCAAGCAATTCGAATAATCAAGGTCCTACTGTACTTTCTCCTCCCCTGCCACTGTCAAATCTGACATTTCCTCCCTCATCCTACCTCTCCTTCTCCTACACTCTACTACTCTCCTCCTCCAGTTCCCCTGAGGACATTGTCAATATCATCTGTTCTATGAAAAGGTCACCTTTGTCCTTGATCCTATTTCTTGTTCTCCAGTCTTATTCAATTTGCCTCTTATATTTCTTCAATTGTCAACCACTTCTTTACCGCTAGAGCGTTCCCATACACTCTCCAACTGCTTTTATCAATCACACCCTCTTTTCTCAAACAAAGCCTATTGACTGCTTATGTCTCCAATTACAGTCCCATCTCAATGCCTTCCTTTTAGCAATACCCATGAGAAGGCTGCCTCCTGTATTAACCAACTTCAGGTATCTTGTTGAATACCTAAATGAAATCAAGACAATATCCACACCATTTGTGTTATTTGTTTAGTCAAGCCTTCAAAAAAACTTTATGATTTCTCTGACATGATGTAGCTATACAGTGCTGGCTCCATTTAAAGGGGAACAGTTATCATGAAGAGCCCCATATCCAACTGTGGGGCTGGTCCCAATTTGCATTTTGTGTGCAAAAACATTTTTTATTTACTGATTACTGTAGTATAGCAGACTGCATCAGACTAATTTTGCTTACTTCCACACTGACATTTTCTGTAACCACAAATGTCAGAATTCCCAGCAGCTGACAGCAAGCAGGAATGCAGCAGTGGCAAATTCTATATCCTACAGTGCATGTTAGAGCTTTTACAAGCTCAGATCATGTGTTTTCCATCCCCCTGTTCTCCTGAAGTTAAGTACAATCCACTGTGACACTGCTTTGTCCCAGGAGGACAGCGGGACAGGGAAATAAAAGATCAGTGATTATATAAACTCTAACATGTACTGCAGGCTACTGAATCCCATGCTGTTGCAGTTCTACTATGATGTCATCTGCAAGGGGTTCTGGGATGTGTAATTACAGAAAATGTCAGCCTGAAAGTAAGCAAAATTAGCCTAATGCAATCTACTATACTATAGTAAACGGTAAAACAGAATGTTTTTGCACACAAATTAGAAGATGGGACCAGTCCCACACTTGGGTACTGAGCTCTTAGTGCTAACTGTCCCCCTTTAATCAATCCTCAGTTTTCTTGATGTACCATAATCCTTTTCTTATCACAGTCAAGAAAAGCTTCCCTGACACTGATGCAAGAGCAGCAAGACTGACTAACCTATATTTTCCTGGCTCTCCCCTTGCTCCTTTTTTAAAAGGTAGGATCACATTTGCTTAACTCCAATCCCTAATGGCACTTCTCTGACATCAGGGCGGTACTCCAGCTGGCATACTCCATGGGCTTTGCTGTGAACCAGTGTTTGGGCACTTCACCTCGGTTTTTCTGGAGTACTTTTGGTCAGCCCGAGCTTTTATACGACATGCAGATTGTCCGAGGTATGCGCCCTACGTGCTGTAGTTTGGATCCTGGACCAACCTCCCTGATTTTAGGCTGTAGTGATATCTTTGGTCCAATCCTGGCACGGATTGTCTGGTGCTCCTTGAAAACAGGTGAGTTTCCTAGCTCCCTGAAGGAGGCAGTGGTGACACCCCTCCTGAAGAAAGCTGCCTTGGACCCAGACTGCCATGTGAACTACAGACCTATCTCGAACCTTCCCTTTATAAGGAAGTTGATCGAGAAAGTAGTAGCCATACAATTGGACGACCATTTGACCATCCATGAGATCTATGAGCCTCTCCAGTCTGGTTTTCAAAAGAGGCATAGTGCCGAGACGGCTCTGGTTCGGGTGCTCAATGGTCGCCTGAAGGCTAGAGATCGGAAGAACCATTCTATCCTGGTTCTTCTTGATCTCTCTTCAGTGTCTGACACTGTGGACCATAGGGTTCTGCTTGATTGTCTGAGGTTCATCTGTGGCCTGTCTGGTATGGTCCTCAGGTGGTTTTCATCTTTCCTCATGGGAAGAACTCAGAGGATGGTGTCGGGGATTTATTTCTCCGACTCAGTTTCCCTCTCTTGTGGGGTTCTTCAGTGATCAGTATTGTCCCCTATGTTGTTTGCAGTGTGTACGCTGCCCCTCTGAGACATTGTGAGAAGGCATGGGCTGAGGTTTCATTGTTATGCTGATGATACCCAGCTCTACCTAACTTTTGCACCTGACCAGGACAGAGCCCTCTCGGTATTTAATAGTTGCCTCACCAAAATCCAAGAGTGGATGAGTTCAAGCTGGCTGAGGTTGAACTCAGAAAAGACCGAGGTGTTGGTGGTTGACACGAGTCGCCAGATGGGGGGCTGGGGGTGGGATCCCCCTCTGGACTTTTTCTTGGGGTCTGCCTCTCCTGACCTCTGAATGGGTGCGAAACCTGGGGGTAATTTTTGATGAGGGGCTGACACTGTGCTTGCAGGTGTCGACGGTCATCAAATCTTCTTTTTACCATCTTAGGAATATCTCCAAGGTTAAGCACCTTGTTCCGTCTGGTGACTTGCCTACTTTGGTCCATGCCTTTGTGTCCTCACATTTGGATTACTGCAATGCCCTATACCTAGGGTTTCCAGGGGTTGACATTTGCTGCTTGCAGCTAGCGCAGAATGAAGCGGCCTGGTTATTGACAGGAACCTCTCGGTCCTGACATATTTTTTCGGTGTTGCGTGAACTGCACTGGCTGCCGGTACAGTGGTGATTCACCTTTAAGGTCAGTTTACTGACATATAAAGCCCTACACGGACTGGGTCCAGACTACCTGAAAGAGCTCCTGGTTCCTTACTGCCATGGGCGATCACTCCGCTCAACTGATGAGGGGTTGCTAGAGGTTCCAAAGGTTTACTTAAAGTCTTCCGGGGCCTGAGCATTCGTGCATGCGCCCATACCCTTTGCAATTCTCTCCCCAGTCTGATACGTGAGAGTGTGACACTGGTGGGTTTTAAACAGGCCTTAAAAACCTTCCTTTGGACCAAAGCATTTGGGGAATTAACTGCTGAATAAATATTGCTGTTTTATTGGACTGTATTTGATACTATTTATAATGTTTGTAATGATGCACTATAGCTGTTTTATTGTTATGTGTGGCACCTTGGTAATTTGAAAGGTACCTTATAAATAAACTTGATTTGATCTGATTCTCCTATGTAACACTTTATTGACAATGTCCATGAGGGGTATTGCTAATTAACTGCTTTCTTTTTTTATTTTGTTTTCCCTGTTCATCTCTTTTGTTACTATTTTGCTTTCCCTGTTTCTGTCCTCTTTATTCATCCTGCCTCCACTATGTCAGTTTGAGTTGCCACAGCTTCACTTTATGCATGTCATCAACTCTCATTTGCATTTGGGCAGGCTGTTCATTAGCACTCAAGAGTTATCAACTTTGGGCTGTGCTGTCTGTACCACTGAATATGGCACCAGCCATGCTAACTACCTTCTGAACATACAAAGCACAGTTAGGGTTACCAAAGCCTGTTGAGCAGCATTCTAATTGTTCCAATATTTTTATTTTATTTATTTATTTTTATTTATTTATTTGGTAATTCGGATACAACCTTTGAGTATACACTTTTTCACAAAGGTTCCACGTCAGGATGTAAAACAGCAGAGACATAACAAAAACTTGACACTTAATACAAAACATAAGACTGCAATGTAATACAGAATATAGATAAATAATACATTTAAGTAACCTAGACAACCGAAATTAAACAGCGGGAGGAGATTCCCAATTAGCGACGTATGGCATAGCTGCCCCAGGGGGGCCTGTCAAGATAGAGTACCAGAAAAGGTAGGAGAAAGAAAGGGTGAGAATGCGAACAAAGTTTCCCAATTAGCAACGTGTGGCATAGCTGCCCCGGGGGGGGGGGTCTGTCAAGGTAGAGTATCAGAAAGGGTAGGAGAAAGAAAGGTGGGAAGAGTGCAAATGAGGGGTAGATTGAAGAAAGAGAGAGAGGAGAGAGAGAGAGAGAGAGAGAGAGAGAGAGAGAAAGGGACTGGGAGTAGGAGAATATTTAGGGGGAGAGTGGGTAGAAAGGGGAGGTGTTGGGGGTACGGAGGGGAGAAAGTTGGAGGGAACTTAAGAAGGGAGGTGGCAAGGGATGGCAGGTGGGGGTCCAGGGTAGGTAAAACAGTAGGAAAGCTCAGACAGATGGGGGGGTATCCGGGTTGAGGATATGGACTCCGGTAAGGGAATCAAAGGTGTTTAACAGTGGGCCCACAGTGCTCAGATATGCAGAAAAACTGATAACTATGGTACCTGAATGAAACAGAAGAATCTCACTGCCTCTGTGAGAAAGCATGAAACTGGATACTCCAATTAACTGAACACTACAAGTCAATTACACTCGTAGTTGAGACCTTTGCTGGCATTAAAGGTGATAGGAAACAGTTTTTATACACGGAGATGCCCTCTTGTTATCTTTCTAATGTCTGTCCAATATTCTAATATGTTTTTAACCTTTTCTGTTAGATTAGTAATCTAATTTTGTAGCCTTTGTAACTATCCTGAATCCTCATCTCCTCAGCAGTTACTGCTCTCTCTTTTTCTACTGCCTAAACATTCTATGACATCAATAACATCATTCCAGGCCATCCAGATGAATAGCATGGATGGATGTTACTGATGTCAAAGAATGTTTCAGAAATATGTAAAGCAATAGCAGTAGCCGGTGAGAAGGGCAGAACTCTATGTATATCTCAGGGCATGCCAAAGCTAGATTATTTATTTATTAAAAATTGGTCAATGCATATCAGAATGCATAATTGGCAAGGAAAGAAAATGGTGTTTAAGTATGTAAAAATAATTTCATATCTCTTTTGAGCAAGAGTTAATATGAGTGGAACCGCCTCCTCCTCCTAAGATCCTCCTCTACGCGGATGACGCTGTGCTCTTCACCGCTGACCCCAACCCCAACACACTCCGGGCCACCCTCCAACGAGCTTTTGATACAGCTGAGAATTGGTTCACATCACGAAGGCTAGTCCTGAACCAAAAAAAGACCAAAGCTATGCTCTTCTTGCATTGCCAAAGCAAAGCCAGTGGTACCCCTCTCGTGATACTGCCTAGCACACTAAACCCCATTGAGCAGGTTTCCTCCTACATGTATCTGGGCATTACCTTTGATTCAGCACTCTCCTTCCATTCCCATATCAATGCCCTTTTTGCTGCCACCAATGTCAGGATTGGACTGCTACACCTCCATAGGGACTGCCTACCACAACAGGCCCTTAAATTGGCAATCACCTCCTCTGTCCTGTCGCTAATCAACTATGGGCTGCCCATGTATGCTACAGCTAACAACACTGCGCTTGCAAGAATCCAGCTCTCTATAAACAAGGCCTGCAGGCTAATGCTGGGAGCCCCTAGGCACACACATACGTGCCTGCTGTACTTAACCACCAACTTGCTCAACCTTGAAGAAAGACTCCCTTACAAACCTGCCTTCTTGTAAAAAAGACCCTGCAAGGGCTGTTCCCGGGTCACCACCTCCCTGCAGTGTGCCTCCCCCTCAGTCTCCATCCACAGCACTGTCAAAACCTCCCTTATTGTCCCCAAGGTAAGAACCTCTATGGCTCAGAGATCCTTTTGCTATCAGGCTCCCTCCTGGTTCAATTCCCTCCCAGTCAATATAGCTGACGCCATTAAACTTGGTCCTTTCAAGGTCTCCTTCAGAAGCCATCTGACAAGCACTCGCTGCTGCAACTGCTCATAATCCCCCATCTGCCCCTTACCTTCACCCCTAAGCTGGGTCTGCCCTGTCTACTTTTGCTGTATATACCTGGGGTCTCATGCTACACCTGCTGACGAATGTAATAAAATATCTCTGGTTGCTACCTGACGTGGTACTCATGTACCTATATTATGACTACTGTGATCTACCTATTACCAAGCGTGTACCACTAGTGCATGCCTGTAACACTGGTTGTTTTTTTAATCTAAGTGTTATGTACTGTACTGTTTGTTTGCTGTGATGTATTGCTCTCTTGACGAGGTGCCTTTGTAAATGAGTCTATGACTCAAAGGTCTGTAAACCGATGATCTAATAAATCAATAAATAAGATAAAACCAGCACTGGATGTTGAGAAAGTCACACTGCTGGGACTCTTTCAGGTGAGGAAGTGAAGCTGCTGAGGTACAAAGGACTGCCACACATGTAGATGTGAATGTGTGGGAAGACAAAGACTGAGGGGGTTACTTAGCAAGCTTGAAAATGGGACTGAACCATGACACAGCCCTTGTGGACACCCCAGAGGATAAGAAGAGGAGAGGGCATCTCCTACGTGGAACAACTGGAACCTGTCTGACAAGAAGTAGTAAAACCAACTGAGAGGTCAGACAGCCCAGCTCCTACAAGCACTCAAGCAAAATATAGTAGGCCATGTGTTGCAGGCTTTGGCAGTGTCAACCAAGATGGCAGATTAGAGCTTTTACTGATACATCCCCATGTGGACAAAATCAATAAACCAAAGAAGGCATGGGACTCTGGAATGAGATTTTCAGACACCAGACTGGAAACAGCAGTGAAAGTCGAAGCTGAGAAATGGAGACAGTAGGTATAGGACATGTTTTCTGTGCGTGTAAGCAAAGAGCATGGAAAAGGAAAATAAGTTACTAGTTCCCTAGGAAAGATTCATCAACCACTTTACGGAGTGGGAGGACTTCCAGGACCCAGGAACTTTACTGAGGTAAAATGAGAGGATGAGAAGGAAGGAGATATGGAGCAGCAAAGACCATTACGACTGTAACTCTCAGAAGTGTTGAGAGAAAGAAGGGCAGCAAAATTAGAGAAGGGGAGATAGGGCTGAAGGAGATAGAGAGAGTACCCAAAGGAGAGACGAGAGAAGGCACAAAAACTGAGGTAACTGACTAAGTGGGGGGATTAAAAAACAGAGTGGACTACTTCCAGAAGTTTGTAGAGACTTAAAGAGCCCCTGACTTCATTGGGACAACTCTGAAAAATTGTAATATTAAGAAAAATCCTGCATATATTCCCACTGTTATCTTGAAAGCTGTAACTTGCAATCTCTGCTCACCAGGTTTATTTATTTATTTTATTTAGTTTTTGTTAACTGGGTAAGTGCACTAGCCAAGAAATACAGGTTACTCACCTGTAACAGGAGTTCTAGGAGTGGTATATGTTGTTCATCCACATTTATTGGCAGGTTCTTTGCCACTTTAAATGTTGCCGGAAGGTCTTCAAGCTGGCTCCTCCCACCCACCCGGGTGGTAAAACTCTCAGCTTTGCCCCATGATGCCAGATCTAGCCTGCTGGAAGCCAGGTTGCGCGTCAAAGCCAGGGAGGTCGGGTGGGTCGTGTTGATGAACAACATATACCACTCCTAGAACTCCTGTTACAGGTGAGTAATCTGTATTTCTAGGGACGTGGATATGTTGTTCAATCCACACTTATTGGCAGACTCCTAGCAGTTCTCCGGGAGAAGGGAGGCAAGGCATGCACCCCCTACTTAGGGAATAAGGACTGGAGAACCGAGGTCCCAAAACCAGCATCTTAGCGTGACTCAAGGTCGATGTGGTAGTGGGTAATGAAGGTGTGTGCTGACTTCCAGGTAGCAGCCCTGCAGATTTCCTGGATAGGGACGTCCCTGGAAGCAGCCACCGAAGCAGCAGTATGGTGGGTAGAATGAGCTCTTATCCCTTTGGGAGGCTCCATACCCGCCAACCTATAGCAGAGATCTATGCAGGAGGTGACCCACCTGCCTATCGTCCGCTTGGCTGCAGGTCTGCCAGGTGCGGCTTCAGCATAGGTGACAAACAGCTGGCGAACCTCTCCCCGAACTTCAGCCGTCCGCTCTTTATAATAAGCAAGCGCTCTTCTAGGGTCCAGAGTATGGAGCCTATATTCAGCCTCCGAGGTGTGATTAGGGTAGAACACTGGCAGAGTCAACACCTGATTATGGTGAAACTCTGACACCACCTTCGGAAGGAATTTCGGGTGGGGGTGCAGGACAACCTTGTCCCTGTGGAAGACCAGATAAGGAGACTCGATGGAAAGTGCCTGGAGCTCTCCCATCCTTCTGGCTGACGTTATAGCCACCAAGAAGGTGGTCTTCCATAACAGGTGAGAGATATCACACCTGTGCATTGGTTCAAATGGCTTGCCCATGATCTTAGCCAATACCAGCAGTAGATCCCACGGAGGTGGAGGTTCTCGCCATGGAAGGGATATGTGATCAAGGCCTTTGAAAAAGCACCTGACCACCTTCTCCTGCACCACCGACTGCTTCCTGGCCCACGCCGGGTAAGCAGAGATGGCTGCTAGCTGCACCTTAAGGGTCATCGACCGACGCCCTAGCTGAGAAAGGGACCATAGATAGTCCAAAATACTGGCCAAGGAACAGGAGGAAGGGTCCAACCCCTTATCCTGACACCAAATGGAGAAACTCTTTCATCTGAAGGCATAGCATTTTCTGGTCGACTCCTTATAGGATGCCTCAACAACGTTGAGGACCTCATCGGAAAGACCCAAGGCCTTGAACTCTAACCGCTCAGGAACCAGGCCATCAGGTGCTGGGATTGAGGGTCCTGGTGGAATACCTTCCCCTGGTTGACTGAGATCAGGTCCGGACGGGCTGGAAGCCATCTCAGGAGCCTGGAGCTGAGGCTGAGGAGATCTGGATACCAGAACTGACGGGGCCAGTCTGGGGCTACCAGAATCACCTGCGCCTTGTCCTTCCTTGCCTTGAGAAGCACCTTGTGGATCAAGGGAAATGGGGGAAAGGTGTAGAAGAGGCCCGGGGTCCATGGCCTCGAGAAGGCATCCCCCTGCCACGAGCCCTTCTGAGGGGGGCGGGCATGAAACAGCCTCAACTTCGCATTCTCCCTGGAGGCAAACAGGTCCACTTGAGGTGTGCCCCAGTGGGAGAACAGATCGTGTTCTACCTCCAGCAGGAGAGACCACTCGTGAGATGCAGCCCCTATCCGGCTTAGGGCATCGCCCTGAATGTTGGAAGCTCCTGCCACATGAATGGCTAGGAGATCTGCCTCTAGTCTGCCCACAAGAGACCAAGTGCAGACACCTTCCTTGCACAGAGGCAAGGAGTGCATCCCACCCTGGTGGTTTAGGCAGTACATGGTCACGGTGTTGTCCATCTGGACCTGGACCATTTGACCCCATACAAACTAAGCGAAGGCGGTGAGGGCTAGTCAGACCACTCAAAGCTCCAGCAGGTTGATGTGGCATCGAGACTCCTGGGGGGACCAGAGGCTGTGTGCTCTGAGTCCCCCCAGATGGGCACCCCAACCCATCAGAGCGGCATCAGTCGTTAGAGTGAACGTCGGTTCTGGTACAGACAAATGGGATACCCTCCTGCAGATGAGCAGGAATGATCCACCACTGGAGAGCATTCCCCAGCTCCTGGGTCACTATCACTGGCTGGTCCAGAGGACTGGAGCGCTGTGACCATTGGCGGGCCATTCCCCACTGCAGAGGACGCATGTGCCAGAGGGCTCAATGGACCACACTGGTGCAGGCCACCATGAGGTCCAGGAGGTGCAGGAAGTCCCGGGCAGGGTGCAACTGCCCAACCAGAAATGATTGGGCAAAGGAGGAAAGAACCTCGGCCCTGTCCTCCGGGAGCCATGCTCTGGCTCGAAGAGAGTAAAGCTCTGCCCCGATGAATTGAATCACCTGCATTGGCACAAGTTCTGATTTGACCTCGTTGATGAGGAGGCCAATCTGAGAGCAGACCTGGAAGGTCAGATCCCTGGACCGCTCTACCTCCGACTTGGTAGAGGCTGCAATCAGCCAGTCGTCCAGGTAAGGGTACACCCAGACCCTTCGGCACTGCAGGAATGCTGTCACCACTGCCATGCATTTGGTGAAGACCCTGGGAACTGGAGAGAGGCCGAAAGGCATGGCCCGGAACTCGTAAAGGGATCCCTCTGCTCTGAAGTGGAGGAATTGCTGATGAGATGGATGGATTGGGACGTGAAAGAACGTGTCCTGAAGGTCCAGAGAACAGAACCATATGCCTTGTTCCAAGGATGGGATGATCAGAGCCAGAGTGACCATCCTGAAGGTTCGAGACCTTAGGAACTTGTACAGGTCGTGGAGGTCTAGAATGGGGCACCAGCCTCCCATCCGTTTTGGGACCAGGAAGTACCTGGACACAAACCCTGGGTCTGAAGGAGGATCCGCCACCTCCCTGATCACCTCCTTCTGGAGGAGCAGGACAATGTCGGCTCGACAGGCCAACAGAGAGGCTGCAGACCCCGTAGCCCCCTATGGGGCAACAGCTCGATAGGGTGGGGACTGCTCGAATTCCAGCGGCAGACCCTTTCCTACCACTTCCAACACCTAGCGGTCTGTGGTGATATCGGACCAGGCAGAAATGAAGTGGTGGAGCCATCCCCCCACAGGGGGAACCAGGGGAGGAGTGACGGGATGGGTGGCGACATCCCTCAGCCCGTCACTGGGCAGGCTCGGAGGAAGGACCAGCCGAGGAGCCCCCCGGACCTTTACCTCCCAGCTTCCTGCTGGAGGAAGTGGCAGGTTTGGCTTTGGGGTGCCAAGTGCGAGCCTGTTGGCCCTGATGCTGGTGTTGCTGGGCCGGACGTGCTGCACGGGCCAAAGGACGAAAGGGCTGACGCTGCTGCTGGCAGCCTTTGTCCTTCTGGGCAGATGTGACCGAGTCCAAGGTGGCATTGGACTTCTCGATCCATTGAAGATGCCCCTCAACCCCGGGACCGAACAAGTCAGTACCCAGGAAGGGAATGTCTGCCAGCTTGTGCTGGGTATCTGCTGTGAAAGTGGAGATCCACAGCCAAGCTCTGCGGTGCATGGCCACTGTGGCCGCTACTGACCGGACACATGAATCAGCGATGTCCAGGGAGGTCTGGAGCTGCTGTTTGGCCACCGCCCTTCCCTGATCCTGCAACTGCTTGACGTAGTTTGGAGGTCAGCTGGGAGATGAGGAATCATCTCATCCAGGGAGCCCAAAAGGGCATGTGAAAAGTGTGCCATCAGGATGGCCAAGCTGGCCTGACGAAGGCCTAGGGAGGAAGCGGCGTAAACTTTCCGCCCAGAATAGTCCAGTTTCTTGGACTCCTTGTCGGGAGGCTTGTCTACATCCAAAGCGTTCCCGAAACGCTGGAAAACGCTATCAGTCACAAGCCCCTCCACAGAGGGGTGTTCCAAAAAACCGGAGAGTGAACCGGTGGGGACAGCATACTTCCAAGCCATCCTGGCAGAAGGTGCTGGACAAGAAGCTGGCCACTGCCATAGCTCCAGGGCTGGGCCAACAATGGCTTTGGCCACCAGGAAGGTCTTCGTGGGGGAAATCCCCTCAGTGCAGTATCTCCGTGAGGGGATACTTGGCCCATTTTGAAACGGGTTCAAGCTTCATCCCAGTTGACTCTGAGATGAGCCGAAGCATTCCCAAAAATGAGGATGGGCTCTCGTCCACTGACTGACCCCCGGTGGACTCCAAGTCAAGTGGCCTGGAGAACAAGGGGGAGTCATCATCAGTTTCCGAGGAGTCTGCGAACAGCTGCCAAGTGCCTGAGCCACCCTCCACCTGCCAAGGTCGATCAGGAGTGAGGGTGACTGACAACCGATGGGGCCAGCCCTAACCCGACCGAGAATCCTTGGTCAGGGGCCCCAAATTTTGGTTGTGGAGGTGGGGGTTCCACCACAATGGGTGGTGCAGTCGGTTTCGGCCGAACAACCGGTGCCGGTTTCAGCTCGACCACTGCGAGGGGCTGTTTCGGCCGCTCTGGTGACAGTCACTTAATGGCCGGGGAAGACGATGAAGTCGGCCTATTCCCGGTCAAAAGGAGTTGCTGCCACATTAGCTCCTCGTAGCACCGACGCAATCTGTGCTAGAGCCTATCCTCTGAAGAGGACGAAGACGAGGATGAGTGGTGCCGCCGCTTTTTTCCATAGTGCCGAGACCGAGACCGCTGATGTCGGTGGGATCAGCTGGACCGAGAAGAGATCCCAGACTGAGACAGAGACCTTCGGTGTTTCCAAGGGTGGGTCTGAGAGGGGACAGGGAAAACCCGCTCCTCCCTTGGTTCAGGGACCTTAACCAGAGACTCCAGTACAGGAGGCACAGGCAAGTCCTCAGGTTTCCACCGGGGAACTGGAGAAGAAGGGTTGTCAGCTTCTTCAGTTGACAGCCCATCCGACAGGTCAAGAAAAATCTTGACTGTGTCAATGGGTGTCTCAGCCGACTGACCTGACGGGGACACCATGAAGCCAGCGGCCTTAGCCGCAACCTTGACTGAAGCCGAGTGTCGACTCTCCAGGGAAGGGGACCTCTCCCGCTCCCACGAATGTCGACAGTGGGACTTACCCTTGGGGTCCTTCTTTTTCGACCAAGAGGAATGTCCCGAAGGGCCTTCTCCCTTGGTGGAGAGGGACTGGCAAAGCTCCTTGAAAGAAGCTGTTAAGGAGGATTCCAAGGAGAGTGGGATAAATGCTGCGACCGAGGATGATGATGATGCGGCCTGGGCCGCCTCCTCCTCGAGGGCAATCATCTGTTCCAGCTGTTCCGCCGAGCCTACACCCACGGACACCACCCAATGGGCCTCCTTAGACTTAACTGGAGGATAATGTTTTTCGGGTCTCCCCAACAGTAACCAGGCAGCACGGTCCTCCAAGACCGAAGCCGAAAAGGATTTGTACAACTCACAAGCCTGTGAGTCATGGCAGAGTCCAAGGCAATAAATGCACATGGCGTGCGGATCGGTCCAGGACATCGTCTGCCCACAGGGGCACCAACGAAATCCAGGAGTCGATTCGTCCATCGCAGCTGCGAGGGAAGATACAGACCGAAGTCTTGTAAATCTTAAAATAAGTTTCGGATAAACCGAAGAGTGTCAATCCAGCCTAAAACGCAGAGTGCTAAGGAGGGAACCTGAGCTTCCAATCGGTAAGGAAGATCTGGCGTCATGGGGCAGAGCCGAGAGTTTTACCACCAGGGTGGGTGGGAGGAGCCAGCTTGAAGACCTTCCAGCAACATTTAAAGCGGCAAGGAACCTGCCAATAAGTGTGGATTGAACAACATATCCACGTCCCTAGAAATTACTATTTTCAGGCACGACCTGGGAGATTACAACAAAAGAAACAGTGGAACAATAGCAAACATGGGTATAGTAAATGAAAAATAAGGGAAAACAACACATCAGAGAATACATCAGTACATCAGGGATACAAGGATACAATATGTAGGAGCAACAATCATAACAGTGAGCACTGTTCAAAAATAATGGCAAACAAGATTTATATTAAGGCAGCAGCCATGGATGGGACCTGTGGAAACAAGGGGTAATAAGAGAGTAGGGAGGGAGGGAGGGGGGGAGAGAGAGAGGTGAGGAAAGTATGCAGGATTACAAGAAAGACTGCAACAGAAGGGGTGTACAGTTAGTGGGGAAACAACGGTTGAGATGGGAGGGAGCTTTTGAGTAGAATAAGGTCAAGTAGGCCTAGAGTGGCTTGAAACAGGAGCATTAACCTGGAATCCTAAGTTCACCAGTGAAGCTCACGTAAAAAAAAAATGATCAAAAGCAGAAAACAAACAAAACATCAATCTGCTTCTGCAACCACCGGAAAATTACAGCCTTCAGAGCGCATCAATTGCATTGTCAGGCCTGCCCATCTGTGGACCATGCAATCATTCACAGTAACCAGAAGGGGAGCAGAAAAAAAAATCATTATTTAAAAAAATGTTACATTGCCTCGCAAAGCGTGCTTCTTTTACAAAAAAGTTCAACTGCTTCATCATATATTATTATGTCACTTGGGCGCGTTTCTTACAGCATAAGAACATTATTTTGTGCTGTGTAGGATGACAGAACTGCTCAGCATCGCTTTGCGCGTCTCTTGCTCCAACAGCACAATATAACATTCTTATGCTGTAAGAAACACCCCCAGCTCTACAGTACATATTAATATATAACAAAGAAAGGGGGCAAAATTACAGAAAATATAATAAGGTAATTTTGTCGAAGTCTTGAATTTTTCAAAGTTTTCTGAATGGTGTCAGGGCCTCTTTAAGGATGCTCTGGAGATTAATGGAAAAGTAGTAAGGCTGCAAAAAAAAGTCTGAAGTTTGGGGCTCAAACTGGATACAAAACCTTTTTTGTAACCAACATCAGGTACAAAATATGTTTTTATGACCAGAACTGTAAAGAAAGTTATAGTTTGTAGGTGTAATAACTTAATTCTTATAAACCTCTACAGACAGGTGGACCTCACATTTAACCAGAGGCCCTCTACCCGTGTGTCTATCTGCAGGACAAAAACTAGCCTTACACAGTACGTAAGTGTATACAGTAAGTCAATCTCAAAATGCAATATTTTTGCATGAACCAGCACAATGTACTGATCTCCACTGTGGGTGCCCAACTGGAAAATGTACTTTCTGTGAAGCATATGTGTACAGTTTCTAAAACCTCACTCAGCAACACTAAACTGTAACCATATGGTGATTCAATTCCTTTTTAAATGTGCTGCGCCAGACCACTAGTCAGGAACAAAAAAGTATTCATTCAGAAAACATCACAACCCCCACTTGAACAACCTCATAGTCAAGTGGGTGCTCCTGTGACACAGATGATAATGATGATGGACTACAATAAAGGCTGCAGCATGGAAGTGTCCTGTGATCAGAGGGATTTTAGAGCAAAGCATGAGGTTTACAGTGTCACTTGCACTAGCTCCTCTTCTAGAAATCTGTTCTTGCAGGTCTCATTGTATTAGTACAAAATGAAGAGATGAGGCTACTTCAACTCAGCCAAATGTTGGAAATAAATTCCAAAACTGCTTTTAGCTTTCTAGGTTCAGGTTACATCCTGTTTTGTTTTTTTCCCCTAAAAGAGCCTAATTTGTGGTCTGCAATGTTAGCATAGAAGAACAACTGCCACATGCTTTGCATAAACGCCCTAAACTCTTAAAGGAAGGTAGCCAAGAAAAGCAAAGTACAAGCAAAGTACAAAAAAAAAGATTAATAATAATGCTTTAATTAAATATACTAATCCAACTAAATGTCAACAGTCAGTTCATTAATGCAACACCGATCTTCATGGCAATAAAATCTTATGTATTCAGTTACTTAAAACAGATACAGTATGTTATTTAAATCGGAGACTGTGTGCTCACTGCCTTCCCTGGGGCTCAATACTCAACAAAGGATGACACCTACTGCTTGGTCTGCTGCAGATCTGTGTGCAGACTAACATTTGTACTGTAAATCCAATATTCTGAGGTCTGGAAACCAATCTAGCTATTACAAGTCTGAGCTCACTGTTTGCACTATAATTGTAAGCTTAGAGGAATGACGCCGGAAACTTCTTAAAATGTCAACTAGAAGAGGAACTGTAAGAGACAATATGCTAATGTATTAATCAGCTGTTAAACACATCACAAGACTCTCTCAGATCTAAACTTTCTGTAAAACGATGTATAACAGCAGAAACAGCAGATTTTAGATATACATTATGAGAAAACGAAAACAAAATATCCATTTGGTAGATATAACTGGCAGGATTTTTAAACTGTAGAATGTTGATGCAAGGAAAGGTTTTCTGCCTTGTCAGCATCCCCATGTTTACACAAAACGTGCTTTATTTTTTAAAGGTGCTCAGGTTTTTATACTAGTTTCTGCAAGTTGTGGCAAACAAATGATGTAGTCCTCATTTTTTGATGCAAACAGCACCCTATTTCCCACAAATCATGGAAACTGTACTTGAAAGTTAGACCACTTCAGAGGTGGTCTAATGTTCATGCCACAGTGTTGTAATTTTGGAAATGTGGTCAGAATGTGCTAACAGTCATCAGGAGGCTTTTGAAAGTCCAGTCTTATACCTTTATTATGCTTAATTATGGATGTTAGCCTATTAAAGTTATTGCACTTACCAAAAAAAATATTTTTTTTTCCTCATGGTTTTGTGCGGGATAACATGGCACACTCCAGTCTTTTCATTTTCACCTAGATATAATATGTACTGCATGTAATGTTTCCTTATTTTGACAATGTCCTGTGCATTTTCTTGGTGCAACACACCCAGCCAAACAGTACCACATAATGACTAGCACTTTGTAGAACCGAGTGCAGAAATCAAAGACTCAGAGACAATGAGCATGAAGACAGTACAGACCTTTAAGATATGCCTGGACATTTCATTGCAGACTCAGGCAAGGAAAAAAGCATTGTAGGAAACAAAGAAACTCTTGCTAGAAAATGGCATTTCTGCTCAACTAGTTTCCTGCCAGGTTACAAATACGCCATGGGAATAAAAACCACATTCTACCTGACCCTGAGGCTGCCATGACATTTGCTTCAAAGTTCCTAGACGGGCAGCAGCTCTCTAAGAAGCGACTGGAGGCTAGTGAGTCAGATTCCAATTCCAATGACCAAATAAAGTCACTCAGAGGACTAGGTCTTTCACCCATTTGGCTTTTTAGCAATTTTATACATATTTTTAAAAATTTATTAGAGGATGAAGGAGGGTGAAGAAGTTGAAAATGAGCGCAGAAACACTAGGCAAAGTTACTGGGATGACACTTGCTGGGATACAACAAATGTAACTACAGCAGTTGTTTAGGAAGGTGAACATCACCTGTTGAAAAGTGTTTATGTTCCAAGCTTCTTTCACAGAAAAACAGAAACACAGTATTTGCCAGCAGAAAATTACCACTAGGCCCACCCAGTCTGCCCAAGTGTTCCCTTCCAATTGTCCCTCCGCTGACTCTAACTGGCCTCGGGGGATCCCCCAACCCCCCATTTCTGTACTAATATGCCCATTTTTATGTTTCTATCCAAAGCATTTTTGAAGCTTTCCACCATTTGGCTTCCACAACTTTGAGTCTACCAACATTTCGGTGAAGAAGTATTTCCTCACACCGTTTCTTGAACTTTCTCACCTTCTGTTTCAGTGCATGTCCCTTAGTTCTAGAGCTCATCATCATTTGGAATAGGCTTTCTCCTTTTACCTTGTTCACCCCTGTGAGGTACTTGAAGGTCTCTATCATGTCATCCCTCACTCTCCTGTTCTCCAGACTGTACATATTGAGTACCTCAGTTTCTCCTCATAGGGCTTGCCTTGCAACCCCTGTACCATTGTGGTTACCTTTTTCTGGTTCATCTCCACCCTGTCTATGCCCTCACTGTGGAGCAGTTTAAAAGGAGCTGTTCATGGTGCACCTAGCACCTCTCTGAGCTCCATCAGTACCCTGGGATATATCCCATACTGCCCCATGGCTTTAATCACTGTCAGAGCTCCAAGTCCTTTCAGCACTCTTTCCTCTGAAAATGATGTTGTGTCAACCCCCCTCTACACCTCTCTTTAATTCTCTCTGGTGGGCCATCACCTTTCCCCTCCATAGTGAAGACAGAGAAAAAGTACCTCTTCAAATTGTCTGCTTTCTTTTGGTCTCCTTCCATACAGTATCCTACTTACATCCTACTTATCCTCACCATCCCACCCCCTAGCATTTCTCGCTGATGTATTGGAAGAAAGCTTTATCCCCGTTTCACACCTCCCTTGCAGTCCTTTCCTCTTCCTGTGGATTAGCTCTCCTACCTACCTTTCTGGCTTCCTTCTGCCTCGTCTGGTACACTTCTCTGTCCTCCTCCTCCCTTTGAGGGTTCTTGTATCTTTTGAAAGCTGTCCTTTTTTTCTTCACTACTTTTGCCCCTTCCTTGGAGAATCATAATGGTATATTTTTCCTCCTCCTTGTGTGTTTGCTTGTGCACATCCCAGTGTACCAAAGTAATTCTTTATTTTTTTTCTAACACCGGGATGCCCACTCCCAGTGTCTGATGCACCCCCATGCCCCCTTTTTTCAGCTGATCTCGGGGTGCCTAATCCCTGGGTCGGCATTAACCACACACACACACACACACACTAGTCTGGCACACTGGGAGCCCACCCCAGTGTGTGGAAATCCATTTTGTAATATTTTACCTGTAAATAAGAAAACAGTCCCACAAAGTATTTTTTTAAACCTGGAAAAAAAAGAAAATGGCCCCTCGTCGTTGCCGTTGACCCCCATCCCCAACCCATTGCCCTCCTCTCGCACCCCCCTCACCCATACTTTCATCCGGAGGTCAGGGACAGTGATCTTCTGTGGACTGGGAACACATCTGCACTCTTCGAAGACCAACTGGGAACTGAAGAAATGACAGTAAGCCCTATAATGGCAGTGAATGGGGGGTTTCAATTTAGGTTGCTATCTCAGCCACTTTTTGGAGTTTTGGTCCCAAATTTTCAACATGGAGTTCTTGGGACCCCACCTTGTGAACACTTGTACTGTCATTTCGTTTCTCGGTCTCAAAGGTGATTTTGCAGTCACTGCACAGAATCACCTTTCGGAACCAATTAACAAAACAAAAGTGCCACTGTTCATAAGGTGGGGTCCCAAAAAGCCCATGTTGTAAGTCTGGTGAAAAAATTCCAAAAAATGACTGCGTTACGAGCATGTGTTGTGCCATTTCTATGCACACTCATAACTTCACCAATTTTTAATATTTTCACTCCAGATTTTCAGCATTGCCATTTTTTCAAACCGCCTTATGAACAGTATAGCTGTCATTTTTCATATCCTGCCCGAAACATGTTTTCGCACCTGTGGTGCAGAATGGCGCAGTCACTGTGCAAAATCAACTTTCAGGATATAGTTCCAAAATGATAGTGTCATTGCTCATGAGATGGGGTCCCAAAAAGCCCATGTTGAAAACTTGGTGAAAAAATTCCACAAAATGATTGCGTTACAGGCATGCATTGCAGAGTTTCTATGCATGCTCGTAACTTTGCCAATTTTTCATATTTTCACTCCAAATTTTCAACATTGCCATTTTTCACACCTCCTCAAGAACAGTACAGCTGTCATTTTTCACATCCTGCCCAAAATGTGTTTTCACACCTGTGGCACTGAATGGCGCAGTCGCTGTGCGAAATCACCTTTTGGGATTGTGTAAGAAAATGACAGTGCCTCTATTCATGAGGTGGGGTCCCAAAAAGCCCATGTTGAAAATCTGGAGTGAAAATATCAACAAATGCCCTGGGTGTTAGGGTTTTCAACCGTAATGCCCCACCCTGTAGAAACTGACAGGCGTCAGAGTGTGACTTGGGGTTATTGGCCGTAATGCTCACGCCATTCCACCCCCACCCCCACTCTGCAGCCAAAGATAGGCATTGAGGTGTGCCTTGAGGTCTTCGGCCCCAACATTCAGCCCATTCTCCTATACTGCACCCATCTCAGCTTATTTCCTCATGGAATGGGGTGAGTGTAAGGGCCAAAAACCGCAAGGCATGCCACAACACCTATCAGTATCTGCAGGGTGGGGTGAGGTGGAATGGCATGAGCATTATGCCCGACAACCCAAAGGCACACCCCCAACATCTGTCAGTCTCTGCAGGGTGGGGAAGGGGGTTGGTGTTATTGCAATACTTCACTGCCATTCCCATTATGCATCTAACTCCTACACTACCAATGCCAATAACAGCAAGCAAACATTCAGCATTGACAAATGCTTGTTTTAGCTTCTTTCACACTGTCAAACAGAGCATTCCAGGTAATTGGAACAAATGTTATGAATGCTTTTATTCCAACAGTTTGCGAGTTCTAGGCAACTGGAATGGGTGTATGGTCTGTGACCTTAAAGCATATTGCTGTTTAGAGTTTAGTAGACTATTTAGGTAATCAGGATATTGCCCATACATACATTTGTCAATCAGTGTTGGCCATGTGATGATGTGCTTTTTTTCTGGTGAGAGGAGACCAATGCTGTTATGCAGCAGACAAAAATAGGTGCCTTTATTGCAGCCCAGGGCAAATCTGCATATGCTGTTGTATGCCACAGGACATTGTGCAAGACTTGTGCCAACCTATACATTTTGTTGCCATACTCTAGAGCTGGTAATAATGATTGTCTAAGAATTATTTTTTGATGGAAAGCAGGTAAAGACAAGGTAAAGTGCATCACGTTTTTGGTGGATTTGTCAGGTCATTCTCATGTTGTGTTCACAGTAGCTAAGTCACACGTCCTACCACAAATCTAAGTAAAGCTGCAGCCAATTATATGTCTGGTTATTTTGTGAAATTTCTCTCATATTTCTAGAGAGATTTCCTGCCCATCTATAATACTGCTGTAGGGCCATCAGGGAGAATCTCTTTAGAAATACTGTGAAATATCTCAAAATATCCTGACAACTTGATGGCCACAGCTGGACTTGAACGCAGTCTCAAGTGGTGACCAGAAGAGGGTTGGATTTACAAGGTATGGGAGGGTGGTGCATTCACAGAAGCCTATGACTTTGGTTTTGCTGTTGTTTAGATGTAATTTGTTTGTGACCATTCAGTTTTGGGTTCTAGTGAAGACTGCCTGCATGGCTGGCAGTACAGCCTAGAGGTTAGAGGAACGAGGTGTGAATGAGCTTGGTACATCCAGCAGACTAGACCTGAGTTTGATTCTTACATTCTCCACTTGAATACTGTGCGACTCTGAGCAAGTCACTTAACTGCCCAGTGCTCCCAGGTCGCCCCTGAAAATAGGCATGTGTGCCTAGTGAGCCTTACCCAGTTACCAAAGACTAAAATAAAAATAAATAAAAATAAAAAGGGTTGCACCAAGGTCCACGTGAGAGTCAGAATTGGAGTAAATGGCATAATCTGCATATACTGTAGGTGTGTCACAGACTGGTTCTCGCCCAGAACTCAGTCTGCACTTCCACCTGTTTTCACAACCCTTCAGATGCCTGAAAGGGTTACCTTGGTATGCAACTACCTCTCACAGTGACTCTCACTCGTGGTATCTCTAGGTCTGATTCCTACTAGAGCTACTGCTCACACAGTACTGTGCTCTTTCCCAGGCAGTACATGGCCCCCTCCCTTTGTCACATCTGAGAATGCTTCATTTTACGTATGGTAACTCTGCAGCCTTTCTCTTCAGAAATGGATAACAGACTTGCCAGTTTACCTCTGGTTATCTATACCTGGGTTGATACGTAGGGGTGTTAGCCTGGTGTGTCTGCTATGCCTGATCTTGTTATTTAATAAAAATCCCTTTATGTTTCTCGGCTCTGGTGCATGCCCAGCTTTATTTTTTGTTGCCAGTTGTAATTGTGGGCTGCAGCACCTTTGAGAGACTGATGTGCACTTCCTTATTTTTATTTCATTGTCGTTTTTTTGGAAGCAGCACTCCAGTAATCCTGTGTCCTCTAGCCAGCGTTCAAACTTTATTTCCATTAGTCTAGAGTATTTGGTTTCGAAGGCAGTGAATAAGGAAACAAACTTGTCCATTAAAATGGCTGCATGTAGGAACCAGGACGTGGGGGCAGAACCCTGAATGGCAGTTGAAAAAGAGGGAGAAGAAGAGGAAGGTTTCTTCTGCATGGCAGACCCAGTGGAAAGTGCACAACGCCAATATATAAGGGACAGACTGTGTGCTAGAGGTAACTCAAATAATACAGATAATGCCACAACTTCTGAAAATGTTGATTTGAGAAATCGTTTCTATAAATCTTGAAAAATTGAGTATTCAAGAAGTTAACGTCTATTTTGACTTAATTACACTTGAAAAATAGAAACAAGATGGGAGAGTGCCAAGGGGACTCAGAGTACCTGCTTCAGATGTTCTGGATGAGGATTTAACAACAAGATAGGAGGACTCATTGGCAACGTGTTCTAAAACCCTTGTTGAGATACTGATTAAAAAGGACACTAGAAATAACAGAAAATTTGAAACTAAGTTAAAATCGACAAAAACTGAATTAGAGTCTTTCCATAATGACCCACAGTTTAAAGTTTATGATGAAAAACTGAGGCAAAAAAATGTGTGAAACTAAACAAGTAGAGCAACATAAAACAAACTAGAGAGAGACAGGCATGACTAAGGGGTAGGCAATGTTTTCAATTGCAAATACAAACCAAGATCTAAATCTCATGTCCTCATAGATCACAGACTCACAGTCAGTACAGAAGAGATGGATCCCAGGGGGAATGGACAAGGAACAACAAGCCAGTCGAGGAGAAGAGAATATGCAAATACAAGTTATGCAGCCCACAACAAGCACCCGCGGAAGAGGTGCGGTAAAATGAGGAGGGGCAAGAAAACCAGATGGGTTGGAGGGGGAACTACAGAGCACCTGTAAGACACAGAGTTAAATGAGATACATCACATTATTAACATCTCTAAGACTGTGCTGACTGAACCACAAAAAAGTGTTCTGTCTAAACATCTTTCTTTTGTACCTACAACCAGTTTTGATGCATTTAATTTAGAAGTTGATTTATTTAAGATACGATGAAAGATGGACCTTTGTGTTCATTTCTCTGATGAACAAACAACAATCAATGAGGACTCTGATGTAATGGATTTAAATGTTCAGAATGTTGAGACTATGATCTATAATGCTGCGGAAAATCTAAATTTTGCAGAGGAATGTTCTGAAAATGAAAACACGGGTACTGTGATGGGGGCTGGGGAGAGTGAAGACATTGATGTACTTTTGGGCAGTGCTGAAATGAGTGATATGGCATCGCAGTCAGCTCTGAGAGCAAATATTGGTTTGAAATCTAAAAGTAAATTTTGCGTAAGTGGCCCTAGGAACCAGTCTATTAAAATATTTGAAACTCTGGTTAAAAATGATATTGCCAAAATGAGACAGTCTCCAGAACCATGTAGATATAACAATCTCACTGCTACTGAATGGGGTGCCACAGAATGGGGTGCCACTAAACAGCTTAAAATGAATAAAGACATAATAATGAAACAATCAGATAAGGGGGTCTGTGGTTATCCAAGATGTATGTAAATATGTTGCAGAGATAAGAAGACAGCTATCTGACACAGATTGTGTAAGTTACTAACATTTAGCCGGACAGCACCTTCAAGAACATGTCATATGATATGACTGATGATGCTTATGTTAAAAGGTGGATAGGTAGTGATGAAATTATGTTTCTACAATGTGATTTTCCAGTCACTCCCACACATTATACCCCAACAAAAATATACAAAAATCTATGGGAGCCTCCTGGGATACCCATTGTCTCAGGCATTGGGTCTGTCAGTGAGGGCCCTTCAAAGTTCATTGATAATTTTCTCAAACAGGTTGTAGTAAAAACAGAAACTTATATTAGAGATACTGTTGATTTATTGAATAAAATTGAGAATTTAAATTGTCTAAACATTTTTGTTGCATAGCAATTGATGTTGTGTTACTTTATACCAGTATTCACCACTGTGATTGAATTAGAGCAAATGGAGAATTTCTATTGGCTGATACAAATCCAAGAGGTGTCCCTAAGTCCTTTATCATTGATTTACTGAAATTTGTGTTAGAACACAACTTTTTTATGTTTGATGGCAAGCATTACCATCAAACACAGGGAACAGCAATGGGAGCATCACTTGCACCCTCCTTTGCGAAAAGTTGTCTTGCTTGATGGGAAAAACATGTAGTGCTGGTGGACTCAAACCCCCACTTCAGACACATAGTTACATGGTATCACTTTATTGATGAATTCATATGTGTCTGGGGTGGGGGTTCAGATTCAGTACCAGCTTTCCTTGACTGGCTGAACTGCAATAATTTAAACACTATGGCCCGGATATTCAAAGGAGTTGGGCATGGCGCAACAGATTTGTACCGGGGTGCAGTGTAATTGTATGCGGTGCAGATGCAGGGGACATGCCCATGCATATGCGGCATATCCTGATATTCAGTCCGGGATGTGCAGCACATATGCTGGTGCAACCCTGCATTACGCCGCATGGGGGACTCAAAGTTGAGCCCGTGAATCAGAAGAACAACTCCTGGCCACCCACAGGTGGGCTGCTGTATTGCAGGGCGCAACACAGCAGCCACCAGCATGGGTAGCCACCCGCCCACCCAAAACACCATCCACAAGCACCCAAAATGCCCTGGTAGTCTAGTGGTACCCCCCTCCCTCCCATGTTCCTGATCATGGTAATTCACTGTAGAGGAATTCCCTGGTGATCCAGTGGCACCCACCTCCCTCCCGTTGCCGTGATCACCGCTTCATTGCCATGAATAAAAGCCCTGAGATCCAGTGGTAGCCTCCTCCTCACATAACATCAATGGCTGTATTAGGCTGACAGTGACTCTTCCTGTCCTCGACATACAGATTGTAGTCTGGTAGTTCAGTGGTGCTTCTGCTGCGCCTGGCAGTGTTCATGGTTTTCTGTGATTCAGTGTTTTCACTCTCACTCACATGCCTTGCTCACTTGCCCCCATCATTGGCGGCGGCGCACTCACCTGGATACTGGCTGGCCGGCCGTGAATGACAGGTACAGAAAGTTGTGCTCATTGGTCCACAGTGTGGACCAATGGGGTTGCAGGGCATACTGTACTAGACTGTCTAGTACAGTATGCCCTGCAAGCCCATACTGTACCTGTCATTCGCCGGGTGGCCGGGCAGTATGCAGGTGGGTTGCAGACGCCCACCGATTATGGGGGGGAAGCAGGGTGGGCAAGTGGTTCTGTGTGGGTGGGAGGGGTGGAGGGTGCCACTGGATCACCAGGGAATTGTTTTACGGAGCTTTACCGCAATCACGGCAACAGGTGGGGGGGTACCACTAGACCACCAGGGCTTAATATTACAGTAATGTACTGGTGATCGGGGACACGGGAGGGAGGGGGGTTCCACTGGACTACCAGGGATTACTATTACAGTAAGGTACCAGCGACCGGGGACACGGGAGGGAGGGGGTACCACTAGACTACCACGGAATTGTTTTCGGGTGTTTTACTGTGATCACGGCTACGGGGCGGGGGATGCCCCAGGACCCCCACTGTGCACATGTCATGCTGTGCAGGGCTCCAGGCGCAATTCACCAGGCTGACCTGCGCAAGGCATGCAAATGGGGCCATAATGACATGCAAATGGCCTCATTTGCACCTTGCATATATTATGGTCTCATTTGCATGTCCTCTGCTGAATATTGCGGGTGATGGGCCGAGCACAACTGCATTTGTACTAGCACATCCCCGGGCTCTCTATCTGTTGCTTGCGCCCGCGCAGTGCCACTGCGCTGTGCACAGTCCATGCCATATTCAACGGTGCTGCGCCATGGCACATCCCCATTGAATATCGCCTGGTTCTGGCCCCGGCGCATCCCAGTTGCTCTGCACCCAGGCTTGCGACCCTGCCAGGCACAGTCTGAATATCTGGGCCTTTGTGTACATACAAAACTGATCCCTTAAAAATTTAGTTCTTGGATGTGGTATTGAATATTGTAGATAATAAAGTTGTGAGCAATATCTTTAGAAAGCCCATTTCAGGTAACACTATGTTAAGATTTGAAAGCTGCCATCCCAGATCTCTTATTCAGAGCATTTCATCTGGACAGCTCGAGACTGCACAGAAATTGTACACTTACTAGTGACTTTGAGACAGAAGCACTATTATCAACACAATGCTTTAAAGAGCATGGATATAGTGCACAGTCTCAGATGCATTGATTAAAGTTCAAGGTTTAGAGAGGAAAACATTATTGTCACCAAAGGAGAAAAATACTAAATGTGCCTCGGAGAATAGAAAAATATTTTTTTGTAACAGATTTTAATTCTAGATCAACAGAAATTCAAAATATAATCAGAGAAAGGTGGGCAATTTTTCAGGGGAACAGTACATTAAGTACAATACTGAGAAATTCACCAACAATATCTTTTAGAAGGGGCTTAAATTTAATGCTCACAGCAAGCTATTTCAAAAATCCAGAACATATTAAAAGACCTATTTCCATTTACAAAGGTTTTTTTAAATGCAGATGCTGCAATGTTTGCAGCTATGTGGCAATAGGGAAAACTTCATACATCCAAGAATGAGATAGCGTTTCAGATTAAAGCATTATCTGGATTGTCAAAGATCATTTACAGTCTATGTAGCATAGTGTGACTGTAAACAGATATATTGGGAGAACTGTCAGACCCCTCAAAAAGCGTATTCAAGAGCATACAAGAGCGATAATACATGTAAAATTTGACAAAGCTCTTGGAGCACATTTCTTTGAAAAACATTCAAGTAACCCTAAGGGACTGCACTTCAGGGCTATTAACCACATTCCACCTTTGGATCAAGGTGGTGGCAGAGTTAATTTGCTACATAAATATGAAACCAGGCAGATGTCAATTCTGGGAGCTCTGACACCACTCGGTCTAAATGATCAAATTTATTACAGGCATTATCTGTAGTTGATTTTTTGCACACAGTAGTGTCCTTCCATGTCAAAGATTTACCAAATGTGAATTTCTTGATAATATAAGTTTTTAAATTCCATAAAAATCGTAACTCATTTAAAACCAAATGGGTCTTATAAGATAAAAATAGGATCTTATAAGATTTTTGAAGTAATTTATAATAAAGATTGTAAAGATGCCAATAGATGATGCTTAACTACATTTGGTTATGGTGTAAATATGAAATTAAAACATATCCTTTTTACATAAAAACAGATGATGTTATGCTGTTACTGAAAAGATAAACATGATATAAAGTTGCAGTATGAATTATGATATGTTATAAAAAAAAAAGTTTTTCTTTCCTTTTTTCTGTTTTGTATTGTGCAATTTTTTTTTCCTGTCCTTCTGCACTGTGAAATTAATTGAAAGATTTGATTCATGTTGTAATTAATTATTGGGTGTACTTAAACAGTGCTTGGGATGGCTAACTCCAGTCCCTGAGGAAGACCCATGTGACTGGGTCAATACGTAGGGGTGTTAGCCCAGTGTGTCTGCTATGCCTGATCTTGTTATTCAACAAAAATCCCTTTATTTCTCTCAGATCTGGTGTATGTTCAGTTTGTTTTTTTTGTTGCCATCTATACCTGAAATGTCTCAGTCACAGAAAGCATGACGTACATAAAAATAACATTTAATACTCCATAATATTTACATATGTTACAGGATAATACACATTACAGACTGTGGAATACAGTATTTCTAAAAAGACAAAAATAAACACATTTGGAAAAAAAAAATAGACATCAAACAGGAAAAAATCTAACTCAAAGCTATCTAAATCTCTAAGTAGAGTAGAAGAAGCTTATCCCCAGTTGGGAACTGGTGAATTATGTCTGACTTGAACCTGTACTGTTACTAGTTCAAACTCCAGTACAACTGAACTCTCATTGCAAACATACAACAAAAATACCTTTGGCTGACTAGCCCACTATCCCTACATCAGTGGACAAGCTTCTTTGACATCACACTGTCTCTTTCTTTGATCTCTGGGGGCCATGTTTTTCCATGACAAGTCCAAACTGGTTTTGTTGATTACAGCTGGGTCCTTTTGTTATCCTAGCTGACTATGCTACAAGGTGCTGTCTTGTTCAAATGTCCATGTGTTTGTAGACAAAACATAGCCTTTTTAGATGAAAAGGGACCCAGCTGCTTGACATTCACCCAAAACAAAGAACCTTTACAGGACAGGAAAAGCACTGATTATACAAAGGCTGCTCTTAGCTAAGTACCCCGAGGCTTGAGCTGCAGAAGACTGTAATTTTCACTTTCCAGTAGACCTTGTACCTCAGCTGAAATACTTTATAGAAGCATAGATAATAATCAAGGCCACTGATTTACGGTGATTAAAATAATGAAATTCCATTTTCAAGACTTCAGATTCCGGAATTACACCGGTGATTGTTACTCTAATTTCTGGATTTTACCGGGATTCTGCTATCATTCTTTTAGTATGTGCATAAGTAATCAGAATTAAAGAAGGCTTAATATACAGAGCATTAAATAGAGCAAATTGAAAATAGTACAGGAAGGAATTAAAAGAAAAACACAAGTTTTGTAGATCTACTCATCTGATATAAAATGCCAGATTCCATGAAATCTTTGTTTTTACCGGTCTTCAGGCAGCCCTAATTCCGAACTTTTACGGATTTTCCGTAAAAACGAAAAACAGTGGCCTTGATAATAATAAAATGAACACACACTATACAGTGTATATGTATGTATATATATATATATATATATATATATATATATATATATACACACACAGTATATATATATATATATATATATATATATATATATATATTTGTTTCTATAGTTAGGGTTGTACTGGCAGTTCTATGTTAAACCCCAATTTTTGCACATTAAAAACTCTGCAACTGTTCAATGGATGTGCATGAAATTTGGCATGCATGACCATGTAGGGAAGAGCTCTATATGTATATACAGTAGTTTTGTTCTGGTCCGATGTGTGATTTCCAAGTTGTGGACAGTGCAAAAATGAAATTTTCATAACGGTCTTCCCATCAGTTATGAGTTTTCATTTGTCATCTACAGAGAACAGACAGTTTGGAATTCTGGTCTGAAATTTTCAGGTTAGAAAGGGACCGACTCACAGATGTGTCTTTTACTGGTTTGGTAAAAAAATATGAATCCATTCCAAAGTTATTCCAATTTAAAACTTTCATAAATTGGTTCAGTAAGCACCTTAAGATTGCTGTATGAAGCGAAAAAGGAATTATTTTGTCATATTGACATCATCCTTTTTCATTTGAGGAAAATCTTTTTTTCATTTGGCTACCATCTTGTTTTCAGTTTTGCCTCACAATTCTAATTTGGAAACCCCCCAAAATGAAATTCCAGGGAAAAGCTAACACATGTAGTTTGCTTATCGGGATCCCTTTAGCTAGATTATGCACTTTCTTGCTTGAGAAGTGGCATTAAAGTTTTTGGTTTTTTTTAACACTGAAATTCTTTTTTCGAATCGCATGATATGAAAAAAAAATCTTGTTTCATATCATGAGTCATGAAAAAAGATATCTTCTCATATGGAAAATCAATGTATTTCAATGGGGTTTTCAACTTCGGTGCATAACTTTGTATTTTTGCATATTTTGACACCAAATTTTCAACATACCCTTTTTGAGAGCCCCCTCTCATGAACAATGTAGGTGTCACTTTACAAATTCTGCCCTCAAGGTGAATGTGCGGTCCTTTGCCAAAATCACCTTTGAGGCGGGATTTCAAAATTTTCACCACCCTTGTTCATCAGGTGGGGTCATAAGAAGGCCATGTTGAGATTTTGGGGTCAAAATATCCAAAAAAGTTATGTGTATAAGTTGAACTTTTGCTATGCTCCCTCGTAACTTTGGCAATTTTAAATGTTTTGACTAAAAATTTTCAACATAAACATCTTTTTATATCACCTCATGAACATGTCAGCTGTCATTTTTCAAATCCTGGCCAAACTGTGTTTTAACACCTCTGACATGCAATGGCGTTGCAGTGGAGTGGAATCACATTTTGGTGGGGATTTCAAAATTGTCATTACTGGGCTCATGAGGTGGGGTAATAAAATGGCTATAATTACAATTTCATCCCTGTTTAACTACAAAAACAAGCACAGGTGCCTCTGGGCCCTGCGCTTTCACATCAATATATATGTAAACATCTAAGGAAGGATGGGAGCATGGAGCTCGGTGGGCCCTATGCTCCCAAGTTAAATAGAGGATACCATTATACTAACTCAAAAAAGTAAGAAATTCTTTGCAAAAACTTTGTTAATACTTGTTAGGGTTGAAAGGCAAAGTAGTACACATGTGGTGTTAGGGTTTCAACTTTAACACCCCACCCTCCCTGCAAGCAGCAACATCGTGAGGTGTGCCTTGGGGATCTCAGCCCTAACACTTACCCCATTCTCATACACTTACCCATCTCAGCTTATTTGTTCATGGAATGAGGTGAGTGTTAGGGATGACAACCCCAAGGCACACCCCAAGCATGTTGCTGCTTGCAAGGTGGGGGTGGGGTGTTAGGGTTTGAAACCTAACACCACATTTCCCTACTTTTGTCACTTCAACCCTAACTAATGCATTAACAAAGGTTTTGCAAAGAATATATAAATATATATATATATAGATAGACACATACACATTGCATAGTTGTTACATCTCCACCCACTGGGATAATGAAGAAAAAACTTCTAATACCCTTAAATGATGTTTTTTTTTTAGTCAGCAAGTTTGCTGCATCTACTATGACCCCATTTCTCTCTCCCTCTAGTTTAACAATTCATTAATTTCTTATAGCACCTCCTGTTCTTTACTGGGTCACTGGTATTGCATAGACAAACCAGCTGCATTGCCAGGCTGGGACCCACTGCAGTGCCTAATATCCATGTTATGGGACTGTAGCACCAAGCTCCATCTTAACAATTTGGGGTTTTGCCCACTGGTCCTGTGGAGCCATGTGAAGGGGTTGTGGTCAGTAACCAATATGTACACCCTCCCATAAAAATACGGTTGCTGTTTCTGAAGAGCGCAGATGATACCCAGACACTGTTTATCAAATGTCAAATGTGGCTTAGAACTCCTCTCTGGGAAGCAGCTCCCTACGCAGGTTAATGATGAGTGTGCTCCTCCCCTGTGTGTGACCTGCCTCAGAACTGCCCCAACCTATGATTAGATACAGCCACGTGCACAATGAACTTCAGAGAACAGTCAGGATTTATATGCACAGGTGCCCAACACAATGCTTCCTACAGCTAATGAAACTGATTTGGAAGTAATAATTAATAAAAAAACTAACCTTCGACATGCATAATAAAATTGCTGTTAAAAGTGGTCATAAAATTATTAATTGCATATTTAAAAAGATCAAAAGTAGAGATCGTAAGGTCATAATACCTGTTTATTCAACATTAGTTCACCCACACCTTGAATACTGTGTCCCACTATGTGGTCCAACCACAGTCAAATGTACAACAATTAGTAGAGGGAGTCCAAAGAAGAATTACAAGACACATTACTGCTGTAAAAAAACTGAATTATGAACAAAGATTGGAACATTTGGGATTGTATTCATTACAATACAGACAAACCAGGGGAGATCTTTGCTTTACTTAAAAAGCTATCAAGGATGATTATCCAGTGGCGGAGCTAGAGGGGGGCTGGTGGGGCGGTCGCTCCTCCTGGCTGCCCAAGTGTTAGTAGTGGTGCCCTGCCACCATCTTTATTCACTGTTTAGTGTCCATCATGGAGCCCGTGATTGACCGAATGCACCCCCCCGGCTCACAAATGCTCCCAAACCTGGCTCCGCCACTGTGATTATCTAATGGAAATCCTAGGGTTAGTTAGATATACTGACATCCTTAGCACAAGATCTCACTAGGGTTACCACCTTTTAAGAAGCCCAAAGTGGGACATTTCTTACTAAAACATGATTTTTCGCAGGACAGTACGTAACCTCGACTAGTACAATAGACTTGTTTTCTCTATACAGTCAGGATTAAGGCTAAGTATTGTAGTTTCTTGGTTGCTTTTATGGTTTCATATCATTTTAATGTATTTTAATTAAGTTGCTATAGTTTTCTACAAGATTTAGAAGAAAGTTAGAAAATATTTTTTCTACTAAAAAGTCAGGACATGCAGTATTTTTCATGTTTTTTTGCAGGACACAGCTGCCCAAATCAGGACTGTCCTGCGAAACGCAGGACAGGTGGTAACCCTAGATCTCACAACTTAAAATTAAAAGGGAATACTAATAGGACAAGCAAGCGAAACAACTGGTTCACTCAGAGAATGATTCCAGCTTGGAATACATTACCTTCCAATGTTGTAAACAGTGATAGCATGGTTACTTTTAAAAACAGACTTGACTATTATATGGGTAAAAGAAAAACATAATTTATTAAATAGTTGCCTGTGATTTCTTTCCTCCACCTATATAGGTAGCGAGTTTCTTATGGACCATTTGGTCCCCTTAACTCGTCACATCCTATGAACCTATGGTTAAACGTTGTCTCTCAGTAATCTGTCCACTAAACTTTTTCTGGCATTTTTTTCTTTGTGAGATCGACAAGAGTTTGGGCATACTAGTGAAGTCTGGCACAAACTTTCGATGGTATCCTGCTGTCCTTAGGAAGCCCTGTACTCTTCTCTTTGTTGTGGGTGTGGCCCATCCCTGTATGGCCCCAATTTATAATGGCTCAGGACAGATGTACTCACTCCCTACCCTGTGCTCAAGGTATGACACCTCTGCCATCCCTATTTGGCACTTCTCCACCTTGACTGTCAGCCCTGCAGCCTTCAGTCAGTGCAGCACCTCAGTCACATGCCTGACATGATCCTCACATGTCTGGCTATAGATGGCAATGTCATCCATGCACACCAGTGCGAAGTTTGCTGCCCCAGGCAGAATGCATTCCTCAAGCCACTGAAAGGTGGCTGGTTCATTCTTCATCCCAAGCAGCATTATTTGTAACTCAAATAGGTCAAAGGGGGTGATGAAGGCTGACCTCTTTCTGACTTCAGGGGTTGGAGTATCTACCCACTGCACTTTTGGCAGGTCTATTATGGTCAGGTACATGGCTCCCCCTGAACTCTCTAGGACCTCATCTGTCCTGGGCATGGGGTATGCACCTGACTCTGTACAGCTGTTGAGCTTATAGCTGTTGAAACAGAATATCATGGTTCCATCCTTCCTGGGGATCAGTACCACTGGGGAGAGTCAGGTACTACTGTACTCCTGGATTACCCTAACAGCCAGCATTTCCTTGATCTCCCTATCAATGGCATGTTTCACTCCCTTGTGGACTCTGTAGGGTGGCTGCCTCACCAGGGCCTGGAACCCTGTAGCCTAATGGTGTCCCGCCAGCATGGTATACCCCAGTTTTCTCATGAAAATTTCCCCAAATGTATGCAGCAGCACACATATTTCAGCAGCATAGGCCAGTCAGCTGCTTCAAGAGGGTGACAATATCCATCAAGGAATCTCCTTTAACCTCTCCAAGGAGATTCTCCAGCAGATCTGCTTCTGCTTCCTCATTTGGATTAACCGCACACAGCCAGGAACATCTTGTCCCAGTCACGGTAGGGCTCCATCATGTTTTATGTTGTAGATTTGCTGCTTACACCTCCTGCGGGTAGCTCCACTTTGTGATTAACATCATTCCCCCCTCCAGACCACTGAGAAAGGAACCTCCCAAGCCACCAGCAATTTATTCTGTCAGACAGAGATGAGTATCATCATCCATTGCCCAACTTCATACTCCAAGGCTCTGGCCCCATGGTCATACCATGTCCTCTGACTGTGTTGTACAGGGACAGGTGCTCCTGGGTGAACCCCATGAACTCCTTGAGCCATGACCTGAAATTTAGGACATACTCCACAACAGATGCCCCAAGGGAAGCAGGCTCACTCTCCCATTCATCCCTTACTAACTCAAAGGGATGCTTAGCCTATAGCCAAACAAGAACTCAAAGGGTGAGAACTCCATGGACTCCTGGTAGACTTCCCAAAAAGCAAATAAGAGATGGAGCAAGTAGCCCTTTACACAGATTTAAGAAATGCAGTAAATCACTCAACCAGACCTTAAGTATGGGAGTGGTATGGGGAGGCCCTGAGCTGCCACACCACACATTTCTCCCAAAGACTAGTTATTAGGGAAGACATGAAACTGTCTGACAGAATCTCCTGAAGAAAGCTCACTCAGATGAATATCCCTGGCAGTTTATCGGTCACTTTTTCCAACTCAGTGGAGGACAAAGCCATAGCCTTTGGGTACCTCATGGCATAATCCACGACCAACAAAATGTACCTCTTGCCTATGCAACTTAGTGTGCTGAGTGGCCCTACAATGTCCACAGGAACTCACCAAGATGGCTCTTCAATTATAGGCAGAGGATTCAAAACCGCATTAGCCTTGTTCCCAACCTTTCCCACCCCCTGGCATTCTGCACACTTCCAGCAGTAGTCTGCAATATCCTTAAAGATTCAGGGCCAGTAAAAATTGTTAGTCAGTTGCCTTTTTGTATGACTGACTCCTAAGTGTCCAGAAAAGTTTTTTTGGGTAGGCTAAGGCCAGAAGCTGCTTCCAATACTCCCTAGGAACTACTATCTGCCAAAGTACTCACAATATCGGAGCCAATTGTCCATGTATACTATGCTTTTCTATAAATCCTGAGAGTCACCTTCCACCCTGGTGGTCAACTCCCTTAATTTCTGTAGTGATGGGTCAGCTAGCCAAGCTCTCCCTAGCTCCACATGCCTGACCTTTGATATAACATACATATATATATATATTTATAGAGAGAGAGAGAGAAAGAGAATGAATAATGGCTGGGTAGGGGGTTATAACGAGAATTTTACACACACCCCGAGGTGTGGGATGCCACATAAACCCCGAGAGTGAAGTCTGAGGGGGTTTATAAAGGCCTCCCACACCGAGATAATTACAGAACCAATTTAGGGCTGAGGGCCCCAGACCAAGATCTTTCAGTTTGTTGACCAGCAAGGTGTGGTCTACATGGTCAAAGGTCTTGGTTAGATCAATGAATACTGTTTCAGCCAGGTCACACCTACCCATGGCAATAGCTATGTGACTGGTCGAGGAAAGCAGGGCAGTTGCTGTGCTGTGTCCTTTCCTGAAACCATGTTGATGCAGGGACAGCAGGTTGTGACTAGTAAGATAGTCAGTGAACTGGGCAGCAACCATTTTTTCAAGAATTTTATTGAGCATAGGTAAGATGGAAATAGATCTGTAATTGTTAAGGATTTCTGGGTCCCCTTTTCTGAAAATGGGGATAATGTGGGATACCTTCCAAACCGATGGCACAACCCCACAAGATAGTCACAGATTGAACAGTCTAGCTACAACCAGGGCAATTTCTGCTGCAGCAAGATGGAGCAATTTAGGTTCAAGCCCATCTGGGCCAGCTGACTTGGTTATAGGGATATGTCTCATCAGGCAGAGGACATCAGACACCCTGACCACTATGAAGTGGAAGGGGGGAGGGATGATCCTATTGCTGTCCAGGGAGGTGTGCGGGTCAACAGGGGTAGTTTTGATTAGCGGAAAGGAGTCTGTGAAAGCAGACAGGTCACTGAAATATACATTGAACACATTTGCAGCTGTGGAGGGGTTATTACAGTTTGTGCCATTTATAACCATGTCTGGGGGTGCGGGAGTGTTGCTTTGGCCTAGTATTAATTTTATATGTTTCCAGAAATGTTGAGGCATTCCCAAGGAAAGAGGAAAAGAGATTTCTATAGTACATGCTCTTTTTCTGTTTTATGGCTTTCTTACCTTGGGATTGAAGAAACCTAAATTTATTCCAGTCAGATGCACTACCTGATAACCTAAAGGTCCTCCATTGTTTGTCATGGTCTTTTAACAGAGCAAGAAGGTTACAATCTAGCCATTTGTTGGCAAAGCTCCTATTCCTCCTGGTGGTAACTGGTAGGTGCCTATCCTGTAGATCCTGAAAGGTCTTTGTAAAATAGGAGGCTGCGTCATTGACACTGTCAGTGGTCCAAAGGTAGGACCAATAAGTACATGCAAAGTCAGCCTCGAAAGCAACAGGATCAAACTTATAGAAATCCGGAACCTAACTAACCTGGGAGTTGGAGATGGGACACTGGCCCTCCAGAGGTAAGAGATAGGAGAGTGGTCACTAATTGAGTCTGGGATGATGTCAGAGAGGTGGATTCTGTCTGCCTTAGGTGCTAAGACCCAGTCCAATAGGGTAGATTAGCCATACTGTGAATAATGACACACACAATGGTGGCCCAAGTGTCAAAGTAATTACCCATTAGTACTTCAGTGGTTGGGCAAGTCCAGTACAACACCCACCTCCCATATGCCCTGGCCACCATCCCCCAGAACATTGGCACTGAGACTGCAGGTCACTTCACTACTCTAATTCTGGAAAACTGGACCAGCAGGATCTATTCTTTCTGAATCCCTGGGTTACCCTCCCATTTAATAACACAAAATGCATGTGTGCAATGGTATTAGTGGGAACTAAACTCTGGGTACAGGCCACTACAGTAGCTGCAGGGAGCTTCCAAAGCAGGGATTTATTTAACTCCAAAAACTGATTAGCGTTTTGCTCATAAAAGTGCTAAAACATTGTGAAAATGCGTAGCACTTGCCTCACTGTGTTTAACAAACATAACACTTCCAGAAAAACTATATCATTACTTTCTGTACAGTTAGCATTGTCCCAAGAAAAAAACTGCTAATCAATTATTTAAAACCCTGCAAAGCTATCCACTCCAGCTGCACTTGCCCCTTTTACTACAGTTCTCCCTCGTTATAACGAACACCTCGGGATCCGTTAGCATAGTTCGTTATAGCGAGTATTCGTTATAATGAAAAATGAGAGAAAATAAAATTTGCAATTACTTTAATTGCGCTATTTCATTAAATACCCTAACAAAATTTATTATATGGAACATACTGTATAGAGCTGTAGTATACATTCTTTATCTATTTAAAATAGCAGTCCAATTTTTTTTGTGTTAGACCGTTGTTTAGAACATCCTTGTTACACAGCAATATGAGCTGTCTTAACTGCAGCAGCTGTAAGGAGGACACAAAGAACTGCTGCTCCAAATACCGCAACCCTGTCTCCAGTCCTGCTATTCCCTCGGCTGAGCTTACTTTTATTTCATCATTGCCTGTCGCCCCTTCGCCTGAATCTTCGCTCTCTGATAGAGTGCGCTGCCCCAATTTTACTTCAGCCACAATGTCTTCGTCTGTTAGCGCACCTGAAACAGCCACAGTGTCATCCTGAGCAAACCACTGCTGAAGTTGATTGTGGGCATCAGGACCAGTCCCATCAATAAGCCCTAATTGTGCAGCAATGGTGACATCCTCTCTGTCTATCTCATCATGCTGAGTGGACATAACAGGGGTAGTAGTGGTACTGTCCTCGAATATTGGCCCAAGGCCATCGCACCAGCAATTGGTCACTTTCTCTGCTGTAATTGAGTCCCACGCAGTACCAGCAACGTACATCATATCCTTAATGTTGTATGCTTTTAGAAATTTTATGAGCTCTGTCCCGTTGTCTTGAGAAATAATCTCCCTTAACAGCTGTTTATGGTACAGTTTTTTCAGATTAGCTATTACACCCTTGTCCATCGGCTGGATGATTGATGTGGTGTTACTGGGCAGGTAAAGAACCTTGATTTTACCATCTCTGCTCACCATTTTGTCGGCTTTTGGATGTGCAGGGCACTGGTCTAGTAGGAGAACAGCCTTAGTGTCCTTACTTTTAGATCGAAGGAATCTTCGTACTGAAGGGATAAATTCATTATTGAACCACTGTCTAAAAATATCCCAGGTCATCCATGAGTTGGCACTGTAGTCATAGAATAAAGGGAGGGAATCTCTATTTATGTGATGGAAACATCTTGGGTTTGCAAAGCAACCGATACAAAGTGGTTTCAACTTATGTTTGCCAGTTGCATTTGTACAAACAAGCACTGTCACTCGATCCTTAAAGATTTTGTATCCTTTGGAGGCATATGTCTCAGTTCGAGCAGCGAGGGTTCTGTCAGGTAAACACTTATAGAACAACCCTGTTTCGTCAGCGTTGTACAGCTGGCAAGGTTCATAATCACCATCTTCTAAAATGTCTATCAATTTTGGCATAAATTCAGCAGCAGCAGTATCATCAGCCGATCGAAGCTCACCTGCAATTTTAAGTTGTCTGATGCCATTTCTACTTTGGAATCGCCAGAGCCAGCCAGGAGAGGATTTAAAGTTGCATTCTTCACCCATAAGCTGTTTTGCCAAACAATCTGCCTTCTCTTTAACAATGGCACCAGAGATTGGGACACCAGCTGCTCGCTGACTCGAACCATATTTTTACAGCTTGATCGACCTCAGCATTGCCAGCTAGCCTTAATTTCTTTGCTGCATACCCTCCTTCTCAAGCAATTGTCCGCTGAAGCCCTCAAAGACTCCTCTTGTTTACTGGAAGGTGCAATAGTCAACTTTGCTAGTGAAAATTGGAGGCAAGTTTGGCAAGTCCCTCTCCATTTTTTAACCTTTGTATGATGGCAAGTTTGGTATTGACATCCAGTGCCTTCCGTTTTATCTCAGCCATGAAAGTTAGGACCAGGGTTGCTGTTGAGAGCTGCAGTGTGAATGAGATTGTATGCCCTAAAAAGCCTAAAAAGCCTTAATAACTTAATTGCAATGATTAGTAAAGTCTGAAGCTAGTTACAGCTACTAGAGGTACAACTACAATTGAATGACTGATAGATAAGAAACATCTGCGATCGTTTGCTCATTTATGAATTGACAGTTTGTCAATTTCACACTAGCGGAGTAAATGCATGTATTGCCAGCAAAAGCTGAAGCTAATTACAGCTACTAGAGCTAAACTACACTAGAGAGCTTGCTAGCTAAATACCATCACTGATAGCGCGTTTTTCATTTATGAACATACAGATTGCCAATTTGAAAACGACTAGATGAAATGAATGTATTCTAGCGGGAGCCATAACTTTGATTCGTTTTAAGCGGAATTCGTTATGTCGAGATTCGCAATAACAAGGGACAACTGTATATTTTTCAGACAATCATACAACAGGTGTCCTAGTTTGTGGCATATATAGCACCTGCATGTCCCCGACTCCTTAGTTTTGAAACTATTTGGCTTCCCTTTTTGTTCTGGCATAGGCTGGCATCCCTTAGGCTGCCCCCCCCCCGGGTCTCCTTAAAATGATCTGATGTCCCTCCCCCACTATTTTTGCACTGTGTGTAGGATCGACTGGATATGAACTAACTAGCCCTCTCAATTGCCTCCTTCATAGAGCTAGGAGTCTGATAGTGTATCCACATCAACACTGGAAAAATCCTTAGAAACTGTTCCATGAGGAACAAATCTTGTATCTGGCCCCACAGAGCTAGCCTTTGAACCCTGTAACTATCTCTCAAACTGACTGCCTAGTTGTACACACATTTCAGAACAGCTTTGTACACACATTTCAGAATAGCTATCTCCCACAGCATTCCTTAAACATCAACATTTTTGTTCATAGGCCTCCGGATACACCACCCTCCCCTTTTTTCCTGGCCCTGACTACCAGACTTGGGGTTCACCAGATGGTAGTGCTGAAACTGATGCTCTGCTGCTGTTGCTGGAGCTGCTGCCACTTATAGCCTGGTCCATAGAAGGAGCTCTTCTTCAGCTTGGGAGGCCCTTTATCCTGCTGGAACGGAGCCACTGAATCAAGGGTTATGTTGGATTTCTCAATCTGAGTGAGATGATCCTCCACCTCAGGGTCAAAGAGGTCAGTGCCTAGAAAAGGCAT